>JADMLD010000352.1:77500-677500 GCA_017589585.1 Phylloscopus whistleri
TTTTAATTTCTTTTGGGATCCCCAACACTGAAAAAGCTTGCACTAGGTATTGTTTGGCGTGCACAACCTCTTCTCCTGCATGGGCAGAGGCATATACTGCACCTGAATGTGTGTCAATACTTACATGAACACATTTGAGGCGACCAAAGCTAGGAATGTGTGTGATGTCTGTCTGCCACACCTCACAACTGCCACGGCCTCGGGGATTAACCCCCATACCCATTGATGGCATGGCCTGGAGCTGGCAATTGGGACAGGTGGCCACGATAGCTTGAGCCTGACTCCGTGTTAGCTGGAACTGACGGTTCAGACCTGGCACATTTTGATGATACTTTTGGTGACTCAGTTTTGCCTGTTGGAAAATGTCAGGGAGACGTGCTTTTTCTACTGGCTCAGCAAGGGAGTCTGCTCGACGATTCCCCTCTGCAATTTCACCTGGCAAATCGATGTGTGACCTTACATGCATCACAAAGAATGGATGTTTTCAATGAGAAACCAAATAAATCAGCTTTGAAAGCAATCTGAAGAGATGCTCATTCTCGATCTTTTTGAGCACAGCCTGCTCCGCTCTGGACACCACCCCAGCCACATATGCAGAGTCGGTCACCAAGTTAATTGGCTCTGAGAACTTCTCAAAAGCTCTTACCACTGCAGCCAGTTCAGCTACCTGGGGGGATCCCTCCACAAACTCAACATCAGCTTCCCAATGCTGGGTCTGAGGATTTCTCCAAGTCATCACTGACTTGTGGGAAGCCCCAGATGTGTCCGTGAACACTGTGAGAGCCTTCAGTGGTCTCCGACTCCTTTTCTCACAAGGAATAAGGTGGAATTCCTCATTGAACAACCTCTGAGATGGGGCATGGACTCATATTTGTCCCCTGTAGCTGTCCAGAGATAATTGAGACTGGCATTGCTCTGGAGTAAATGCTCGAACACCTCTTTGGTCAGTTTCTTTGGAGAGTTCCTTCCCTCCTCTGTAAGTTTGACCGGGAGGTGAATACATGCAAAGTCACAACCAGCCAGTTCACACAACCTCATCCTGGCCTTCCGAATCAATTGCGCTATCAACTCTTGTGGCTCAGTGATGGTCTTGGATCTTTGGTGAGAGAGGAAGACCCACTCTATGATTAAGAGTGAATCTCTCTGCCCTTCGATCCATTGGTAAATCAAACCATGCAAGTGTGGCAGCTTTCCTAGCACAATGAAATGGAAAGGTACGTTTGGCTCACACCTATGAGCTTGCCTCTCTGACAAGGCCTTCTGTACCTTTTTGATGGCTGTCTTTGCCTCTGGGGTCAGTTCCCTGGGGGAGACCAGCTCCCTCTCCCCTTTCAATAAATTGAAAAGAGGGTCTAGGTCCTCGTTTGTGAGGCCTAGCCAGGGTCTCACCCAATTCAATGACACACACAGGGAGTGGAGATCTGCTAGGGTTTTAGGATTGCACTCGATCTCCAATTTCTGAGGAGCAACGGTCCTCGCTGAAATTTGCAAGCCCAGGTACTTCCAAAGTGGCATCCTTTGAACTTTGTCTTCCTGCAATTGAAATCCAGCAGAGGTTAAAACCTTAACCACTAGGTCAAGCATGTGTTGGAGTATAGAGTCATTGGGGGCACACACCAGCACATCATCCATGTAGTGAAGGATGATGGCATCCTGTCTCTCAGCACATACAGGTGACAGTAGCGATGCTACGTACTGTTGGCATATGAACGGCAAGGCTTTTAGCCCCTGAGGCAAAACTTTCCAGTGATATCTCTTCATGGGGGCGTGGCGATTCAGGGTGGGAACGGAGAATGCGAATTTTGGCGCATCTTCTGGGTGTAGTGGAATTTGGAAGAAACAATCTTTGATATCTAAAACAGCCAATTTCCAATCTCGAGGGAGCATTGTTGGAGAAGGCATCCCTGGTTGGAGTGGTCCCATGTCCTCTGTCATTTTATCTCCCTGAGATCATGGAGCAACCTCCACTTGTCCTTTCCCGGTTTCTTTATTACAAAGACTGGGAAATTCCAAGGGCTTGTTGTTTCCTCTAGGTGGCCTTGAGCCACCTATTCCTCCAGAAGCTCTTCAAGCGCCTTGAGCTTTTCTTTGCTCAATGGCCACTGTGCTACCCATTTTGGTAGGACAATGTTAACTTGTGGGTAGGGCGCTTCACAGCGGCTATTTCTAAAAATCCTGGGGTGTTTTAGGAATGACCAATCGGACTCCCCACTGGGACATGGTGTCTCTCCCCCACAAGGGGGCTTTATAGTTCGCAACGAATGGACGGACACTTGCCAGTTTTCCATCAGGTCCCTCAATTTGTACAATGTTTTTTGAAATTTTTGCCAATGTGATTCCTCCTATGTCCTGAAGTTTGCCCGCCACAGGTTGCAATTCCCAGTGTGATGGCCACTTGCTCTCCGGTAAAACGGTCATGTCCGCGCCCGTATCTAAAACTCCTTCCACATGGAGGCGCTCTAGCCCATTTGCTATATTGCATGCCATGGAAGGTTGTCCTCTCCCACCACCTCTGCCCAGTAGACTTCCGGTGATTTTCCATCTGCTACTATCTCTGCCGGAACGGGAACGGCCTGGGCAAGGATTTGCCCCTCTACCAGGTAGAATGGTGGGTGCATGCAATGTGCCAACAGCATGAGGCTTGTTATCTTTCCCTTAATGGTCATGGGAGCTACCTCGATCTCCATTGGTGTGTGTGCTGTGTCCCCAATAACAAAATACTCACTGTCCATTTCCATGTGGTTAACGGTCTGGTCCTGTGGGATGTTTGACAGGTCCACTGTGATTACTGTCCACTCAGTAGATCTGAAATGAAAGTCTTTGGTAGTCACAAGCCTAAAACGGCCTCGCGGCTGCCAACCTTGTTAATTGAGCAATTGACATTTTTATTTTTCTGCTCCCCCACCCCCTCCCCCTTTTCTGTCAAGAGAGAGGTATTAGCTGGTGAGGGACCCCGTATATTGCTGTGAGCGCGCGTGGTTGCATTAACGACGGGGACGCACTGAGAAGTCAGTTTTTTTGTTTGTTGGCCTTCTTTTTCTGGTTCTGGCTCTGAGGGCAGGCTCTTGCAAAGTGTCCAGGGTTGTTGCAGAGGTGGCAGATGATGTGCGGTAGCCGATGTGATGACATTGGTTGCCTGCTTGGTCCAGGTCTTACAGGTGCTGTAGTCCTGGGGTGTGCCAGTCCTGGATTTCTGTCAGGTGCGCTGAACAGCTCAGCTTTCCTGGTACACGCTTCGATCATCTGACATAAGGTTGGCGATGGGTCCAGGGGAAGGCCAAGGATAATCCTACGACAGGTCTCATTAGCATTCCTCTGAGCCATCTCCTTAATTAGCCCGGTCTGTATGGATGGGTGTTGCACTTGTCCTTCTACCTGCGTCCTCAGACGGTCCACAAACTGCAAAAAATTCTCTGAAGGAAACTGTTTAATATCCATATAACTGCCCTTAATTTCAGTTGTTGGTAATTGGTAAAATGTTTTTTGTGAAGCAATACAAATTTTATCCACTATTTGCTTTGATAGTAATTGAGTTTGCTTTTCAGGACAATGTAACTCACCCTCACCACACAGGTGATCGAATGGTGTATCGTTGTCGTCGCTGTCCTTTGCTGCTTCAGGAGTTAGTTGAATCTCCTGTAATACTGTTTTTAAAGTTTTTTTCCACATTCAGTCCCATAATTCATATTCTGAGTGTGTTAATAAACATCTGAATTAATCTTTAACATCAGTAGGTACTAATTCATTTGAATTAAATGTAGCTGTTATCATGCTTTTGAAAGATTCACTGGATCTCCCAAATTCTCTTTGTATTTTGCAAAGTTCTTTTTTATCTTGATAAGAAAAAGGCTTATATATTTTTTTTCCCGTTTTTCCTGCCCAGACAAACGACAGGAGCTACAGAGGGTATGCATTCATTAGAATTAGTTTGGGTTTCTGAAAGTTCTATTGTTGTTGTATGAAGCTGAGAGGTAGAGGGCATTGTACTTACTCCCCTTTGGGTTACGGTAGCAGGCAGTTCCCTCCACCTCCCCGGGGGTCCTGAGATTAATTGCTCCTGGGTTGGGGCTGTGAAGGAATTGCCTACGCCATCAGGGCTGTGGGGGGGTGGGAGCCCCGCCCCCCAGCCCCCCCCCCCCCCCCCGCCACTGGGTGGGGGGGCGGCACCACAGCCGCTTCCGCACCGCCACCGGCGCCGCGGCTGCTGCCGCTGTCCACCGCCGCCGTGCCACCCACACCGCGGTCTGCCGCGCCGGTACTGAGCTCGCCCGCCGCGCTGGCACCGCGCCGCCGCAGCTTGCACCACGGCTGCGATCTGGTGCCGCCGCGCCGCCGCTGCCCGCGCTGCTGGTACCGCGTGGGGGTTGTGCCCCCCCCTCCTTCCCTGTGCCCCGCGCTGGGGCCGGGGCCAGAGAGGGGCATGCCGCACTCTTTGCTGCTAGGGTAACAGGGGGTGGGGGGAAGGCGGGGGTGGGGGGAAGGCAGGAGGCGGGGAAGCAGGGGGAGGAGGGATATAGGGTACGGGCGGGGGTTTGGGGGAAGAGGGATTTGTGGGAAGAAGACGACCCGACCACGTGTTGGCCGCCATTGTTCCCCTCCCCCACAGTATACTGGGGCGGCTGGGGTGCGTTTCGGTCGGAGACAAAGGAATAAGAGGAGGAGGAGGACGAGGACGAGGATGAGGAGGGAGAGGTTTTTTGTGGCTGCCTGCTGTGGTCCAATTCCAATAGATGCTTGCGGGCTTTTAGGAAAATTGGAATAAATCGAGACGCTTTTTCATCCGCATTCTCCACTTTTAAGGTTACTAATTTCCCGATTTCATCCCAAAATGAGACAGAATCAATATTGTGCAAGTTAACATCTGGAAACTCAGCCAATAACCAACGGGTAAAATTTTTTAGTAACTTAGTAGGGATTTTTAGATCTTTT
This sequence comes from Phylloscopus whistleri, assembly GCA_017589585.1. NCBI lineage: Eukaryota > Metazoa > Chordata > Aves > Passeriformes > Phylloscopidae > Phylloscopus > Phylloscopus whistleri. Next base: position 82,430 of record JADMLD010000352.1, read on the forward strand.
AAAACAGGTTTAAGCTGTTTTAATAAACTCTTTTGTTCAACAGAAAGATATAAACCTCTCGGGGTCTCTGCTTGCCCAAGATGAGGATGGGCTTGTGCCCCTTTGCCCTCAGAAGAGCCCCAAGCCGAGCGCTCGAACAAACAAGGTCTTCAGACATTCCTTTCAAGGTTGTTCCTTTTGTTTTATTTTCTCTTATCTCAGTTCTCTGCTCAGAGCCGGACAGAGGTCCGAACAGCATGGGCAACAGGTGCTGTCTCCTCCCCTGACCCAGCCTCTTCATCTTTTATACAAATAGTTACGTACACATTATTTACAATTGTAAACCGATATTTAAATTCTACACTAAACAGGTGCTTTCTACACTAAACCAATCCCCCTAAATCTACTTGGTGTCATCATCACTGAAGAAGATGGAGATGAAGAAGAAGGAGAAGATCTCAGGGCACCGCCCAAAATCCTCCATCTTGTCTCTGGTCACCCCTATTCTAAAACCCCATATTTGAAAATAATATTATCTTTTATCACCCTTGGAGGCTTGAAATTCCTCTCTTATTGTTGGCAACCTTTCCCATGGACTGTGGTCGAGGCCCGTGCCTGTCTGAGGTTTGTGCCAGGGTCTCCAATCCCCCTGTACAAACCTCAAACCCCCCTGCACAGGTTTTAAGCCCCCCTGTACAGATTTTTGTTTGGCCAGGGAGTCCAAAGGGATGCCTTGGACTCCCACATCTCCCCTTCCTGTTTGCACCAAAAAGACCTCTTTGGCCACTTTGTCCATGGATCGTCACATGCATTGAAGCACGCATGGAACAATCAAGAGAAGAATTACAAACCCTATTACAAAATACACGCCAAATTTCAAAAACTCTTTCCACAATGGTGAAAGGTTGAAAAAATTGAACATGTCATCCATCCATGATCCAGTTTCCTTTTTGATTTCATGCACACTTTTACGCAATTGCTTTATATGTTCTTGAATAGATTTGGAATGATCTGACAGATTCATGCAGCACATTCCTTCAAATTCCTCACACCCATGACCGTGGACTAACAAAAGATAATCAATGGCAGCTCTGTTTTGAATAGTTGCTCGCCTCACAACGCCAACATCAGTCAACAAATCACTCATTGCGAGAGAGATGTCTCGGGAGTGTTTGCTCAACCAACACGCCACTTCATCCACTTGCTTCAAGGCCACTCCTGCTGCTGCCTGTGGCAGGAGCAGAGCTGTCACAAATCTCCGACCCTTTGACCAGGTGTCTATATCAGATTCACAATCAGAGTTGTAATCATTGAGCGATCTTTCCTCCCTATGTTTCTGATGTCCCAACAATGTCATGTCAGGTGTGATCAAGGAAAGTTTTCCAAGACTGCATGGACCACCTTTGACATTTGCAGGAATGGCTGGCCAAATTCTGTCCCCGCAAATGAAAAAGATTCCTCTTGGCAATTGCGCTGGAACACGGTTGGATGGCTTGTCCAACATTTTAGTGTAATTACACCAAGATGATTCATTCCTGAACATTGTAAGATGTGGAGTGACGTCTAGTGTTTTATTTTTTGTCACTCCAGAATAAAGAAATTTCACACAGAAATTCATTCCGACCGATCCCAGAATTTCCAGTTCCTGAGGTTCAACGGGAGCCTCAGGAAGGAATTTCGTCCAAACACCCCATTTGTCAACCGGATTGTTGGCTGATTTTGTCAGAAACTTTGAGACCAATGGAGGGATATTTGTTGGAATCGGCCATTTGTCAATTGGTCTTCCAATCAGGCATGTCAAAAGAGGTTTTCTTGGCCTTGAATGCACCAGAAAAATGGTGTCCAACCCTGATGCATTGGCCAACGTTTCCCAAACGTTGTGTTTTGGTTGGGCCACAGGTAGGTCCATTGCACTGCTCAAAGCAACCGACAAAAGAAAGAGACATGCAAATATTGCAAATGTCTTTCCCTTTGCAGGCTTCCCCGAACCGCGACACCACCCTTGACCCAAGACTAAATTGAATTCCATGATTTCTTCCGCATGCCGAATGCAGGGATGCTGGTAGTCCTGAAGTTCGCTCATGTTTGCGTGCTTGCGTCTTGATTCCCAGCCTTGAGGCTCGTGTCTGCTTGGTCCTGGACTCGATAGGGTTTCATGTTTCTGGCTGCCACCCATCTCGGTCCGACTCCTGTGGAGACACAAGCATAACCCTTGCCCCAAGTTACTAGTTTGAACGGTCCTTCCATTTTTCCGGTGTCTGGATTTCTGACCAGAACCAGAGGCATTTCTTTAAGTCTTGTCCTTGTACTATCTGAGAAATGTCTAATAACTGGTGGAGTGGGATCTGAAAAGGAGCCATTTAAGAAATTCAACACATACTGAGCTTTTCCCAATCGCATGTGAGGTGAGGCATCCTCCCCACTCTTTTGTCTGTCCAGAAGGGATTTTAAAGTGTGATGCGTTCTCTCAACAATTGCTTGACCTGTTGGAGAGTATGGGATACCAAAGTGTGCCAAACACCCCATCTCTTCAAAAATTTGTCAAGCACCTTCCCTGTATATGTTGGTCCATTGTCTGTTTTGATCTCTTGCGGCACACCCAGATTTGAGAATGCTTGTAAAAAATGTCGACAAGCATGCCGTGCTGTTTCGCCTGGGTGTAACGTCTCAAAGATCACTCCTGAAAAGGTGTCAATCGAGACATGAATATGTTTGAGCTTCCCAAATGCAGGGTATTTGGTGACATCTGTCTGCAACAACTGCAGACTGTGCAATCCTCTCGGATTGACTGCTCCCATGGATGTGGGAGGCTGCACAAGCTGACAGTCTGAACAAGCACTGATGATCTCCTTTGCCTGACTTTTGGAAATGCGAAATTCCTCCATCAGCGCTTGAGCATTCTGATGAAAGAATGCATGGCTCAATTTTGCCTGCTCGAAGATGTTCAGCAGGGTGTTTGAGATGGGCATGGTCAGCTTGTCTGCATGTGCATTGCCTTCCACTAAAAATCCTGGAAGTGATGAATGTGCCCTTATGTGAGAAACAAAATACTCATGTTTTCTGTCCTGTACCAAAGCCTTTACACACGACAAGTATGCATATAAATTTTCATTGTCCACCCCTCTCAACAGTGACCCTTCAAGTCTTCTGATCACACTCGCTACATAAGCTGAGTCTGTGATCAGATTGAAAGGTTGTGGAAACAACTCGAAAGCCCGAACCATGGCAGCCAGTTCCACTGTTTGTGGTGAACCCTGCACTGTCTCGATGTTCGATTCCTACTCTCCTGTTGTTGCATTTTTCCACGTGATCACCGACTTGTGAGTTTTTCCTGAGCCGTCGGTAAATATTGTTATTGCATCCAACGGCACCTCACTTAATTTTGGCTTTTCTCTCAAACTCACTTTTGCTGTCAGTAATCTGTGACTTGGAAAGTGAATTGTGCAAGTGCCTGGGTAGTCTAACAATGCAATCTGCAGATCCTCTGATTTCTGCAATGCCCAATCAAAATATTCCTTTTTCAAAGGCAGGTACATTGTTTTAAAATCTTTGCCTGCCATTGCCAGCAACCTTGCTCTAGCTTTCATGATGATCTGTGCCATCATTTCCAAACTTGTGAGGATTGTCCTTGGCGATCTGTAAGATAAAAAGATCCATTCCAAAATCAACAATGGGTCCTTTTGTGAGGAATCCCACTGAAAAATCAAACCATATAACTGTGTTTTTTCCCCCAACACCGCAAGCAGAAAGGGCAGAGATTCTACAAAACGATGTGCTTGTCTTTGTTCAAGAGCTTCAGCGACTCTTCCAAGAGCCTCCCGAGCCTCAGGTGTGAGGACTCTAGGAGACTTGATGTCGCAGTCCCCTCTCAAAAGGTTGAACAACGATGCAAGTTCATCGTTCGTGATTCCCAGAATTGGTCTCATCCAGTTCATCTCCCCTAAAAGTTGTTGCAGGTCTCGCAGATTTTTGATGTCTGCTTTGATTTGAATTTTCTGCGGCTTTATTGTTTGTTCTGAAACTTTCCACCCCAAGTATTCCCATGGTGCAATCTCCTGAATCTTGGAAGTGGAAATTTCCAGTCCTGCACGCTGCACTTCTGCAATCATGTCGTCACGAGCTTTGCACAACTCCTGTTGAGTCGGCGCTGCAATGAGCAAATCATCCATATAATGAATGATTCTTGCCTACGGATGTTTTTCTCGCGCTGGAGACAAAGCTCGTGCCACGAACCATTGCAGATCGTCAGCGAGTTCTTGAAGCCTTGTGGAAGAATGACACAATGGTATCTTTGCAGAGGTGTCTGCCTGATGACACTTGGAACAGAGAATGCAAATCGAGGAGCATCATCTGGATGAAGTGGAATATGAAAGAAGCAATCCTTGAGGTCAGTGACCACAAGTGGCCAATCTCTCGGAATCATTGAGAGAGATGGAAGTCCCAACTGAAGTGGTCCCATTTCTTCGATGACCTCATTGATCTTTCTGAGATCATGAAGCAATCTCCATGCCCCTGAAGCTTTCTTGCGGATGACGAACACTGGAGAATTCCAAGGGCTAGTTGTTGGCTTGATGTGCCCTTTCTCCAGCTGTTCTTTGACCAATTCCTTGAGTGCACTCAACTTTTTCCATTCAAGGGGCCACTGATCCACCCAGACAGGATTGTCTGTCTTCCAGGTCAGTTTCAGAGTGGCGAGTGCCGCAGTGACCCCTATCAGAAATCCACTTCCATTCTCATGCCCCATTGTGCTAGGATGTCTCTTCCCCAGACCGTGATTGGTTTTTGCACAATGAAAGGACGTACGATTGCTACTTTTCCTCCTGGTCCCGTGACAACAATCGCATTGACGCTATGCGGACACAAGGAACTTCCCCCAATGCCCAAAAGAGAGCTCAATGGCGTGTTCACTGTCCAGTCTCTGGGCCAAAATATGTATGAAATCACCGTGATGTTAGCCCCTGTGTCCAACATTCCTTCAAGGACAACTGTTTTCTCACCACAGGTCAACGAGCATGCGATGATTGGCCTGTCACGACCAAGGTGCTTCACCCATGTGGCATGAACTTCCATGTGTTCGCTTGAAGGAAAGTCCTGTTGCATGAACACTGACATGACCTGCTCTTCCGCATGAGGTGGCAAAGCAATTGCTTTGGCAATTGGTGTGTTTTCCGGAATTGTCAGTGGTGGTCTGAGAGGCTTGGCCAACACCGTCAACTCCTCATTTCTGTCTGCTGAAGAGATCAAAGGATAAATGATGAGTCCCAAGATGCTGCTTCTATCTTTACCTATTATTAAAAAATCTTGCTTCTTGTATGAAGTTCCAGTGACCCCTGTGTGAGTCACTGCATGGTCATCATTCAGAAAACATGTCATTTTGGAAGCTGCCAGTTTGCATTGTGCCCCTGGGGGCAGCAAGTCTGGATCACTGGGGATGCCACAGATTGCCCTTCTGAGGGTGTCAGATTGACATTCCCTGACAATTGTCCCGCTTGAGGGATTTGCCCGATTCACCACTGGGATTTGTCCTTGATTCACCGCCATTACTTGTGTCGTTGCGCATTGCCGTCCCGCACTCTTCTTGGAGTTTCCCGGAAGAGGTAGAGGTTTTCCGTCCACGTCCGTCTTGGAATGACATTCACTTGCTGGATGCCTTCCTCGCCGGCACTTTTGACAAACATCCAGTGAAGCTGCAGCTCTCGCAAGCCCTGGGCAATTTTTTCTGAAATGCCCTGGCTGTCCACACCTGTAGCAATGTCCTCCTGCAACTCTTACTGGCATTGCTGTGGCGTCTCTGTGCTGCAGGAGATCTTTGAAATTTTCATGCTGAACTTTGATGATCCTTTCCATTTGCTCTCCCAAGAGGCTCGCCACATGTTGCGGTGTTCCAACCTTGCTACAGGCTTCAATCATTTCCGCCATGGTGGCTTCACCTGGTATCGAACTGAGGATGCGTTTGCATTCTGTATTGGCATTTGCAAACGCAAGCGTTTTGAGTACAAGTGGTCTCGCCAGCTGATCATTGACCTGTCTGTCAATTGCTTGTTTGAGACGGTCAATGAAATCGCTGTAGGGTTCTGTTGCACCTTGCTTTACATCTGTAAAAAGACAACCTTGAAGGCCTGCTGGCGGAATCTGTAAAATTGTTCTCCGCGCTGCATCCTTGATGTCCTCTAAAACATTCCTTGGCAGGATCTGTGCTTGTTGAGCTGGGTTGTCATGTGGAGGATCACCTGCCATCTGCGCTACGGTGATGGCTACATTTGGTCCCCCATTGATATGTGTCTCTGAGTTTCTGAAGAGCCTTTCTCCATTTCACATTCCATATAATTAATTGAGAATCTGTAAGAATCATTGCTGCAATCGACTTTATGTCAAATGGTGTCATATCATAAATGCCAAATGTCCCCTTTAACATTTGTTTAAAATATGGTGATCCCAATCCGCTGTCACGGACTGCCTGCGCTAAATCCCTGATCACTCCGTGATCCAACCATTCCCATCTCGGATTCTGCCCTTGGGCATCGTATGTCACAGGCAAAGCCATTGCTGCTGCCCCTGCAGAACCCACGTCTTTCGGTGCCTGTTGCACCACTTCAGTCCAACACATTGCACCTTGTGAGCTGGGAAGTATTTGTAAACTTGGAACTTTTTGTATCAATGTCCCTTCTTCTGGCTGAGGAGTAAAACCTTGAACACTGGGAGCAGTGCGTAAACCTTGTGCAGCACCGCCCACAGACGAGGAAGACCCTTCAGGTAATTGAATTGCAATTTGACTGCCACGGATTTGGGAAAATTGCGACGATAATTGAGGAAACATTTCCAAAGCCGTGTCTCTAACTTGCAAAAGAAACTGCCTCATTAACTCCTTTGATAGTAAAGATGAAAGAGCTTGGCTGGAAAGACCGACAGGAACACCTTGTGAGGCAGTGATGTGAATCATGCCTTCATCAAAGTCTGTTGTTTGTTCCTGTGTTTGAGGAACTTCACGGTCTTCCAAGGCTAATAATTCTAATAATTTTTGCTGAAGCCGTTGCTTTGAAGTAGAAACCTGCTTTTTGTGGGAAACTGGAAAATATCGATGTAATGTTTTGGTTTCGCCACGAGATGGCACTGCCACTTCACTTAGCGAATGTGTCTTCTTTTTTTTTGTTGCGGCTGCTGCAATTTTTCCATCCAGCCATTCAGCTCGAGAAGCGGATTTTTCTAACATGTCTTCTAAAGCCTTCACTAATAAATGTTCTATTTGAAAACCCTTTTCAGTTTGAAAACCCTTTTCAGTATCAAAATCCTTTTGAGTCTTTGTGCGGACCTTTGGTCTGGCACCCATCCTCTCAAAAGCAGCAGCAGCAAGGCTGCCTGCGTGTGGGTTGGCCTGCGGAATCTCTTCTGCGTGGGCGGATTCCTGGTAGAAATCTCCGCCCCGGCCACGCCCTGCTGCTGCATGCACTGCCTCAGCCCCACCCACGAGGGTGTCCCCTGCGGACCCGCCCCCCGGGGCCGCCCTGTCTCGATCGTCATCATGGTGCCGCCTACCGAAAACCAGCCCGCTGCTCGGACTCCACCCAGACGGACCCGAGCCCATGCTCTGCGAAGCAGATGCAATCTGCCCCTCGCTGCTTCCCATAGTTTGCGTCACCCCCACGCGACGAGTCGCCGATGCTGTCCCCGCTGCTGTCCCGACAGCCCCCCCGCGATCCGGTCTGCCCCCGCTCGGCACACCTCCCGACTGTTCTCGAGCCCGCTCTTCCCCACCTTCCTCGGCCACCCTGCGCATCCCCCGCCCACCGCCCGCCACTTCCCCCCGCGCCCCGTCTCGTCCAAAGCAGCAAGGGGGAGTGTCGGTGGACTGGCACCACGCAGTGTGCCAGGGGGGTGAAGGGGCTCCTGGGTGGAGTGGATTCCTCTCTGTCCCCTTCCTCCTCCTGGGATGAGGTTTCTGTGCCCACAGGGCATGCTTCAAATAAAAGCATTTCCTTTTCCTCTTGATCGCTGAGGCCAATTAGAAGTTCAATTTTCCCGGGACATATTTTGGGAGATCGTCTTGTTCCACTTCTTTTATCATTTGTGTGGGGGAGATAAGCTGCTGGCTCATCTCTGGTTCATCTCCAGTAAGAGACCCTTTAGCCGCTGGCGACTGGCCAGCACTCATTTCTCCTAACAACTGACTAAGTAATAAATCACTTTCTTCCTCCCCCTCGCCCTGCGGCTGGCTAGAGAGAGGACTCTCCTTTTCTTCACCTGAAACTGCCTCTAACATGATTCTGGCTGCTGGAAGCAACTTACAAGCTGCTTTGTCCTGAGTGTTGCCCTATGATACAACTCCCTGTTTGCCTCTTGCCAAAACCCTGGCTCAAACAGAACTCTTGTCTCACAATGTGGGTAATTGTATCTCACCCAGAGGAGCAAAGCCCGAAGCTTTTTCTCTGAGAGACCTGCAGGATGGGCAGATAACACACCCTGTAGGGTGGCTAGAGTGTTGAGCTGCTCCTGGGAGAGAGACATAATCCCCCCCATGTTCTCTTGATCTCAACTGTCTTACCACGCAGATGCTTTCAAGCTCAGCTCGGAGCTTTTCCGCTCATCGACCAGCAGTTGACAGGATGACGGATTCCACGGCCCCTTGGAGATCTGTCTGTCTGAGATGAACCCGAGATCAGCTGCTCTGGTCCTTTCGCTTCTCCTCTGGGTCTTTTCTTCTCAGTTGTTCAAAAGTCGAGTCGGCTTCCTGGCTTTCAAGGGCTTGCGTGAGCTTCTGGACTTGTTCACTCAGCGTGGGCGTGCCCACCCAGGGACGCCAGCTCTCGGGGTCTCTGCTTGCCCGAGATGAGGATGGGCTTGTGCCCCTTTGCCCTCAGATGACCCCCAAGCCAAGTGCTCGAACAAACGAGGTCTTCAGATGTTCTGTTCAAGGCTGTCCCTTTTGTTTATTTTCTCTTATCTCAGTTCTGTGCTCAGAGTCTGACAGAGGTCCGAACAGCATGGGCAACAGGTGCTGTCTGTCCCTCTGACCCAGCTTCTTCATCTTTTATACAGATAGTTACGTGCACATTATTTACAATTGTAAACCAATATCTACATTCTACACTAAACAGGTGCTTTCTATACTAAACCAATCCCCCTAAATCTACTTGGTGTCATCATCACTGAAGAAGATGGAGACAAAGAAGAAGGAGAAGACTTCAGGGCAATGCCCAAAATCCTTCATCTTGTCTCTGGTCACCCCTAATCTAAAACCCTAAATGTAAAAATAATATTATCTTTTATCACCCTTGGAGGCTTGAAATTCCTCTCTTATTGTTGGCAACTTTTCCCATGGACTGTGGTCAAGACCCTTGCCTGTCTGAGGTTTGTGCGAGGGTCTCCAACCCCCCTGTACAAACCTCGAACCCCCCTGTACAGGTTTTAAACCCCCCTGTACAGATTTTTCTTTGGCCAGGGTGTCCAAAGGGATGCCTTGGACTCCCACACTGGCCCAGGAGTGGAGGTTTTCAAAATCTCCTTCCCGTTCTTATCAATCTCTTTCTCTGTAATCAGGTCTTGAAAACGTGTTATCTGCCTCCCTATATACGGGGAAGCTTTCAAGACCCATAAAACGACCGGATGTTTCCGATCTCTCTTTAAACGCATTGTGGACAATGCCAGATGGTATCTGGCATTGCAGGGCTTCCGTGTTATCCAAAATAACATGCGCCAACCTCCCTCTATGAATCTGGAATAGTTTCTGGAAACGAAGATATTTCCCACGCTTTCTAGCTCTCTTTTGCATCCATTTAGTTGTTGGTTTGGATGCATCACAGCAAACTGACCTTTGCGGCTTAGAGCCCCTGGGAACACTTTGGCCAAGCCTGTCCAGATCATCTTGAAACTTCTTATAAACATCATTTGCCACCACCTGCAGATCGTGCCCCTCTAAAATTTTTCCAAAGGCTTCCTGGCAGTTGGTGAATCCGCCAGCTGATAGCCTCAGCCTGATGTTGTCACAATAATGGAGCTTTAAACGTCCCTCCCTTGGCCCTACAGCAGACTAGGGAAGCTCTTCACTCCCTAGTTCGCCGCCTTCTCCAAGTTGGATTTTAGAGGGGCCGTTTCCCAGAAGGCATCTCTTGTCACTGATCTGCTTGGCCATTTTCGATGGTATGTGCTCCATTATTAGCTGATTGATATTCCTGCTACCAGCAAACCTCACCACCAACTGCCTCAGGAGAGCCTCCTCCTCTTCAGTCCATACCCTTTTATGGGCACCTCTCAGAGATGACTATTTGGGGCAGGAAGCTGCGATCTGTTCCTCATTTTGCACAAGAGGATGTTTCAGTCTCTTGTGCTGAGCCAGGCTCACCTTGGTAGCGAAACCGTGAGAACATACCTCACAGACCCAGGCGCCTGTTGGAACCACACACACTTCTCCCTTGCATCAAGGGACGTGACAGGCAATACTGTGGTACTTAAGATTTTGTCTACCATACTTGGAGCATTTAAAACAGATCTTTTTCTGCCCATGGAACTTTTTCAGATGGTCAATCAGCCCCAACATCCATGTAAACCAGGTCAAACAGCATGGACAAGATGGATTTTTGTCCGGGAAGGACACAACAGGTGTTCCAACAAGTGCCACAACATTGCTGGTCCCCGAAAGAGCCTCAAGTATTATAGGCTCACCAATATCTCTTTCTTTGCACTCAGATCGCTCTTCCCCAACCCGCCGCACAGGCAAGATCTCATATGGCTCAGGAAGTTGGGCCAAACACTCCCTGGTGTTAACCAGATGGATACCAGCTTGGGATACCAACTTGGAGTTAACAAACTCCAAGAACACAAGATTGAAACTTTCCTCACTTAGCACCACAGGAGGAGGTGAAATTTTGGCATCTTTTCCTCAAATCAAGAGGGTCAGTCTGAGTGGCTGCAGACACGTACCTTAAGACAGCTGACTGTACCATTGCAAAACCAAAGGTGGCGTTTGGTCAAGATCAAGTGAGGGTTGTCAAAGTCTGCAGTCGGAACCCTCAACCAACTGCAGACTGTGTCCAACTTAGCCCATGGAAAAGGCTTCAGGCTACAGCAAATGGCTGTGCCAATAATTTTGTTTCTGCGAATCGTGAAGTTACCGTTGGGTGGCGAGTCCAGACGATAGGGAGGGGTAACACATACCCCTCACTCACACTGGGGCAGAAGTCAGCTTAGCTACCCTTTACAGGCACCCAGCAGGGCCGCGGGGAGGTGTGACTTCTGCAGCTATGCCAGTTAGTAACCAGCTCTCTCAAGCTATTTTTCGAATACATATAATGATAGGTGTTCCTTTTCCGGGTTAAGTAAAGGTGGCCCGTCCACCTTGGACAAGTCCGGTAGATTGGTCCAAATTAGATGGTAATTGACGCGTTATGAAATAATAAGTTCTGTCCCTACTCACTATCAGCTACCTAACTACCTAACTATCTTGTGGCTGCCCTACACTCCCAGGCTCCCGTCTTTTTTATTAAAATATGACATAATTATAATTCATACAAAGTGTACAAAAATTTTACAAAAAGGCTATTAAAAAACTCCAAAATACAAAGAACAACTAACCTGAATTACATAATTTCCTAGCCTTACTGCCAAACATATGTACAATGTCCACAGATGATAAGAGTGCTGCTGTGGATAAAGTCCTTGCAATTGTCTCTTGCCTCGACTTAAAGAGGCCAAGAGCATCTAAAACTTCAAAGTTTCCTTTGTACCATTTCCCCCGCGCTCCAAGGGGAAAGCCCATAAAAACAACTTTCTTCGCATTGGCGAGGTTCCGTACTTCAGTTTCCAAATGCTTGTACTTGTTCACCTTCTCTGCAGCGGCCTCCTCCAGCAGTGTTCCGGTCCCCTCATAGCGTACTGTCACATCCACGACAAGGGCACAGGCGTCTTTCACAAATATCAGGTCTGGTTTGTACAATTCCTTGTTGTTGTCCCTTATGTGTGGTTCTTTAAACACTACCCAGTCCTTCCCCTCTGCTTCCTCAAGAAGCCTGTCGCAGATGTCATTGTGCCTCTTGATTCGAGCGTCCTGCATCTCTGGGCAGTTGCCGATGATGTGGGCGCAAGGTTTCATTGTCCACATTGCAGTGGCTACACGCCTTAATGCATTTATCCTGTCTATCCCTTGCTAGAAATTCTCTTGTGGGGTAAACATTGGCTTTGAGTTGTAAAGCAGTGAGGAGCTTCCTGTGAGGTATGTGTCTATAGTATTGGAGCCAATGGTTGCTAAATGAATCACCCTCAAAATTTACAATGCCACGGCCTTGAGACACCAATTTAGTCCATTTTTGAAATTCATTTTTTCTCCAATTGCATGGTTTAGGAAATTTGCTTTTCAAGGTTGGTGCTTCCCATTCCGAAGTTGTGCCTGCACTATTAGGTGGTTCGCTCATCGGCGGTGTCTCCCAAAGCGGAGGTATCTTCTTCCTGTTCCCTCCAGCTTGAATCCCCAATTTCCTATGCCTATGTTCCAGTTGATCTTTTTCCAGGAACTCCTTCATAGTTTCATCTGAAGACTGTGCGATCCAATGCAATCTTCGGGCCTGCACGCTGGGGATCAGTCCTGCCAACTTGGTGATGCCCAAACCGCCATCCTTCGTGCTCAAGTACAGGATGGCATCACAGGTGCATGGACGTAGGTGCAGCCAGTCCTTGACTGCTGTGTGGACTTTTTGGGCAAGAGCCTCAAGGAACCCTGCTTTCGCTTCTGAATGATCTGCCAGGTACGTTAGTCGAGGGATGGTGTATGTTTTGAGGATATCTACTTTCTGTAAGGGTTTAAGTGGAGCTTGATCAATCCGTTCGAGCCAGAAATCTAGTTTTGTGGAAAGGTGGGATTTTGCTAGCCCAGTCCAGGGGTCAAACTGCAGGCCAAGGTATTTCTCAGATTCGCCAGGGTCAATCATGTTCAGGGTGTGCCATTGATGGTCCAAGCAGAGCAGTTATTGATGGTGTAAGAGTCCTTTCTTCGGTTTGATGTAGAAGACGTGGCACTTTTCCCCCTGTGTTTTGAGACCGGTGAGATTGCAAAAGGTCTCCAGTATCCTGGTGTTTGTTTTCATATCTTCCCAGGAGTCACTCAACAAGACCAGGTTGTCCGCAAATGCCATTGCCGTGATGCTGCTCTGTCCTTGATGGTGCCCTTTACAACTCCCTTCCAACTTGCACAATAGAGGGTCCATGGCCACGTTGAATAAAAAGGGTGACATCAGGTCACCTTGTTTTACTCCCACCGAGATCTGGATTTTGTCCGTGTGTGTGTTCCTTTTTGTGGTGACATATGTACTGAGGGTTTTGTACATATTACTCACCAGGCCGATGATATGGGGGTCCACTTCTCTTTGCTGCGAAGCATGTATGATGTGCTGGTGGCTTACAGGGTCAAAAGCCTTTGCGATGTCCACAAATACAACACCCAGTGGTCTGTGATCTCTTTTGGCTGACCGAATTATATTTTGCAGGAGTTGTAGGTTTTCAGAGCATCCCGCCGCTCTAAGAAAGCCTCGTTGCCTTGGGTTGAGGGTGCATGCCTTGCTCAGCCTATCTGTTACAATCCTGGAGAACAGTCTCAACAAGATAGAACCGATCGTGATAGGTCTCCAGTCATTAATGTCCTTTAAACGATTCGATTCTGTTGACTTCGGAATCAAAACAGTCCTGCACCCTCTAACCATGTCCAGGATTTTTCCAGACGTTAACCATAAACTGAAGATCTTAGCTGTCTGGGAGAACTCGGATCCATCTTTATGATGTCCCCAAGAGTAATCCCATCTGGACCAGGAGCTGAGCCCTTGCTCATTTCCTGCACATTCTTTTCAATTTCTTTAGCCAAAATAAGGTCTCTGAAGGCAGTATTGTCAGCCCTCCCCTTAACTTCAAAGTCCCCAAGGCCACCAAATTTACCAGGTGTTTCCCATCTGGCTTTAAAAACCGAATAAATGTCACTGGGTGGTATATCACAGGACAAACACTCTATATCATCCAGGATAATTTTTGCCAGTTTCCCCCTATCTAGATGGAATAATCATTGGAAGCAAAGGTAATTACCTCTTCCTATTGCTCTGTCCTTCATCCACTTCAGAAAAGGTCTTCTTGGTTGTTTCTCCCAGACTCCTTTGTTGTTCTTATCCCAGGTTTCTGTTCTTATCTGGCTTATCAATTCAAGGCACCCAAAACAGTCCTGTGCTGTTTGATTGATCATTGACTGCATCTCCTGGCCGTCCAGCAACTGTTTGAATGCCCAGAGGGAGGTGTTAAGTGCCCCAGCTGATAAGCCTTCCCCTAGTGTCCTTTGGTAATGGGCCTGCAGTTGCCCTGTCCTTTTTTGCTTGTTGGTTCCCCTCCATCCATTATCCTTATCAGGGTGGTTCCTTGCCTTATCTATTGTTCTCCCTCTGGCAGCCAGTTTCCCTGGCAGATGGCTCCTCCCAGGTCCATTGTCCATGGTTCCTGCCTGGGATTGATGACTTATCCCAGGTTCCATTCTCAGGCCCATGGCTGCTCTTCTGGTATGATGGCTCACCCCAGGTTCATTGTCTCCTTCATCTGCTGTTTTCCTGAGCAGCAATCTCCTTTTATCACTGATTTGTTTAGCTGTTTTGGTTTTGATATGTTCAGCAATAAGTTTATTGATGTTTTTGTTGCCCTCAAACTGCACCTCCAATCTTATCAGCATTTCTTCCTCTTCTTTAGTCCAACATCTTTTGTGGGCTCCTCTCACAGATGTCTCCTTCGGTTGGGAAGCAACTATCCTTTCTTGGTTTCCTATCATTGGATGTGCCAATCTTTTGTGTTGTCCCAGGACGATTTTTGTTTTGAAGTCTCTTCCGCATACCTCACAGATCCACTCCCCAGCTGGAGCCGGTTCAGCCTCTGGACCCCTGCATTTCACAAAGTGACAAATAACACTATGACAGTTAGTATTTTCTTTCCCACTTTTAGCACACTGAAAACAAAGCTCCTTTTCCCATGCGACCCTTTCAGATGTTCAGTCAGGCTCAACACAGAGTTCACCCAGGTACCACAGCAAGGACAAGGTGGATTTTTGTCAGGGACAGTCACTGTCACAATGTCTTCTGGTGCCTGTTCCCCATGCTTCCCTGGCGTTGGAGGCAATGTTTCTGGTGTGTCCTTACTCACCTTCTCGCCGCTCCCCTCCTGAACCACAAGCTGTTCACTCTCTAGCAGGAGTTTAGAATCTAAGTTCCCTCCCACACATGGTTGTGGTGTTAGTTGTTCATACACCTCAGGCAACCCCCTCAATCCCTCCCAGTTAGTAGAAAAATGAACACCCTCATGCACATGCAAGTCTGACCTATAGAACTCTTAAGTTCACCAGCACAGCCAATTCATTTTCTGCCAAACTGGGGGAGGGGGGTGGGGGGTTGGTTTGGTAAATTTTGAGCCACCAGGTCTACCTGGTCATTTTTTGATAACAGGTCAACTCAGTGTCTAGGAAAAAGGGACACCAGGTCAACCCACTGGGACTTCGACGAGGAGCCCGGTTTGAAATCCTGGGACACCAGTTCTACCCAGTCGGGGTAAGAGTTCTGAGCGCTGACTGACACCCTGGACAGGCATATCAGAGGACCCAAACCCCCCCTGCCCCACAAAATCCAAGCCAGAATTGAGGACCATCAAATCTGGGGACCACGTTACAGTGAGAACGGAGTGGGTGGTCAGTCCACTTTCCAAACTCGTTGCCCCTGCTGAAACCAGAGGGCCAGGTTTCAGGCAAGAAGCCAGGTGGTTTTTACCGAGAAATTGGTTTCACCGAATTTAGGTAGGAGTTTGTTGGGCTGGTGAGCCCCAACGGCTCCTTATCTGGGGCAGAGATCAACTTAGTCACCTTTCACAGGGCTACCTGCGGGACCAGGAGGAGGTGCGATCTCTGCAGCAATGCCCAGTTTGTAACTCTACTCTCCCAAGCCTTTGGATCTTTGCGTCTTTTATTACAGGACATTTCCCTATGATGTGACAGCATGTCTTGTTCTTTGCATTACAGTGTCTACATGATTTGATGTACTGACCTCCTCTCCCCCTTGCTAAAAATTCTCAGGTGGAGTATATGTTAGCACGGAGCTGAAGAGCTGTTCTTAATTTCTTGAGGTGTAAGGACCTGTACGATGTAATCCAGGCATTACTGATGGGATCATTTTCAAAGTGTGTTATTCCTAGGCCCTGGGAAACTAGTTGTTTCCATTTCTCGAATTTCCTTTTCCTCCAGTTGTATGGTTTGGGGTATTGAAGTTTTGCGGTCGGAGCTTCCCATTCGGATAACTTTTCATTTATAGGCGCTTGTACTGCAACAGTTGGTTTAGTTGTCCAGATTGATGGAATTTTCTTTTTATCACCTCCAGCTTTAATCCACAGTTTTTTATACCTGAGATCTGCACCTTCTCCCTTAAGGAGGTCCTTAACGATTTCATCCGATGGTTGAGACAGTCTGTGCAGTCTCCTGGCCTGGATGCTAGGGATAAGACCCTCTAAACGAGGGATTCCTAAGCCCCCATCCCTTTTGCTTGAATACAGCAAAGCATCACAAGTACATGATGGTAAGTGAAGCCACTCTCTTACCTTTGTCCGTACCGCTCAGTCGATGGAACCGAGGAGCCCAAAAGGTGTATCTGCGTGGTCTGCGATGTAAAATAATCTGGGGATGGTGTAAACCTTCAGAAGATCTTATTTTTGCATTGGTTTCAGGTGTGTTCTCCCAAGCCGGTGCAGTCAGGTGTTGATTTTTGATAACAATTCTGCCTGGGCGATGCCAATCCAGGGGTCCACTCTCAGCCCTAAGTATTTCTCTGATTCTCCTGGGGGTATCATGTTGAGGGGTGTATCGTTCACAGTCCATGGGGGGCAGTCATTGATGGTATAAGAGTCCTTAGTCAGTCTGATGTAAAAGCCGTGGCACTTTTCCCCCTGCGTCTTGAGACCGGTGATGTCACAGAATGTCTCAAGGATCTTGATGTTATGCATCATTCCCTGCCAGGAGTTACTCAGTAGCACTAAATCATCTGCAAATGCCATAGCTGTTGTTTTGGCACCCCCGTGTTTGTATCCATGTCCTTCCTTTTCTAATTTACACAGTAGAGGGTCCAGCGCGAGGTTAAAGAGCAGTGGGGACATTGGGTCCCCCTGTTTGACTCCTTTTAGTATATTAATAGGAGCCAATGTCTCATCTTTGGTGGTAATGCATGTAGAGGTGTTAACATACATGCTTTGGATGAGATTAATGATGTGTTCATCCCCCTTCCTCTGCCTCAGGCCCATTATAATATGTTGGTGACTCACCGTGTCAAAGGCTTTGGCAATGTCCACAAAGACAACTGCGATCTCTTTGTGCTCCCTCTTTGCGGTCTTCAGCAATAGCTGCAGGAGCTGGAGATTCTCCGAACATCCCGCTGCCCTAGTGAATCCTTTCTGACGAGGATTGATGGGGCAGGCCTTGCTCAGATGTGCTGTCAGGACCCTGGAGAACAATCTCATCACCGCTGAGCAGATGGTGATTGGCCTCCAGTTGTTAATGTCCTTCAGGCGCTCTGGCTGGTCCGACTTCGGAAGCAGGACCGTGCGGCAGGTCTTCAGTTGGTCAGGGACTGTTCCGGATACAAGCCAGAGATTAAAAATCTCTGTCAGGAGCAAGAATTTCGGATCTGCTTTACACAGATCCTCCAGGCTGATGTCATCTGGTCCTGGAGCCGTTGTTTTGGCCATCTCGTTGATGTTCTTTTTGATCTCCTTGGCAATTATCAGCGGTAGGAACTTGGTGTTGTCAGTTGTTCCCTCTGCTTCAAAATCTCCAAAGCCTTTTAATTTGCCAGGTGTTTCCCATCTTACACAGAACACAGAGCTGATCTCGTTAGCTGGAATCTGGCACTTCAACCCCTCCACATCATCCAGGATGATGCGGGCTAGTTTCCCTCTGTCTGTGTAAAAAAGTCTCTGGACTCTGAGATAGTTCCCCTTTTTAATTGCTCTCTTGCTCATCCACTTTGTTGCATGCTTCTTTTTGTGCTGAGAGTGACCCCATTTCGGTTTCCTGCTTTTCTTCTTCAGGCGGTGTATCCCTTTAAATTTCTTCATGCAGTCACTGGTTACTTCACTGATGATGGAGGCTGGATTTTTATTGTTCTTTTTGAGGATTTCCTGAAATGCATCCGGGTACACTATGAAGGTGCCATCGCTGATTTTTGATGGGATAATCTCTTCATAGTGCTTCTTCAGCTGAATTATTGTGGCATCTTTTCACTTTGGTGGCTTGTGAATTTTTCTTGATGCTGCTCTTTAGTGTCCTTAGTGGTTTGTAATCCATTTGGGGCTTGTTGTTTTAGCAACAGCAAGCGTCTTTTGTCACTGATTTGTTTTGCAGTTTTGGATGGAATGTGATCAGCAATCCGTTTATTAATGTATTTGTTACCTTTGTATTGTTGAATTAGCTTGATTAATAGATCTTCCTCCTCTTTAGACCAGCATTTTTTGTGGGCTCCTCTTGCAGATATTTCTTTTGGGCGTGTGCTTCAATTCTTTCCTGATTTCTAACTGCTGGATGTGCAATTCTTTTATTTTGTCCCAGTCCACTTTTGTTTTGGAAGCTCATCTGGCATACATCACAGGCCCATTCTCCTGGGGATGGTTCTTTTATTTTTATCTTTGCATTTTGAATAGTGGCAGGCTACGCTATGGAAATTTGTATTTTCCAAATCACATTTAGTACATTTAAATTTGCATTCTCTAATCCCATGTGCTCTAAGTAGGTGGTCAATAAGTCCCAGCATTTTATTCATCTTAATACCACAGCATGGGCAGGGTGGATTTTTGTCGGGTACTAAAATGACAGGATGTTCCTGTGATTCTTTATTGTTTGGAAGTTGAATCGAGGTTAATTTTTGATTTGATAAGACAGATGGTTCTCCCGGAGCTGGTGGGGGTGGGGTGTTCTCTTCCTGGACCTGATCAATCTCATTATCATTAGTGACTAGGCAACCCATTGTTCCCTCCGGGCACCCTGCCTGGGCAGCGGCAGTCCCTCCCTGGATCTTATCAGTCTCATGATCGATAGTATCTAGGCAACCTATTGTTTCCTCCCAGTACACATTGGGGTAGACATGCAACCCCTCCCGCTCCACACAATGGATCCTACCTTCCTCAGAACAATGCACTGAGTTGAAGCACTCTAGTTTTAAAATTTTCCAACTTTCCCATCCCGGCTCTGAGGGTTTAGATTTTAATTTTTGTGGCGATGTTTTAAGCCAGTCTCTGAAATCTGGTGCCGATTCAAATGTAAAGTAAGTCCAATTGAGGGAAAGACTTAGTTAACAGCACACCCTCAAGTGCTGTTAACTTTTGCTCAACTTTACCCGTGAGCTAGGTTTCAGACAGGGAGCTTTTAAGGCTCTCTGCTGATAATTTTTTAACGCGAAATCGTGAAACTGCGCTTCGGGTGGCGAGTCCAAAGGCAGGGAGGGAATGCAAAGCATCCCCTCACTCACACTGGGGCAGAAATCAGTTAGTTACCCTGTCGGGTATCCAGTGGGACCACGAGGAGGTCTGATTTCCACGGCAAAGCCCAGTTAGTAACTCGACTTACAATAGAGAGTCTTACTTGACAAACATATAAAATTATATGTTTCTTTTCCGGGTTAAGTAAAGGTGGCCCGTCCAGCTGGTCAAATTCGAATTTATAGCCCAAATATGGGCTATGACGCGAGATGAAAGATGAACCCCTCCCTCCCAAAACCAATTCCAACTGTCCAGATGAAACCAAGCAGGGGAGGGGCCTTATTTATTTTCTGGTACAATGGTGCGAGATCTACTGCTAAAGGTATGTACATTATCTACAGAAGTGAAGAGTGCTCTGGATGCTAGGGCCCGGGCAATCCTCCCCAGCCTCATTTTAGAGAGGCCCAGGGTCACCAACAACTCAGAGTTCTTCTTAGACCATTTCCCCCGCGCTCCGAGGGGAAAGCCAATGAACTCTACCGTCCTCGCATTTGTAAGTTTGATAATTTGTGGTAAGAGGCACTGATATTTCTTCGCTTTCTCTGCAGCTGCCTCTTTTAGGGACGAGTTGTGGTGCTCAAACCTCACTGTCACATCCACAACCAATGCTCTGTCCCCCTTGACGAAGATTAAATCCGGTTTATACAACTCCTTACGGTCATCACGCAGGTGTGGCTCCTGGAACACTGTCCAGTCCTCCCTCCTGGCCTCCTGGACAAGAGTCTCACAGATGGAATTGTGTCTCTTGATCCTGGCCTCTTGGGAAACCGGACACGTCCCAATGGCGTGGGCAGTTGTCTCATACGTGGCATCGCAATGTCTACAGGATCTTACAAAGACATCGTGTCTACCCCTACCCAAGAACTCCCTTGTGGGGTAGACATTCGCCCTCAATTGCAAAGCTGTTATCAATTTCCTGTGAGGAATGCCGCGATAATGCACCAACCAACTATTACTGATGGTATCATTCTCAAAATTACCAATTCCATGGCCCTGGACAATCCATTGTTTCCATTTGTTGAATTCAACTTTCCTCCAGTCGGATGGTTTTGGAAAGTGAATTCGTGAACGGGGCGCCTCCCACTCCGACAAGGCCTCACCTCCCTCAGCCACAACCTCCATCTGCGGGATGGGCTCCCAGATCGACGGGATGGACTCTCTTAATCCACCGGCTCTTTTTTTCAAAAACCAATTCAAGATGTTCGCCCTTCAAAAATTGTACCAGAGCCCCATCCGAAGACTGTGCTAGATTCTGTAGTCTTCGCGCCTGTATACTTGGTATTAGCGCCGCCAACTTGATGAGTCCAAGCCCCCTATCTTTAAATCTCGAGTACAAGATCGCATCACATGTACTGGGAGGGAGGTGAAGCCACTCCTTGACAGCTCTTTTAATTTGCATGTCAAGGGACTCGAGGAGCCCTGCTGTTACCTCGGTGTGGTCAGCCCGATATATCAGTCTAGAGATGGTATAAGACCTGAGAATATCCACCTTCTGAAGAGGTTTCAGTGGTGCGCTCCCAATCCGCTGGAGCCATCCCTCTAGTTTCTCAGACAAGCCAGAATTAGCGAAGCCAACCCAGGGGTCGATCTGGACACCCAGATATTTCTCTGAGGATCCCGGGTCAATCATGCCGAGGGGAGATCCACTAATCCGCCAAGCAGGACAATCATTGATGGTAAATGAGTCCTTTGTTGGCTTGATGTAAAAGCCATGGCATTTCTCCCCCTGAGTCCGGAGGCCAGTAAGTTCACAAAAGGTCTCCAGGATCCTGATGTTATGCAACATGCCTTCCCAGGAATCACTCAGAAGCGCCAGATCGTCGGCGAAGGCCATAGCTGTAACTTGGAGCCCCCCATGCTGGAACCCTTTACCCTCTGCCTCCAGTTTACATAGAAGGGGGTCGAGTGCCAAATTGAACAACACCGGTGACATTGGGTCGCCCTGCTTGACACCAGCACTGATGTTAATTGGGTCGGTCTTTTCCTTTCTAGTGACGATGTACATGTTGATATTTCTGTACATCTCACCGATCAGATGGACAATATGAGGGTCCACCCCTCTCCTCTCCAGACCCGAAATAATGTGAGCATGACTCACGGTGTCAAACGCCTTGGCAATGAGGGAAAGACTTAGTTAACAGCACACCCTCAAGTGCTGTTAACTTTTGCTCAACTTTACCTGTGAGCTAGGTTTCAGACAGGGAGCTTTTAAGGCTCTCTGCCGATAATTTTTTAACGCGAAATCGTGAAACTGCGCTTCGGGTGGCGAGTCCAAAGGCAGGGAGGGAATGCAAAGACGACCCCCAGATGTTTGTGCTCCTGCTTTGCACACTTCACCAAAAACTGTAACAGCTTTAGGTTCTTGGAACACCCCGAAGCACTGATAAAACCCCGTTGTCTGGGGTTGATGGGACATGCCCATACCAGCCTCGCCGTGGCGATCCTAGAGAAGAGTCTAAGCACCATCGATGCGATGGTGATAGGCCTCCAGTTATTGATATCACCAAGTCTCTCTTCATCAGACGACTTGGGAATCAAGACTGTACGGCAGTCCCGCAGTGCGTCCGGTATGGCTCCAGTGCAGAGCCAGAGGTTGAAGATCTCACTCAACAGGGAGAACTTCGGGTCTAGTTTAATAAGATGACCCAAAGTAATCCCATCTGGCCCAGGAGCGGAGGCCTTCGAAATCTCTTTCACGTTCTTTTCAATCTCTTTCTCTGTAATCAGGGCCTGAAAACAGGTGTTATCCACCTCCCTATATATAGGGAAGCTTTCAAGGCCCTTAAAATTACCAGATGTTTCCCATCTCACTTTAAAAGCATTGTGGACAATGCCAGATGGTATTTGGCATTGCAGGGCCTCCACGTTATCTAAAATGACCCTCGCCAGCCTCCCCCTACGAAACTGAAACAGTGTCTGAAATGGAAGATATTTTCCCCTCTTCTTCGCGCGTTTTTGCATCCATTTAGTTGTCGATTTGGATGCCTTCCGTTCAACTGGCCTTCGCCTCTTAGAGCCCCTGGGAACTCTTTGGCCAAGCCGAGCCAGCTTATCTTGAAACTCCTTGTAAACCACATTAGCCACCACCTGCGGATCTTGCCCCTCCAAAATTCTCCCAAAGGCCTCCTGGCAGCTAGTAAATCCACCCGCCGATAGTTTCAGCCTGATGTTCTCCCGGTAATGGAGCTTTAAATGTCCCTCTCTTGGCCCTATAGCAGATTGGGAACGCTCTTCAATCCCCCACTCTCCACCTTCTGTAAGCTGGATTTTCGAGGGACTCTTTCCCAGAAGGCATCTCTTATCGCTGATCTGCTTGGCCGTTTTAGTTGGTAAGTGCTCCATTATTAGCTGATTGATGTTTCTACTACCAGAGAATCTCCTCACCAACTGCCTTAGGAGAGCCTCTTCCTCCTCAGTCCACACCTTTTTGTGGGCTCCTCTCGATGATGTTTCTTTGGGGCGGGAGGCCGCAATCCGTTCAGCATTCTGCACAAGAGGATGTTTCAGTCTCTTGTGCTGGGCCAGGCCCACCTTGGTAGCAAAATCGCGGGAACAGACCTCACAGACCCAAGCGCCTGTTGGAACCACACTCCCTTCACCTTTACATCAGGGAATGTGACAGCAGATACTGTGGTATTTAAGATTTTGTTTACTGTCACAGTCGCTGGCATGTGTGTCAGTCGACATTGACACGGCACTCGAGGTGCTTCACCAAAATCATCAGAAGGCTTCATGACAGAAATCATCAGCATGTTGTTATTCAAACAGTCTCCTATATCTTCCTTCTTTGTTGCTTCTACAGGCAGCTCCATACAGCTCTGGCATTGTCTCTCTTCTGTTCCGAGTCCGGCTCCATCCTGCCCCTAGCACGGCCGCCTAACCCTGTCTATGCTAAGTACAATATCTTACAGTGTCTTACCTTCTCTGGCCCTTGCCACGACCTCCTGTCCCTGGGTCTTCACAGCACGATGAGCAGACTCCAACTGACTCCAACTCAGTTAACTCACTACTTATCATTCCCAAGGCTGTGGGGGCAAGGTGTTTCCACTCTGAGATAATTAACACAGCTGTAACCTGTTAGAGAGGAGACTGCCTTCTGCAGCATCTCTTTCTGTATTACCACAGTTTACCACATTTCAAGCATTTAAAATAGATCTTTCTTTGCCCGTGGGTCTTTTTCAGATGGTCTGTCAGCCCCAGCATCCGTGTAAACCGGGTCAAACAGTGTGGACAAGATGGATTTTTGTCCGGGAGGGACACGATAGGTGTTCCAACTCGTCACCTCATCACTGGTCCCCGGAGGAGCCTCTGGTGTTCTGGGCTCCAAAGAACCTCTTGTTTCACACTCAGACTGCACATCCCCAGCCTGCCGACTTGGCAAGATCTCATATGGCTCAGGGAGTTGGGCCAGACACTCCTGGGCATCAACCAGATAGAGACCAACATGAGACACCCACTTGGAGTTGATAAACTCCAGGGGCACTAGATCGAACCTTTCATCACATACCTCAGGAGGAGAAGATGGAATTTCGGCACCAATGACCCTCAGATCGAGAGGGTCAGTCTGAGTGGCTGTAGATATGTACCTTAAAAGCACCGATTGAACCATTGTCAACCCAATGGAGTTGGGTCAATTTGAGTGAGGGTTGTCAAAGTCTGCAGTTGGAACCCTCAACCAGCTGCAGACTGTGTCCAACTTAGCCCGTGGACAAGGCTTCAGGCAACAGCGAACGGCTGCGCCAACACTTTTGTTTCTGCAAATCGTGAAACTACCGCTGGGTGGCGAGTCCAGACGATAGGGAGGGGTAATGCATACCCCTCGCTCACACTGGGGCAGAAGTCACTTAGCTGCCCTTTACGGGCACCCAGCGGGACCACGAGGAGGTGTGACTTCTGCAGCAATGCCCAGTTAGTAACTAGCTCTCTCAAGCTGTTAATCGAACACATACTAACGTATGTCCACCTTTTCCGGGTTAAATATAGGTGGCCTGTCCACCTGTGTCAAAATCAGTAAGTAAAGGTCCAATTCAAGGTTTTTATAAAGGTGGTCCGACCACCTGTGTCACAATCGTGAGAATTTGGCGTCGAATGGGTTGTAATGTCGCAATTAGGATGAAACGTTCATCACTCGGGATGAACCTGAAAATGGGGGATGGGGGTTCCCTAACTATCCAGCTACTCCCACCCTTTATTGAACAAAAGATAGACATACATACAAAAACAAGACTAGATACATAAGCTCAACAGGATTCTAAGCTAACTAATACAGAATATGCCTATCTAACCAGAGACTTGCTCGCGAAGATGTGGATGATATCAATGGAAGACTCCAGCGCTCTGGACGCAAGAGTCCTAGAAGTCCTTTCCTGCTCCTTTTCAGAAAGTCCCAGAGTCTCTAGGAGCGTGTTGTTCCCAGGATACCACTTCCCCCTTGACCCTAATGGGAACCCAATAAAAGTGACTTGTTTTGCATTTGTGAGTTCTTGTATTTCTTTTTCTAGATGTTGGTACTTTATGACTTTCTCTTCTGCCGCTTTTTCCAAGGTACATTCCTTCTTCTCATACCTGACAGTGACATCCACCACCTGTGCCTGATTGTCCTTAACAAAAATGAGGTGTGGTTTGAATAACTGTCCATTTGAGTCTCTAATGTGGGGTTCATGAAAAACTGTCCAATCTTTACGCTGGGCTATTTTAGTTAATTCGTCGCAGATGTTATTGTGTCTTTTGATCCGTGAATCCTTTGTTATAGGACATTTCCCTATGATGTGGGAACATGTCTCATTGTCTGCCCTGCAATGTCTACATGATTTGATGTATTGCCCTCCTCTCCCCCTCGCTAAAAATTCCCGGGTGAGGTAGATGTTGGCACGGAGCTGAAGAGCTGTTATTAATTTCCTCTGCTGTAAGGACCTGTATGATGTAATCCAGGCATTGCTGAAGGAGTCATTCTCGAAGTGAGTTACGCCTCGGCCCTGGGACACTAGCTGTTTCCACTTTTCAAATTCCTTTTTCATGCAGTTACATGGTTTGGGGTATTTCGGTTTCGCGGTCGGAGCTTCCCATTCGGATAACATTTCACTTGTAGGCGCTTTTACTATAACAGTTGGTTTGGTTGTCCAAATTGATGGGGTTTTTTCTTTATCCCCTCCAGCTTTAATCCACAGTTTCTTATGTTTGAGATCTGCACCATCTCCCTTAAGGAGGTCCTTAAGGATCTCATCCGATGATTGAGCCAGTCTGTGCAGTCTCCTGGCCTGGATGCTGGGGATAAGACCCTCTAAATGAGGGATTCCTAAGCCCCCATCCCTTGTGCTAGAGTACAGTAAAGCATCACAAGTGCAAGATGGTAAATGAAGCCACTCTTTTACCTTGCTCCGTACCGCTTGGTCGATGGAACCGAGGAGCCCGAAAGGTGTATCTGCGTGATCTGTGATGTAGAAGAGCCTGGGGATGGTGAAAACCTTCAGTAGGTCTATCTTCTGCATGGGTTTTAGGTGTTTAAATCTCCCAAGCTGCTGCAGCCAGGTGTTGGTTTTTGCTAGCAAGTCCGCCTGGGCGAAGCCAACCCAGGGGTCCACTCTCAGCCCTAAGTATTTCTCCGATTCTCCTGGGGGTATCATGTTGAGGGCTGTACCGTTTACAGTCCATGGGGGGCAGTCATTGACGGTGTAAGAGTCCTTAGTGGGCCTGATGTAGAACCCGTGACATTTCTCCCCCTGCGTCTTGAGACCGGTGATGTCACAGAACGTCTCAAGGATTTTGATGTTATGCGTCATCCCCTCTCAGGAGTCGCTCAGCAGTACCAGGTCATCAGCGAATGCCATAGCTGTTATTTTGGCACCCTCGCTTTCATATCCATGTCCTTCCCTTTCTAATTTGCACAGCAGAGGGTCTAGCGTGAGGTTAAAGAGCAGTGGGGACATGGGGTCCCCCTGTTTGACCCCTTTTAGGATATTAATAGGGGCCGATGTCTCATCCTTGGTGGTAATGCATGTAGAGGTGTTGACATACATGCTTTGGATGAGACTAACAACGTGCTCATCCACCTTCCTTTGCCTCAGGCCCGTTATAATTTGCTGGTGGCTCACCGTGTCAAAGGCTTTGGCAATGTCCACAAAGACAACTGCAATCTCCTTGTGCTCCCTCTTGGCTGCCTTTAGCAGCAGCTGCAGGAGCTTGAGATTCTCAGAACACCCCGCTGCCGTAGTGAATCCTTTCTGACGAGGATTGATGGGGCAGGCCTTGCCCAGACGTGCTGTCAGGACCCTGGAGAACAGTCACATCACCGTTGAGCCGATGGTGATTGGCCTCCAGTTGTTAATGTCCTTCAGGCGCTCTGGCTGGTCCGACTTCGGAAGCAGGACCGTGCGGCAGATCTTTAGCTGGTCGTGGACAGTTCCGGATACAAGCCAGAGATTAAAAATCTCTGTCAGGAGCGAGAATGTCGGATCTGCTCTGCACAGATCCCCCAGGCTGATGTTATCTGGTCCTGGGGCCGATGTTTTGGCCATCTCGCCGATGTTCTTTTTGATCTCCTTGGCAGTTATCAGCGGCAGGAACTTGGTGTTGTCGGATGTTCCTTCTGCCTGAAAATCACCAAAACCTTTGAACGTGCCAGGTGTTTCCCATCTCTCACGGAGCACGGAGCTGATCTCGTCAGCCGGAATCTGGCACTTCAACCCCTCCACATCATCCAGGATGATGCGGGCTAGTTTCTCTCTGTTTGTGCAAAAAAGTCTCTGAATTCTGAGATAGTTTCCCTTTTTAACCGCTCTCTTCCTCATCCATTCAGTAGCTTGCTTCTCTCTGCGCTGAGAGTGACCCTGTTTTGGCTTCCTGCTGTTTTTCCCTCTGCGGCGTGTCCCTTTAAATTTCCCCATGCAGTCCCTGGTTGCCTCACTGACGATGGAAGCTGGATCTTTATTACTCTTTTGGAGGATTTGCTTAAATGCATCCTGGTACACCACGAAGGTGCCGTCGCTGATTTTTGG
This sequence comes from Phylloscopus whistleri, assembly GCA_017589585.1. Lineage (NCBI taxonomy): Eukaryota > Metazoa > Chordata > Aves > Passeriformes > Phylloscopidae > Phylloscopus > Phylloscopus whistleri. The sequence continues at coordinate 109,912 of JADMLD010000352.1, forward strand.
CGGGATGCACTTTTCATAGTGCTTTTTTAGCTTGTTTACTGTGGCTTCTTTTTGCTTTGGTGGCTTATGGACTCTCTCCTGATGCTGCTCTCCTGTTTCCCTAGTTTGTAATCCATTTGAGGCTTGCTGTTTTAGCAACAGCAAGCGTCTTTTGTCACTGATTTGTTTTGGAGTTTTGGATGGGATGTGATCGGAAATGAGTTTATTAATGTTTTTGTTGCCATCAAACTGTTGAATTAGCTGCATTAGCAAATCCTCCTCCTCCTCATTCCAGCATTTCTTGTGGGCTCCCCTGGCAGACGTTTCCTTAGGGCGGGTGGCTTCGATCCTTTCCCGGTTCCTGACTGCTGGATGTACAATTCTTTTGTGCTGTCCCAGTCCACTTTTCTTTGTAAAGCTCATCTGGCACACTTCACAGGTCCATTCACCCGGGGATGGTTCTGTTGTTTTTCCTTTGCATTTCGCATAGTGGCAGGCTACACTGTGGAAATTTGTATTTTCCAGACTGCATTTGGTGCATTTGAATTTACATTCCCTGATCCCGTGCGCTCTCAGCAGGTGATCTATTAGTCCCAGCATTCTGTTCATCTTAATATTACAGCGCGGGCAGGGTGGATTTCTGTCAGGTACAAGGATGACGGGATGTTCCTGTAATTCCTGATTGTTCGTGGGTGGAATTGAGGTTAATTTATGACTTGATATGACAGCTGTTTTTCCCGGAGCTGGTGGGGGTGTGGCATTCTCATCCTGGAACTCATCAATCTCGTTAATGTTAGTATCCTGGCAACCCGTCTTTCCCTCCAGGGACCCTGCCGGAGCAGCGGCCGCGCCTCCCATGATCTTGTCGCTTTCGTGCTCGTTAGTCGCTAAGCAACCCATTGTTCCCTCCAGGCGCGTTGCCTGAGCAGCGGCAGTCCCTCCCTGGCTCCGATCGTTAGTCTCCAGGCAACCTATTGTTCCTTCCCAGTACACGTTCGGGTAATCATGCAACCCCTCCCTCTCCACACAATGGATGCTACCTTCCTCAGAACAATGCAGCGAGTTGTAGCTCTCGAGTTTTAAAACTTTCCAGCTTTCCCGTCCCGTTTTAGAGGGTTTAGATTTTGGTTTTAGTTTTTCTGGCGATGTTTTAAGCCAGTCTCTGAAATCTGTTTGTGTCGCCGCCGACACATGGAGAAGCTTTAAGGCTTGCACCATGGTGCTGAATTGAGTGTAAAGAAAATCCGATTGAAGGCAAGTCTTAGTTAACAGCACACCCTCAAGTGCTGTTAACTTTTTCTCAGCTTTTACCCGCGAGCTGGGTTTCAGACAGGGAGCTTTTAAGGCTCTCTGCCGATAACTTTTTAACGCGGAATCGTGAAACTGCACTTCGGGTGGGGAGTCCAAAGGCAGGGAGGGAACGCAAAGCACCCCCTCACTTACACTGGGGCAGAAATCAGTTAGTTACCCTGTCGGGTATCCAGCGGGACCACGAGGAGGTCTGATTTCCGCGGCAAAGCCCAGTTAGTAACTTGACTTACCTCTCTTAAGAGAGTCACAGTTACTCCCGCCGTTTACCCGTGCTTCGTTGAATTTCTTCACTTGGACATTCAGAGCACTGGGCAGAAGTCGCATCATGTCAGCACCTGCCTCGGGCCTTTGCGATGCTTTGTTTTAATTAAACCGTCGGATTCCCCTGGTCCGCACCAGTTCTAAGCCAGCTGCTAGGCGCCAACCTAGTTATCATTCTGGAAGGTTATCATTCTGGAAGGCAACAAGATTTGTCTTAGTGTGCCAGGTGCAAGACCTGTTAAAACCTACCGGGTCCTTCCGAGCTGCATACCTCGTCTGAAATATCCCAGTGTAACACATTCTGGCTTGATGTGGCCAGTAGACCAAAACCAAAGAAAGAAATATGGCAGATTTTAAGGTTACTGATATATTGCCAGTTGAGAATTGACACATACACCCAAGCTGTTGAGTTTTCATGTGAAAAGTTAAGAGGGAAGGGACTGATACATGAAAAGTTGATCCTGGAAGGCCCTGAGGTTACCAGAAGAAATTTCTGTAGTCCATATTAAGGGTCACCAAAAGGATATGGCCATAGAGATCAGAGGAAATAATCTAGCTGATGGAGAAGCAAAGGATGCTGCCAAAAAATGGGGAGGAGAGAGTAATGATAGTCCTAACATCAAAAGACAAAGAATCAGGGATTCCAAGGTTTAGTAAACAAGAAGAGGAGAGATTGAGGGAGATAGGAGCAGAGAAGAATGATGCAGGTATCTGGAGGCTCCAAGACGGAAGGCAAATGTTAAATAGACCCCTTAGCAAAGAAGTCTTAGACAGAATACATCAAAAGACCCATTTGGGGTACCCGAGCCGTCCGTGATGAGTTTTTCAAGAATTATGGGTGTGTAGGAGTCTTTGGAATAGCAAAACAGATAACTGGTAAATGTGGAGTTTGTCAAAAAAGTGAACACAAAAGCAATGAGAAAAGTAACCCCGGGAGGTTGGGAATTAGCCCTAGGACCCTTTCAAAGTTACAAGCAGGCTTGACCAAACTTCCCCAGATTCAGCGGTGGAAATACCTACTGGTGGTAGTAGATCATTTGAGTCACTGGGTTGAGGCTATACCTGCTGTAAGGGCCACGGCCAATACTGTTCCCAAGATGTTGTTAGAACAAATTATTCCCCAGTATGGGATGGTGAACAGGATTGATTCAGATAGAGAGGGGGACACATTTCACTTCCAAGATATATAGCACTTCCAACAGATAATGCAAGCACTGGGAATAAAATGGGATTTAAATACACCATGGCACCCACAAAGTTCCGGATGGGCTGAGAGGATTAAACCGGCCCTTAAAAGAACCTTGACTAAGTTAATGATTGAGACGCAAATGTCTTGGATAAAATGTTTACCCCTAGCATTACTATGGGTCAGAACACAACCTTGGTCCTACCTAGCTATATCCCTCTATGAGATGATGTTTAGGTTACCTTTTCTAGCTTCAACCCATGAACTTGCGACTTGTGAGGAGGGGGAAGTAAATGTCATGAAATATGTTAAAACCATTGCCCAAAATTTAGAGGACTTAAGAAAACAAAGAATGATTCCCCAAACTACCTTTCTAGACTTCAAGATACATCACATAAAACCTGGGGATTGGGTGTTAATTAAATCCTAGAATGAACAACCATTGACACCACAATGGAAAGGTCCCTTTCAAGTACTAATAACAACCGAGACGGCTGTCAGAACTGCTGAACGAGGCTGGACCCACACCGGCCCAGTCAAAGGACCTGGTGAAGAACCTGAGGAGTGGACTATAAGATCTGAATCAAGTGATACAAAACTGACTCTTAAACAGGGATGAAGAGATAATGAACTGAGATGATCTGAATAATCTGGAGAGTGTTTCAAGGATCACAAACAATGGGGAAGGAGAGCCAAGTTTGTATGGACTCTGAGAGACCTTGATTTCACACCAGGGAAAGACACTTCAGCTCCCAGCAGAAAGACCAGGATTGTATTGGTCAAAAGGGGAAGGGTGTAATATATTGACATTAGTATGCAACATGTATTATTGTGGTTTACTCTGCGGATGGAAACTGCTAGTGTCTGTTGAATGGGAAAAGCTTGGAGGCCCAGGAAAAGATCATAATAGAAAAAGTACTAAAGGTAACTAAAATTGGAAGGTGGCAAAAACTGGGAGAAGTGACGAAAGGATAGAGGGCAAGACCGGGTTGGCCTCTGTACTTGCCACCAAGAAGATCATACACACCTGCTATGGGTAGCAACCCCAGAAGGCATGGTAGGTGGAAGTAAAAGCCATACCGGACCTCAGCTACTCCCATTTTTGTCTGTCCCTTGCCTTTTATTACAGAGGACTACCATTGTCATGAGGGCCATCAGTCATTTTTTTCAGGGAGGCCCAGTGTTTTTGCTGGCCTTAACCATGTCAACAGATACTATTAGGATTCATCCAAGTATAGTTCAAGTTGATATAATCAGATATAAAGAGAACAAGTTAAGAAAGGTTGGGTTTACTAGACATTATATGAGTTAGTTGCAGTTAGAGCACTCCGTCCTGAAGAACCTCAGGTTGTGACGAGGAGTTAGGGCACTCCCCTCCGGCGACGTAGCCAGAGTTATGTAACCGTAAAGCAGTTACGTGGGCACCCCGAGACTATATAAGGGGGTGTCTGACAGTAATAAATTGCACTTCGCCGTTCATCATATTGGTGTCACGAGCGTGTGTCCGGCAAGGTTGTAAGTGCGCCGTGGTCTCCTCCAGAACCAGGTCGCCAGCCTGCAATAATCGCAGGCAACATTTGGTGCCGAAACCCAGTCTGCGGCCCCCCGATATTCGGGTGCGCGTCCGCTGTGGGAATCGGGTGTCTCGCTGGAGGAGGAGACGACCGAAGCGCTACATTCGACTTCGGTGGGGTGGACGCACCCAGTACCGCCGCAGATGGAATATCTCGGCAAGGTAACATTAGAGATATATGAGCAATGGAACATTAAATGTAAGTTCCGAGATTTTGAAGCTGCTATTACGCGGCTGCTTAAGCTAAAAATCATTGATCGCCCGGTCGATATCCTTCATCCTGAAACTTGGGCAAGGTGCACGAGCGCGCTTGCCAATGATGTTTTTCATACCGGCTCCGGGAAATGTTTAAAAAGCTGGGGGAGGGTCATGGACTCGTCGAAAAAAGCGTTTGAAGAGCAGGAGACGTGGAAGGCAGCCCAACAGTGTTTAAGGGTAGTCCCGAAGCTAGGTGTTGGTGCTACGACTCAGACTGCGGTTAATGACGGTTTTGCAGAACTGAAACCGCCGCCTGAAATTAACGATCCCCTGCGTTCACGATCCCCCCTGCATTCGCGACCCTCATCGCCTGCCCCAAATCCCGACCCCGAAACTAACCCAAACCTACACCCCGAGCGCGGTATTTCCCCACTTTTCCATGACGGTGCGAGTAATATAGATAAAAATGAAATATTAATAAAACCGCCGCCCTATACTCCGCAATATGGCGCTGGAGCTGAACAAGAAGGGCGTGGCCAAAATCCAGCTCCCGCCACAGACGAGCCAATTCCCGCCGCACACATGCGCAGTCAGGACCACACTGGGGGAGGTGCTGCTTGCAGCTGCGAGGGGAGAACAGAACCCCTGCAGAGAGCAAGCTCTCGAATGTTACTACATAAAGCAGACAAGCCCCTAGAGAGGAGGCGGGGCAAAGCAAGCCCAGCCATCACCGCCCCCAAGAAATACAGAGGGTGGAGCCCAACCAGAAGGCTCAACCTGCCAGAGCCCTCCCATCTGTCTACTCCATGCCAGTCAGATGATTACTCTTCCTCAGACACTTCTTGTTCTGACTCAAACACTGACTCAGACACAGACCCCATGCCAGGGACCTACATCAAACCTATAAATAAAAATGTATGGCAAGCAAATAAAAAAAGCGCTGTTAAACCTATGCCTTTAACGGACTGGAAAAAAGTCCAAACAGCACTAGCCGACCTGCCTGAAATGGCAGCGCGAATCTTCCCAGTTAAAAGACTAGACAACAACCTGCCTACATACTCACCGGTAAACCCCAAAGAAGTGCATGCCATTGCCAAAGCTATAGCTGAAAAAGGAATTAATTCCGCAGTGGTCTCTACCGTGATAGATGCCTTTTTGGCAACGATGACATGCTGCCCTTCGACATAAAGCAGACATGTCGCATGATTTTTGATGGGGCTGGCATGATCGTGTTTAAACAAGAGTGGGAAGATAACCTAGAAAGAATGCTTGCTAAGGTAAACGGAGACTCACACCCATTGCGTAACTCAAGCGTACAGCGCTTGATGGGTCGAGACCCAGGACTGATAAGCCCCCAAGCGCAGGCTCAGTATCTGAGAGCCTCCGAGGTCGCCGCCACCACCCGCGCTGCAAGAGAAGCCATCCACACGGCCTGCAGAGTCGTTGCCAAGCCGTCGCCGTGGACTGGCATCAGACAAGCAGAAAGCGAGCGCTTCACCACCTTCATAGATCGCCTCCAAGCAGCGATAGACGCTTCAGATTTGCCGCCAGAAGCAAAAGGGCCAGTGTTAGAAGGATGTGTAAGACAACAGTGCAACCAAGCAACAAGAGAGCTGCTGCGGTCCTTACCTCCAGGTTCCAACATTGCGACTATAATAAAACATGTAGTCAAAGAAGAAAATTCAGCTCCAGTTCAAGCCGCGATCAACGCAGCAATGGCCCCACTTCCAGCAGCAGTCAGCGCAGCCGTAGCAGAAGTGATGGCAGTCCAGAGTCGTAACGCCCTCAGCCAACATCCATCCATGAACCAACCCTCATCCAGACCGAGAGGACCCTGATGGATCTGTGGTAAGAAAGGCCACATAGCCCGATGCTGCACTCAAAATAAAAGGCAGGGAAACGGGCAGGGGAGGGGGCAATCTGGCCGCATGTGACCCTCTCCCCGTTGGAGCAACCCGCGGCCCAGCTATTTCACACCTTCGGGGACGGAACATCTTCCTACTCCGCTGCCCCCCAGAGAGCTAACCAACTTCATAGCTCAAGCTTCGCCCAATGCCCTGGCCCAGACGCCTTCGCCGCCAGCACTGATGGCACAGGTTCCTCTGTCACCAGTAGGTGGCGCACAAGCACAGCACACAGCGCAGACAACCCCCGACCTGGCGACATCCCTCGGGTGGCCCTGGCAATAAACTGTGATGCTCAACGCCCCCCAGAGGTTTGGGGAGTCTGCCGACGGACACGTGACAGCTTGTTCGTGGCGCTCCTCTTCACAGTTGACACAGGATCCGACGTAACGGTTATCCCAGACACGCACTGGCCTCCAAACTGGCAACTGCAAGACGCTGTAGCAGTGGCCGGAGTTGGAGGAATCCAACAAGCCAGAAAAAGCGTAGATCCAATATCAATCACAATATACGGCCCAGACAGGGTCGAAAAGCCCATCCATGTGCACGTCTATGTCCTCTCTAACACCCCACCCCTCTTGGAGCGTGATGCTCAAGCACTGCTGAATATGCGGGTGACAAATTTATCCTCAGGGCCACTCCGGCGTACCCGTCACTCCCAATTAAACTAACCTGGAAGTCCTCAGACCCGGTGTATGTCGAGCAGTGGCCCATCGCTGAGCCTCGAAGATCCGCTCTACTCCAGCTCATCGAGCGAGAATTAAAGAAAGGACACATCGAGCCCTCTGTCTCACCATGGAACACACCAGTTTTCGTCATTCCTAAGCGCAGCGGCGAAGGGTTTCACCTGCTGCATGACCTACGAGCTGTCAACAGAAAGATTCAGCCGATGGGGCCGGTGCAAACCAAGTTACCCAGCAACTCTTTTATACCCACGAACCAACCTTGTGCTGTAGTCGACATAAAAGACTGCTTTTTCTCCATCCCACTCCATCAAGATGACAAAGAGCGGTTTGCGTTCTCGATCATATTCCCGAATGGCCAGCAGCCCAGCCTGAGATTCCAATGGACAGTTTTGCCACAGGGCATGGTCAACAGCCCGACCATTTGTCAGATTGTCGTGAGCAAAGCTCTAGCCCCTGTCCGAGCAAAGCGTCCTGATGCCACGATCATCCAATACATGGATGACATTCTGATTGCCGCCCCTACGCCAACTCAGGTGGACACCATCGTAACAGAAGTCTCCACGACCCTTGAAAACAACGGGTTCAAAATAGCAAAAGCAAAAATAAAGAAAGGCACCTCTGTCACCTTTTTAGGCATGAAAGTCGACAGTTCCCAGGTGTCACCTCCGGTGATCAAAATTCGGCGCGACATCGAGACACTCCATGACATTCAGCAGTTAGTAGGCTTGCTACAGTGGCTGCGAAATGTTGTCCTTATTCCTCCAGAGGTCATGTCCCCCTTATATGACCTCTTGAAAGGAAAACATCCATGGGAATCAAAGAGCATCTCAGAAGAAGCCTCAAAATCACTCGATTACATCGAAAAACAACTGCCAGTAGCTACACTGTCGAGGTGGAATTCTGATCTGCCTCTGGATCTGTATGTGCACTTCACCAAGGAAGGAGGAGTCGAAGCATTAGCACAAGGGCCTCCAGAGTCAGCCAAACCAGTGCAGTGGATCGTCCTTGGGAGATCTCAACGAGCCTTTTCTCCAGGAATGGAGTGCATTGGAAGTGTAATTATGAAGGGCAGAAAACTAGCCCTGAGTTACCTACGCTCAGAACCCTCAAAAATATATCTCCCATTCAGAAAACAGATCCCTTCTGCATCCGTGGCGCTTTCAGAGCACCTCGCACTAGCTCTATTCGGATTTGGGGGAGAACTTGGATATGCCGCAAAGCCCCCATGGACACAGCTACTCACTGTAGTGAACGTTGACCTCCCATCAAAGGTTCTGGACAGACCTCAGCCCGGCCCAACAGTGTTTACCGACGCCTCATCAACAACCTCAACAGCAGCAGTGGTATGGCAGGAGGAAGATTGATGGCAATGTGTGAAGATGAAAGATCAATCTCTGTCCGTTCAGCTCCTAGAAGCATCTGCAATAGCACTAGCCTGCAACTTGTTCCAAACCCATCACCTCAACATTGTCACCGACTCAATGTTTGCAGCAAAGCTCTGCCAAGCAATGTCTTACCCAGGCGTCTCTAATTCTCCAGCCGCCCAAATGATTGAAGAAGCACTGCAGTCACGACAAGGCACTGTAACAGTCATCCACATAAACAGCCACAACCCCATCAAAGGCTACTTCCAGCTAGGAAATGACAAGGCCAATGCCGCGGCCAAGAACCTGTGGACTCTGCAAAGCGCACGCCAGCTGCATGAGTCGCTGCACATAGGATCCAAAGCCTTATCCAAGCGATGCAACATTTCTATGGCAGATGCCAGGCATGTTGTAGCTACTTGCCCCTACTGCCAAAAGTCTCCTCTGTGGTCCAGTGGTGTCAACCCGAGAGGCCTGAAGCCCTCAGAAATTTGGCAGACGGACTTTACGCTGTGCCAATTGCTAAAACCCAGAGCATGGCTTGCAGTCACTGTGGACACCTTCAGTGGCATCATCATCGGAACTCAGCATGCCAAAGCGAATTCCAAAGCTGCCGTGCAGCATTGGTTGTCAGCCATGGCCTGGCTCGGCATCCCCAAACAAATTAAAACCGACAATGGAACTCATTTCACATCAAAAGCAGTCCAAGAGTTCGCCGAGAAATGGAACATCATCCTAAAGCAGGGCATTCCGTACAATAGTACAGGCCAAGCCATTGTAGAGAGGGCCAACCAAACCCTAAAGTCTAAGCTAGAAACCCTAGCAAAGGCTGAAGGGTTCACCACTGCCATTCCTCCATCAGAACAGCCACGTCTATTAGCAACTGCCATACTTGCCTTAAACCAATTCTCCAGGGCAGACCAAAATCAGACCCCATCAGAAAAACACTGGGCAATAGAAGCTACCCAAGATGGCCCCCCGGTTAGTGTAAGAAATGAGTTGGGAGAGTGGGAGACAGGATGAAAACTAATTGCAGCCGGTAGAGGGTGTGCAGGGGTAAAGAAAGATGATGACATTAAATGGTGTCCTTCTAAATCTATTAAGCCCGAGATCCATTGTAGGAAATAGATTTTATCTGCCCACACTGTCTAAGCAGTGATTGTAACTGTTGAGTGTTTGAGTATTTTCCTACAGGTCTTCCTGCGCAGGTCGCTGTCCGAGTCCCTTACTCAGTTTCTGCACTTCTGCCTCTGGACTATGCTACTCCATCCTACTGCTGGTCACCACCCATACCAGCCTCACATCTGGACGTTCCAGAGCTTCGTCACCCATGCAATGATAGGCCAATCCGAGACCAACTCTCCAGCCTGGACGGTGCGACTTGAAGACCTTTGGGGCGGAAGGGGTAAACAATACCCCAGAGAACCAACTTCGACCATCTACAAATTAACATATTGGTGCCCGAGTAACAACCCCGGTAAGGAGTATTGTACCCGCCCTGGTTACTGGTTTTGCGGGTACTGGGGGTGCAAAACTATAGTAACCGGCAATCCCCGGACCAGGTGGAATCCTCCCAAAAAAGACGAATTCCTGAGGGTAACAGGCTGGCCTTTTAACTGTAATTTCGGTACCGAGTATGAAGGCTTTCGCCTCGGAACCTGCACACACCTCACAATCACAGTCCTGCAACCACAAGATCCGTCCTGGTCAGTGGGCAAACTGTGGTCAGTGTACCTAAAGAGTGACAGAGCCTTGAGTAACCTCCCTGACGTAAGTACTGTTATCCAAGTTGTCAGGTCCCCATTGCCCAAACGACACACAGCAATAGGACCGAACGAATTGGCAGTCTTTCCAAAAGATGAGCAGCTTGTGGGTACCACCCCAACAGCCAAAAAGCCACTTACTACTACCTCCCTACTGAGTCAGACTAAACCTGATCCCAAGCCCAAAGCTTCCCCACAAAATCTGTTCACCCGAATGCTAAATGCAGCTTTTAAATCCCTAAATGTCACTCAGCCCAATCTCACCAAGTCTTGCTGGCTGTGTTATGATTCCAGACCACCTTTCTATGAGGGAATAGGCTCCAATAAAACATTTAGCTATTCCCAAGAAACCAGCCCAAAACAATGCAAGTGGGACACTCACAGCAAGGGAATTACCCTAGGAATTATCTCAGGGTACGGAATCTGTATAGGGAACAGACAGATAAAGCCCCAAAGCAAAGAGCTGTGTGGCTCTTCTGTCCGCCTAAACAAACAAAAAGAGTGGGCAATTCCAGCCTCAGGGAACACATGAGCATGTCACACCACAGGACTCACCCCTTGTGTCTCTATAAAACACTTTGATGAATCCAGAGATTTCTGTGTTCAAGTCACTGTTGTCCCCAGGATTCTCTACCACACAGATGAGGAAGTCATGCTGCTCTTTGAGGCAGAATCACACCGAGCTAAGCGAGAGATCGCCACAGCTATCAGCCTAGCGGTGCTACTGACTCTTGGAGGAACAGGAGCAGCCACAGGTATCACCTCGCTAGCCACTCAAAAACAAAGCCTGCAACAACTGCAGCGAACAATAGACGAGGACCTCCTCGAAATCCACAAGAACATTGTCAAGCTAGAAGAGTCCTTGTTTTCCCTCTCGGAAATGGTTCTCCAAAACAGACGAGACTTAGAACTCCTACTGATGCAGCAAGGAGGACTATGTGCTGCTTTAAACGAAGAATGCTGCACCTATGTCAATCACTCAGGTCCCATTCATCAATCCATGGCCGAGCTCAAAAACAGATTGGAGCGTCGCAACCATGAACTACAACAACAGAACTGGTTCAATTCCCTGTTTGCCCAACATCCCTGGATTGCCCCCGTTATCTCTACCCTAATAGGACCCATTGTTGTCATTATACTTGCCCTCATTTTCGGACCCTGTTTGCTTAATAAAGTTACCCAGTTTGTTAAAGCCCGGCTGAGCCAGATTGATATTATGCTTCTACAACCGAGGCAGTTAACCTAAAAGTTAAAGTTGTTTTATCTGTTAACAATTCAGTTTGTTTGCATGCCACTAACCAGTTGTTTGTACAGTTTACAATCGTTCTGTTTGTTCAAGTTAAAGTTTAATTGTCATGGAGGGAGGGGAAATGCAGTTAGAGCACTCTGTCCGGAAGAACCTCGGGTTGTGACGAGGAGTTAGGGCACTCCCCTCCGGCGACGTAGCCAGAGTTATGTAACCGTAAAGCAGTTACGTGGGCACCCCGAGACTATATAAGGGGGTGTCTGACAGTAATAAATTGCACTTCGCCGTTCATCATATTGGTGTCACGAGCGTGTGTCCAGCAAGGTTGTAAGTGCGCCGTGGTCTCCTCCAGAACCAGGTCGCCAGCCTGCAATAATCGCAGGCAACAGTTAGTATTGTATTATCAAATGTTGTAAAATGGTTGCTGTTAAGTTAGACAATTTCAAGTGAATATGGTTAATGTTAAGTTGGTCGATTTCAAGTGTTGTAATGAAATTGGAAATGAAAATCATTTGCATGAGCCAAATAAATGAAGTATCAAGAGAAAAAGGGGGGATTGTTATGAATAAGTTGTAGTGATTGGCTCATGCAAATGAGGAGGAGTTGTTGAGTATGGTGGGGAGAAGTTCTCTTGGGGTTTGCAGTTCTTTTGACATGTACTTTTGTTGTTCCAGTATAGTTTTGGACCCTTTTCTGTTCTCCCTTCAATCCTGCCCTCCCCTTCTGTGGTTACTGCTGGGCAGCTCTGGCTCACAGGGCTGTACAAACATGGGGGGGAGGGTGTACATTTGCCCCTTGTAAGAGGCAGCAGGGAGTGGGAGACACATGTTGCTGGGAGGCCTGGCAGGGTGACATCACACCACCAATCAGAAGACGAGAAGGGCTCCACCAATGAAAGGCACAGAAGGACTGATTGACAGGCCTTGGGAGGAGCCAAATATACATATATGGGCAAAGCTGTGGGATGTGGGAGGGGCCAGGAGGACATATAAGGACTGCTCATGAATATTAATGAGGCCAATGCAATCTCAGAGCATTAAAGACAGAGCCAACATTTTGTGAGCTGAGCCTCTGGTAGCCAGAAGGAGTCCCATCAAGCTCCCAGTGATGTTTCCCCCTGTATATTGGCATTGTAATTTTAATGGATTCTAATTAAATTTTATTTCCTCATTCCCACCTGGGGTTTGAGTCATTTATAACAATGTTACTGCTGTAACTGCTCATTTCTTCCTGCTTCATGGCTTCACTGGCAGCTCCAGTAACCTGACGCATCCCCGCTTTAGTCCCCACGCCCCCCACTCACACTATCAGACCAGGGTTCCTCACTGGTTCCACCCCAGGTTTCCCATGGCAGAGTCTCAGATGTCTCGTTCCACAAAGCCATTAATTTGTGGTGCAATGACACAGAAACAGCTTGAGCTGGTACATCACAGCAAAATATCCCTTGGGCATTTTTACCGCCCTTTTCTTATTTCCTCTGGTGTTTTCCACCCTTTTGTTGCAACCCTTCTTTCCTCTCATTCCTGCCCTTTTCTCCCCCCGTGTTTCCTACCATTCTTCCTCTTACATTCTCACCCTTCTATCCCCTCACGTTTTCCATCTTTTCTCCCCTTCTGTTTCACATCCATTTTCCCTCTCATTTCCTTCCATTTTGCCTTGGTTTTCCTGCTGATTTTTCCCTGCAGGTTTTTTGCCCTCTTCTCCCCTCTTGTTTCCTCTGACATTTCCTACCTTTTTCCCCGTCACATTTCCTGCTCTTTTGTCCCCTATTGTTTCCCATTTTTTACCTCACATATCCCATCATTTTGTCCTCTCATCGTTACCACCTTTTCCCCCTCACATTTCCAGCCCACAAGTCTTTCTTTTCCTCCCTAGTCTTCTGCTCCTGCTGAGTGTCTCTGTGTCCATGCACCTTGCTGGCATCACAGGCCTTGGTCTTCTTTGCCATCCATCCTGTCTGCCAGTTCAGGGCTCTTGCTGTGTCTCTCAGTGTCCATCCACCTCGCTGCGGTCACTGGGTTTCTGTCCCTTATTATGCAAAGGTTGGCACTTCAGAGCCTCTGGTCTCTCTGGGCTCCCAGCCAGAGCTCAACTTGCCTCTCAACCTGCATCTCCATCTGCTTCTGGAAGTGCAGCTGCAAACCCAGCTCCTGCACCAGAGGTGTGACTCAATAGCAGAGCTCTGGGAGTACAGTTGTGTGAGGACTTACACACAGTGTTCTGCATTTCTGCTGTTACATCTCTGTCTGCCATAACATTTTGGAAAATGGTTTGGGGGTGAGAAGCTTCCTCCAATTTCTCCTGTATTCTCTCATCCTTCTTTTGGTTTAACTGAGCTTTTTATTTCCTTCTCTAGGCAGTCCTTCCTGCAATTCATCTCCTAATGCTTTAAAAATCTGGTCTTTTCGTTCACTATAACCCACATGAAAAAAATGTCTCGATGAAAGTCTGATAGTCAATGAGGTGGAAAACAATGCAAAAACCTAAAGAAGTAGTGATGGTAAAAGGTCACTCTCAATTGAGTTCATTTAAATTTCATTGCACTAATTGACAATTTGGGAAACATTTAAAATTTTGCAGTCACTGAAGTCTGTTCTGCATCAGGCAGCTCTGTAGGCAATCCTACTTCCCTCAGGGGCTGCCATTTCCCCTGTGCCCACTGGATCCCAAAGGAACAGGCTGCCCTGCGCGAGAAGAAACACGGCTTCTCCTGGGGAAAGCCTCAGCAAGGGGTCAGTTTGCCATTGTCATTGCAGTGACTGTAGGAAACGGGCATCCCCACCACAGCACATTTCTTGGTCAACTCTAGACATACAGAGTGGAAAACTGTCTGTGACTCAGATTTTGGCCTCAAAGCTGCTGTTGTGTGTTTCAGTTTCAAGACAAATTTCTGGAGAAAACACCCTGGAAGGAGTGTTTCCTCTAACGAGAATAACTCTGTTTTTGTCTGCCAAAGAGAGAAATGGATACCAAGGGATGAAAGTAAAAAAAAAACCCCATTTATTAAAAAAAATTACTAAATGCTACATATTGAAATTGTGGAGCCTTACCCCCGCCCCGCACACCCAAAAACCAGTCCCAGCCTGCTCTCAGCTGCCGGCACTTTGCCCTTTGGTGCAGTTCCGGTCACAGCCAGCAGGGGCGCTGGTGGCTCCCAGCCAGGTGGGATGAGTGCAGTGATTCCTCCACGGCTGCAGGGGGCGCTGTGGCACGGGCCCGGCCATCTTTGTCCATGACAATGATTGCGGGTGCAGCCGGCAGGAAGGGATGGAGGCGGCACTTCCTTTACAAATTCACAGGGGGACCCAATTCTGGTGTCCCCTCTGGATAGCAAAAGGAGCTGTAGCAGGAAACCTCGGAAGCAGCAGGCCAGAATGACAGAGTGGGATCCCCCGGGACAGCAAGAAAGAGGCAGCAGAAACTGCAGCTGCAGCTGGACTGTGGGACCTCCCAGCAGGCAGGGGCAAAACAGCTCCAGTGCAGCAAAAAAACCCGCAGCAGCACGAGAGGCATGGCAGGGGCTAGGCAGCAGCATCTCAGCTCCCAAACACAGCAGGGAAAGGGTTCCCCAGGACTTCTCACTGGTGCTGGCAGGAACCTGGGTCCGGGCTAGGCGGAGCGGAGCAGCCCCCAGTGGGAAATGGGGTGTTCCTGGGTCCTGGCAGGCACACACTGGCTCTGGGCTTTCTGACGGCAGGGCGGCAAAAAAAAGGCAAGCTGGCAAGCTCAGTCACAGTGCCAAAGCAAAAGAAACCAAAAAGAAGCAGGCAAAACCCACAGGAACATCAAGATCCCTGGACAGAGATACCGTCTGTGTGTGTCCAGTCAAACAGGAAAGGGCTGCCTCTCACCCCAACCTCAGCTCCCCCTGGAAACCCTGGCTTGACTCCCATTCATCACAATAGCCCCAGAGCCAGGGATGGGGATGTGGGGCAGGGACAGCCACCAGCCCTGGGCACAAAACAAAACAAAACCCCAAAATGGTATGGGATAATGAACCATCCCCAAGACACCGTGGTTTATAGGGAGCTGCAGTGTGGCATGGCCCCAGCTGTGCCTGGGAGTGCTCACTTTGGAGAAAGTGTTGGTTCCAGCTGGCACAGGGAGCTGCAGCATGTGGGGAATTATCCCTTCTGGCCTCTTGCCCCAGAGGTTCCCCAAGTACCAGCCCTGCCTCGCACTCGTGATGCTGCTGTCACCTGCACACGTAAGGACTTGGGTGGAGAGGGAGAGGTGTTACCAAATGTGTGTCAGGGAAGGAGACAGGGGGGCTGGTCTGGGTGTGGGGACAGAAGGTGTTAAGAATGGGCCAGGAGACCAGCTCCTTTGAAAAGGTCTTTATTGAAAGACAGCTCTGGGTGGGGAGCTCGAGGGGCCGCACGCACCGCCGCTGCTCCCACCGGACACCATGGAGGAGGAGGTGCAAGTCAGATCTGCTGCTTGCGCAGCAGAGTTGGGATTCCTTCCTCATGGGAGTTCCCAGGAATTTGGTTTCGGCTCGTAAAGTCCAGGGGTGTCAAAGGCCAGGGAACTCTTAATTGAAATGGGAAGCCAGACAGAGCAACGCAGAACAAAAAAACAATGTGGTTGAATGATGCGTTCTCCCTTTATTTTCCCGGAATGGCGGGTTAAATACAGTTTCAGATAGTTTACAGTTACAAGTGTTTTATAATTGGCATTCAGTGTGAAGAAAACTGCAAACAATTTCACCCTTAAGGAAACCACCGTAATGATCCCAAAACTAACCTATCTAAAGCATAAGCACACATTAACCTGAATTTTTGCTGTGCCACAGGTCTGTCCACTTCCAGACAGGCCTGAAACTGAGGCCCAGTCTGGGGTAGTTCAGATCTCATTCCAAAATACATCATGCCCACGTTCCCTAAGAAAACCTGCTACAGTCCCCCCTTTTTCTTTTTGGGCTACCCAAACTGACTCAAAGGCACGGCTGGTTATTTTTCGCATACACTGCAACAAGCAAGGCACAAAACCTAAAATAACTACAATAACAACCAAAATCACAACACCAAAACAGATCAAATCTTTGATCCACCCAGTGAAACCCCATGAATCAAGCCATTTGTCAAATGGAGTGTCAACAACTACAAGCTTTCCCATGTTGCTCTTCAGCTGTGAAAGCTGTTTGTAAATCAATTGAGAATGGTCTGACAAATTTATGCAGCACATGCCTTCAAACTCCTCACATCCATGCCCTTGAGCGAGAAGGAGGAGGTCAATCACGGTTCTGTTTTGAAGAACTGCATGACGGATGTTGGTAACATCCGCAGCAAGCTGACTTAACATATTAGATGTTATGTTAATTTGTTTTCCTGTCCAGCAGGCCAAGGTTTTCAGCTGTGTGAGAGCCTGCGCTGAAGCAACTCCTGGGGAAAAAATTGATGTCAATATTATGGCTGCATGGTTCCATAATATTACCTGATCTTTACAATCAGGGCTTAGTTGAAGTGCACTGCGTTTGGCTCGTCGGATCTTTTGAGACAGCCCAAAGACCTGATGAATGCTGGGAGCAAACAATGTCAATTTGCCAAAGCAACATGGACCTCCTACAGCTCCTGGAGGGACTGCAGACCAGGCTCTATCTCCACAAATGAGAAAGATCACTGGTGGCAATTTCTTTACAGCACCCTTTAATGGTATCACAGATTCAGTCCAATTGTTACAATATTCAAAATAATTGTACAATGGGGACCTGGGAGACAACCAAGCATTGCCATTTACTGATTGTTTTTCCTTCACAATCAATAAGCTTGAATTTATAACAAAATACCCAAAAACTAAACAATAATTGCCTGGCACAGAATCCAAAAGGTCAAGTTCTTGGGGCTCAGCACCAGTGACTTTCAAACCTTGTGCAACAGCAACAGCTTGTGCTCCCAAAACACTTTCTGGGTTAATTTTGGCTTGAGTCCAAGCTTTGAACTCTGCCATGGAATTCACCGGGACTCCAATCAAACAGGTACAAAAAGGATTAGATGGTGTAGTTAAAGACAAACAAAATTAATCTTGACCAGTTCGATTGACCCAAGTGACCCACATATTTTGCCTAGGGTCAATGTCAAACACTCCAAATATCTTTTTTGCCAAAACACCAATTAAAACAAACATTCCAACTCCCAACATTCTGCTTATCCTTCGGGTTGTCTCTATTAATTTTACTTCAATAAAAACAACAACCCACTATTACTTAACTCTAAATACTAAAACAACTTATCACTAAACTTAATCTTATAACTGTAACTATATAACTATTTTTCTATGTTCTATAAAATTAGTTTTCAGCAGTTTCAGGATCATCACAGGGTTCTCCAGGTAAGTCGCTGTCGTCACCGTTGTTATCACTGTTAGCTGTTATCTCTGATTGGGGACGCACATGGGTAAATCGGCTCGGCACCCACACAGGTCCTGCTTCTCCTGTAGAAACACACATATAACCATGACCATTAAACAGCACAGGACTCGGTCCCTACCATTCACCCGTTCACATGTTCTTGTGATAAACATAAAGTCCTGGGATCGCCTGTGGTCTTCCCTCCTTCACTGCATGGTAATGTATCACAACTGCAGGTTCTTCTCTTCCTTCTGCTAAACACAAATAGTGTAAAGTAAACAATACCTTTGACAATTGACTAGCTACATCAGTCTCATCACTCTGCTTTTGCTTTACTAAATATTCTTTCAGGGTGTGATTGGTTCTTTCCACAATAGCTTGACCTGTAGAAGAGTGAGGGATTCCGGTGGTATGTTTCACCCCCCACGTCTGCATAAATTTAGCAACCCGCTGACCAACATATGCTGGACTATTGTCGGTCTTAATTTCTACAGGCACATCCATTACTGCAAAACAGGCAGACAGGTGTCTTTCAACATGCAGCACTCTTTCTCCTGGTTGTGCTGTGGCCCAAATAAATTTGGAATAGGTATCTACAGTGACATGGACATATTTCAATCTCCCAAATTCCGGGACATGAGTTACATCCATCTGCCACAATTCCAAATCTTTCATCCCCCTTGGGTTTGTGCCCAGGCCAAGGCCAGGCCCATGATGACTACTTTGAGGGCAGGCACGCACAATCCCTTGTGCATCATTCAGGGGAATCTGGAATTGTCAGTGCAAGGCCCTAGCATTTTGATGAAATCTTTCGTGACTGTTGCGAGCCCTCACAATTTTGCTTTGTGGAGGGGCATGGACAACAAAACTGACTGCAACATCTGCTCATGCATTGCACTCCCCTAAAATGCTGTTGCATTGATGGCTCCGAATGTGCATGACACAAAAGGCATGCTGACGCTGTTTCAGCACACTTCGCAGTTGCAGGAACAGTTCTCCAAAGCGTTGATTCTGGGCTTTTCTGATGAGTGCATCCTCAATTCTCTGCACAACTCCAACTACATATAAAGAGTCTGAAACAACTTTGAGTGGTTCTTTGTTCCAGGTTTGCAAAGCCCAACACACTGCTCTCAGTTCAAGGGTTTGCAGACTGTCTCCTGCCTCACTCTTAATTAAATGTTGCAACCATTCTCCTTGCTGTTGCCAAGCATACACAGCCTTTTTTGGTTTTTGACCGGCATCAGTAAAAACTGTTCTTCCTTCAACCGGTTTCAAGGAACACAAGGGTCTTTCCAACCACTGGTAACACGTGACCAAATGTCACATCGGGCCTTTTGGTTGCTGCTTGTGAACCACACGTGTGAACCCCAACAAAGCTTCTTGCATTGCAACAGAATGTCTCAGCTTCCATTCTAAATCTTCATTTTTCACAGGATCACTGATGTCTGCTGGTTCCTTCCCATCTATCTCTACAATTCTGTCTCTGCCCTTTCTTATCAATGCAGCAAGAGCATCTGTTCTGGTCATAACATGGCTCTTTGGTTGCACAGGTGAAAACACCCATTCCAGCAAACCTGCTGTTGAGCCAAACTTAGATTGGTGTTCCCCCTTTTTCTTTTGCCATTAAAAAACAATGGCAAGTGGACAGGCATCAGCGTTGGAAAGGAAGAGTGACAATGGAAGATGTTCAACATGACGAGCACTCCAACCACGCTGCAATTTTTCTGACACCTGAACCAAAGCCCTTTGCTGTTCGGGGGTACAATCTCGAGGGCTGTTGGCATCACCACCATGAAGCCATGGCAAAAATGGTTGTAAATCATCATTGGTGATTCCCACAATGGTGTGAACCCATTGCATGTCTCCAAAGAGTCTCTGAGCATCATGCAAGGTAGAAATGTCAGCATGCAAAGTGATTTTCTGTGGACCAATCTGTGCATCTGTGATCAGCCAGCCTAAGTACTTCCAAGGAGCTATTGCTGTATTTTTTCTGGAGCTACAGTCAGTCCATGATGTTTCAATTGCGAGAACAACTGGTTTAAGTCTGTTTCTGCCAATGGCTGTTTGGTGGCAATGAGAATGTCATCCATGTAGTGATAGATCATCGCGTTGGAAAAATGCTGGCGAATCGGTCGCAGGGCCCAATCAACAAACAACTGACACATCGTGGGCGAGTTCCGCATGCCTTGAGGAAGAACGGCCCATTCATACCGTTTTGTTGCGGCTGCCCTGTTGATGGATGGCACAGTGAAGGCAAAACATTGAGTATCATGTAGGTGAAGCGGAATGGTGAAAAAACAGTCTTTCAAATCAATGACAACAATGTTCCACCCTTGAGGTATCATAGCTGGAGCTGGCAGGCCAGGTTGCAAAGCACCCATTGCCTGCATTTGTTCATTGACCTTTTGCAGATCATGCAACAATCTCCATTTTCCTGACTTCTTCGGGATAACAAAAATTGGCATGTTCTATGGACTCATGGAGGGCCGAATGTGTCTGGCATCAAGTTGCTCTTGTACTAGTTGTTCAGCCTTGTTTGCAGCCTTTCTTTAGTCATTGGCCACTGCTTGACCAAAACAGGGTTGTCAGTCAACCAGGTCATCTTTAGAATGGGCAGCTGCACTGCAGTGGCCGTCAAAGAAAATGCTGGTCAGTGGTTAAAACCATGCCAAGTTGAGACAGCACATCTCTGCCTATCAGTCCTGGAAGCTTTTCGGGCAGAAACATGACGTAGGGTTGAGTCACAATAATTTGATTGTCTTCAAGGATGATGCTGATAGGATCTTTGCTCATGGAAGGAACTTCCATTCCGCCCACTCCCACAATGTGGGCACTTGGAGCTTGCCGAAGCAAATCAGGCGGCCAATACATTTGATTGACGATAGAAATGTCTGCTCCTGTGTCGAGCATTGGTTCCAGGTCGATGCAGTGGGAGCCATGCTGCAATTGCACCTTTCTTTGTGGGTGATCTTTCATGTCTATTGTGAAGAAGACATCATGACCCATTGACCCAAAGCCTCCGTCTTCTCTTTGTTTTTCAGTTGGTTTTTTGGTCGCTGACGATGTGGCAGGATGTTTTCAAATGCTCTAATTTGAGCAATCTTGCTTCCTTTTGGAATTGTCACAGGTGGTTGCAGGGCATAAGCCATTATTTTCACCTGTCCGGAGTAATCTGCATCAATGACCCCTGGAATCACCTTGTTTGCTTGTGTAGGATCTTCCAAGCAACAAACCTCCAACTAAAGAACTTGTGCTGTACATTGGGCCACATACATCGGTTGGAATCAGGGTCACTTCTTTATCTCGCAAGGTGACCTGTACTGTTATTGCCACATCCATGCCGAGGCTTCCCCATGTGGCGGGCTTGTTTTTGACCAGGAAGCCGCTCTCAGGGTCTTCTGAGTCAAAGTGTCCTGCAGTTTCTCGACTTGCGACAAACTTCAGTGGCATGGGTGTCTAGATTGCATTTGTGACACCATACAGTCTTTTGACAGGTTTGTCTGAAATGACCTGCTTCACCACACCAAAAACAAAAAGTGTTAGCTGGTGGTCTCTTGTTGCTGGAACGATTGATGTTGCCACCTGACAAAGCAGCTGTGATGATGTGTTCCTGCTCCTGCATTGTGTTCTGCATGGCAGCTGTAAATGCCGCTGCCTGGTTGTTCTGTTCAGCTCTGGTTGCTCACACCAGCATCTCATTGACTGCACAGCCTTGAGGGAGAGTGGCTAGCATGGTTCTGGTACGTGAGCTGGCATTTTCAAAGGCGAGGGAATGAAAGAGGTGATCTTGCACGTCTGTGGTTAGGTCTTGGGCATCCTTTAAAGCAGCTGACAGTCTATCAATAAATTGTCCATATGGTTCTGTTTCCCCTTGCCTGATGGTAGCATATGGTGCAGGTTTCTTCTCATCAGGAACCAGAAGCAAGGCTTTGTGGGCCAATGTTTGAGCCATCTGATGGATCTCAATGGGGTAGGTAAGCTGGACGTTGGTTGTAGCATATGGTCCTTGCCCTGTCAGCATATCAGGCTGAAGACTATAAAAAGGATCCCCTACTACTTGGTGTTTATTTGCCTCTTCAGTTGCCAAACGCCTCCACTCTCTTTCAAAAATGAGGAGCTGTGAGGGTGTTAACAGCAGGGAAGCTATACTGGAACAATCTGCAGGGCAGAGTACATCTGCTGTGAAGATGTACTGAATTGTATTTCTGGCTGCTTCTGATCTTATTCCATAGGTGGTAACTGTTTGCTTTGCTGAACTCAACACCTTCCATTCGTGAGGCTCCCATCGAGCCTGGGCATTTTCTATAAGAACTGGACAAGCAATTGAGTTAGCCACATTCAAATCAACTTCGAGGACAACTTCTTTCAAGACGCCAGCCCAGCGCCTTTTTATAGGGTTCTGTTGGGCGACTGGCAGAGCCATCTGCTGTGCAGAAGGTGGAAACAACAGAGCAGACTGTGCAGACTGCAGAGCTGAGAGATTTTGCATGTTTTGTGGGGAAAACCGAGAAACCGCAGCTGTCTGCTTTTCTAATTCAGTTTGGCGGTTTGATAACTCAGCAAGCTTGATTATTATTTGCTGCAGTTCGTTTGCATGCTGTAATTTGTCCTGCAGTTGCGGCGTGCCGTGAAAATTTGGGTCGGGGCTTTCGCCATCTGAATCAGAGTCAGAGGGTAAGGGGCACTGTGCCGCTGTGGCTTGCTGTAAGTGAGATGCTGGCTGCACCGTGGCTGTGAAGCTGCTGCTGCGGGAGTCGCAGCAGTCTCTGGTTGCGCGGCTGCCGCTGCGGCAGCAGCACTGGGGGATGCCACTGTTGTTTTGGTGGCTCAGGCCAGCCCCGTCTGTGTCACCGCTCTGTTTTCCCGTGCGAGGGGGATGCCACATCGCCTCGCTCTCATCACCTCCCTGATCTCCGCTCCTCTCTTTCGTCTCTTGTGCCAGCCCCTCTCTGCCCTCGACTCCACCTATGATCTCATCTTCCACCACGCCCCCTGGGTCTGGGGAGCTTGGCGCTTCCTGTTCTGTCTCAGTCTGCCTGGGCACCACTGGAGACACTTCTGGTGGCTGAGCTGTGCGGTCCTGGATGGCATTTACTACGTCTTGGAGGGTGGGGCAGATCAGAGCTGCGTTTCTCCTCACGGGAATGGACGCATATTACTGATACCGAAAAACCTTGCAACCTTAGAAGATCTCTGTCTTTCTTTTGTTTCATTCACCACCCCCTCGAGAGCTTGGATTGCAGCCTGGGCAGCTCTTTGCTCGGCCGAAAATGTCTGCAAGGTATTTAAAACTTTTTCCAAGCGGCTCCAAGCTTCTGGGCCAGCTTTCCTTCTTTGCCGCTAATGGCCAAGTCCCAGAACATCTCACCTACATCTCCATTCTGCCTCGCTAAACACGAGCGATGGTTTGCTCAGCTTTCCTCTTTTCCTGGCCCACAAGGCCAACTTATCTAATTCACTTTCTTTAATCTTATCACCTCTCTTAGAAATAATATTTGCGAGAAGTTGTGTCGCAGGCTTGAAATTCCTTTTCCATTTTACGTTCAGTTTCTTTGTTTCCACACCGTGGCTTACCTCTCTTCTTCCACTGCGTGCCGCTGTTTCTCTCTGAATGAAATACCACATATAGTTAGCCACTGCTAACAATAGGAGTGGGGAACAGCGAGCCATAGGCGAGCCTTCGCTGAACCTGATCCCAGGGCGTGGGAGGCTGCCACAGCTGTCGAGGCACAGGCAAAGGACACGAGGGACGCTTTTTCTTCCTGAGGTTCCGGGGTTTATTGTTACTGAAGGTGTTGCCTATGACAACAGAAGGCAGAGGCAGAGGCCGGTCAGGGTAAGGTTGAAGTGGATTTTATTTTGGCCTACAAGGCCGGCCCCGGCAGCCCCAGCAGCGGCTGCCTGAGGTCGCTCCAATATGCAAGCAAAAGGAGGCCGAGCCACCGGACCTCCCCCCCTTTTCTAGGTTCCAGTCTATTTGCATATGCCCCATTCGTTGTCCAATCGACAACTCCAAATGACGATGACGATGTTCCATCCTTTCACGTTGTTTGTCTTTTGGGGCCTGGAGCTCAGGGAAAGTGTCCTTGAAGACGTGAATCCTGCGCCGAAACCCAAACTACCCTGCCCCCATCACCCTGTGACAAAAGGCAGCCTGTCCATTAAAACAAGGCAGTGAGACCCCATAACTTGAGGCATCAGTTCCCGCCCTTTAGAGGCTTGACAAGGCTTCTGCCTTGTCTAGTCTCTACCCAATACAATAACAATAACATTTAGTGATAGATAAATGCCTATCAACAACAATACTGAATATTGAATGAACATTTGATAGCCCAGTTATACTTGGTAAAACTTGGTAAAAATACAAACTCAACAGTAATGATTTTCCCCAACCTGTTGTTTCCGTATTCAGTCATTACGTAAAAGTAATTAAATACAAGAAAAGAGCCGTTCTAAAATTTACTATCATTGGGGGCAGAAGCTTTCTTGACTCTGGAGTAGTGTATCTATGGTCCTTTGCAGGCAACCTTGACTGCGGTGAAAGTTGTCAACAGTACTTGAAATGGTTCATTCCACTTGGCTCGCAAAGGATCACTGTCCCACCACTTAACATAGACCCGATCTCCAGGTTGGAACGGATGTACAGGCGTATCCAATCCCATGGATCTAGATGACACGATGTAGGTTTGAAGCTTCTGCAAGGTAGAACTCAATGCCATTAAGTACCTTTGTAAATCAAGTTTTCCCCTCATATGGACCTCACCAGGAATATGTCGGATCTGATAGGCCCTCCCGTACAGTATTTCATAGGGACTAATGTTATCCCTTCGCCTAGGTTGAATGCGAATTCTCAGTAAAGCGATAGGCAATGCTTGAACCCATGTCATAGATGTCTCTTGACAAATTTTACTAATTTGTGTTTTTAGAGTCCCATTCATGCGTTCAACCTTACCACTCGCTTGGGGCCTTTACGATGTGTGTAAGTCCCAAGTGATTCCCAAGATTTGACTGATTTCTTTAATCACTATGGCGACAAAGTGTGGCCCCCTATCTGATGACATTCCCAAGGGAACCCCAAACCTCAGAATTATGCGGTTAAGCAGGACTTTTACTACTTCCTTAGCCGTGTTGGTGCGACAGGGGTAAGCTTCCGGCCAGCCACTGAAAGTATCAACTAATACCAGGAGATACCGGTATCCCTCTCTATGCCGTAACTCTGCAAAATCTATTTGCCAATAATCTCCCGGGAGGTCCCCTGCCTTTGTCACTCCCAACATCACCCTTTTCCTTGTGTCAGGATTATTCTTACAACACACCTCACATTTACTCACTTACCGATTGTGCAATCTCAGCCATTCCTTTACCTATCACCACCTTTTTCAAATGTTTTAGGAGATTTTCAGCCCCAAAATGCGTGTTCTCATGCTGTCTCTGGGCTACCTCCCGCAAGATCAGGGGTGGTACCACAACCTGATTTGCGGGCGTAACAGCCCATCCGCTCTTTGTTATTTCGGCCTTAAGAAACTTAATTAGCTTATGATCTGTTTGATCATATTTTGGGGTGAACTCAGACAAATTAATCTCTTTTGTTGGAATTACTGCCAGGATACCCTTTTCTGCAATTCCCTTAGCTGCTTTATCAGCAAAGCGATTTCCCAATTCTGGAACGGTTTTTCCTTTCTGGTGGCCCTTGCAGTGCATAATAGCCACTTCCGTGGGTTTCTGGATGCTCTCTAAGAGAGCAAGTATCTGTTCAGCATGTTTAATTTGATTGCCTTGAGTGTTCAGAAGCCCTCTCTCCTTCCAAATGGCCCTGTGGGCATGGACGATACTAAATGCATACTTAGAATCTGTCCATATATTTACTTTCATCCCTCTACTCAGGTCTAGGGTCCTTGTTAAGGCAATCAATTCAGCCTTTTGCGATGACACATCTGCTGGCAGAGCCTTGGCCTCAATCACCTTGTTCAGCGTGGTCACGGCATAGCCAGTCATTCTCTTACCATTCTTCATAAAACTGCTGCCATCCATGAAAAGTTCCCAGTCTGGATTATCCAGGGGTCTGTCTTTTAGATCCGGTCGACTAGAATGAACTTCCTCAATTGTTTGCAAGCAGTGGTGTTCAGGTGTTCCGTCAATTAAGGTGGATGACAAGAACATAGCCGGGTTAACGACAGAAGTCGTTTTCAAGGTAACGTCATCCTGCTCTAGCAATAGCGCTTGATACTTAAGTATCCGATTACCCGATAACCAATGCTCCCCCTTCTGCTCCAGTACAGCGGCTACAGCATGGGGTACGTACACCACTATGTGTTGCCCGAGGGTGAGTTTTCAGGCTTCTTGGATCAGGATAACAGTTGCTGCCACAGCCTTCAGGCACCCTGGCCAGCCTTGGGCTACATTGTCTAGCTGTTTGGAAAAGTAAACTACAGCCCTCCGTTGATCCCCGAGGCACTGTGCTAGTACCCCCAGGGCCATATTCAGCCTTTCATGTGTAAAGAGTTCAAAAGGTTTATTTAAATTTGGCAGTCCCGATGCAGGAGCCGACATGAGAGAACGCTTCAGCTGTTTGAAAGCTGCTCTGGATGCTTCAGTCCACTCAATAATCCCTCTCTCAGCGGCTTTTAAGGCTCCATACAGGGGTTTTACCAACAATCCATAATTGGCTATCCACAACCGACACCAGCCCACCATTCCCAGGAAAGCTTGCATTTCTCTTGCATTGTGGGGCTCAGGGAGCCGACAGATGGCCTCCTTCCGTTCCTTACTAAGCCATCGGTGTCCGCGGAAGATCTCCAGTCCCAAGTAGACTACTTCTTCTTTAGCAATCTTCATTTTGTCTTTCGAAACCTTATATCCATTAGATCCCAAAAAGTTTAACAAACTTATAGTAAATTGTATACACTCCTCCCTGGACCCAGCTGCAATCAGGATGTCATCAACATATTGAAGAACAACTGCTTTCGGCTCTCGTCCTCTTCAGTCCTCCAGTTCCTTTGCTAGCTGGTTCCCAAAGAGAGTTGCACTGCATTTGAACCCTTGCGGTAAAACTGTCCAAGTGAGCTGGCTTTTCCTCCCTGTTGTAGGGTTTTCCCACTTGAAAGCAAAAAGCTCTTGGCTATCTTTGTGTACGGGAATGCAAAAAAAGGCATCCTTCAAATCTATTACCGTAAACCACCCCAATTCGTCTGTGAGTGTGGTCAAAAGGGTGTATGGATTAGCTACTACCGAGTGTATATTCTCTGTGATTCTATTAATGGCCCTTAGATCTTGAACTAATCGGTAACGTATTCCATCAGCTTTCTTAATAGCTAAAATGGGGGTGTTAAATTTGGATTCACATGACACCAACAGACTATGTTGTAGGAAATTTTCAATAATAGGCCCTAGTCCCATACGGCTTTCCAATTTTAAGGGATATTGTTTTTGTCTTACTGGTGTGGCTCCTGGTTTGAGTGTAACCCTCATAGCTTCTGCTCGTTTAGATCTTCCTGGGACATCACCAGCCCATACTATTGGATTTACCGCATCCTCAACTTCAGCGGGGATTTCATCGTGTTTTTCCTGTACAAAGAGTGCTTCAAATTGGACAAATTTAGATTCAGGGATTATGATTTGTACGCCCTTCCCCCTTCTGAACTTAATTTCTGCCTCCAATCTTTCTAATAAGTCCCTGCCCAGCAATGGTTTGGGGGAGTTGGGCATATAAAGGAATTGGTGAGTCACCCAATGTTTCCCTAATTTGAAGTCCAAGGGCTGAAAGAAAGGTCGAGTTTTCGCTTATCCCGGTTGCCCCAACAACATGTGCGGTATCATGACTTAGTTTCCCTTCTAAGGTATCTAACACAGAGTAAGCTGCTCCCGTATCTACCAAAAATTCTACATCTTCCTTCCCCAGCTTAGCTATAACCGAGGGCTCTGCTGGGGGGGTAGCACTCGGTCTCCATCAATCAGACCCCGAGCTGCCTGAGGTCCGTACCACTGGGAGCTGGGGAACCGAGGATTTTTCCTTCAACAAGGGGCACGTTCTCCTCCAGTGACCCAAATTCTTAAAGAAAGTACACCGGTCCCTCTCTGTAGGGGAAGTCCTTCTAACTGGCCCTTCCTGTGCTGCCTTCTTAACAGATTGAGACTTGCCTCTTTCCGTCGGACCCCTATCCCGAAACACCTTCCAGGCCACCTCCAACAGCCTATCCATGTCTCGGACCCCTTCTAGCTTCTGCAGTTTCCTTCTTATATCGTTTGAAGCTTGGCCCATAAACAGCAAAACCAGATGTGCTCTTCCATCACCTGACTCAGGATCCAGATCCATGTATTTGATAGCAGTCTCTCTTAGTCGGTTCAAAAAATCAGTAGGCAATTCATCATAATTTTGCCTAACTTCGTAGAGTTTTGACCAGTTTATAGCCTTGGGGACACCATGCTCCAATCCATACACCACGACGTTTTGATATCGTTTTAATCGCGCCAACTGCTTGGGTGTATTGGGATCCCACTCTGGGTTTTCTAGGGGGAAGATCTGAGTGACAGTACCCTGAAGCATTCCACTGGCTATGTCCCCTTCCACAAAAGTGGTGATAGCTTTATTGACCATTCGTTTTTCCGTGGGATCGAGTAATGTATCGAGCATGGAATTTAAGTCAACCCAATCAGGATTTTGGGAATTGATAGCCCTCTCCACTAATTGGGCTACCTTGTCTGGGTTTTTTTTGTACTTCCCTACTGTAGATTTCCACTGTTCTAATTCTATGAGGGAGTAAGGAACCTTCACGTACACTGGCCCCTGATTACCAACTGCTTGTCTTAATGGAGCTTGAAGAACCGGCTCCCTTTCCTTCTTCCCCTTTCTAGTATGGCGGGCAATTGGGCTTCGCTCTCTGATAGCTCTCCTCGCTATTCTGCCCCTCCTACGCCTGTTTGTAATTTCGTCTGTTTCTTCTTCACTTTCCTCGTCCTCAGAGCTGTCTGAGCGGGAGCTATCAGATTCTGTGGTAACTAGCAGCGTAGCTTTACTCCCAATCCGTGTAAGGCTACGAGTGCGGCGATGGGCCCTCCCTGCTGCCCGTCTGCCTTTGACTACATCCCCCGAGACAGCTCCTTGGCCTTCGGGGTTGCTATGGCAAAGGACGGGCCCGGGATCGGGGGAGGGATCCCTCCCCCTACAGCTCGCACAGTCCACACTATCCCTGCGAGATTCCCTGTCCTTGACCCCCCTTTTCAGGATGGGGCCAGAAGCTGCTGCCGCTGGCTTCCCCTCCCCCCTTTTCCCGCCCTTTGGGGGGGTGAAGTGGATGGGGACGGAGACGGTGTCTGGCGCTGCCGAAACCCCTCCTCCTCCCTTTTCACTGCCCAAGGCCCAGGCTGGCCCCTTGGCTGTGAATAGGGTGGTGGTGGCGGGGGAGGGAGGGCTGCACCCCGGCTGGACCCAGCTCTCAAGGCAGGGGCCAGCAAATCTTCTGGTTGGTCTTTATTACACGCGTTGCAGAGAAATGGCTTCTCCTTTTTCCCTCGCACAACCATAATATTCTCCTTTTTGCTATCCCGAGCCTGTTCACAAGCCAAGACCATAAACAATCGGGCGTATTTCAATTCCTCAAAGCACCTATCCTCACGCAAACACGACATTAAACTAGATATCAATCCTTTATCTAAACTCCCAAATTGAGGCCACGCCTCCCCATTATCTAACATATATTTTGGCCATAATGTCTCCAAAAGCCTAATCAGTTTAGACTTTAAAAGCAGGGTCCCCAACCCATTTCGTCCAGTTTCTCAATACTAAGCCCAGGAGACTGCCTCTGGGGATTGCGTTATTACCACCCTTGCTAGAATATGCACAGCCCATTCCGATATCCCAACCAAAAGCAATCACACCCGAGCCAGGATTATAACTCACAACCTTCAGAGCTATAGCCCAAACAGTTATCCCCCGTGCCACACCTTGGCTTCCAGACATGCAGTGGCCTGATAGGGAGGTAACCCTTCCCCCACGCCAGGCTAGGGACTCCAAAA
The DNA here is from genome assembly GCA_017589585.1 of Phylloscopus whistleri. Classification (NCBI taxonomy): domain Eukaryota; kingdom Metazoa; phylum Chordata; class Aves; order Passeriformes; family Phylloscopidae; genus Phylloscopus; species Phylloscopus whistleri. Next base: position 139,744 of record JADMLD010000352.1, read on the forward strand.
GCTCTGCCTAGGTCCACAACAAAAACAGATCTTACAAAGACCCCAGCAACAAACCCGGCCGCTGAACAAGCCGCCCCTTTACCCAATCACTCACGCACCCCTGTCTCTAGGGTTCTTGTGCCGGCGCCTGGGACCTCCACCGAAAAACGCTTTGGTCTCTAGGGTTCCCAGCAGCTTCAACCCCGTCTCCTGCCTGGCTCGCCAAAAACTGTTGCCTATGACAACAGAAGGCAGAGGCAGAGGCCGGTCAGGGTAAGGTTGAAGTGGATTTTATGTTGGCCTACAAGGCCGGCCCCAGCAGCCCCAGCAGCGGCTGCCTGAGGTCGCTCCAATATGCAAGCAAAAGGAGGCCGAGCCACCGGACCTCCCCCCCTTTTCTAGGTTCCAGTCTATTTGCATATGCCCCATTCATTTTCCAATCGACAACTCCAAATGACGATGACGATGTTCCATCCTTTTACGTTGTTTGTCTTTTGGGGCCTGGAGCTCAGGGAGTGTCCTTGAAGACGTGAATCCTGCGCCGAAACCCAAACTACCCTGCCCCCATCCCCCTGTGACAAAAGGCAGCCTGTCCATTAAAACAAGGCAGCGAGACCCCATAACTTGAGGCATCAAAGGGTTCAGGAAGGGTAAAGAGCAGCTAGGAGCTGCTGTGCACCAGCTTTTACATGGGGGTGGAACAAGGGGAGGTACACAGCATCAATCAATGGGATCCTATGGGGTGGGGTTTACAGAGGGAGTTGCTAGGGGATACAGCCAATGGGGTACACACAGGGGTATTCAGGGCCAATTAGGCATCGAAGAACATAGAACTTTCTGGAAAGGGAGGTAGGGACGGCTGTGATGGGCAGATAAGGGAGGCTGGGTTAACTTTCAGGGTATACCAACACTGGGGAAACAAAGGGGAATCTGGAAGTACCACAACATCTGCCCCTTTCTTTTTCAAAAGAAAAGAAAGAAGGGTCATGGGTGGCACTCAGAATTGGGGTACAAATCATGAAACCAATCTGGTGGGAGATGGGAATCAGAAGGGGATGGAGAAGGGTCAGGAGCTTCGGCAGCATTAACATGGGGAGAGGGTACAAACTGGGAAATACATAACCTTTTAAAAATGGATAAAGCAACTATAACAACAAGGATAACAAAAACGGCTTCAAGAACAGTCTTCAAAACTGAGGAAAGCCATCCAGAGAGTCCCCAGCCAGTGGCTTCTCTCTGGAAGGATAAACATAAAAGAATTAATACTTAAAATAAATTGCTGCTGAACTCCAGGGAGGTTCTGCTTCTTGCTTCACCCCAGGGACTGTCCGGAGTTGGCTCAAGACACTCCACTGGGACCATCTGGGGGTCTCACTGGGTGCTTGGGGATAATACAGTTTTACCCACTTCTACGGGATCCACTGTAATCCCTGCGCAGTGGTGACACAGGCGTACCCATGCCCCGATGTCACTAGTTGGTATGGTCCCTCAATCTGGCAGCTTTCCGGGTCCTGGACAAGGACCGGTGGGCGGTCTTTGTCTCTGTGGCCACTATGAGGAGAGAAGTGCCTCACGACGAGAGGACTCATGTTCTCAAAAGAGCAGTTCAGGAAGTCGATAGTGAATAAAGCCTTACACAGGCGTTCCTGCGGGGAAAGTCCCGTACTGCTCTCCCATTGGCATTTCAAAATCCTCTTGAGCGACTGATGGGTTCGCTCAACCACCGCTTGACCAGTGGGGGAGTGAGGGATGCATCGTTTGTGTTCAACTCCCCACTCCTGCAGGAAACAGGCAAAGGCCTTGGAGACATAGGCGGGGCCATTGTCTGTTTTGATCTCTCTGGGGATCCCCAAGACAGAGAAGGCCTTCAGCAGGTGTTTTGCTGCATGCCCTCCCTTCTCACCTGCGTGGGCAGAGGCATACACTGCTCCGGAGAAGGTGTCCACGGAGACATGCACATATTTCAGCCTGCTGAATTCTGGGATGTGGGTGACATCAGTCTCCCAGATCTCACAACTTTGGAGCCCTCTGGGGTTGACTCCGGCTCCCAGAGAGGGCAAGGCAGACGTCTGGCACTGGGGACATGTGGCCACAATTGCCTTGGCTTGATCCCGCTTTAGCTGGAACTGCTTGATCAGCCCAGGCACATACTGATGGAACATTTGGTGACTTAGCTTGCTGGAAAAGATCTGGGAATCTACAGAGCCCAACAGGGAATCAGCACGGCTGTTTCCCTCCACAATCAACCCTGGCAAATCAGCGTGCAACCTCACGTGCATGACAAAGAAAGGATGCTCTTGATGGGAGACAGCATGGATCAATCTCGAGAGCAACTCGAACAGTGCCTTGTTTGAGATCTCCTTCAGGACAGAGTGCTCTGCCCTGGCTACCACTCCTGCTACATATGCCGAATCAGTAACCAAATTGAATGGTTCCATAAACCTCTCGAAGGCCCTGACGAATGCGACCAACTCAGCAATCTGAGGGGATCCCTCAACATACTTAATATCTGCCTCCCATTGCTGAGTTTCAGGGTCCCTCCAAGTCATCACCGACTTTTTGGTCGCCCCGGACACGTCTGTGAACACCGTCAGCGCCTTGAGTGGCCTGCGGCTCCTTTTGCCTTTTGGAACCAATTTGAATTTGGCAGTGAACAATTTGTGAGCAGGAGCATGGATGGAAACCTGTCCACTGTAGCCTGCAAACGCAACCTGCAAGGCTGCTACAAGTGTGGAGCTGGAAAGAGCAGATGTGGAAAGAGGCAGGGCCATTGTCCCTGGCCATGCTGGCTCTGCTGGGAGCCTCTTTCCTTCTCATCTGCAAAAAATCATTATTTCACTCAGATGCTGAGGGAACAAAGCTTTTGAAAGTCATTGAGATACAGAATAAAGGCAGATATTAATGTAAAAATACTGTGAGTAATGATATTAATTTTGGGATTGTATTAAGAAAATGCAAAATGGAAAAAAAGGACAAAAAGACTGAGATTGAAATAAGTTACATTCAGAAGAAGAGAGAAAAACGCAGGAGAGAAGAAGAAAAGAGGCAGTTTATTGCTTCTGAAATCCAGTCAGCAGTTTCCTCATGGACTCCACGAGTTCCTTATTCCTCAGGTAGTAAATGAGGGGGTTCAGTGCTGGAGGCACCACTGAGTACAGAACTGACAGGGCCAGATCCAGGGATGGGGAAGAGATGGAGGGGGGCTTCAGGTGGGCAAATAAACCACTGCTGACAAACAAGGACACCACAGCCAGGTGAGGGAGGCACATGGAAAAGGCTTTATGTCCTAGAAGGCCCCATTTTGCCAAAGTAGATCTTTGTATCCATGAGATTCTCTGTTGTCACAATGGTCTGCTGAGTTCCACGTGCCCTGGCAATATCCAAGTGGCACCTGGCTTCCATGAGACCCCGCTGTGTTTGCAGTTGGCACTTGGTTCCCCAAGATGTCGTTGTGTCACTGTGGTCTCCTGGGTGCCAAGAGGCCCTGCTGTGTTGATGCCTTCAAGAACCTAGAAATAAAGTAACACCCTTGGAGATAATATTATAGAGGAGGTAATAGAATGGCTTTATTGGAGACCTCCAAAGGGCAGATAAGGAAAATGTCCACGAAACAACCACCTCCCTCTGGGGTGAGTAAATCATAAATTTAGCAGATTAGCACATTTGACAGAAATCATCAATTAGGAGCACAGGTGGTGAGGCATGACAAAGTTCCTTGGTAAGAGTCACTCTACCCCTGGCTGGACACTTCAGGCACACCAAGGAAGCAAAGTAACAACAAAACCAAACCAACCCAATCAAACCACAAATCAGCCAAGAAGTGTCCCTATGTGTGTATGTGACAAGAGGACAGTGAGGGCAAGGATAAAAGGAATACGACCTGCAAGATTAACAGAGCTCAAACTTAACAGGACCTAACTGCTACCTTAACCTTAACTTACACCTTAAACTTCACAATTTAGCAAAAGAACAGCACTTAACAGTATTTATCCAAACTCATAACATATGAATTAACCATTTACAGAGGAATAGTATTTAACTTAGCTTATAACTTCTCTGAAACCTGGAATTATGGTAAGGCACCTCACAAAGCACTGACTCAGAAAACTCTAAATGCTACAAATGCAAGTTATCCAGATTTTGAGGAGAGGAAGTCAAGAGAAGAGAGAGATTCACAGTCAGGGCCTTGGATCCAGCCGCATCGCAGCTGCTGTGAGCTCCGGGGACGTGGGATGTGCCAGTGTCACACCTGTGTCACAGCCTTTACCTGCTCTGGTCCCTCTCACAGCTGGGGTTTTTGGGGTGCCAGGGACTTGGCAGCCGCTCTGGGGCTGGATCAGATGCTGCAGTGGCTGGGGGTGGGACAGTAACCATCCCACCTATGCAGAACTTGCCCCGGCCCCCCAAACACACCCTGGAGATGTCTGGGGCCATTCATCATTTCTCTGCTCTCCAGCAGTGAGGCAATGGACTCTGGCTACAGCTCTGAGGTTGTGCCCATGGCAACCACCCCTGGCCATGGGGCTCCATGGAGCTGCTCTCAGGGAACCCCTCTAAGAACTGGGGAGTTCCCAAAAATCACCTCAGAAATGTGGGATGCACCAAAATGCCCTCAAGAATGTGGAATACCCAAAAACTCACACAGGAACGGGTTCCCCCTCCCTTCATCATTTCCAACCTTTGGCTATCTCATTCCAGACTTTACCACACCCTCCCAATCCCCACCCAAACCCATCCCACCCTTCCTGGACATCAAGACTGCCTTCCCAAGCCCTATTTCCCCCATCCCAGCTCTCCCAATCCCCATCCCACCCATCCCGCCCCACTCAATGCCCATCTCACCCCTCCTGATTTGCAGCACACTTCGCCCAAACCCCTTCCTACCTCATTGCATCCTGAGAGGCTGTGGAAATGAGTAATTTTGGGGTAAAATTGAGTAGTTTTCAGTGGCATTGAGTGGTTTTGAGGTGACAGATCAATCCCTCTCGTCTTTTGGAGTGCCAAGAAATGGAGACAACTACACCAAATATCCCCAAACACCCCCATATCCTCCCAAGTATCTCCCTGAATTGCAGATTCCCCTTCGAAACACAAAAGTGAGTCTTTAGATGCCTTTGATGACTTTGTTGATTTTTACCCCAATTCTATGCGTTTGAAAGGGATGAAGATGAATCAAAAGATAATTAGAGAGAAAATAAAAGGACCACCAGCCACTTCCCAGCATGGACGCTGGGGATGTGCGTCACCAGGTCTCTTCCCAATGTGGGTCCTCTGAGGGGGATGGAGTTGGAGCAGTGCACAAAGCTCTTCCCACAGTCAGGGCACCCGCAGGGCTTCCCTTAGTGGTGCCTCCGTTGGTGTCGGGTCAAGACAGAGCTGTCAGAGAAGCTCTTCCCACACTGGGGACACTCGTAGGGCCTCTCCCCAGTGTGGATGCGCCGATGCCGGATGAGGTGGGAGTTGTGCTTGAAACCCTTCCCGCAGTTGGGGCAGCGAAAGGGCCTCTCATCCGTGTGAATCCGCTCATGTAAAAGGAGATGGGAGCTGGTGTGAAACTTCTTCCCACACTGGTGACACTCGTAGGGCCTCTCCCCAGTGTGGATCCTCTGGTGGTGAGTGAGGTGGGACCTGTGGCTGAAGCTCTTGCCACATTCCCCGCACTCATAGGGCCTCTCCCCAGTGTGGATACTCTGGTGGACAGTCAGTCTGGAGCTCTGGCTGAAGCTCTTCCCACATTCCAAGCACTCATACGGCCGTTCCCCAGTGTGGCTCCTTTGGTGGATAATCAGGCGGGATCTCTCACTGAAGCACATCTCACATTCCTCACACTTGAAGGGTTTCTCCCCAGTGTGGATCCTCTGGTGGCGGATCAGGTTAGAGCTGTCTCTGAAGCCCTTCCCACATTCCCCACACTTGTAGGGCCGTTCTCCAGTGTAGATCCTCTGGTGGTGGATCAGGTTGGAGTTGTTGCTGAAGCTCTTCTCACACTCCAAGCACTTGTAGGACCTCTCCCCATCATGAAGCTGCTCATGGACCACCAGCTCTGAGCTCTGGCTGGATCTCTGGCCACCTTCCCGGCACAGGGTGGGGCTTTCCTCTGCGGAGCACCCTGGGCTGGGTTTGAAGCCCCTCCTCCTGAGAGATCTCTGGGGCTTTTCCTCCCCGTTGGATTCCAGTGCACTGGAGCCACTCAAGATGGCCACTTCCACGAGGTTCTGCTGTGGGGATTTGTCCTCCTTGGTCTCTATCCTCAGCTCCTTGTCTGGGGGAGGAAGGAGAGGATGGGATTTGCCTCTGTGCCAGAGGGAAGGGGAAGGAAATCCCCCCAGTGCATCCCCGGCAGGACGGCGTCATCAGCAGGGTTGTCCTGCAGCCGGGGGCCAGGCTGGGCTGGGAGATGGAGCAGGAGAGAGGGGGAAAGGGGAAGTAACTTCCTCCTCACCTGCCTGAGTGTCTTGGGGCATCTCCCTCTTCCTCACAGCCTCTTTCTCCATCTGGCCAAAGTTTGGGAATGATAAATCCTGATTTGGGGAAAAACATAGGATGATTAGATTGCTTTGAAGGTCCCTCTGCCCAAATCCATCTCTAGAAGTCACCAGGTATCTGGGGTCCATAAGAATGGACCACTCCTTTGGAATGGAGAATGTAACCCCCATCCACCTAAATTATTATAATTTTGAAATGAAGGGGCTTTCAGGCAAAGATATGGAAATAGAAATAACAGTTCTTTACTAGGAATATTAAAAAATAAAAGTATAGTAGTAGAAAAAAGCAAACAAACAAAGAAAAGAAAACACTGACAGAGTCAGAATACAACCTGACACCCTGTTGGTCAGGGTGTTGGTAGCAGTCCAGTTACGTCCTCCTGGAGTGACAGTTGTAGTTCTATTGGAGCAGAGATCAGCCAGCAGAAGGGTGTAGTTTCCTTCTGAAGGTCCAGTGGTGGTGAGATGAGTTCCATCTTCCTCTGGGAATCCAGTAGAAACAGACTGTGCTGGTGTTCTGAATCTCAGGTTTTATCCAGGTAGAGATGTTTGGCTCCTCCTGCTGGGTGGAGCATCTCAAAATAGAATGATGTAATTTTATCAGTCATGCAGTGAGCCTTAATGGCCCATTAGCAGAAGATATGCCCCTGGAGGGAGGATGGGTGATGGAAGAGATAAAGAACACTGTCCCACCTGGTTTTACCAGCTGGCCCATTAACAGAACACACCCGCCCCTCTCCTCTGGAGTCAAAAGCAATGGGTCATAGGAGAGGGAAAAAAACACTTCCCCAGCTGGTTTTAACAGATAGTAACAGAATACATACTTTTAGTTACACCTTGCATTGCAACCCAAGACACCAACTTTCTCTTAGTGCCCCATTTGGTCATCTATGTCCAGTGGTCCTTTCCTAGGGTATTTTCATGAAACCCCCCGGTCTGCTTCTCATTGTCTCCTGGACTGTTTTGGGTACCCTACCAATCGCCCGGTGCTAGCCAGCACCAGAGGGAGCTGGTCACCAAAACTGGGCAAGGTGTGCCTTCAGCTCCTCTTGCCATGTACCAGCCCTGGACAGTGGAAGGATCCGGGACAAGTCCCAGTTGTCAGGAAAATCCACAAATGCCAGAAGTTTATGTCCAAAAAGAGGACAGAGAGTCCTGCAACTTTACTCAAATAAAGGGAGAGAGTCCACCAGGGCACACACCTGCAGGGTTTCCCCTCTCTTGAGGTTTCAGAGGGTGCAGCCTCCCTTTTATCCTAAATTCCTGGCTGCATGTTGCCCTATTCCTTTCCCCATTGCTGAAGTACTAAGAAGGTACAGCCTTCCTGAATTGCCTATCCCATATCCCGCCTTGAACCTACTGTTTTACCCCAAAGTTCAGAAGTTCAGCCTTGTGCACACCCTTGTCTGTTTCAGGAGCCAAACTGGGCGCGGTAAGGAACCTGCTGCCCAAAGCCATTAAGAGCCATTTCAAAGACGTTAACACCCATACCTTTACTCATCAAATTATTTGTAAAGTCATTAGCACACATCTTTCCTCTCACTAGGAAAGACACCTTGTCTTGTTCCCGACCCACCTTAAAAGTTAGCAAGGGCTCCAGTGTGCTGGGTCCGTGGTATAAAGGGAGCCCCTGACACGCCTAGCGATCCATCTCCATTATCCTCTGGACTTCCTTCTCTTCAGGATACAGCAATGGACATTCCTGCTTCCAATGTCCCTCTGCCTTCCAGATTCCTTCCCAATTGCAAAATTTTCAATTTTTCCTTTTTTTTTTTTTTTTTTCAAAAAACTGCAATTCCTTGCAAATTCCTTCCCAGCTGCTCTTTAGGTTGGCTCTCCCCTGCTGAGGAGGGAATTCTTTTGCCACTTCCTTGTGGCTGACCCAGTCCTTTCTATCCCAAGGGACCTCTTGGATCCTGCTCTTTATCCCTCTAGGGCTGTAAAAATTCTGCCATCACCTTTGCCCTTGCTTTCTCCTTTTCTTCATCCCTTTTTGCACACACTTGTTCCATCTTTCTAACCAGTTCATGCAGGGACTTATTCTGCCTTTCCTCTAGTCTCCCCTGCCACTGCCCGTGGGTACTCATTTCCCCAAAGCTCAAAACCATTTGTTTTTGCAGTGACCCAAATAAAATCCTTAAAAGAAAATCCTAACCTTTGCATGTACAATCTTGCATTTCCCAGATAGTCCTTCCACCTTGTTCTCGCTCTCTTTATTACACACCGTATACCAAGGCCAGTCCCTGTCCTGCCACAGTGTCCAAACAGCTCCGCTCCCACCAGCGGGCACAGCCAGCAGCCTAATGGGGCTGGGGTGTCCCTCAGCCTCATGGGGCTGGGGACCATTGCTGCTCCTGCCCAGGGGTGGAGGGGTCAGGCACTGCCCAGCGATGAGCTCTGGCTGCCCCACAGGCCCCCAGCCGTTCTCCCGGTCTTGCACCTCCATTCCCCATCCTGCCACTCCTTGCCTCAACCATATCTCTCTACACTCCCTTTCAACTGATTTTCTTTTCTTTTTTTCTTTTTTCTTTTTTTTTCTTTTTCTTTTTTTTCCCCCAGCATATTAATACTATTTGTCCATCTCCTGTTTTCAAGACCCCTTCTGGCTTCCCTTACTGCTCCCCTGGGCATAGATTGTTAAGACTCCTTCTCGACTTTCCCACACTGCCCACTTCGGGCATCCATGTCCTTAATTCTCTGGGATTCTCACATTCTCTGGGAGAATGTGTAAACTAACTGAAAATTCTTACAAGGGATTCTTCAGAGGTATTCTGGGATTGTCATCCCTTTTGCTGGGGCCCCTTCACAGCTTTATGTTTGCAACCCTCCATGGGTGACCAGTTTTACCTGTGTGTCTTGGGTTATGAAACCAAAAATGTGTATTCTATTTCATCTGCTGAAAGCAGTTGGGGAAATGTTCTTCTTTATCTCTTGTAACTCTGAGAGGAGAGGGGTGGGTACCTTCTGATAATGGGCCAACTGTTAAAACCAGGTAGAGCATTGTTTCTTATCTCTTTCACCGCCCGTCTTCCCTCCAGGGGAATATTTTCTGCTAATGGACCATTAAGACACCCCTAAAAGCTCACATCCCCTAACTTACCCTCCCCAAAGTAGTACATCCACATTCCATCATCCTCTTGTGAGATTGTCATAGGCTAGGAAAAGCCTGATTTTGTTCCAATCGGGGTCAGCTTTTTTGATTGACAAGCAATTTATCCAGTAGAAGACAAGCTGCGACTTTTGGCGGAATGCTTAAAAAGGCTGGGTGGGGGGAGGAGCGGTCTCTTTGTCTTCAGGGTGGCAGGCTGAGGACAGGGAGCCGCCGGGGCCGGGCCGGCCTCGCTGCGCCCCCCCCGCCCCGGGCGGCTGGGGCGGGCCGGGCCGGGCCCCGATGCCACCGGAGCCGGGGCGGGCCGAGCCGGGCCCCGATGCCACCGGAGCCGGGGCGGGCCAAGCTGGGCCCCGATGCCGCTGGAGCCGGGCCAGGCCGGGCCGGAGCTTTAGGAGCCGCTGTCTCGCAGAGAAGCAAGCAGCATGGAGAGGACAGAGAGCTCGGACGGAGTGCCCCTTCTCCCTTGCTCTTCTTTTCAAGCCGAAGAAACCAGCACATGGCTTCTAAACAACTCAGTTTCCCGCCGCAGAGCCACGTGAGCAGCCCAGCAGCCCGAAAAGTTTAACCCTTTGTTGCTAGCAGACGGACTTTCCTAAACATCATCTTTCTCCGGAAGAAGAACAACTATAGCGAATGAACCATAGAAAGACACAGCATGAAGCTACAGTCGGTGAAGGGAGAGTGAAAAGGACTTTAAGGCAAAGGACAAAGGAGTGGCCTAATTTTGGCTAGACATTTCTGGTAAACTATAGAGACTGAACTAGTTTTTCCTGTAACATATAAATGCTTTTGGGGGGATGTAAGGTTCTAGTTAAAAGTGATATGAAGCTTCTTGCTCCTAAAGAAAGAGGAGATTTGGTTTTGGGTCTTGAGATAATTTTGGAAACAGAAGAAGAGAATCTTTGTGTCATAGTAGAGGAGGCATCCTTAAACAGTACCCCAATAAGCAAATATGGCCCATGTGCAGTGTTGAGAGAGCTGCTAATGGGTAGGATTTCGCAGTTTGCAGGAGTTCCTTTCAAATCCTCGCAGATGTAGAGCATGGGATGTCTATATAGAACCCAGAGAGACTCCTTTCCACAAAAGAACTGATAAAAGGTTATTTTTTAAAATGGTAAAACTGGCTGAAGTTGCAGGTCATGTCTTTTTATGTTGAGTGAAGAAAGGTAAAAAACTAAGAAAGAGAAAGAAAGATGTTTTAGAAGATTCATTTGTTGTTGTTGTTGTTTTTTTTCACTCTTTTTTGTGTGTATTAATAAACTATCTTTGTAAGCTAAAGATAGGCCTGTTTTGCTTTTATATTCTTCCAGTCAAATGAAATATAGAATGTGATAAAACCATCACAGAGGGGATGGTGAGAACTCTGTGGGTCAGCCCTGGTCTGGAGGCTGAGCTGGGAGGGATAATTATCTCTCTTCTGACCTGTGAGCCGTGACTGCCAATTCTCCAGGGACCACGACACGCTTCCTCCAGGAACAGGAGTTCCCCTGTGTCCCCAGAGGCCTGGGATGCCGGGGACCGCAGGCCCTGCAGGACCCCCCTGCTCTGCCCGGGCCCAGAGCCATGGAGAGCTGGAGGTCTCCGCTCACTCCGTGGCTTCTCCTCAGGCCAGAGGAGATGGCGTCGCTCCGGGGGCTGCCAGGGTCCAAGCTCACCCGGGAAGCCCGTGGCTGTTTGACACCACACGTGTGGTTGTTTTCCGGCGTTCTCCCCATTTCTTCGGGGGGTGACCACCTGCCCTTCACGGCTTGCCCTAAAACTGGCAGCTCCTCCCTCACCCTGCTGGTCATTCCCAGGGGACGTTGGGGCTCGGCTGGGAGTGCAAATGGTCCCAAATGGCCTTGAACTCCCGTGGGAGCCGTGGCAGCACTTGAACAGGCATCCTCTCTGGGAAAGAGGATGGAAAAGGAAGCTGTGTGCCCAGCGGAATCCAGGCCCGAAGAATACACAGATGCTTCTTGCCACTGAAGGGTGACATTCGGTGCGCTGAAAGCTCAGCTGGAGACAAAGGTGGCCGCAAATGTGGGGCACAACAAAACCTGTGTTTTTCAATACATTAAAGGGCAAAAAGAAACGTTGCAAAAATAACATTGTCCCCTTCCAGGATGCGGACGGTCACCTCCCCAGCAGGGACAGAGACACGGTACAGGTGTTTAATGCATTCTTTGCCTCCGTCTTCAACACACATCCCTCCCTTGCCAGCAGAAACCCTTGCATTGTTCCAAGAGACACAGCCAAGTTTTTGAAGAGGGCAAGCCCTGCTCAGCAGACACCAACCCCCCCCATCTGATTGACGGCATTCCCGTCCAAACCCAACGCGTGCCAGCTGTTGGGAAGAAAGGAACCCTATCCCAGTCAAGACCAGAGCGGCGAGAGCACCACGAGGGCTCCTTGGCAAATCCTGATTTCTTCAGAACAGAGGCACTGCAGAAGTCAGGGGAGCTGCTAAGGAAAAACTCTTGCAGCCCTCGACAGGCATCTCAGGAGAGCTGCCCAGAGACAGAGGAACTTCAAGTCCCTTTGTCTCTGGAGGATCTTCTCAGGCACAGAGCAGTGGGTGTTTCCAGCTGGGAACGCTGCAGCGTCCTGGGAGCTGTGGACTTGACGCTGCTGGCACCAGCGCTCTTCCCAAAGTGACACCACTCGCTCCAGGAAAGGATTCATTGCCACAGGCTGAGCTCGGGTTCTTACTTGCAGGCTTTTCCTGGCCATGTCCATCTTCAGGGACGAGCCGGTTCTGCTGATCCCTGAGGCGGGCGGGGCCGTGATGGCACAAAGGGGCCGAGCGCTGGCACCGGGCAGGGCTGTGATGTCCCTGGGCTGTCCGGGCCTCAGCACTGTGACATCACCGAGCCGTCCCCATGTCAGCCGGGCCGGCACCCGCAGCGGCCAGTGCAGCGGCGACGGGACGTGCCGGAGCCATGAGCTGAAGGCCTCTGGGAAAAAGGCTAATCACGGTGCTCCCTTCGGCCTTTTGATGCCTGCCTCCAGGATGCTGCTTTTGTGTCTTCAAGCCACGGCGGCAGCAGACAGGACTTTAACAAGCCCAGAAATGCAACAATGAAGCAACAGCTGCCCTGTCAAACTGACGCGGCGGCCTCTCGGTGTCCCCCGAATTGAATCGAGGGCTGTGTGTGCCTTCCAAGGGCCAGCGGGTGGCAGGCGGAGACGTTGCTCCTCTCCAAAGCTGAGAGAACAGTCAGATGTGTCCAAACTTCATTTCAGGCTGAGCTCCGACAAAGCTCTTCCTCTTTTTTCCCCTGAAAGGGGAGGCCGGGCTGGGCCCTTGACCAGGGGTGCCCGGCGCCTTAAGTCAAGGGCGTGGAGCCCATGCTGGTTGAGAGGCTGGAGTCACCTCCCGTGGTGCTGGGCTCCCTGTACTCCCCCACCCCGCCCCCCCCCCAAAAAAATCTTCCTCTGCCTTGAAAACCACCGCGGAGATGGAAAGCGCAGTAACCGGTCTAGTCACGGGAAAGCGCCCGGTTGCCTGCCCTGGCCCTGTGGGCAGGTGCCGTCTACTAAACCTGTGCCACCCCGCGTCTACTGCCCTGACCTGCCGAAACAGCCTTTGGGAAAAAATCGAGTTTATTCGTAAATACGCCTGACCTTTCGTTTCCCTTCCATTTTTGGAGGGCGGCCGACCCTCTCGTGCCCTGAGTGGCTCTCCAAGCCTCCACCTGAAGACCTAACCTGAGCCGTGATCCTTCCAGCCGGGACCCCGCTGTGAGGGGATGGTGAGAGCTCTGTGGGTCAGCCCTGGTCTGGAGGCTGAGCTGGGAGGGATAATTATCTCTCTTCTGACCTGTGAGCCGCGACTGCCAATTCTCCAGGGACCACGACACGCTTCCTCCAGGAACAGGAGTTCCCCTGTGTCCCCAGAGGCCTGGGATGCCGGGGACCGCAGGCCCTGCAGGACCCCCCTGCTCTGCCCGGGCCCAGAGCCATGGAGAGCTGGAGGTCTCCGCTCACTCCGTGGCTTCTCCTCAGGCCAGAGGAGATGGCGTCGCTCCGGGGGCTGCCAGGGTCCAAGCTCACCCGGGAAGCTCGTGGCTGTTTGACACCACACGTGTGGTTGTTTTCCGGCGTTCTCCCCATTTCTTCGGGGGGTGACCACCTGCCCCTCACGGCTTGCCCTAAAACTGGCAGCTCCTCCCTCACCCTGCTGGTCATTCCCAGGGGACGTTGGGGCTCGGCTGGGAGTGCAAATGGTCCCAAATGGCCTTGAACTCCCGTGGGAGCCGTGGCAGCACTTGAACAGGCATCCTCTCTGGGAAAGAGGATGGAAAAGGAAGCTGTGTGCCCAGCGGAATCCAGGCCCGAAGAATACGCAGATGCTTCTTGCCACTGAAGGGAGACATTCGGTGCGCTGAAAGCTCAGCTGGAGACGAAGGTGGCCGCAAATGTGGGGCACAACAAAACCTGTGTTTTTCAATACATTAAAGGGCAAAAAGAAACGTTGCAAAAATAACATTGTCCCCTTCCAGGATGCGGACGGTCACCTCCCCAGCAGGGACAGAGACACGGTACAGGTGTTTAATGCATTCTTTGCCTCCGTCTTCAACACACATCCCTCCCTTGCCAGCAGAAACCCTTGCATTGTTCCAAGGGACACAGCCAAGTTTTTGAAGAGGGCAAGCCCTGCTCAGCAGACACCAACCCCCCCCCCATCTGATTGACGGCATTCCCGTCCAAACCCAACGCGTGCCAGCTGTTGGGAAGAAAGGAACCCTATCCTAGTCAAGACCAGAGCGGCGAGAGCACCACGAGGGCTCCTTGGCAAATCCTGATTTCTTCAGAACAGAGGCACTGCAGAAGTCAGGGGAGCTGCTAAGGAAAAACTCTTGCAGCCCTCGACAGGCATCTCAGGAGAGCTGCCCAGAGACAGAGGAACTTCAAGTCCCTTTGTCTCTGGAGGATCTTCTCAGGCACAGAGCAGTGGGTGTTTCCAGCTGGGAACGCTGCAGCGTCCTGGGAGCTGTGGACTTGACGCTGCTGGCACCAGCGCTCTTCCCAAAGTGACACCACTCGCTCCAGGAAAGGATTCATTGCCACAGGCTGAGCTCGGGTTCTTACTTGCAGGCTTTTCCTGGCCATGTCCATCTTCAGGGACGAGCTGGTTCTGCTGATCCCTGAGGCGGGCGGGGCCGTGACGGCACAAAGGGGCCGAGCGCTGGCACCGGGCAGGGCTGTGATGTCCCTGGGCTGTCCGGGCCTCAGCACTGTGACATCACCGCGCCGTCCCCATGTCAGCCGGGCCGGCACCCGCAGCGGCCAGTGCAGCGGCGACGGGACGTGCCGGAGCCATGAGTGACGGCGGTGTCCTACTGGCTGCGCTTGTCCTGCTGCTGGCCGCCGTGGCTGCCTGCTGGGCCCTTGGCCACCGGCAACCACGGCGGCAGCAGACACGGACAACAAGAGAGGAGAGGAGCAAGCGCCCCGGGGTGCGGCCCAGAGGCTGGCGGAGGAACCGAGGAGCCCCTGCGGCTCCCAGGCGCTCCAGGCCTCGGGCGACCCCTCGCAAGCGGCCACGTGCTCCCGCGAGCCCCCTGGACAGCCCCTGCAGCTGCCGCCCCTGCGTGGCGGCGGCCCAGGAGCTGCAGGAGCTGATGCTGCTGCTCCGGGCTCGCAACGGGACGTGTGTGCCGCTCTACGCTGGGATGTGGCAGGCCTTGCGGAAAGGACTGGAGGAGCTGGTGAAGCGAGGCCACCTGCCGTGCTGTGGCTCATCCAGATCCTCCACAAGCCTCCGTCCCAGCAAGAGGCTGCTCCCAGCAAGATTCTCCATCCCTGGGAGAGCCTCAACCCTTGCGTGGATGGCACAGCAGCGGACACCCGCCATCCATGCAGGAAGCTCAGGCTGTCAGAGACCCTCCATCCTGCCAGGAGCCTCTGCTACCTCTGACAGCCTCCATCCCTTGCAGAGGCTCAGTGAGACCTGTCAGCCTGCAGAAGCTGCAGAGCCCATGGACAGGTCTCCCAGCTCCCTTAGACTCACGGGCGCAAGCCTGACCGTTGACGTGGCCAGGGAAAGCCCGCGAGTCCAGATGGGAGCCCAGCCCGATCCGGGGGAGCCTTCTCAGGAGCAGCTGGTGGAGCAGCAAGCGTCCCGGAGCCAGCAGCAGGTGTCATCCCACAGCTCCCAGGACGCTGTGCTGGCTGTGCCAGCTGGCAACAGCCCCAGCCTGGTGGTGGAGACGAGCCTCGAGACAGCCAGGAGGTTCCTCCATCTCCCGGAAACTGCCCCACGACAGCCCTCGACCACCTCGAAGGCCTTCCTAAGAGCAGGTGAGCTCTCCCCACGAGCTGTCGGAGGCTCTCCTGGGGCTCCTGAGGGGCACCCGCAGGCCAGGCCAGGGCCCCTGAGAGCGGACTAGTCCCTGGCTGTTTCCCATGCCTGCCATGCCACGGCTTCAAAAACCGCCCTCTCTGGTTTGCAGCTGCTCCTGGGAACCCCCCGTGCGAAGCCCCCTCGGGCTGTAGCCCCGGCCGTCCTCGACAGCAGAGTGCAGCCCACGACGCCGGGGACGGCGACGGTGCCGCCCTGCCCCGCTGCACTGCGGCTCCCGCAGCCGCCTCGGCCCCGGCTCTGCTGCTCGCCAGCCCCGCGGCGGCAAGGCCGTGGCCGCTGCCCGGCGCGCAGCAGGAAGCAGGTCAGAGCAACGTGGCCCGCGCTGGCCCGGCCCGCTTCACTGGCGGGCACCTGGGGGGCGTTCCTGGGCGCAAGGCTGATGCCTCGGTCTTGGCCGCAGGGCAAGAGAAGAAGCTGCAGGAGCTGTACCAGCTGGGCCCGCAGCTGGGGAGCGGCGGCTTCGGCACCGTCTTCTCAGGCATCCGCCTCTCGGACGGGAGGCCGGTAAGCGGCCGCGAGGGCCGGGCGTGCCAGGAGGGGCAGGGGCGGGGAGGGCCGGGGCTTGAGCTCAGCCGCCCTCTCTCGATGGCTTGCAGGTGGCCATCAAACGCGTGGCCCGCCAGAGCGTCCTGCAGTGGGACGAGCTGGTGAGTGAGCGGGGCCGGCGGGACAGCGCGGGGGGGCGTGGTGGCCAAGCATCCCCTGGGCGGGGGGAATCCCCGGCCCCGGCGAGGCCGCCCAAGAGGGCACTGGGGCATCCCAGGCAGGGGGGCAGCGCAGCCGCAGGGCAGCATCAGGCCTGCTGGAGGCATCGTCTCCTCCTCACAGCCCGACGGCACCCGTGTTCCCATGGAGATCGTGCTCATGGAGAAGGTGGGCTCAGGTTGCTACAACATCATCCAGCTCCTCGACTGGTTCGAGCTGCGTGACAGCTTCGTGCTGGTGATGGAGCGTCCGGAGCGATGGCAGGATCTCCTGGAGCTCCTGCTGGAGCGGGAGTTCCTGTGCGAGGAGATGGCGCGCTGGCTTTTCTGCCAGGTGCTGGAGGCCGTGCGGCACTGCACTGCCTGCGGCGTCCTGCACCGGGACATCAAGCCGGAGAACCTCCTCGTGGACCCGGAGAGCGGCGACCTGAAGCTCATCGACTTCGGTTGTGGCACCTTCCTCCAGGAGCGGGTCTTCAGACAATTTGCCGGTGAGCCCGCAGCCCGGGCCCTGCTCCGTGCGTGCCAGGCACCGCACGGCCCCATTCCCTCCTCGGCCCCGCGGGGTGCGGCCTTCAGCCGGCCGCCGGCTGCCCCGTGGCCCTGGGCGGATGCTGTGCCCCGGGAGCCGGCTGCCGGCCCTGCCGGCAGAGCGGGGCTGCAAAAGCCGGGCCCCGGCCCCTGGGCTCGGCAGGCCCGCAAGGGCTCGGGCTGCTCTGCCGGCCTTCTCTGCCTCGCAGAAGGGCTTCTTGGCTTTGGTCGCTCGGCTGGGGGACACGGGGTGGCTTCGGGGGGAAGTTGTGGCCGCCGGCGCGGCCCCTGCCTCTGCCGGGAGGCTGGTGCCAGGCTCTGGAAGGCAGCAGCCTGCGGCCTGGACAGCGCTGCCTGTGTCCCCTAGGAACACACGCGTACAGCCCACCCGAGTGGATCTGCCACGGCTACTACCACGGCCCTTCGGCCACCGTCTGGTCCCTGGGCGTGCTGCTGTACGTCATGGTGTGCGGAAGCCTCCCCTTCAAGGAGGACCACGACATCGTGTGGGGGCAGCTCTTCTTCAGGCAGCAGCTCTCTCCAGGTTGGTACGCGGCCTCAAGAAGGCAGGCTTTGGCGGACAGCAGCGCGCAGCCCGGCGTGGCCCTCCCGCGCCTCGGCGGGACCTGCCCTCAAGGGCTGGCCGCGGGAGGCGGCCCGTGCCGACGGGCTCAGCGTGGCAGGCGTGGCCCAAGGAGGTGGCCGTGTCCCTCCGTGCCGCTTTCCCGCACGGGCCGGAGTCGGTCGGGAGGCCGGCGCCGCTCCGAGCACACGCAGCGCGGCCCGGGCCCTGCAGGCCCTGCCGGGAGCCGCCGGGCAGCAGCCTTCTGCCAGTGACCGGCGCTTTCTGGCCTCTCTCCCTGCGCAGAGTGCCAACATCTCATCTGCTGGTGTTTGTCCAAGCACTATGTGGACAGGCCAGAGCTGGAGGAGATCTCGCTCCACCCTTGGGTGCGGGGCCGGCGCTTTTGATGCCTTGCCGGAGCCTCTGCAGCACCCGGTGACCAAGTCCCACGCAGGACTCCAGAAAGAAAACAACTACAAACCAAAGAAATAAAACAACCCCAAACCCATGCCGGGCGGTCAAATCTGCTCCTTGTCAGCCACTTCAGCTAAAGAAACCTCTTGGGAAAAAGGCTAATCACGGTGCTCCCTTCGGCCTTTTGATGCCTTTCCTCCAGGATGCTGCTTTTGTGTCTTCAAGCACAGGCGGCAGTACAGCTTAGGAGGGGCTTTAACAAGCCCAGAAATGCAACAATGAAGCAACAGCTGCCCTGTCAAACTGACGCGGCGGCCTCTCGGTGTCCCCCGAATTGAATCGAGGGCTGTGTGTGCATTCCAAGGGCCAGCGGGTGGCAGGAACGGAGACGTTGCTCCTCTCCAAAGCTGAGAGAACAGTCAGATGTGTCCAAACTTCATTTCAGGCTGAGCTCCGACAAAGCTCTTCCTCTTTTTTCCCCTGAAAGGGGAGGCCGGGCTGGGCCCTTGACCAGGGGTGCCCGGCGCCTCCTAAGTCACGGGCGTGGAGCCCATGGGAAAGGTTGAGAGGCTGGAGTCACTCCCGTGGTGCTGGGCTCCCTGTACTGCCCCCACCCCGCCCCCCCCCAAAAAAAATCTTCCTCTGCCTTGAAAACCACCGGCGGAGATGGAAAGCGCAGTAACCGGTCTAGTCACGGGAAAGCGCCCGGTTGCCTGCCCTGGCCCTGTGGGCAGGTGCCGTCTACTAAACCTGTGCCACCCCGCGTCTACTGCCCTGACCTGCCGAAACAGCCTTTGGGAAAAAATCGAGTTTATTCGTAAATACGCCTGACCTTTCGTTTCCCTTCCATTTTTGGAGGGCGGCCGACCCTCTCGTGCCCTGAGTGGCTCTCCAAGCCTCCACCTGAAGACCTAACCTGAGCCGTGATCCTTCCAGCCGGGACCCCGCTGTGAGGGGATGGTGAGAGCTCTGTGGGTCAGCCCTGGTCTGGAGGCTGAGCTGGGAGGGATAATTATCTCTCTTCTGACCTGTGAGCCGCGACTGCCAATTCTCCAGGGACCACGACACGCTTCCTCCAGGAACAGGAGTTCCCCTGTGTCCCCAGAGGCCTGGGATGCCGGGGACCGCAGGCCCTGCAGGACCCCCCTGCTCTGCCCGGGCCCAGAGCCATGGAGAGCTGGAGGTCTCCGCTCACTCCGTGGCTTCTCCTCAGGCCAGAGGAGATGGCGTCGCTCCGGGGGCTGCCAGGGTCCAAGCTCACCCGGGAAGCTCGTGGCTGTTTGACACCACACGTGTGGTTGTTTTCCGGCGTTCTCCCCATTTCTTCGGGGGGTGACCACCTGCCCCTCACGGCTTGCCCTAAAACTGGCAGCTCCTCCCTCACCCTGCTGGTCATTCCCAGGGGACGTTGGGGCTCGGCTGGGAGTGCAAATGGTCCCAAATGGCCTTGAACTCCCGTGGGAGCCGTGGCAGCACTTGAACAGGCATCCTCTCTGGGAAAGAGGATGGAAAAGGAAGCTGTGTGCCCAGCGGAATCCAGGCCCGAAGAATACGCAGATGCTTCTTGCCACTGAAGGGAGACATTCGGTGCGCTGAAAGCTCAGCTGGAGACGAAGGTGGCCGCAAATGTGGGGCACAACAAAACCTGTGTTTTTCAATACATTAAAGGGCAAAAAGAAACGTTGCAAAAATAACATTGTCCCCTTCCAGGATGCGGACGGTCACCTCCCCAGCAGGGACAGAGACACGGTACAGGTGTTTAATGCATTCTTTGCCTCCGTCTTCAACACACATCCCTCCCTTGCCAGCAGAAACCCTTGCATTGTTCCAAGGGACACAGCCAAGTTTTTGAAGAGGGCAAGCCCTGCTCAGCAGACACCAACCCCCCCCCCATCTGATTGACGGCATACCCGTCCAAACCCAACGCGTGCCAGCTGTTGGGAAGAAAGGAACCCTATCCTAGTCAAGACCAGAGCGGCGAGAGCACCACGAGGGCTCCTTGGCAAATCCTGATTTCTTCAGAACAGAGGCACTGCAGAAGTCAGGGGAGCTGCTAAGGAAAAACTCTTGCAGCCCTCGACAGGCATCTCAGGAGAGCTGCCCAGAGACAGAGGAACTTCAAGTCCCTTTGTCTCTGGAGGATCTTCTCAGGCACAGAGCAGTGGGTGTTTCCAGCTGGGAACGCTGCAGCGTCCTGGGAGCTGTGGACTTGACGCTGCTGGCACCAGCGCTCTTCCCAAAGTGACACCACTCGCTCCAGGAAAGGATTCATTGCCACAGGCTGAGCTCGGGTTCTTACTTGCAGGCTTTTCCTGGCCATGTCCATCTTCAGGGATGAGCTGGTTCTGCTGATCCCTGAGGCGGGCGGGGCCGTGACGGCACAAAGGGGCCGAGCGCTGGCACCGGGCAGGGCTGTGATGTCCCTGGGCTGTCCGGGCCTCAGCACTGTGACATCACCGCGCCGTCCCCACGTCAGCCGGGCCGGCACCCGCAGCGGCCAGTGCAGCGGCGACGGGACGTGCCGGAGCCATGAGTGACGGCGGTGTCCTACTGGCTGCGCTTGTCCTGCTGCTGGCCGCCGTGGCTGCCTGCTGGGCCCTTGGCCACCGGCAACCACGGCGGCAGCAGACACGGACAACAAGAGAGGAGAGGAGCAAGCGCCCCGGGGTGCGGCCCAGAGGCTGGCGGAGGAACCGAGGAGCCCCTGCGGCTCCCAGGCGCTCCAGGCCTCGGGCGACCCCTCGCAAGCGGCCACGTGCTCCCGCGAGCCCCCTGGACAGCCCCTGCAGCTGCCGCCCCTGCGTGGCGGCGGCCCAGGAGCTGCAGGAGCTGATGCTGCTGCTCCGGGCTCGCAACGGGACGTGTGTGCCGCTCTACGCTGGGATGTGGCAGGCCTTGCGGAAAGGACTGGAGGAGCTGGTGAAGCGAGGCCACCTGCCGTGCTGTGGCTCATCCAGATCCTCCACAAGCCTCCGTCCCAGCAAGAGGCTGCTCCCAGCAAGATTCTCCATCCCTGGGAGAGCCTCAACCCTTGCGTGGATGGCACAGCAGCGGACACCCGCCATCCATGCAGGAAGCTCAGGCTGTCAGAGACCCTCCATCCTGCCAGGAGCCTCTGCTACCTCTGACAGCCTCCATCCCTTGCAGAGGCTCAGTGAGACCTGTCAGCCTGCAGAAGCTGCAGAGCCCATGGACAGGTCTCCCAGCTCCCTTAGACTCACGGGCGCAAGCCTGACCGTTGACGTGGCCAGGGAAAGCCCGCGAGTCCAGATGGGAGCCCAGCCCGATCCGGGGGAGCCTTCTCAGGAGCAGCTGGTGGAGCAGCAAGCGTCCCGGAGCCAGCAGCAGGTGTCATCCCACAGCTCCCAGGACGCTGTGCTGGCTGTGCCAGCTGGCAACAGCCCCAGCCTGGTGGTGGAGACGAGCCTCGAGACAGCCAGGAGGTTCCTCCATCTCCCGGAAACTGCCCCACGACAGCCCTCGACCACCTCGAAGGCCTTCCTAAGAGCAGGTGAGCTCTCCCCACGAGCTGTCGGAGGCTCTCCTGGGGCTCCTGAGGGGCACCCGCAGGCCAGGCCAGGGCCCCTGAGAGCGGACTAGTCCCTGGCTGTTTCCCATGCCTGCCATGCCACGGCTTCAAAAACCGCCCTCTCTGGTTTGCAGCTGCTCCTGGGAACCCCCCGTGCGAAGCCCCCTCGGGCTGTAGCCCCGGCCGTCCTCGACAGCAGAGTGCAGCCCACGACGCCGGGGACGGCGACGGTGCCGCCCTGCCCCGCTGCACTGCGGCTCCCGCAGCCGCCTCGGCCCCGGCTCTGCTGCTCGCCAGCCCCGCGGCGGCAAGGCCGTGGCCGCTGCCCGGCGCGCAGCAGGAAGCAGGTCAGAGCAACGTGGCCCGCGCTGGCCCGGCCCGCTTCACTGGCGGGCACCTGGGGGGCGTTCCTGGGCGCAAGGCTGATGCCTCGGTCTTGGCCGCAGGGCAAGAGAAGAAGCTGCAGGAGCTGTACCAGCTGGGCCCGCAGCTGGGGAGCGGCGGCTTCGGCACCGTCTTCTCAGGCATCCGCCTCTCGGACGGGAGGCCGGTAAGCGGCCGCGAGGGCCGGGCGTGCCAGGAGGGGCAGGGGCGGGGAGGGCCGGGGCTTGAGCTCAGCCGCCCTCTCTCGATGGCTTGCAGGTGGCCATCAAACGCGTGGCCCGCCAGAGCGTCCTGCAGTGGGACGAGCTGGTGAGTGAGCGGGGCCGGCGGGACAGCGCGGGGGGGCGTGGTGGCCAAGCATCCCCTGGGCGGGGGGAATCCCCGGCCCCGGCGAGGCCGCCCAAGAGGGCACTGGGGCATCCCAGGCAGGGGGGCAGCGCAGCCGCAGGGCAGCATCAGGCCTGCTGGAGGCATCGTCTCCTCCTCACAGCCCGACGGCACCCGTGTTCCCATGGAGATCGTGCTCATGGAGAAGGTGGGCTCAGGTTGCTACAACATCATCCAGCTCCTCGACTGGTTCGAGCTGCGTGACAGCTTCGTGCTGGTGATGGAGCGTCCGGAGCGATGGCAGGATCTCCTGGAGCTCCTGCTGGAGCGGGAGTTCCTGTGCGAGGAGATGGCGCGCTGGCTTTTCTGCCAGGTGCTGGAGGCCGTGCGGCACTGCACTGCCTGCGGCGTCCTGCACCGGGACATCAAGCCGGAGAACCTCCTCGTGGACCCGGAGAGCGGCGACCTGAAGCTCATCGACTTCGGTTGTGGCACCTTCCTCCAGGAGCGGGTCTTCAGACAATTTGCCGGTGAGCCCGCAGCCCGGGCCCTGCTCCGTGCGTGCCAGGCACCGCACGGCCCCATTCCCTCCTCGGCCCCGCGGGATGCGGCCTTCAGCCGGCCGCCGGCTGCCCCATGGCCCTGGGCGGATGCTGTGCCCCGGGAGCCGGCTGCCGGCCCTGCCGGCAGAGCGGGGCTGCAAAAGCCGGGCCCCGGCCCCTGGGCTCGGCAGGCCCGCAAGGGCTCGGGCTGCTCTGCCGGCCTTCTCTGCCTCGCAGAAGGGCTTCTTGGCTTTGGTCGCTCGGCTGGGGGACACGGGGTGGCTTCGGGGGGAAGTTGTGGCCGCCGGCGCGGCCCCTGCCTCTGCCGGGAGGCTGGTGCCAGGCTCTGGAAGGCAGCAGCCTGCGGCTGGACAGCGCTGCCTGTGTCCCCTAGGAACACACGCGTACAGCCCACCCGAGTGGATCTGCCACGGCTACTACCACGGCCCTTCGGCCACCGTCTGGTCCCTGGGCGTGCTGCTGTACGTCATGGTGTGCGGAAGCCTCCCCTTCAAGGAGGACCACGACATCGTGTGGGGGCAGCTCTTCTTCAGGCAGCAGCTCTCTCCAGGTTGGTACGCGGCCTCAAGAAGGCAGGCTTTGGCGGACAGGCAGCGCGCAGCCCGGCGTGGCCCTCCCGCGCCTCGGCGGGACCTGCCCTCAAGGGCTGGCCGCGGGAGGCGGCCCGTGCCGACGGGCTCAGCGTGGCAGGCGTGGCCCAAGGAGGTGGCCGTGTCCCTCCGTGCCGCTTTCCCGCACGGGCCGGAGTCGGTCGGGAGGCCGGCGCCGCTCCGAGCACACGCAGCGCGGCCCGGGCCCTGCAGGCCCTGCCGGGAGCCGCCGGGCAGCAGCCTTCTGCCAGTGACCGGCGCTTTCTGGCCTCTCTCCCTGCGCAGAGTGCCAACATCTCATCTGCTGGTGTTTGTCCAAGCACTATGTGGACAGGCCAGAGCTGGAGGAGATCTCGCTCCACCCTTGGGTGCGGGGCCGGCGCTTTTGATGCCTTGCCGGAGCCTCTGCAGCACCCGGTGACCAAGTCCCACGCAGGACTCCAGAAAGAAAACAACTACAAACCAAAGAAATAAAACAACCCCAAACCCATGCCGGGCGGTCAAATCTGCTCCTTGTCAGCCACTTCAGCTAAAGAAACCTCTTGGGAAAAAGGCTAATCACGGTGCTCCCTTCGGCCTTTTGATGCCTTTCCTCCAGGATGCTGCTTTTGTGTCTTCAAGCACAGGCGGCAGTACAGCTTAGGAGGGGCTTTAACAAGCCCAGAAATGCAACAATGAAGCAACAGCTGCCCTGTCAAACTGACGCGGCGGCCTCTCGGTGTCCCCCGAATTGAATCGAGGGCTGTGTGTGCATTCCAAGGGCCAGCGGGTGGCAGGAACGGAGACGTTGCTCCTCTCCAAAGCTGAGAGAACAGTCAGATGTGTCCAAACTTCATTTCAGGCTGAGCTCCGACAAAGCTCTTCCTCTTTTTTCCCCTGAAAGGGGAGGCCGGGCTGGGCCCTTGACCAGGGGTGCCCGGCGCCTCCTAAGTCACGGGCGTGGAGCCCATGGGAAAGGTTGAGAGGCTGGAGTCACTCCCGTGGTGCTGGGCTCCCTGTACTGCCCCCACCCCGCCCCCCCCCAAAAAAAATCTTCCTCTGCCTTGAAAACCACCGGCGGAGATGGAAAGCGCAGTAACCGGTCTAGTCACGGGAAAGCGCCCGGTTGCCTGCCCTGGCCCTGTGGGCAGGTGCCGTCTACTAAACCTGTGCCACCCCGCGTCTACTGCCCTGACCTGCCGAAACAGCCTTTGGGAAAAAATCGAGTTTATTCGTAAATACGCCTGACCTTTCGTTTCCCTTCCATTTTTGGAGGGCGGCCGACCCTCTCGTGCCCTGAGTGGCTCTCCAAGCCTCCACCTGAAGACCTAACCTGAGCCGTGATCCTTCCAGCCGGGACCCCGCTGTGAGGGGATGGTGAGAGCTCTGTGGGTCAGCCCTGGTCTGGAGGCTGAGCTGGGAGGGATAATTATCTCTCTTCTGACCTGTGAGCCGCGACTGCCAATTCTCCAGGGACCACGACACGCTTCCTCCAGGAACAGGAGTTCCCCTGTGTCCCCAGAGGCCTGGGATGCCGGGGACCGCAGGCCCTGCAGGACCCCCCTGCTCTGCCCGGGCCCAGAGCCATGGAGAGCTGGAGGTCTCCGCTCACTCCGTGGCTTCTCCTCAGGCCAGAGGAGATGGCGTCGCTCCGGGGGCTGCCAGGGTCCAAGCTCACCCGGGAAGCTCGTGGCTGTTTGACACCACACGTGTGGTTGTTTTCCGGCGTTCTCCCCATTTCTTCGGGGGGTGACCACCTGCCCCTCACGGCTTGCCCTAAAACTGGCAGCTCCTCCCTCACCCTGCTGGTCATTCCCAGGGGACGTTGGGGCTCGGCTGGGAGTGCAAATGGTCCCAAATGGCCTTGAACTCCCGTGGGAGCCGTGGCAGCACTTGAACAGGCATCCTCTCTGGGAAAGAGGATGGAAAAGGAAGCTGTGTGCCCAGCGGAATCCAGGCCCGAAGAATACGCAGATGCTTCTTGCCACTGAAGGGAGACATTCGGTGCGCTGAAAGCTCAGCTGGAGACGAAGGTGGCCGCAAATGTGGGGCACAACAAAACCTGTGTTTTTCAATACATTAAAGGGCAAAAAGAAACGTTGCAAAAATAACATTGTCCCCTTCCAGGATGCGGACGGTCACCTCCCCAGCAGGGACAGAGACACGGTACAGGTGTTTAATGCATTCTTTGCCTCCGTCTTCAACACACATCCCTCCCTTGCCAGCAGAAACCCTTGCATTGTTCCAAGGGACACAGCCAAGTTTTTGAAGAGGGCAAGCCCTGCTCAGCAGACACCAACCCCCCCCCCATCTGATTGACGGCATACCCGTCCAAACCCAACGCGTGCCAGCTGTTGGGAAGAAAGGAACCCTATCCTAGTCAAGACCAGAGCGGCGAGAGCACCACGAGGGCTCCTTGGCAAATCCTGATTTCTTCAGAACAGAGGCACTGCAGAAGTCAGGGGAGCTGCTAAGGAAAAACTCTTGCAGCCCTCGACAGGCATCTCAGGAGAGCTGCCCAGAGACAGAGGAACTTCAAGTCCCTTTGTCTCTGGAGGATCTTCTCAGGCACAGAGCAGTGGGTGTTTCCAGCTGGGAACGCTGCAGCGTCCTGGGAGCTGTGGACTTGACGCTGCTGGCACCAGCGCTCTTCCCAAAGTGACACCACTCGCTCCAGGAAAGGATTCATTGCCACAGGCTGAGCTCGGGTTCTTACTTGCAGGCTTTTCCTGGCCATGTCCATCTTCAGGGATGAGCTGGTTCTGCTGATCCCTGAGGCGGGCGGGGCCGTGACGGCACAAAGGGGCCGAGCGCTGGCACCGGGCAGGGCTGTGATGTCCCTGGGCTGTCCGGGCCTCAGCACTGTGACATCACCGCGCCGTCCCCACGTCAGCCGGGCCGGCACCCGCAGCGGCCAGTGCAGCGGCGACGGGACGTGCCGGAGCCATGAGTGACGGCGGTGTCCTACTGGCTGCGCTTGTCCTGCTGCTGGCCGCCGTGGCTGCCTGCTGGGCCCTTGGCCACCGGCAACCACGGCGGCAGCAGACACGGACAACAAGAGAGGAGAGGAGCAAGCGCCCCGGGGTGCGGCCCAGAGGCTGGCGGAGGAACCGAGGAGCCCCTGCGGCTCCCAGGCGCTCCAGGCCTCGGGCGACCCCTCGCAAGCGGCCACGTGCTCCCGCGAGCCCCCTGGACAGCCCCTGCAGCTGCCGCCCCTGCGTGGCGGCGGCCCAGGAGCTGCAGGAGCTGATGCTGCTGCTCCGGGCTCGCAACGGGACGTGTGTGCCGCTCTACGCTGGGATGTGGCAGGCCTTGCGGAAAGGACTGGAGGAGCTGGTGAAGCGAGGCCACCTGCCGTGCTGTGGCTCATCCAGATCCTCCACAAGCCTCCGTCCCAGCAAGAGGCTGCTCCCAGCAAGATTCTCCATCCCTGGGAGAGCCTCAACCCTTGCGTGGATGGCACAGCAGCGGACACCCGCCATCCATGCAGGAAGCTCAGGCTGTCAGAGACCCTCCATCCTGCCAGGAGCCTCTGCTACCTCTGACAGCCTCCATCCCTTGCAGAGGCTCAGTGAGACCTGTCAGCCTGCAGAAGCTGCAGAGCCCATGGACAGGTCTCCCAGCTCCCTTAGACTCACGGGCGCAAGCCTGACCGTTGACGTGGCCAGGGAAAGCCCGCGAGTCCAGATGGGAGCCCAGCCCGATCCGGGGGAGCCTTCTCAGGAGCAGCTGGTGGAGCAGCAAGCGTCCCGGAGCCAGCAGCAGGTGTCATCCCACAGCTCCCAGGACGCTGTGCTGGCTGTGCCAGCTGGCAACAGCCCCAGCCTGGTGGTGGAGACGAGCCTCGAGACAGCCAGGAGGTTCCTCCATCTCCCGGAAACTGCCCCACGACAGCCCTCGACCACCTCGAAGGCCTTCCTAAGAGCAGGTGAGCTCTCCCCACGAGCTGTCGGAGGCTCTCCTGGGGCTCCTGAGGGGCACCCGCAGGCCAGGCCAGGGCCCCTGAGAGCGGACTAGTCCCTGGCTGTTTCCCATGCCTGCCATGCCACGGCTTCAAAAACCGCCCTCTCTGGTTTGCAGCTGCTCCTGGGAACCCCCCGTGCGAAGCCCCCTCGGGCTGTAGCCCCGGCCGTCCTCGACAGCAGAGTGCAGCCCACGACGCCGGGGACGGCGACGGTGCCGCCCTGCCCCGCTGCACTGCGGCTCCCGCAGCCGCCTCGGCCCCGGCTCTGCTGCTCGCCAGCCCCGCGGCGGCAAGGCCGTGGCCGCTGCCCGGCGCGCAGCAGGAAGCAGGTCAGAGCAACGTGGCCCGCGCTGGCCCGGCCCGCTTCACTGGCGGGCACCTGGGGGGCGTTCCTGGGCGCAAGGCTGATGCCTCGGTCTTGGCCGCAGGGCAAGAGAAGAAGCTGCAGGAGCTGTACCAGCTGGGCCCGCAGCTGGGGAGCGGCGGCTTCGGCACCGTCTTCTCAGGCATCCGCCTCTCGGACGGGAGGCCGGTAAGCGGCCGCGAGGGCCGGGCGTGCCAGGAGGGGCAGGGGCGGGGAGGGCCGGGGCTTGAGCTCAGCCGCCCTCTCTCGATGGCTTGCAGGTGGCCATCAAACGCGTGGCCCGCCAGAGCGTCCTGCAGTGGGACGAGCTGGTGAGTGAGCGGGGCCGGCGGGACAGCGCGGGGGGGCGTGGTGGCCAAGCATCCCCTGGGCGGGGGGAATCCCCGGCCCCGGCGAGGCCGCCCAAGAGGGCACTGGGGCATCCCAGGCAGGGGGGCAGCGCAGCCGCAGGGCAGCATCAGGCCTGCTGGAGGCATCGTCTCCTCCTCACAGCCCGACGGCACCCGTGTTCCCATGGAGATCGTGCTCATGGAGAAGGTGGGCTCAGGTTGCTACAACATCATCCAGCTCCTCGACTGGTTCGAGCTGCGTGACAGCTTCGTGCTGGTGATGGAGCGTCCGGAGCGATGGCAGGATCTCCTGGAGCTCCTGCTGGAGCGGGAGTTCCTGTGCGAGGAGATGGCGCGCTGGCTTTTCTGCCAGGTGCTGGAGGCCGTGCGGCACTGCACTGCCTGCGGCGTCCTGCACCGGGACATCAAGCCGGAGAACCTCCTCGTGGACCCGGAGAGCGGCGACCTGAAGCTCATCGACTTCGGTTGTGGCACCTTCCTCCAGGAGCGGGTCTTCAGACAATTTGCCGGTGAGCCCGCAGCCCGGGCCCTGCTCCGTGCGTGCCAGGCACCGCACGGCCCCATTCCCTCCTTGGCCCCGCGGGATGCGGCCTTCAGCCGGCCGCCGGCTGCCCCGTGGCCCTGGGCGGATGCTGTGCCCCGGGAGCCGGCTGCCGGCCCTGCCGGCAGAGCGGGGCTGCAAAAGCCGGGCCCCGGCC
This sequence comes from Phylloscopus whistleri, assembly GCA_017589585.1. Lineage (NCBI taxonomy): Eukaryota > Metazoa > Chordata > Aves > Passeriformes > Phylloscopidae > Phylloscopus > Phylloscopus whistleri. The sequence continues at coordinate 168,631 of JADMLD010000352.1, forward strand.
CCTGGGCTCGGCAGGCCCGCAAGGGCTCGGGCTGCTCTGCCGGCCTTCTCTGCCTCGCAGAAGGGCTTCTTGGCTTTGGTCGCTCGGCTGGGGGACACGGGGTGGCTTCGGGGGGAAGTTGTGGCCGCCGGCGCGGCCCCTGCCTCTGCCGGGAGGCTGGTGCCAGGCTCTGGAAGGCAGCAGCCTGCGGCTGGACAGCGCTGCCTGTGTCCCCTAGGAACACACGCGTACAGCCCACCCGAGTGGATCTGCCACGGCTACTACCACGGCCCTTCGGCCACCGTCTGGTCCCTGGGCGTGCTGCTGTACGTCATGGTGTGCGGAAGCCTCCCCTTCAAGGAGGACCACGACATCGTGTGGGGGCAGCTCTTCTTCAGGCAGCAGCTCTCTCCAGGTTGGTACGCGGCCTCAAGAAGGCAGGCTTTGGCGGACAGCAGCGCGCAGCCCGGCGTGGCCCTCCCGCGCCTCGGCGGGACCTGCCCTCAAGGGCTGGCCGCGGGAGGCGGCCCGTGCCGACGGGCTCAGCGTGGCAGGCGTGGCCCAAGGAGGTGGCCGTGTCCCTCCGTGCCGCTTTCCCGCACGGGCCGGAGTCGGTCGGGAGGCCGGCGCCGCTCCGAGCACACGCAGCGCGGCCCGGGCCCTGCAGGCCCTGCCGGGAGCCGCCGGGCAGCAGCCTTCTGCCAGTGACCGGCGCTTTCTGGCCTCTCTCCCTGCGCAGAGTGCCAACATCTCATCTGCTGGTGTTTGTCCAAGCACTATGTGGACAGGCCAGAGCTGGAGGAGATCTCGCTCCACCCTTGGGTGCGGGGCCGGCGCTTTTGATGCCTTGCCGGAGCCTCTGCAGCACCCGGTGACCAAGTCCCACGCAGGACTCCAGAAAGAAAACAACTACAAACCAAAGAAATAAAACAACCCCAAACCCATGCCGGGCGGTCAAATCTGCTCCTTGTCAGCCACTTCAGCTAAAGAAACCTCTTGGGAAAAAGGCTAATCACGGTGCTCCCTTCGGCCTTTTGATGCCTTTCCTCCAGGATGCTGCTTTTGTGTCTTCAAGCACAGGCGGCAGTACAGCTTAGGAGGGGCTTTAACAAGCCCAGAAATGCAACAATGAAGCAACAGCTGCCCTGTCAAACTGACGCGGCGGCCTCTCGGTGTCCCCCGAATTGAATCGAGGGCTGTGTGTGCATTCCAAGGGCCAGCGGGTGGCAGGAACGGAGACGCTGCTCCTCTCCAAAGCTAAGAGAACAGTCAGATGTGTCCAAACTTCATTTCAGGCTGAGCTCCGACAAAGCTCTTCCTCTTTTTTCCCCTGAAAGGGGAGGCCGGGCTGGGCCCTTGACCAGGGGTGCCCGGCGCCTCCTAAGTCACGGGCGTGGAGCCCATGGGAAAGGTTGAGAGGCTGGAGTCACTCCCGTGGTGCTGGGCTCCCTGTACTGCCCCCACCCCGCCCCCCCCAAAAAAAATCTTCCTCTGCCTTGAAAACCACCGGCGGAGATGGAAAGCGCAGTAACCGGTCTAGTCACGGGAAAGCGCCCGGTTGCCTGCCCTGGCCCTGTGGGCAGGTGCCGTCTACTAAACCTGTGCCACCCCGCGTCTACTGCCCTGACCTGCCGAAACAGCCTTTGGGAAAAAATCGAGTTTATTCGTAAATACGCCTGACCTTTCGTTTCCCTTCCATTTTTGGAGGGCGGCCGACCCTCTCGTGCCCTGAGTGGCTCTCCAAGCCTCCACCTGAAGACCTAACCTGAGCCGTGATCCTTCCAGCCGGGACCCCGCTGTGAGGGGATGGTGAGAGCTCTGTGGGTCAGCCCTGGTCTGGAGGCTGAGCTGGGAGGGATAATTATCTCTCTTCTGACCTGTGAGCCGCGACTGCCAATTCTCCAGGGACCACGACACGCTTCCTCCAGGAACAGGAGTTCCCCTGTGTCCCCAGAGGCCTGGGATGCCGGGGACCGCAGGCCCTGCAGGACCCCCCTGCTCTGCCCGGGCCCAGAGCCATGGAGAGCTGGAGGTCTCCGCTCACTCCGTGGCTTCTCCTCAGGCCAGAGGAGATGGCGTCGCTCCGGGGGCTGCCAGGGTCCAAGCTCACCCGGGAAGCTCGTGGCTGTTTGACACCACACGTGTGGTTGTTTTCCGGCGTTCTCCCCATTTCTTCGGGGGGTGACCACCTGCCCCTCACGGCTTGCCCTAAAACTGGCAGCTCCTCCCTCACCCTGCTGGTCATTCCCAGGGGACGTTGGGGCTCGGCTGGGAGTGCAAATGGTCCCAAATGGCCTTGAACTCCCGTGGGAGCCGTGGCAGCACTTGAACAGGCATCCTCTCTGGGAAAGAGGATGGAAAAGGAAGCTGTGTGCCCAGCGGAATCCAGGCCCGAAGAATACGCAGATGCTTCTTGCCACTGAAGGGAGACATTCGGTGCGCTGAAAGCTCAGCTGGAGACGAAGGTGGCCGCAAATGTGGGGCACAACAAAACCTGTGTTTTTCAATACATTAAAGGGCAAAAAGAAACGTTGCAAAAATAACATTGTCCCCTTCCAGGATGCGGACGGTCACCTCCCCAGCAGGGACAGAGACACGGTACAGGTGTTTAATGCATTCTTTGCCTCCGTCTTCAACACACATCCCTCCCTTGCCAGCAGAAACCCTTGCATTGTTCCAAGGGACACAGCCAAGTTTTTGAAGAGGGCAAGCCCTGCTCAGCAGACACCAACCCCCCCCCCATCTGATTGACGGCATTCCCGTCCAAACCCAACGCGTGCCAGCTGTTGGGAAGAAAGGAACCCTATCCTAGTCAAGACCAGAGCGGCGAGAGCACCACGAGGGCTCCTTGGCAAATCCTGATTTCTTCAGAACAGAGGCACTGCAGAAGTCAGGGGAGCTGCTAAGGAAAAACTCTTGCAGCCCTCGACAGGCATCTCAGGAGAGCTGCCCAGAGACAGAGGAACTTCAAGTCCCTTTGTCTCTGGAGGATCTTCTCAGGCACAGAGCAGTGGGTGTTTCCAGCTGGGAACGCTGCAGCGTCCTGGGAGCTGTGGACTTGACGCTGCTGGCACCAGCGCTCTTCCCAAAGTGACACCACTCGCTCCAGGAAAGGATTCATTGCCACAGGCTGAGCTCGGGTTCTTACTTGCAGGCTTTTCCTGGCCATGTCCATCTTCAGGGACGAGCCGGTTCTGCTGATCCCTGAGGCGGGCGGGGCCGTGACGGCACAAAGGGGCCGAGCGCTGGCACCGGGCAGGGCTGTGATGTCCCTGGGCTGTCCGGGCCTCAGCACTGTGACATCACCGCGCCGTCCCCATGTCAGCCGGGCCGGCACCCGCAGCGGCCAGTGCAGCGGCGACGGGACGTGCCGGAGCCATGAGTGACGGCGGTGTCCTACTGGCTGCGCTTGTCCTGCTGCTGGCCGCCGTGGCTGCCTGCTGGGCCCTTGGCCACCGGCAACCACGGCGGCAGCAGACACGGACAACAAGAGAGGAGAGGAGCAAGCGCCCCGGGGTGCGGCCCAGAGGCTGGCGGAGGAACCGAGGAGCCCCTGCGGCTCCCAGGCGCTCCAGGCCTCGGGCGACCCCTCGCAAGCGGCCACGTGCTCCCGCGAGCCCCCTGGACAGCCCCTGCAGCTGCCGCCCCTGCGTGGCGGCGGCCCAGGAGCTGCAGGAGCTGATGCTGCTGCTCCGGGCTCGCAACGGGACGTGTGTGCCGCTCTACGCTGGGATGTGGCAGGCCTTGCGGAAAGGACTGGAGGAGCTGGTGAAGCGAGGCCACCTGCCGTGCTGTGGCTCATCCAGATCCTCCACAAGCCTCCGTCCCAGCAAGAGGCTGCTCCCAGCAAGATTCTCCATCCCTGGGAGAGCCTCAACCCTTGCGTGGATGGCACAGCAGCGGACACCCGCCATCCATGCAGGAAGCTCAGGCTGTCAGAGACCCTCCATCCTGCCAGGAGCCTCTGCTACCTCTGACAGCCTCCATCCCTTGCAGAGGCTCAGTGAGACCTGTCAGCCTGCAGAAGCTGCAGAGCCCATGGACAGGTCTCCCAGCTCCCTTAGACTCACGGGCGCAAGCCTGACCGTTGACGTGGCCAGGGAAAGCCCGCGAGTCCAGATGGGAGCCCAGCCCGATCCGGGGGAGCCTTCTCAGGAGCAGCTGGTGGAGCAGCAAGCGTCCCGGAGCCAGCAGCAGGTGTCATCCCACAGCTCCCAGGACGCTGTGCTGGCTGTGCCAGCTGGCAACAGCCCCAGCCTGGTGGTGGAGACGAGCCTCGAGACAGCCAGGAGGTTCCTCCATCTCCCGGAAACTGCCCCACGACAGCCCTCGACCACCTCGAAGGCCTTCCTAAGAGCAGGTGAGCTCTCCCCAAGAGCTGTCGGAGGCTCTCCTGTGGCTCCTGAGGGCCACCCGCAGGCCAGGCCAGGGCCCCTGGGAGCAGACTAGTCCCTGGCTGTTTCCCATGCCTGCCATGCCACGGCTTCAAAAACCGCCCTCTCTGGTTTGCAGCTGCTCCTGGGAACCCCCCGTGCGAAGCCCCCTCGGGCTGTAGCCCCGGCCGTCCTCGACAGCAGAGTGCAGCCCACGACGCCGGGGACGGCGACGGTGCCGCCCTGCCCCGCTGCACTGCGGCTCCCGCAGCCGCCTCGGCCCCGGCTCTGCTGCTCGCCAGCCCCGCGGCGGCAAGGCCGTGGCCGCTGCCCGGCGCGCAGCAGGAAGCAGGTCAGAGCAACGTGGCCCGCGCTGGCCCGGCCCGCTTCACTGGCGGGCACCTGGGGGGCGTTCCTGGGCGCAAGGCTGATGCCTCGGTCTTGGCCGCAGGGCAAGAGAAGAAGCTGCAGGAGCTGTACCAGCTGGGCCCGCAGCTGGGGAGCGGCGGCTTCGGCACCGTCTTCTCGGGCATCCGCCTCTCGGACGGGAGGCCGGTAAGCGGCCGCGAGGGCCGGGCGTGCCAGGAGGGGCAGGGGCGGGGAGGGCCGGGGCTTGAGCTCAGCCGCCCTCTCTCGATGGCTTGCAGGTGGCCATCAAACGCGTGGCCCGCCAGAGCGTCCTGCAGTGGGACGAGCTGGTGAGTGAGCGGGGCCGGCGGGACAGCGCGGGGGGGCGTGGCGGCCAAGCATCCCCTGGGCGGGGGGAATCCCCGGCCCCGGCGAGGCCGCCCAAGAGGGCACTGGGGCATCCCAGGCAGGGGGGCAGCGCAGCCGCAGGGCAGCATCAGGCCTGCTGGAGGCATCGTCTCCTCCTCACAGCCCGACGGCACCCGTGTTCCCATGGAGATCGTGCTCATGGAGAAGGTGGGCTCAGGTTGCTACAACATCATCCAGCTCCTCGACTGGTTCGAGCTGCGTGACAGCTTCGTGCTGGTGATGGAGCGTCCGGAGCGATGGCAGGATCTCCTGGAGCTCCTGCTGGAGCGGGAGTTCCTGTGCGAGGAGATGGCGCGCTGGCTTTTCTGCCAGGTGCTGGAGGCCGTGCGGCACTGCACTGCCTGCGGCGTCCTGCACCGGGACATCAAGCCAGAGAACCTCCTCGTGGACCCGGAGAGCGGCGACCTGAAGCTCATCGACTTCGGTTGTGGCACCTTCCTCCAGGAGCGGGTCTTCAGACAATTTGCCGGTGAGCCCGCAGCCCGGGCCCTGCTCCGTGCGTGCCAGGCACCGCACGGCCCCATTCCCTCCTCGGCCCCGCGGGGTGCGGCCTTCAGCCGGCCGCCGGCTGCCCCGTGGCCCTGGGCGGATGCTGTGCCCCGGGAGCCGGCTGCCGGCCCTGCCGGCAGAGCGGGGCTGCAAAAGCCGGGCCCCGGCCCCTGGGCTCGGCAGGCCCGCAAGGGCTCGGGCTGCTCTGCCGGCCTTCTCTGCCTCGCAGAAGGGCTTCTTGGCTTTGGTCGCTCGGCTGGGGGACACGGGGTGGCTTCGGGGGGAAGTTGTGGCCGCCGGCGCGGCCCCTGCCTCTGCCGGGAGGCTGGTGCCAGGCTCTGGAAGGCAGCAGCCTGCGGCTGGACAGCGCTGCCTGTGTCCCCTAGGAACACACGCGTACAGCCCACCCGAGTGGATCTGCCACGGCTACTACCACGGCCCTTCGGCCACCGTCTGGTCCCTGGGCGTGCTGCTGTACGTCATGGTGTGCGGAAGCCTCCCCTTCAAGGAGGACCACGACATCGTGTGGGGGCAGCTCTTCTTCAGGCAGCAGCTCTCTCCAGGTTGGTACGCGGCCTCAAGAAGGCAGGCTTTGGCGGACAGCAGCGCGCAGCCCGGCGTGGCCCTCCCGCGCCTCGGCGGGACCTGCCCTCAAGGGCTGGCCGCGGGAGGCGGCCCGTGCCGACGGGCTCAGCGTGGCAGGCGTGGCCCAAGGAGGTGGCCGTGTCCCTCCGTGCCGCTTTCCCGCACGGGCCGGAGTCGGTCGGGAGGCCGGCGCCGCTCCGAGCACACGCAGCGCGGCCCGGGCCCTGCAGGCCCTGCCGGGAGCCGCCGGGCAGCAGCCTTCTGCCAGTGACCGGCGCTTTCTGGCCTCTCTCCCTGCGCAGAGTGCCAACATCTCATCTGCTGGTGTTTGTCCAAGCACTATGTGGACAGGCCAGAGCTGGAGGAGATCTCGCTCCACCCTTGGGTGCGGGGCCGGCGCTTTTGATGCCTTGCCGGAGCCTCTGCAGCACCCGGTGACCAAGTCCCACGCAGGACTCCAGAAAGAAAACAACTACAAACCAAAGAAATAAAACAACCCCAAACCCATGCCGGGCGGTCAAATCTGCTCCTTGTCAGCCACTTCAGCTAAAGAAACCTCTTGGGAAAAAGGCTAATCACGGTGCTCCCTTCGGCCTTTTGATGCCTTTCCTCCAGGATGCTGCTTTTGTGTCTTCAAGCACAGGCGGCAGTACAGCTTAGGAGGGGCTTTAACAAGCCCAGAAATGCAACAATGAAGCAACAGCTGCCCTGTCAAACTGACGCGGCGGCCTCTCGGTGTCCCCCGAATTGAATCGAGGGCTGTGTGTGCATTCCAAGGGCCAGCGGGTGGCAGGAACGGAGACGCTGCTCCTCTCCAAAGCTAAGAGAACAGTCAGATGTGTCCAAACTTCATTTCAGGCTGAGCTCTGACAAAGCTCTTCCTCTTTTTTCCCCTGAAAGGGGAGGCCGGGCTGGGCCCTTGACCAGGGGTGCCTGGCGCCTCCTAAGTCACGGGCGTGGAGCCCATGGGAAAGGTTGAGAGGCTGGAGTCACTCCCGTGGTGCTGGGCTCCCTGTACTGCCCCCACCCCGCCCCCCCCCAAAAAAAATCTTCCTCTGCCTTGAAAACCACTGGCGGAGATGGAAAGCGCAGTAACCAGTCTAGTCACGGGAAAGCGCCCGGTTGCCTGCCCTGGCCCTGTGGGCAGGTGCCGTCTACTAAACCTGTGCCACCCCGCGTCTACTGCCCTGACCTGCCGAAACAGCCTTTGGGAAAAAATCGAGTTTATTCGTAAATACGCCTGACCTTTCGTTTCCCTTCCATTTTTGGAGGGCGGCCGACCCTCTCGTGCCCTGAGTGGCTCTCCAAGCCTCCACCTGAAGACCTAACCTGAGCCGTGATCCTTCCAGCCGGGACCCCGCTGTGAGGGGATGGTGAGAGCTCTGAAAATCTGTACCTGAAACACTGTTGCTACATGCTTTCATTCTAGTCGAAAAGCACTTTTGGACATATAAAAGTGTATGCTGCTGCATATATCTGAGAAGGAAATTGCACACCACCATAAGGTCTGTGCAGTTTACATGTTACAAGGTAAAGGTGTGTGCAACTTCATGTTTGAATACATGTTTGAAAATAAAAGAGTAATGTCAGTGAAATCTTTCTGTCCTGAACATTTTGTTTGAGAGTAGTGACAAGACTTTCTACGTTGTGTCTGCACATTTTGTGGTTTAGAAATAACCGTGGTAGCTTTACTTCTTTTGCAAGTGCACATCGTCAGCTAGCGGAACTATTGAATGGCGGCATTGGGAACGTAAAAGCCAACAAGTCAACTCCTGGCACCTTTAGTGTGGGATGAATAAAGGGAGCGGTTCCTTTTTGGATCCTGCATAGGCGAGAGTGAAAAAAGGTGAAGGTATATAAACTTGAGAAGAGTGTGAATAACATCGTGTTATGTGAGCACTTTAAAGACTGGGAAGGGAAGATGATGCTTACAAATGTAATTTTGTTCCAGAATCTTATCTTTGGGAACACTTGCTGGATGGTTAGTATTTTAAATATAATTTCTACAAGATAGAAAGAATGTGCTGCTGAGAAGAAAAGCACATAACACCAATATGTGTGGTGCAGTTCAAGAGGAGTGAGGGAAAGGTGAAGCCAGCAACAGCTTTCTCCTGTTGCACATTTTGTGTAAAATGCTTTTTTGTGATATTTTCAATTTTGTAGCTAGGATCTTTAAATGTGAAATAAGTTCATATTACATATGACTGGAGGGGAATTAATATTTTCCCTTGATTGTTGTGCAAACTAAGTGTTTCAAATGGACAGTGAAGAGCTTATACAAATTCCTTCTCAGTTCAGTAACTGCTGCTGCCATGAAAAAAGTCCTAGAGCAAAAAAAGACAGTGCTGGGCATCTCTTTTCTCCTACAGTCTTAAACTGCACAGCACACATTGTTGCTATGCTTTTTACTTTCAGCTATATGTACTCTTATTTTTTTCCTTCTCTTTAAGACCAGCTCTATAATTTTAATCTGGCCACAAAAAGTAACAGGGACAAAAGAGGTTTGGGGTTTAATATACACATTGAAGAATATTAACAATAGCACCAGGGCTTTGAGCTTTTCTATCCTACCATACATACTACTACATTCTTTCTAACATAACAGAAGAAACAGCTCTGGCAGCTTTCCTGTAAACTGCACTACACACATACTAGTGCTGTGTTTTTTGTTTCCAGCTCTATATACCTTTAATTTTTTTCACTTTTACAGAGTCCAGCTACAAAATTGAAAACATCTGGCAAAAATTTTGGTCACAAAAAGAGACCAGGAAAATTTTGCTGTGTCCTCTTTTAACTTGCATCCTCTAAATTGTAAGACACATTATGGAGCTATGCAGTTTCCTCCTGGACTGCATGTACTGTTGTAGAGCTCAACTTCCAAACTTAACAGATTTAGTAAACTGTTATCATACTAAATGTTGTAGAACAAAAAGCCAGAGTTTTTCACTTTTTTTCTTACAGCTTATAAACTGCTCCACACACAGCTCTATGTGTTTTCTTCCTCAATAATACAAATGTACATTTTCAGTCTTGCAGAGACTGGTTACAAAATTAAAACCAAAAACATCCAGCAGCTAGTTCCACAGAAAAAAAGTCCAGAAGAAAGAGTGAGTGCTGGATTGAAACTTTCTTTTTCAACCTCTAAACTGCACTGCCAACAATAAGACTATCCTCTCTTCTTCCCAGTTATATGTAGGATCTTGTTCCTTCAGTCTTGCAGAGTCAGAATCCAAAACCACACTCCTCCACTTACTGCTCCCAAACAAAGGTGCTGGGAGAAAAAGCTCTTGGCTTTTACCCTGCCTCTGTTGCCGTTCAACAGTTCCACTAGATGGTGGTGTTTATTTGCAAAAAAGTAAATGGATGATGGCTAACTAAGCAATTCATATGCAGCTTCAAAGCTGAAAAGGTCACTACTCAAACACAGTATGTCAGGGTAGAAGGATGCTTGGTTTTAATTTCTGGATTCAACAAACAAAATTTATAGCTGAGTCCACCTATTGAGTACAATCCAGGGCTTGTTTCCACAAAAAAATGTGCCAGGTTAGAATACTGTAGCAGATTTTTCCTACCATTGACAGCCAGAAGAGAACCAAAACCAGTAGGGCTGGATAGTTTCCCTCCCATGGAAAAGCACTTTCAAACACTTTCAAGAGCACACCATCAAAATTTGAATAATATATCTAATAATGAATATGTCCAAGGATTGCTCCAACACAACATTTTCAGGACAGAAAGATCTTGATGGCCTTTGCCTCCGATGGGCAGCTGAAGTAGGCTAGTTGTTTCCCTTCCTAAGGAACGGGACACCCAGTTTCGATATTTTGTGTACAGCTAACATTGAGTATTTTCACTGATTTTCTCCCACATAAAAAGGTCTCTGGACATAAATAGTCTTGCTGGCCTTTACTTCTGATGAGACTATTTCATCATCAACACCTGTGTTGAGGAATACACAGAGAGACACAGCACGAGCTGTGTACTACCCTACGTTTGGATAGCAAAGGGCATGAAGACCAGTGGTGCCAGCTAGATGGATGGACACTGGAGGTCTCAGGGGAAAGAGTTGAATTTGTGCACAGGTGGACGGCAAAAGTTTAAAAACTGAGGGGTTCCTCTGCTTGGGATCCCTCGTCAGAGGCACCCAGCTCAAACTGTTTCTGTGTTTCTCTGGCATGACTAAGTTTCTTAATGGAACAGTTTGATAGATTTTTTAGTGGAAAATCTAGTGTTGAACAGGTAAGGTGACCTGGTCTGTCTGTGTGAGAGTGGGAGCGTGTAGGGAGTCAACCAAGGTACCCACAAGGCTCACTGGCATTGCCCACTACAAAGAGGCTTCAGTCCCACCAGTTAAAGTATCTGGTAGTGGGAGTGTGACTGCAAGAGTACTTCCTGAATGGTCTGAAAGGGAAGTTTCCCTAATACAGAAATGCAGAAAATGTGAGAAAACACTGAAATTCTTGAGATACTAGCCCACCTGTGCTCTTTCAAAAGTATTTCAATCATAGCTAAATTTGATAGCCTTTATACAAATCTAAATTCACAAGTTTGTATTTGTAAGAGACCAGAGGAAAGGCTGAGTGGCTCAAAACAACAAGGTGGGAAAGCAGTGGGGGAAAAGGGTGAGATCTGTATAGGTGGGAGAGTTCACTTGCCTCCTCCTCCCACCTGTGTCCTGGCTCTTTGAGCTTTCTTGTACTTGGCTGCATAGAGATTGTTCATTTGAGAAGTCATCAGCAGGTGAGCACTGTAGTGGGTGTAGTCAAACACATGGTACCTTTGGTACCTTCATAAGCCCCAAAATGTTGCCAGAAATTTTGGCACTGTGTAATGCCCAAGGTGCAAGATTTTGGAGTTGAAATTAACATTGACCTGCCTGGGAGAGGGCCCTAGGGGTCTGAAACTGATAAAGAGGAGCAAGGTGTGTGTCCTGTAGCTCACTCTCCACCCTTGGATTTAAAGCTGTTGATACAACAGCTGGATCTCTCTCTCCCCACCCCCCCTCACCCTTACATTCTTCTTCTCAAAATGTATTTTAAGCCTGACAAAAAATCAAACCATCAAAGATTGAAAACTTTGCCAAGTGTCTGATTCTATCTGGATATTACAAAGTTGCCAAGTGCCTTATCCTGTCTGGATGTTCCAAAGTCTGCAAGCAAAAGTTGTTTATATTGAAAACTCTGAGAACTTTTATTTTTTCTCCATCACACCACCTACAGTATATCCAACTACTTTCTCCTAAATCCTCTGAACAAGACCAAATATTTTCCTTACTAGAAGTCTTTCCTGAGGGTATTTCAGCAAGATTAAAATCTTGTCAGAATTTAGTCAGGATTTAAAATATTTAAACCATTAAAGATGACCTTGAACTCTTTTTACCCATGCTGGAGCTGCCCAGATTTAACCCACACCTGTGAAAGAAAAATTACATTGATCATGTACTACACAGAATAGATTTCTTTTAATGTGAGAGAAAAACCATGAATATGAGTACATGGAGAATAGCTGTCTATAATTACAACTTAATCACCATTGTTATTGTTTGAAATTAGAAAATTCTGGCCTAAATGTTTGCTTAGAATCATAATTTTTCTTTAGATATCAACAAGCTAATATTCTTGGAGATATGAAAGTAGATGTTTGCCCTTTATTTTAGTCAAGTATGTTTTATTGGATTATTGCATGGAATATTTGTGGAATAATTCATGGAGTTATTTAATAATACACATTCGATTACCTAACCAGTCACTCAGTCCTTTCTCTTGAATGAGCTCCTGTTGTTGGGGATACTGTTGTACTATTTTTTTTTTGTAAATATTCATTTACAGAAAGATATCACAGTGCAGACTGCAAGAAAAATCAAGTATGAAATAAAGGGATAAAAAAGAACAGAATTGTTGTCAGTGCAATAGCTTTTTCAAGTGCAAGGGTTGCAAGAAAAAAAATAAAGGGAATTGTAGAATTGGTGTTTTGTTACATTTTGGGGCTTGTGAGAAAATCCTTGAAATCCCAGTCCTGATATTCTGCATGGAGAGAGCACTTTTCTTATCCACATCAAGACTGTGTCGTATGTTAGTAACTGCAACTAGGGTTTATGCTTAAAAGAAACAAACACTCTCTAGTGGATTAGATAAAAGTTTCTTGTTTATAGGAGTATTTGATACCAGATCAGAACCACCTGTATGTACAGGGAGAGCTGATGGTTATAATGCCTTTAGTTTTCATATTTTCAGATTCTGTGCTGCCTAGGGATGTAGTTCTGAGCCTCATATTAAGTGTCAGTTAGCTCTCTTCACAGAGTAGGTAGACAAAACAAATCTTTTCCTGCTGAAGACCAAGGACAATTTTCAGCCCAAAAAACACAAACAAGGGTAGACTGAAGGGAGGAACGAGAAGGATGGGACCTCACAACCTGAAGCTGTAACTGGACAATTAAGCCCCAATATGCAAATGGACCTTATTAAAAAAAAACCAAAAAAACTTATAAAAATATAAGATCTCATAACCAGTCAACCATTTTTGTGACCGTTCTTAGTCCACCCTGGATGCAGTCTTGGTCAGGCTCTTGTCCTGCCCAAGGTAGGTCCTGAAGGCCTTTCAGTAAATACCCACTTTATTCTCTAGCTCTGTCCAGTCTCTGTTTCAGGTCAGCCTGATAAGGCATCAGTTATAGACTGCCTTTCTTGTGTTCTTGGTTTTGAAAAATATTTTTTTATATAACCCTGAAAAATTCTTATCTGGTGAATATTGCTTCTGTTAAAGCAGTTGTTCTATGTATACTTTTAGAGGGTTTTAATGTACTTTGTGCCCTTTTGTACTTCCGAAAAAAATAAATTAATGGAATGTGTTTCTGAATAAAATAATACAGAATTGCTGTTATTGAGATTTCTGTAATGTCAAGTACCCAATGTTAAATCCCTCTGCTATTAATAAGCTACTTGTCCATTTATCTGCATGAGTGAAAAATAAAATACAGTTTGAAGAGTATAGATGTTACTTGCAGACAAAATAAAAGGGAGTAGTAGAATCCTAAGCCAAAATGGATATCTTAAAGACTCAGGATTATAAACTTTCCTTTTTTGCACTGCAGTGACAGAGTATGTGCTGGTTCAATATTGTTGTGTGCATAAATACACAATGGTAAGCCACATATATTGAAAATTTATATCGGTTTAAATTATCTTTGGACAATATATTCATAAACCAGAAAGTCTAGAGATTGAACACCTTTGAGTTTGGGGCTGCAGCTCATCAAATCTCCCTCTAGTAATTGAATTTCCCCAAATTATTTTCGTACCTGACTTGGAAAAGTTTGGCCACTGTGTGTGCCATCTGTTTACTTAATGGTTTTGGTTTTAACTCCACAGAGAGAATGATTATTGCTGTCTTATTCTAAGATAAAAGTTTACTAAATTCTGCAAGTAATATTGATATCAAGAAACATTTTGCAGTAAATTTAAAGGGAATCAAAACTTGTTATCTGACAGTTAATTTAAAATTAGAAGTTACTCTTTCTTCTAAGAACGCTAAAGAGGAAAATGAAAGCCATAAAACTTTTTCAAGATAGATAATTCAATATTGCTTGGAAAGATATTTGCAAAATCTATTCAAGTTAATTCTTCAGCAAAATGCAGCCAAAATTACCTCACTTTTCTACCAGCTTAAAAATTATAAAGATTATGTAGTAAAATAATCACATTCCCATAGTGCCTACACTGATTCAGCTGACACTGTTCCTAGATTACTTATAGAAGATAGTGGGTTTTTTTCCTTACTCTTCATGTAATATGATTAACTGCTTCTATCAGAATCTAAATTGTTAACTCTTCAATTAATAAAATAAGACCATCAAAAAGTGTGCTAAAGGATAAATATTTTAATAGCTATCTTGGTTTATTACAGCATAATATCTTTATGGTCTCTTTTTCTATTTGGTGTGAGAGGAACTGCTGATTTCTTATATCGATATATCTTATATCAATTTAGTTCTATATAGATTGAGGTAGTGTTCAGTAATATTTCTTACTTCTTGCTTGCCGAATAGTATTAATGTTTTCAAAATTACAGATGCTCACACGTGCCTTAGATTTTGTTCTAGAGTACCCACTGCCTTATTGTGGAACAAGGAAGTCTGCATTTTAACTTGGTAATTGGTTATTTAGTGTATATAAATTTAGAAAGGTTAATTAGACTTGGAGAATAAAATAAATCAACATTATGTTAGACTTCTCTGTAGAGAAGGAAATACCTTTTGTCCTGTATTTTTCTGAAAATGTCACTCTTTTGCTGAGTAACAAAGCATATAACAATTGAAGCCCTACTGTGTAGTTGGATGTTCAGGAAAATCCTGATCTAAATAGCCAACCAGTAAGTGCTGCTTTGTGTTCTCTCTTATGAAGAAAGAACCCTAGAAAAATTCTTGCATAACCTTTGCAGCAAATGAAATCCTGTATATGGTGTGGGCAACTGTCCCAAGCGAGTGTGCTTGAGATCACCCAAAAAATCACCAACAAAGGTATGAGCAAAAGTCAGATTTAGCACAACAGATTAGTTGGCAGATTCATTCTACTTACAGAGGACAACTGAGGCACGATAAGGGAAAGCAAGCAACAATACAACCAAACAAAATCCAGGCAATCAAAACAAATTAGTTCAAAACTACCTTGGGATATGTGTGTGAGTGTGGGTGGGTGTAAAGGCAGTGTAAACAAGGATGAAAAAGAATGTGGCATAAAGCTTAACAACACTTAGACTTAGCAGTACTTTAACTTAACTTATACCTTAATTTATAGATTAACCTTAACAATCTAACAAAGAAATAACACTTAACAGCATTTAGCCTAAGTTATAACTTAGGCTAACTTCCAGATTTGCTATAGTATATGCGCAAAGGGTATGCACACAGACAGAAACAGTTAGTGCAAGGTAAGGTACCTGTGGAAAAATCTCCTTCAGAGGTCAGTGAAAATACTCACTTCGGATGCTTTTGCATCTCCCGATGGGCGAAGGCCTTGAGGGGTCAGGTATCAGACCAGGATACGTCGTGTTTTGGCAATCCTCCAGGTACAGCAAACCTGAGGGTTTGCTGGCTCTGCGAGGTGTCCCACTCAGAGGGATGTTGCTGGTTGCAGGCCTGCTGCAGTCCAGGAGGGCTCAAAGGGCCCCATCTTGGACTGCTATTTATAGGTGGCAAGAGAGTGGGCTTTGGTTGTAACAAATGTTTCATCCTGGCTACTTTATTTGAAAGTGTGAGAATAGGAATGTTATTCCATTCACACCACAGAAATATTTTCCAAGGCTGGTCATGAGAAAAACAGAAGCTTGTTAAGAGTTCCTGGGAGCAGACAGTGTTTTGATAAACTCAGAAAGAGCTGAGCCTAGGTGGTGTTTTCAAGAACAAGGTCTAAAAAGCATTTCTCACATCACACCGAAGCCTGGAAAGGAGTGTGGGGGGGGGAATACACCACCACAGGAACCTACTCAGACATTCTTCATAATGGCTGCTTAGGTTCATACTGAGTTACACAGGTTCTTCACTGAGTATTAAGACAACTATTTCCGTGCCTCCCTTACCTATATTCATTCACTTTTCTGTTTCTCTTGAAGTTATTAGCAGGAACTCTGTGAAGGAGACTACTGGGCAAAGGGATTTTGTGTCAACTCTTTGATTTCTCTTCTGCAGAGTGTTGTCTAGAAAGTGTATCTGTCCCGTGGGATATTGTTGTATTCCTCTGGGGAATGGTTTTTCCCCAGAACCCCCCAAAGCTTGTGACCATATAGTTTGACCCTTCCTCCTCTTATCTTTTACCTATTGGCTCAGGGCCAGCTATCTATCCTGAGACAGAGAGTAGATAAACCCATGCTTCTTCCTTGTTCGCCCTCTTTTCCTTGGAACCCTTCGAGAATAAAGCCTTGGACTAATCCTGGGGTAAGAGCCTCTTTTGGAGTCTTTTACCCTGTCTCCTGAGATATTCCTCCAAAGCCCCTCAAGGAGACTGAACTGGCACAGGAGCCCGGGAGGGCGGGCGGTGGAGTATTTCAGGACATCATATTGTTTGTGTGACTGTTGATGAGAATCATGGATACATAAACTAGGGACAAGGTTTGCTCAAGAATGCTCCAACAGAATATGAGTGCAGATTTTGTTGCACAGCATCTGCTCAAAAAAGCTGTATCTTTCTATGTATACATATTCAGCACTGGGGAGGAAGTAAAGATAAGATCTTTCACTTCTCACACAACAGTTCTTCATAAGTCATTATATTTTTCAACACACAAACTCAGCAAGGCCTTAGCAGTGAGGACAAACTTGATTAAGGTAAACCAGGAAAAGAGCTGAGGCTTCCATGCACTCAGAGGTGAGAATTGGATCTGCCTGCATGGTCTCAGGAAGGAAGAAACAAGGTGTGCTAGAAAAATAATAAGACATGCCTTTATTGATGAGCTCCATGAATATCTGTCTTATTCCTAAGCATGGTTATGACAAGAGAGGATCAGCGTGTCACATCCATTCACCATTAAGGCTACAGTATTTTAGAGCAGGCACTGGGAATGAACAGAATTCTGTCTAAACAAAGTAGTCATGAATCTTGCCTCTTCCTAAAAATCAATTCCTAAATAGTGATATGTTGGGCAAAAGGAAAGTGGTGTTAACACTTCTTGCTTGAAGTATAAACAGTCAGTTCCCCTGTAATAAGTGAGCAAGCCCCACAAAAACACCCCAAAAAACAAAACTGAAAACAAGACTCTACTTCTTCATGCAAGTTGGAAAAATAATTTTGATGATGTTCTCTTTTTTATTATTTTGAGGAAAAAAGTCATAGTTACAATGAATGAACTCTACAAATTAAATTATAAATTAAATTACATTAAGTAACTTGGTTTGGTATAATAAAAATTGAATGGCTTAGAATATATACAATTCCTTATCTCTGATAAACATTGCCAGTGGCAAATAAATGTTGAGTTACACTTCACAACATGCAAATATTGAAATTTTGCAAGTACAGCCATATTATTTGAAAATATGGCAGATGTTTAGAAGCATGATAAAACTGAAGAATAAGAAAATGTACATAAGTGTCTAATTACCAGATTTATTAAACGTAATTATTCTTTATAGAGCAGCCTTATAGTAGTAAAGTAGTTTAGACAGAATTTGGAGGAATAGAGTGTTCTGGTGCTTTTGGTTTAGTTAAGTATCTGTATGTGTGCTTTTAAGTATGAAAATAAAGTTCTGAAAATGGCTTCTGTTTCCATGATACTTAAAATATTTTTATATTCTATTTATATGAGATGTATTGATATCTGTATTTGTAAAACTAATTTTTTTAATTGCCTAATGTGACAAGTCTTGGACAGTGCAAGGAGGAAGAAACAGAACAACTGAAAATTACTTTAGAAATAAAAGAGAATTAAAACCAAATAAGTTTTTGACATCAATTTGAGGAGAGGAAAGAGGGCATAGAAAGAAAAGCAAATACGCCAAAGTAAATGGGGCTTCAGCTGCTCCCAGGCTAGATTAGCTGTGCAAGATGAAAGTGGATGAGTTGTGTTGGTTCCTGAACCTCTGGTTTGCCTTAATGTGAGAGAAAGATCTATAGTCATGTGCTGCCTTTCAAGTCTTCTACTGACCACTGACAAAATGCATTGTTCTTATATTACCACAAGGAAATTGAGTTCCACAGATTTGGAACTACAAATAAATTTTAAAAAAACGTTCTTGACAATATCTAATAATTTTCTCCATTCAAAGGATGGTTCTACCCTGCAGCAGATTTGCTTGATATTTCACAGGGTTTGCATATGCTGCATAATGTGTATAGAGAATAGAACTCTTTGGGCACTCTCTAGATTACCAAAAGAACAGTACCCTCTCTATTGTTGTATGCACAAATGTGTAGAATCAAAGAGACAAAGCCCTGTACAAATTAAGAAACAGTCTGCCAGAGACTAGAAAAGGTGATCTGTTTTGAAACATCTTGGGAGCTTGGGGTGGGTCAGGCCTTGCTGTGGTGAGGTCATGCCCTGCCCCATGCCTCCCAGATCCACAGTGTCTGTCAATCACAGCTCACTGGAGGCAGCTCCCCAGTGGCACCTAACCCATTCCTGAGTGGCTGGGAGACCAGAAGTCCCACTTGGAAAGAAGGCCCACGGTTGGCTTTAAGAAGCCTAGCCACAAGGCAAACACATTGTCCTTTCACCCCTCTTTCATCTTGGAGCCTTACATTGCTGAAACCCAAGATTTGGTATCTCTCTCTGGTTTTCTGTATCTTTCCTGCCTTTCTGTTTTTCTTCCTTTTTTTTCTAACTCTCTTCTCATGGAATATAACATCAAATGAGTTTAAAGATTTTCTGTGCTCAACATGTTGAAGTCTGTGCTGTGAAAAGTGATATTATGATATTATGTATTTAGTCTTTTGACAATGTTTCTTAATTTTTTATAGTTTACCAGTAAACTTTTGTGTAGTTTTTTGCCTCTTGAGAATATTTGGGTGGATTTTTCTCCTTTGCACCTACCCAGAGCAAAACAACCCTGGTTTAGCTCTAGGTTTGAGTGACTCAGGTGTAACACAGTCACAGACTGCTGAAAATGTAACATGCCCTTAATTGATTAACATATTCAGAGTTACATGGGAAACTTAACAGCAGCATAGTAATGAGAGAAAGAAAAAATATAAATCACATATATATTAATGTTACTAGAGAAACATAAACTCTTCAGATAAGGGTTTGTACAGGAAGTGAAATTTCTTACATACCCAGGAAAAATTGCAAGAATCCAGCAAAAGCTAAGATAAAGTTTTTGGGACACTGAATATGGAAGAAATGTTCCACTCTCTGGGCATTTGTGGTGTTCTGCCTTTAGAAGATTAAGCTACTTCTTTCTTTACAAGTTTTACTACACTGTAGGACCTCTTCACTACCTCATTTATGTAGCACCTCCATGTAAAATACATGTTTTAAATTTTTAGAAGCAGAAAAATACAATTTAAGTGATGGATTTTTATTTTTTTTAATGTAAATTGATAGAGCTCTTACCTCCTGTAAATATCTGAAAAATTTAGCAGCCAACATTTTCATTTGGGGAAGTTTCTTTCAGAAGACAGAGATTACTTCAGTCAGCATAAATGACTTAAGTAAACTTTACATATTTAAGAGGAACTGGAATAGACGGCTATTTTAAAAAAAAGATGCAATTTTTTTGTCTGATATTCTTGCCTTTTCCCTTTCTTGGTGTAAGCCATGCTGGGTTTGCCTTCCAAAAACCACACTTGTTTGTTTTTCCTGTTATATAACCTTTTCTAAAGTTTTGTTTAGTGTTGTGACACTTGCATCAAGCTTTTCCTGCCCCTCATGTGCATGAATTGAAGTGAACTGAAAGCAAAACTCTCACATATTTCTGGTCGCCTTGGAAAGCTTCCCCTCTGACAGATTTTTACAGTCCCTTTTCTCTGTTTCTCTACTTATTAGTATTAGCCTTTTTACCTCAGTTGAGCTCCTAGCTGCACTCATATTCCCTAAAACTTGCTTCTCCTTTTATTCAGTTTTGTTTTTAATTTGATGTCTACTGAAACTATCAAAATGTCAGCTGTTGTAATTGAACTGGATAAGATTTCGTCAGATGAGATTGAGAGCAAAAGGGATTCCAAGCCAGATTTTAAGCAAGGCAAATTCAGTCAATCATGTGCTGATTACCATGGTTTTCAACTTCACTGCTCATGTTCTGCACCAGCTGGTAAGCATGCATTTATATAACTTATTTCCTCAAATCTATGTCTACTTATTCATGTAACATGTGGCAATGAAGCTCTAAGACCCAACAAGGAAAACATAGGAATTGTTGCTATTATGCAAGCATTATAGGAATTAATTTTTAGTTCAGCTGAACGGTAGAAACAAGTGATTGTTTAAAAAGAATCTGTGTCTCCTGAACCCTCTAGCACATCGTGGGGGTAGTTCAGGAGTCTCTTACCTTGGTATTACAGGAAGATGAGCTTTGCATAGGAGATGATATAGTTTTTGTATAAGTTAGAGCAGCCCGAGCTGCTGCTCTAATAGGAGACTTTGCAAAGTGTGTCCATAAGCTGTGCTCTCTAGTGCCTATCATTGTGACTCCTTGACAGTTTTTTTCTGGGTTTTTGTCACATGCAAAGAGGGAAATGCATATTGCTTGCTTTTATATTGGGCAGGTGTTATGTATAGGTAGAATAGGTCCACAAAAATGTAAATTCTTGTGAGCATTGTGAAACTTGAATTTTTTAAAAAAATTCATAGTAATGAAAAACACAGACTGTAGCTGCCTTGGATTTTCTAATATAACCAAGATGACAAATCTGAAGTTAATGGAATCTCAGTTACTGCCTACAAGTCTTCTTAAGTATTGGATAGTTCTTCACCTACGAAATACCTTCTGAGAATGGCTATTCTGATTTCTTTTGGACTACATACATATCATGACTTTCACAACTCACAAAAAAATAATTTGATTTTCATCATGTTTTCACTTGATGTGAGCTGTCCTGAGAGCAGGAAGTGTCAGGCAGCCTCCTCTCGCCGTGTACGTGCTGCTGCTCTGTTTTGGCACTCTGCAGAGAAGCACTGGTGCTTGCTTCTTTTTCTGGTTTAGGGCAAATTTGGGAGAAAACCTCCGAAGGCGGTTCCTCTGGAAGAGCAAACCCAAATGGCTCCTCTCCCCAGCCGGTCTGGGAAAAGAACTTCCTCAGAGAAAAGTGGAAAAAACTATTTCTTTAACAAACAAAATGCCTACAAATGCAAAGAATTAATAATATGAAACAATAAAACTTCTGCCCGCTCCGAAGAGAGATGGCAAACAGAGACAGTCCTTGCTGTGGGTGTAACTCAGCTCACTCAGTCTCTCACCAGTCCCAGTCCCTCCGGAGGTCCAGGCCCCGGCGGCCGCAGGTGCGAGCCCTCGGTGCTGCTCTGGGTTTTTCAGTTCTGAGCAGATTTAAACAGTCCCAAGAAAAAGGAAAAAAAAACAGTCCAGGGAGTCTTCTCTGCCCTAGCTAGCTAGCTAAAACTAACTAAAAGCACAGGGGATCTCTGTCCCACCGCTGTCCGTGCCTCAGACGAACGCCGGAGAGAGCGACGTGTGGGAGTCAGGCAGTTTTCTCAAAACAAACTGCGCGCTGTTCTTTCTCCCCGTTCGCTCCCAGAACAAATTTTAAAGATACAGAACACAATATACAGCACAAACAGAACAGACGATTGGGGATACAAGCAGAATAAAGTCACCCTACCACACTTCTGTTTCCAGCAAGCCAAGGTGTTTGTGCAGCAAGAATCCTGCTTTTTCCAGCACAGGACCACTCTGGAGCTGAGTTGGAGTTACGCCTGCTTGCAGCAGCACCAGCAGAAGCTCTGCTTGCTCTCTCTACTGCTTTTCCATAGCAGAGCTGTCAGAAGCGAGAAGCTGCCTTTTGCCGAGAAAGCAGCGTCTAGCGCGAGAGAAGGCAGCGTCCTCAGGACACAATGCTGGCTGTGCCCAGAAGCATGAGGCAGCAGTGGAAGACTGTGGGAAGCAAGAACAGCTCGGGGAGAGCAGGTGGTGGTGGAGAATTTCAGGCAGAAGCCGTCAGGGCTGCAGGCTGCAGGAGGAGCTTCAGGCAGACTTGGAGCAACTCCCCCAGCACAGTGCACAGCCCTTGGGGATAGTTCCCTGTTGTGGTAAATAGGTATGATTCGTGCTGATAAAATTGAAACAGTAATCAATACTTCAGAACAATAAAGAAGTAACAAGTACTGCCAAAGAGGAGAGGGCAGGGGTTCCCCCTTCTCCTGCAGATGTTCATGAGATACAGGAAGAGACTTAGATAAGACTAGCTAAATTTGTTCATAAGAAGGGAAAGTTGGGGAAACTCCAAGAAACCTGTTAATTATATGAGATTTATTGCTGAAATGTTCAAACTTGGTATTCACTTATATAATACAAGCTTAATACGCATGTGTAACTAAAAAGGTAGCTTAATACGCATGAGCAGTAAGGAAGGTTATTCAAAGGACACATGATGAAGAGGATGAGCCTTCCTCTGAAGACCCCCTAAAAGGTGCTGCGACCCCCTAAAAGAGATAATGAGGCATGCGTAGTAAAGGTGGTGATGAAAACAGTGATGTAAAACTTACATATCGAAAAGAGGATGGGATGGTGGTGGCACATACTGGCCCACACTATAAAGGGACCAGCTCGGGGTTATCTTGTTTGTACGTGAGGCGAAATCCCATGGTCCTGCTCCGTACCCCGCGGTTTATATTTTTGCTTATGCATTATTAACCGAACGAATTATTTACTATTATCCATTATTTGATTGTAACTCAATTTTTGTATCAATTAAGCTGCTTAATTAA
Organism: Phylloscopus whistleri; assembly: GCA_017589585.1. Lineage (NCBI taxonomy): Eukaryota > Metazoa > Chordata > Aves > Passeriformes > Phylloscopidae > Phylloscopus > Phylloscopus whistleri. Next base: position 191,202 of record JADMLD010000352.1, read on the forward strand.
AATTGCTGCTACTTTTAACTTTTGTTTGGCTTTATTTTTGGATAATTGGGCATTGTATTTATAACACCTGTCAAACACGCCCTGGCTGCAGCCGAGGGCTTTACTGTGTGCAGGAGGTGTCATGCAGTCTCCTGTCCTGGTGTACATGCTGGTGCTTTGTGTTTTTACTATCAGCAGAGAAGCCCTTGTGGTTTTTTCCACTTCCAGGAAGCAAAGATTCTACTCTTTAATTGTACTCTTTTGATTCTACTCTTCACCTCTTAGTCTCCTTTTCTGGAGCCTAAATCATCCCAGCTCCCTCAATGATTCTTCAGTTGGTTTGTGTTCCAATCCGTTTAAATATGTGCCTTCCTGCATCCAAAGCCTAATGGCAGTCAGCAACAGCTCTGCTCCTCCTTTGGTTCATTAAAACACTCGTCCACCACTGCTGCTGCAGCTGGGTCCCACACTTGATGCTCCCAGGCACCACGTGTGTTCAAGGGTCAGCAGGAGGCATAGGCATGGAAAGCGCCACCGTGAAATCGCCCTCCGACGAGTCAATGTCCGTCTGACATTTACTGAATGTTACTACCATTTTCTGTATATAGCTGTATACTGCATATATATGCATGTATAAAGTATGTGTGTGTAAACTTAGAATTTTAGTTTTGATAGTAAATTGACAATATGGGGATAAGAGGTAGAATGTGGTAGGGTGACTTTATGCTGCTTGTATTCCCAATTGTCTGTTCTGTTTGTGCTGTATATTGTGTTCTGTACCTTTAAAACTTGTTCTGGAGCGAAGGGGGAGAAAGAACAGCGCGCAGTTTGTTTTGAGAAAACTGCCTGACTCCCACACGTCGCATAGGCATGGAAAGCGCCACCGTGAAATCGCCCTCCGACAAGTCAACGTCCGTCTGCACATTTTTTAGTTGCAGCACCGCTTTATAATTGCAGGTGGCCATAGTGAGTAATTTAAGTCATTGCATATGCACCCATTTCCTAGCTGCAGTACCGCTTTTCCTCTGCAGGTGACGCTACTGAGTAATTGCATAGCATATCTGCGCAGTACCCCGTGCTTATCACGAGGTGGCAGCAGCGATCCAAGTCCCAGCCAGGATCTCAGACTTTGTCTTAGAGTGACGCACAAAAAAGCTCTGAATACACAGAGCTATTTCTATTGCCTTCATAGAGATCATATTTTCTTACATTTTCAAGCCCTTTCTTGTTTAAATTATATATACAAAAGGTACATCTGTGCGAAGGTCCTTACCGGAATTCCAACACATCTGTGTTTTACAACCCTATGTATCTGTATTTAAAATTTTTTATACTCTTTAAGATCCTGCATATAAAACAATAGATAAAGGGTTGTATTTGGAACTCAATTTTTATAAAAATTATTTTTATATAGATGTATAAAATAGAAGAGAAGTTACCATTTTAAACTACTGCAAGTACTACTCTGACCATTACCCCTTACAATTACACCTAACTTGGCAACTCAGTGCCTCAGGGGCAGTTCAGAGGCAGCTCCCAGGAGCCTAAAGCCAGCCAGAGCCATAACTCCTGGCAGCTTTCATCTTGTAACAATCCTCCAACGTTCACAATTTTAAGAGGCAGAATCCTCTTTTAGCCCCAGGACTATGACTGTGAATGATAGCTCTTTTCCATAGGAAGGAAAGCCCCACAACCCACTGTCTCAGGGGCAGTTGAGACACAGCCTCCAGGAGTCCAAGGCCAGCCAGAGACTGGCAGCTTTCATCTGGAAGGAATCCTCCAATACTCGCAAATTTTGGAGGCAGAATCCCATTTTTGGATTAGGGCACCTGAGCACGAATTGATAGCCCTTTTCCATATGAAGAAAAGACTGGCAACCCAGTGTCTTGTGGGCAGTTGAGTTCCAACCAAAACCACTCCATGATTCTATGATTGGTAGTGCTTCAAGAAGTCCTGCTGAATGAGTTCAGGGACAGAGGTGCCACTGCAGGCCAGTAGCTGCACCATCATCCCAATGCCTGTGGCTAGGCATGGGTGAAAGGGCCCTTTCTAGGTTTGGCGAGATCACCCAGAAAACAAGTTGATCTTTCCTCCTGAACATTTACAGCACAACACAGAAATGAAGTTGACCCTAACATACAGGTTTTATCTGGGCTTCTGCAGCTGTCATGAACTCCATCCATTTCCTGACACTTAGTCTTTCGGTCAGTGCTGGTCCCAGTCCCCTGGTGAGAATTGCGGGCATCCAGTGAGGATAGCACGACCGGCACCCCGTAAGTCATCCCCTGCGGGACCCCCAACACGAAGATAAAAGGCTTACGGGGAGGGAAATAGCCAGTAAGGGGACCGGCTTACTGGGACCGAGAGATGAGACGAACATCTACCATCACAAGTCTTCTCATTCTTCATGGGGAGGGAGTTTTAAGAGCTACAAGCGGCTAGTGTACCTGCAAAAAGGATCATGCTGGGACTCTCAGCAACTCTCCTGACACGTTTGCTGCAGCTTATGGACGATAAAGCCCTGGTGGCTACTTATGGACGATTATGGATAATTGCATGCAAAGTGCCGGCGCCCCAGATCAGTGGTCCTCCCTCCTGTGAAACCTCACATTTTTCAGTTTCTGTGAAGCTGCCTATATCTTTCCTTACCCTTTGTTCCTAAGAGTGCGGCAAGGAGTGAAAACTGCCAGGATGGCACGGAGTTGCTGCCGTCTCTCCGTCACCCCGTGCCCCTCTCCAGCCCTATCCCCCTTTCCCTGAAGGCAGGACAAGGTCGGAAACCATCCAGAGATGACGCGGGTGCGCTGCCGTCCTCCCGTCGTCCTGTGTCCTCCTTCGCCCCCGTCTTTCCATATCCCCCGTTCCCTGCTCAGGAAGGCAGTGGCCACGCCATCCCAGGCACTCCTTCTAAAAATGGCACTGACCATGCGGTTTTGAGATCCCCTCTTTCCCGCCAGTCCGTCTTTTCAGGTTCGTGCCTGCCCTTTCCCCCCACCTACGTCTCCCCTTCCTGCCGTGGCTGCAGCTGCCCCACCCCAGGCCCGTGTGGCAGTGGAGGCGAGGTGGGGCTGCCCCGAGAGAGGGCTGAGCCCTGCTGTGCCTGCAGCTGCCCCCACCCCAGGCCCGTGTGGCAGAGGTGCCGTGGCAAAGCTGGGCAGCCCTGAGGGAGAGCCAGGCCCTGCCGTGCCGCTGCCAGCTCCACCACTGCTGCTTTCACCGTTCCTTGCTTCACAGTCATCGTCATCAATCCAACAGAGAACACCTGCAACACCAGTACCAAAGCCGAAGCCAAACACTTAAGAACTGTGCCCCTCGTGAAGAGGAGATTAAGGAACTGCACCCCTTCTGCTGAGAAAATCAAAAGCCAAGGAGATAAGTATTATTAATTTAATTCAGTATCATCATTTCTGTTACTTTATCCTCTGTAATTAAGACTCAAATGCCTTTGTATTGCTTGTTAATTCAGCTTAATGTTCATTTTGCTTTTGTAAACCATTAAGTCATACTCCCGAGAATCCCCTTGTTACAACTAATTTAAAAACGGAGGAATTGTGGAGTATCTCGTACCCCTCCCGAGTGTGGCAGGCGCTTTCTCCCCCATGGTTCCCTGCAGACATTGTATGGTCTCCCTGGGTTTCTCGGAGCCCCGGAGCCCCCCGTTGGCTGTGGGGGCCTGGTGTCCGGTTTCTGTCTTCCCTGTGGTCAGTTTGCCCCCTGGGCCGCCCACGAACCTGGGACACTATATAGCTGGGAAAAACCACATGATCGCTCTCTTCGTGCTCACCCCCTCCCCAGTCTGGGGTGGGGGAAATAAAATGGATTCTCGAGCATAAGAAAGAGACTTGTCCCGTCTGTTTCCCTGCCGGCGGCTGAGCCTCCCTGGACGCAATGGTCACTGTTGCATCACGCGCTGCAACAGTCCCCCATACTCTCCTCCTTGCCAGTGCCCAGCACCACCCAGGATTGAGGGTCACCATAGAACACAGGCAGCAGCATGGTTCAATGTGCATGGCACAGGCTTAGCCCTGCGAACAGACTGCTTGGTCACAAACACCCAGGATGTGCATCTGCACCTGCATGCCAGCCCCAGAGCCACAGAAATGATGGGCAGACATTGAGCTAATGGCATCAGCCACTGTTTGTTCTAAGGCTATTTTCTGCATGTTACTGTGGGTCCAGATGATTTTACTGTTGTCACCCACACCAAAAAAATCAATATCCACCCTCAGTGTTTGCAAAGGCAGGGACATATTTAGGAAGGTTTTTTTTAATGTATTACAAGCTACCTTTTGTACTGCATGCTTTAAATTCAGTATGTGTTGCCTCTGTGAAACCCAGGACCTCCCCAACCAGCATTTCATCTCTCTTTATAAACCTGGCCACAGCATCTTGGATGCTGTGCTCTTGGATGTTCAGAGGAGTCTCTTTTACTCCCCCATCAAAACTCAGCTGAGCTCTTTTGGGGGTCAGTCCATTCTCATTGTGGCACTTGGCACAGTTTTTTCTTCTTCAGGAATTCAGGAGCTTCTCTGGAAGTCACAGGATAAACCAAAGTGCCAGACCTATAAAACAAACCAGTGGTTGAGCTGCGGAGGTGCAACTTTGTTGGCTGTACCTCCAGGCTCCGGGCCTCCACAGCTCCATGTTTTAACAAAAAGTAGCAGGTTACTCCCCTGCTGCATCCAAGCAAAGTATTCAGAGGCCTTGTTTCTGCCAATGCCCTGAGGCTCGTCTCTATGTCCTCACAAATGCCATGCTCCTGGAAGAAGTAATTCCTGTCCTCACTCTCCATTCTCACTATTCCTCATCCTGAATTCAGCAATGCACCCACTGCTATGGAAAAGACCTTTTGTTCTGTTTTCTGATTGCTAGACTACTGCTTTCTGGAACTCTTTCCTAATAACTCCTGGGCAGTTATTTTCCCAATAACTACCAACACATCGGGATAGTTTGTGTTCAAATCAATCAGCAGCTGCCCCTCGTGGTTGGCCATCCTGATCCTGAAAGGATACATTATTAAAACCACTTCATGATTATCACAGAACTGTTAGTGTTAGGAAAGTCCTCTGAGACCATGGAGTCCAACTGTTCCCATTGCACTGCCAAGGCCACTGCTAACCCATGTCCCCATGTGCCACATCTACACATCTGTTAAATCCCTCCACAGATGGTGATTCCACCACTGGCCTGGGCAGCCTGTGCCAGAGCTGGACAACCCTTTCACTGAAGAAACTTTTCCCCAATGTTGAACCTAAACCTCCCCTGAGAAAACTTGAGACTGTTTCCTCTCATGACACTCCTTGCTCTGTGGGAGCAGAGCCCAACCCTCACCTTGCTGCACCCTCCTGTCAAGGAGTTGTGCAGAGCAAGAAGGTCCCCCTTGAGCCTCCTTTTCTCCAGACTGAGTCCCACCAGGTTCCTCAATCTCTCCTTATCAATCGTGCTCCATACCATTCCCCAGTTCTGCTGCCCTTCACTGGACACACACACGGTACCGAGACAAAGAAAACTTGGAAAAAAGGAACACTGGAAAATGAAAATTAAAATAATGTATTGCAAGGGCAGTCAGGTCTGAGCGGCCTGGTGCGGAGGCCGCGGGTTAATGACGGGAATTGCTGGGGCGCTCTGCCACTGCCCTGAAATCACGTCCAAAGCACATCCCCGCTTCCGGCAGCTGCGGCCTATTTCTCCTGGCCCCGCGGTCCCTGACGTCGAGGAACCCCGCGCCGCGGGCAGAGCCCCCGGGACGGGCGGGGGCGGCTGCGGAACGAGCAGAGCCCGCGGCCGGGGCCGGGGTCGGAGCTGCTGCACAGGGCGGAGGGGCCGCCCCGAGCTCCTCTTTCCTCCCATCCGCCCCGAGCCGCTCCCGCCGCGCACTGCTGCCGCCTGGGCTCGGGCTCAGGGCCGCCCCGCCCCCGCTCCGGACAGCCCCGGCCACCGGCAACGGAGGAAAGTGTGGGGAACCGGGACCGGGCGCTGACCGAGCTTCGCGGGGAATCGGGCTCCGGGCCCGCTCCGTGGGCGCGGCAGGCGGCGAGTGCCGGCACTGGGCTCCGTTTAGCAGAAACTTCTTCCCTTCCCTTCCCTTCCCTTCCCTTCCCTTCCCTTCCCTTCCCTTCCCTTCCCTTCCCTTCCCTTCCCTTCCCTTCCCCTTCCCCTTCCCCTTCCCCTTCCCGCACCGCCCCGCCCCACCCGGCCCTGCGCGGCCGACATCGTGTTCTGCATCTGTATTTCAAACAGTTTAATTTTAAAAATATTCTATTCAGTGCTAAAATAACTTTCCACTTCCACGCGCGGCCGCACCTCCAGCTTCACCAGGCTCGATCACGGACTCGGCGGGACATGCAGTGGCAGCGGGGGGAGAGTGGGGCTGGCGGGGGCAGCGGGTATTGGGGGGCGGCAGAGCCCCAGGGCAGGAGCGCTTCCCGGGGCCTCCAGCACCCTGCTGCTTCCTTCCCCATCCCGGGGATAGCAGGTACCTAGGCCGGGGCAAGGCCCCCCAGCACAGGGCAGTGGCTCCCCCTGCTCTGCTGGCTCCTGGGGGACTGCAGATTCCACCCGGCTGGAGTTGTGCCCCGTGGCAGAGCCGAGGCCGGTCAGTACCTGCCCTCTGGGAAGGGGGAATGCTCCCCTCTCTCCCAGCATGAATGGCTTAAACTAGCAGTGTATTGCACAGCGTCCCAGTGGGTCCCTGCTGGCCTCCCTTCACTGCCCCCACACCCACCACCACCTGCTCCCACAACCAAGTGGACACATCACCCGAAGCAGGTAGAAGAAGGTGGCTCTCCTGTTCCCAGCACCCAGGGGAAGGGCAGGCAGGGGAGCCACGAGCAGGCAAACAGCATCTGCCAGTATCCTGGGGACCATGGAGAGCAGGAGAACCCCCCTACACATGCAGCCCACCGAGCAGAGACCCCCAGCTCTAGGGCAGGGAGCAGGGAGAGAGGGAGCCAATAAATAGAGGCAAATTTGCAGGTACTGGCAGCAGCCCCATCCGTCAGGCAGGGCAGGGCAGGGCGCACTTGATGTGAGTGGTGGGAGCCCCAACACTGGGGACGGGGCAGGCTGGAGGGAAGCACTGGTCCTGGGGGGGCCAGGCAGCTCTGCAAGGGGCTGGCGAAGGTGCCGGGCCAGGCAGGTTAGCTCTCCGAGGCCGTGTGGCACACAGAATTCTGGTCAGCACAAAATCTCTTCAGAGGTGGTGCACCAGAGTCCTCCTCCTCTTCAGTTACCTGCAAGAGCCAGAGGTCACAGGCAGTGACACAGAGTTATGCACACCTAGACAAGGCTGAATCACACCACGGGGACATCCCAGGCTGTCACCTACCTACGCACAGATCCCAGGGCACTAAGAATGGGAACCCACTACAGCCCTGGAGCCTGCCAGAATCATTGTTTTCCCACACCCCCACATCTTTCTCTCACACTTCAAACACTCGATCTGAACCAAGGGATAAAGACCAAAGCTCAGGAAACCAGGAGGTTCTGGGAGCTCCCAGGGGGCACTTGGGGACTGCAGAGGAAGTCCATCCACCAAGATGTTTCTGCTACAAGAAGCAGCAACAAGGGTCAAAGGGCCAATCCGGGTCCATGCATATTTAGAGGTTGTTTCAATATCCCTTCTCTTACCTGAGTCTCAAGAGGGACTGGCTCTTCCTTTGTAAGAGTGGGAGGCTCATCTGCCACTTCTGAGGAAGGCAGGGAGGGCTCTGGGGAGAACAGGTGGGTCAACAAAAACGCAGACCCATCACCCAGCTCAGTGCTGAGCCAGGACAGAACGGCTAGCAAAAGAAGTCCCCGATGCCTGTCAGCTTCCAGCAGTGCCAAGGCCACCCACCAGACCACCAACAGCCCTGGAGGGGCCTTCCCTGAGCCTACCCATCTGCCTCCTTCCTTTCCAGCCCAGCACACACCTTCCAGGGTCTCCTGCCCAAGGGTGGGAGGCTGCGAGTCATCCGTGCGGAAGTCAGACGTGTGGGCAGGACTCATGGACTCGCTCTGCTGGGGACTGGGACTGGAGTTGGGGCTGCTGTCCACCTTGAGCTGATACACGTCAGACAGGGAGCTCTGGTTGCTGTTCTCATCTGCAGAAACAGCACCTGGTGAAGGAGAGCACCTTGACCCAGGGGCACAGGCAGCCCAGGGTGGCACTGCAAGCTGGGGTCCTGCCAAGAAGGCGGAGCACAGTCAGAGAGTTAAACAGGGGATTCACTGTTCCCCATCAGCCCAAGGGCTGTCAGACACAGGACTGTCCTCCAGAACACAGTCGGAATCATTTACACAACTGGCCATGGAGAGGGAATGCTGCTGCCCTGGGAATGAGCACTGCCAAATCCCACATCTGCAGCTTGGAAGGGCCCTTGGCATCCGAGGGCAGGAATCGCCTGCCAGGGTTTTGCTCCTTCTCTGTGAAACAAGACCAGGATTAATGCTCAGCACCTGTCTCCCAGTGATGAGGCAAGCCTAGCACACACCTTCCCAAACTGCAGATCTGCAACAGAACCCCACTGCATCTCCTGGAAGTGCCAGAACATTCCTAATTTTCCTAAGCCACACGCAGAGCGGGGGCTGGGCAGATGTGTATGCTCTACTTCAGCAGTGAGTCTGGCACTGCCAGAGCCTCTCCTGGCTGTACCACACTGCCCAGACCAAGAACAAAGCCATGGACATCCTTTGCCCCTTCACCATAAGGTCTGTGGAAGTAACTGTTGGAAAAGCAAGCTCAGCTGCAGGTGGCTACTGGCCTCTCCCCAGCAGAGACTGGAAAGAAGGGAGCAGGAATCCCCACTCCTCCAGTTAGCTGTGAAGCTTCCCACACAGGATACCAGAAACAGCCCATTAAGGCTCTCTGATTGCAAAAATGAACAGTTTGGACAGGGACAATCCAGAAGTGGATCAGCCCAAATCCACAGCTCATTTCCATAGCTCTCCACTCCACACCAGTGCTCAGAGGCGAGCTGCTGCTCTTCCCCATACAGGCAGCACACAGAACCAGCAATGTCCCAGATGCTCTACAGCCTTAGAGTCTTCCCCCACATTGAAGAGGAGCTCAGCCAGACCCACCTTGGAACTCCAGAAGGAGGGAGGAGTTGGCAGAGTTGTCGGCTGGGAAGCCATTGGGTTCTCGGGCTGTGCTGCTATTCGATTTGGATTTCTCTTTCTTGGGGAGAAAAGCACAAACACGATGTCAGAGGAACACATGCTGCTCCAGAGGAGACATTCCCCTTTCTGTCTCTAGAAGCCGAGGGATGTGCTCAAACTGGCCTTTTCCCTTGGCTTTGGGGGCACATTCCTAAGTGAGAGGCAAAACTCCATCTACAAATGGATTGGGAATCAGGAAAGAGAGGAGGAGCTGATGCCTGTCTAGGAATGACACCTAGTAGAGCAAGTCAGGCAGAGTCTTAGGGGGAGTGGGAGGGGACTCAAAGGAGCTCAGGGGCCTCGGCAGGGGCTTGAGAGTTTGGGGCGCTCAGGTCGGCTGAAGGGGCTCATTAGGGCTGGGGAGAGGGGCTCAAGAGGGATTGACAGGGGCTCATGGGGCTTCAGAAGGGACTCAGTGGGGTTCGGGGGTCATTTTGGAGAGGGATCAGGGGCTTGTGGGGGGCTCAGGGGACCTTGACAGGGCAGGAGGGGCTCGGTGGGACCTCAAGGGTGCTCAGCAGGGCTGGGAGGGCTCAACGGGGGCTCAGGTGCTGGCTCGAGGAGGGCTCAGAGAGTCGACTTGGAGGGGACTCAGGGGGGTTTGGTGGCGTTCAGTGGAACTGGGGGTCTCGGTGGTGGCTTGGGGGGATTCGATGGTCGGTGGGGCTGGGGGAGGCTCAGACCTCGCTTTAAGCGGGGTTGTTAAAGGGGCTAGGCTGGCTGTGGGCGGTAACTCCTGGCCCGTCTCCACGCGCGTTACCCACCTCCTTACTGTCCGCCACTGGCACCCACTTGAATATCCGCAGGGACGTGTCGCCCACCGTCACCCACTTCTTCTCCCTGCGGGACACAACGCTGAGGGGCCGGACTGGGCCTGGGGCACCATGGCAACAAACCCCGCCACCCCGCCACGCTCCGGTTGGCCCAGAGGAGCGTCACTTCACCACCCCGCAGCACTCCCCCCGCCCCGTGATTGGCTGGACCAACCGCCCATCACGGGCGCTTCCGTCCCCGCCTAGCTCCCATTGGCCACCGCCCCCCCGCCCGCACCCGCTGGTTGGGCGCGCGCTCCCGGGTCGCACCCCGCTGCGCGGTGATTGGCTGCGCGCGGGCGGCGGGGCCCTCCCCCCCGCGGGCCCGCCCTCACCATCTGCGGACGCGCTCGATGGCTGCCATCACCTTCTTGATGTCATCCTTGGCGCGGCTGCGGGTCTCGGCCCGCACCGAGCGCCCCGACATGGCGCGCGCAGCCCCGCAGCACCGGCCCCGCCGCACCCGCCGCCGCGCCCGGCCCCGCGCACGCGCCCTGCGCGGCCCGCCCGCGCGCTGCGCGTCCTGCGTCACCACGCCCGACACGCCCCGGCTGCTGCGCCTGCGCAGACGTACACGCCCCACAACGCGGACGGAAACGACGCGCAGGCAAGGCGACGGTGTGTCGCCATCTTCCTTTGGGGCAAGTCCGCCTGCAGGCCACCGTGAGATCACCCTGAGACCGCGGGCCAGCAGAATGGGGCCGCCCTAAGTCCGCTGCACCCTTACAGCACTGCCCCATGCCCTGCAGCAGAATCCCCACCCTTTAGCATCAAAAATTGAGCTTTGGCAGCTCCCCTGGAAAAAAAAAAAAAAAACAAAAACAAAAAAAACAAACAACAAAACCAACAAACCTACCCTAAATCCACATAACTCCCGTTTCTAAGCTCAGGAAAACTCGTAGGCGCCGTCTTAGCAATCACTTTCCTGGGATATTGATAATCCAAGCCCAGAGGGGAAAACAACACAAGAGCATGACATGGGAGACCCCACTGTCCCCAGCCTTGTCCCATCCACCACAGAGCACGCAAGGAAGGACCCAGGCACTCTTTTATTACTGCTGTTCACAGCTATTAAAAAAAAATAAATTCCCAAAGGCAGACAGAGTGCAGCTGCCTTCTGTTGTATGGGTAGTTTAGTGCTTCTTGCCATAGATAGCAGACAACGCTTTGCGAGCGCTGGAGATCTGCTGCTCCAGCCTCTCCCGCGTGGCTTTGTTCCCAGTGTTTTTCAGCATGGCCTCCATCTCCTCCACCACGGCGCGGTGCCCGGCAGTGTTGTGGAAGACGCGGATAGCACGGTCCCCACAGGACACGACATAGCGGCCGGTGGTGTCGAAGGCAAGGTCAGTGATACGGTGGCTGTGCACGCCAAGAAAACGCTCCTCCTCCTCGCCGCGCCGTGTGTTGTACACCACGATGTCTGTGCCGCCTGCCACAGCGACTGTGCGGCCATCAGGGGACAGGGCAATGCGGCACGGCTCCGGCACTGCACACTGCCCTGTCAGAAGCAGGTATGGGTCCTGCTGCTTCTTGTACTCCACATCTGTGTCCCAGAATTTCCAGGTGCCGTCCTTTGACACGGTCGCCATTCTGCAGCCGAGCGAGAGCACGGTGAGTGAGTGGAAAAGGGGCGCCACCTCTTACCCTGCCCTGCCCTGCCCATGAACCAAGAGTCCTCTGTGGAGAGAGATCTCTTGGGAAGGGTGAGTCTGTACACACATACAGTCTGTGTTTTCTTTCCAAAGCAAAAAACCCTTCCACTAGACGAGGATGCGCCAAGCCCCTTCCTTGAACACTTCCAGTGATGGGGCAGCCACATCTTCTCTGGGCAACCTGTGTCAGGGCCCCACCACCCTCACAACCAAGGCTTTCTTCCTAATATCCTGTCTAACCTACAGGTCCTGTAAGACCACAGTTATGTAACCTGAAGGCCTCTCTTGCTCCAGGCAGAGCAATTCCAACTCTCTCAGCCTTTCCTCATAACAGAGCTGCTCCATCCCTCCGATCATCTTGGTGCCTCCTCTAGACTCACTCCAGTAGCCTCATATCCTTCCTGTGCTGGGATCCCAGAGCTGGAGGCAGTTCTGCAGGTTGGGGGTCTCACCTGAGTGGGGCAGAGGGGCAGAATTCCCCTCTCCCTTGCTACCCACACTGTGGGATCAACCCAGGGGAGTTTCTGGGCTGGGTCATTCCCAGAAATGGGCATGAAAACTGACAAGCATGCCCAGGCTGGCTCTCAGTCTGTTCATCCCCAGCCTGGATTGATACTGGGGGTTGCCCTGATCCAGGTGCAGCATCGGCACTTGATTTTGTTAAACCACATGAGATTCCTATGAGCAGGGAATACACAGGTGGCATGAGCCAGATCTGGCTCCCAGGGCAGTGTTTTACGGTGCAGCTGGTGAATCCTGGATGAGATGAGCTTACATGTCCTGAGGATAACTCAGAGCAGCTAACATGCACATACCTCCTTGAGTCGTTGGAGAAGGAAAAGGACTGTACACCAGCAGTGTGGCCTTTCAACTCAAAAGCCCTGGTTACCTCCCTGAAGTCTCCGTTCTTGCTAAAACACACCTCCCACACCTTCACGTCAGGAGTAAAGCCACAGGATGCCACAAACCTGCGCGAAGGAACAAGCAGAGACACAGGTTGCCTCTTACAGAGGACCTGAGCAAGGCAGGGCCACAGCTCTGCAAACCTGTTATTACTCCTGCACTCAAGTCTGATCAGCTGAATTTCCACTTTTCCCTGAAACCTGGCTGGTAAGGAGAACACTAAGGAAGGGTACCAGAACAACTCAGGAATGAAAAACTCTCCAGTCAAAGTAAAAGAGCTAAATGCTTTTGATCCCCAAACTTCTTACACCAGGAGCAAGGCAAATCAACCTACAGCAGCAAGTGATTTTCCTGATAAACAGATCTCCCAGAAATAAAACCTTTACTTTTATAATTAAGCTTTAAGAGGTCACAGACAAGTTCAAAATGCTGCTTTCTTTATATAGGCCATTTGCTCTGTCCCACCTCTACTACCTGAAGCCAAAGCTGTTCTCAGGTTACCAGAACAGCAGCACTGAGGCAGGATGGCAACACAGGAGTGCCTGAGCCCACATCAGCTCCATCTCCAGGGGGGGCCAAAATGCCCTTTTCAACTGTGAAACTCAGAAAATTGCATTACAATAACAACTAACTGCCAATAGTCTGAACTGATGCTATCCTGTGCAAAGGAGCAGCCTGGAATCCTGCCTGTCACTCACCTCCCACAGGGTGACACTGTGGCATAAGCATTGGTCATCTGGTTAGTGTTAAAGCTGGCCAGGACTTCTCCCTTTGGGCTCCAGATCAGGATGGTAGTGTCACTGGAAGCTGTCATGATAAACTTTCCTGGGGAAAAAAAGGCAAAGATCCTGAGAGCCCCTAGACCTAATACTTCCACAGACTCAACGAAGCCCCAGGACAACCTGTCCCTGCAGCTGGAGAAAACCAGCAGCAGCACCAAAATCCAAGGAGTGTCAGTCTCCTGGGACAGAGTAAAATGCAGTATCAGAAGACTCAGCTCCTGGTTATGCGTCAGGACTCTCCTGGCTCCTGAGCAAGCAGCAGGCGCTGTGAGCCCAAGTGTGCCCTGTGCTCAGGACCCTATGCCCCACAAGCAGAGCTGGGAGCACCACATGCAGCCCCCCTGGGCTGTGCCACAAGCAGGAACAAAACACACTCCATCTGACCTGCATGCTCAAAATCAGCTTGAGGATAAGCACTTTCAAACTGTGGATTGCAGGCAGGTAACTGAATCCCAGTCACACCACCATGATCCATGATTGCTGGTTGTGCCCATGCTAGACTCCGGCTTATTCCCACTTCCCCTTTGCCACCTCAGCTCAGGCAGGGAGTTGCCTGTTTACCTTCCAGCTACTTGTTGCAGGTTTAAGTTTTCACTTTCACAACTCCAGTCTCAGTTAATATTTTCCCTGGTCTTCTATTAGAAGTGAACTCACATCCACCTGCTTCCAACTGCCACTGGCACATACCTGACACATTAATCCATCAAGCCTTCACCACTAAAGCATAATTTCCACCCACCTCTGTTCTAGATGATCCCAAAAGTTCAAGATAGACCAAATGAACTCACTAGAGATTTCTGACTGGTTAAAGAGAGACTGGCGGCCCAGAGAACAGCGATCCTCTCAATATTGAGACCAGACCTCTTTGCAACAGCATCCCTGAAAATGTAAATTAAGAGACTGTGCATATTGGGGAGCTGGTTACAGGGACACAATTGGTGTGAAAACAACACCTTTTAGTTCAGTTGGTAGCAAATTAAGTAAAAAACCCCTAAGAGACTACAGAGTTCAGTACTGGTGCTGTACACAGCCCTGAGAATGCCAAAAACTCCAACACTTTGAATCCAGTAGCTTCACAAGAAAATCAAAACTGATCTGGAGAGGTGAGCAGCTCATTTCCATACCTGTCTCTGCAATCCCTATGTTAATGACAGGAGCCTTGTGCTTCTTTGGGAAGTCCCCAGAAGTCGCAGTGAAGGTGAAGCTGCCATCATCCTTCTTGGTCATCTTGTAGACACGAATAGTCTCAGCATTGGCCAGCCAGACAATGAAAGCCCTGTGGAGAGACAGGCTCTGAGCCTCAGCTCAGCCCAGGTCACTCAGGGGCACCTGGGAACAGGGATACTGTCGCAGACGACATAAAGAACTCACACCTACACTTTGCGATGTCCCAGGTGGAAAAGAGAGAGATTTATTTACAGAATCAGCATTTATTGAACTCTAGCAGTAATCATGGATTGGAGGAAGAAAATTTTCTTCTCCAACTTCACTGGACCATGCAACAGTCTATCAACAGTCTCCTCTTTATAAAAAGAATGTAAACATCTCTAGATTTTACAATAACAAATAGCTTGTTTATACAAAAGTGTATCTGACTCCAAAAACACAGAAAGCTAAAAATAAAACTTTTACAAACTCCTTAAAAAAGACAGAAAAGAACGGCAAAAGCCCAAACAACAGGATACACTGGCAGGTAAAAATATTTACAAGGGCACCAAGTTCTCTCCCTGTGTTGGCTCAACTGCAACACTGAATGAAAAAGAATGGAATTTATTATCCAGACCAGGAAATGAGATCTCTTCCTCTCTTTCCAAAAGAGACCATTTCAAAAAGCTAAAACACACTTTTCCATCAGATTTCCCACCCAGCAAGAGCTCCCCTGATCACCAGAGAGACTCAGCAGCACATTCCAGCTGCAGAGTCAGCTGGTACTGACCTCAACAGGTATCTTCCACGGGTGCAGCAAGCTGGGCACTGGGATATTTGCCCTGAAAACACCATTAACCCACCAGGAGCTGGACTTGATGATCTCCAGAGGTCCTCTCCAACTTGAACTATTGTGATTCTGTGACTAAGTGCCAGCTGCTCTCAGGAAAGGCCACAGATCAGTGATACTGTGATGACCTAGTGAGAGATGCTGCCTCCACCCATCCCGGAGCAACACCACTGATCCCACCACAGCTTCACCGTGAGACTGGCGGCTCTGCAGGACATCCCCATGGCAGTAGAAGGTCCAGCCGTACCGTGAGTCGGGGCTGAGGCGGACGAGCTCGGCGTGGTCCAGCCCCACGTTGGCGCGCAGGCAGCGGTGCTCCCGCCCCGCCAGGTCCCGGGTGCTCCACAGCCGCACCGTACGGTCCTCCGAGCATGATGCCAGGTACTTGCCGTTGCTGCTGAAGTCCAGGCAGGTGACCGGGCTGCTGTGGCCCTGTAGACAGAGAGTGGTCACGGAGGACACGGGGGGCGGGGGGGAGAGAGGGAAGGGGGAGGGAAGGCGCAGTGGAACACCAGCACCGGGGGGAAAGGGGGACACCGGCACAGGCGGGACGCCAGCATCGAGAGGGACACCTGCACCGACCGCAGCAAGACAGCACCACCGGGGGAGACACCAGCACATCGAGGGGGACACCGATACTGAGGAGCACACTGGCATCAGCACCGGGGAGGCACCGGCCCCGGCCACACGCGGTACCTTGAGGGCAGCGACCAGCAGCCGGTGTCCGAAGCTGTGCTGCTGTGGCTTTTCCCTGCGAGCCCTAGCAGCCGGCTTCGCCTTCCGCGGCTCCTCCGGCCTGGCGTGCCCGTTCGCCCTGGGTTCTGCGGGAGCGGAAGGGTCGGTGATTCCGGTTCAGCTACGCTCCGCTCCGCGCTGCCCGGCGCCCCACCGTCCGCACGGTACTCACTGTCCTGCGGGGTGGTAGAGGTCTCCCGCGGAGCGGAGCGTTGCAGCGCGACCGCCAGCAGCAGGACGAGGAGGCTGAGGACGATGAGGGCGCCCGACAGCCCCGACCCACTCAGCGCCGCCACCGCCTCCATATTCCCCGCCGCCGCGTCAGCGACCCGTACCAGGAGGGGGAGAATTTCCGTGTCCGCATACGCTGCCCCGGTGATCCGCGCAGGGCGGCCCCTGGCGGTGGTACTGCACCCGGCGTCCCGGCCGTCCCTTCAGCCACGGACATCCCCGAGCCCCTCCGAGCCCCTGTGATCAGCCCTTCCCTCCCACAAAGCCCCGTCAACCCCCCAGACCCTCTTCTAACACATCCCCCCAGCGCCTGGCCGCCCTAGCCCATGCCTTCCACACAGGCCAAGCTCCCCTCGTCCCACCCCCAGCTTCTACGTCTACCCCACCCCAGTCCCTGTCCCCCCAGCCCCTGCCTTCATGCTCCCCAACCCCGGCACCCCTCCACTCCCTGCTCCCCCAAGCCCCGGGCATCACCCCCCGCCAGCTCTTACCTTAACCCCGCCCCCACCAGCCCCTGCCCACATCTCCCTTCACCTTCCCCGCCCCCCCACCCCCCCCCCCCCCCCCCCAACCCCGGATCACCTCCCCACAGCTTCTTCACTTGCCCCCAGCCTCGGTTTCCCTCATCCCCCGCAGCCCCTGGCGCCCCTCCCAGTCACGGCTTTCACCCCTTCCGGTCTCACCACCCTCAAGTCCTGGTCCCCCTCCGCCCTTCCCGGCCGTGCCCAAAGCGACCCCGGGGCTGAAGAACTGTGCGGGATCCGTGGCACAGCAAGTCCTTTATCGCACGGGAACAGGGCAGGACAGCCCTCAAGCAGTCCCGGCTCCCCACCGCCGGTGCCCCTGGGACACCCCGGAGCCCCCCGGAGCAGTCAGGAGGAGGAGGAGGCGCCGGGGCGTCCCAACGCCGCCACTGCCCGCGCCGCCTGTTCAGGGACACGGGCCGGGTCGCTGAGGATGGAGGTGGAGATGCTCAGCTGCCGCAGGGAGCTCAGGACGGCTGCGGGGACAGAGGAAAAGAGGGCTGGAAGGCGTGACCCATCCTGGGGAAGACGGCGCTGCCCGGTCCCACTTCAGCCCCCGGAACGGTGGGACTGGTCGCTCCCGCAGCCCCAGCAGACGCGGTGAAGGGAAACCCACCATAGGGGCTATGAGGCGCGCTGAGCCTGCCCTGCCAGGACGCGGGGTTAGGGCACTTCCGGCTCAGCTGGGGCGTGTGTGTGACAGGAGCACGGGAAAGCACTGAGCAGGAGCCCCAGAACATCCTACAGATCAGCCCTGCCATCCCCCAGGACACCCCTGTCCTTTTCCCCTCTGCCTTTTCCTGAGTCCATGCCAACCCAACTTGCTCAGGGTGCCACAGCCAGGCACAGGGCCACCTACTTGGCCGAAGCGCTGGGAGAGAGCAGTGCTGGTCCAGCCAGGCGAGCGATGTTTGGGTGAGGCTCTCCATGCTGGCTGTGGACACCATGCCATTGAAAGACTCGAAGAGGGGCCGGATGATGATACTGAACTGGTGGGATCAGAGGAGTTAAGGACCAGCTTTACCATCACTTCTCCCAGTGTGGGCATCACCCTCCTATGGCAGCAGAACAGACTTTCTTGTCTGGACAGGGAGCAGAACTGCTGGGGCAGCAGAACAGGCCATGGAACAGACCTGCTGAGTGTCTTCCCAGCACAGCACCACACCTGGCACTAGCACAAACTGCTGGGGTGATGGCATGAGTGTCACCTGGGTAGGCAGTGGAAGAGATGCAAAACCCTTGTCGTGGCTGGGGCTGCCAGAAAAGGTTGCTGAGACACAAGACATGTCCTCCAGAGCAGGTCAGGGAACCAGCTAGCAAAGAGCACAGGGGCAAGGCAGGACACCAGTGTGTCCCATAAGTTCCCCTGTTGCTCCCAGCCTGCAGGGAGCAGCCTCGTGATTTTGTGCAGGCAGTATTCCACAGAGATACCTCCACCACAGGCATGTCCTGAAGCCCACGTTGGCTTTATGATACCCCATGTCCTGAGGAAGGAGCTCCCCAGCTCTACATCAAAAGTCACCTCTGCCTTGTCCAGATGTCCTGTGCTGGATGGGACCATGGGCAGCAGTGTCTTTCATCACTCTGCCACTTGGGATTTCACAGAGCTCACAGGCTCTGCCAGTGAGTCCCAGTGTGTCTAATCCGTGCTCACAGAGGAGCAGATCCAGCCCTTTGCTCACAGATTCCTTGACCCTTGATCCTCTCCATCCCTGTGTTTCCAGGCTATGCCATGCAACTACCAAGGCCAAGCCATCATGTGCCCAGCTTTGTGTCTGGACCTTTCCTAATCCATGGCTGCTGCCTCTCAGAGCCAATTCCCATGTCATCAGGAGCAATTCCTTCCATAAGCTTAGCTCCACTTCCCTTCTCCCAGAGGACCATTTATCCAAATGTCTTTGATCCATTGGAGAAGAATATTCCTCCTAACCACAGAAGAGCAGCATTGTTCCCACCACGTGACTTTGGCTGGGAAACATCTCCCTGTGGTCCCCAATGCCTCCCAAGCTTGAGGGACACCAAAGACCCCGTAGCAGCAGATGAATCAGAGCACCTGGTGTGTGGTGGAGGGTGAGAGGGAGCAGCAGGCACTGGCCCCAAAGGATACAATCCAGAACTTCCAGTTCTGCAGTGTGGAGGAGCGAACGTACTCATCAAACATTCTGCGCATGTGGTCGAAGCGTTGGTGCGTGATGGGCACCCCTGTGGCCGGCAGCTGCTCCTGGCACAGGCTGTGGGGCACAGCCAGTGTTGTGGGGCCATGTTCAGGAGGCTGGGAGCCACAGAAGCTCAGCAGGAGTTGCCAGCCAATGTCCCTCGCCCAGGGCATGTGTGGGACCTGGCCCTACTCCATCCTGCCTCTTGAGCATCAGCCCTCCCACAGAGAGGGTTGAGGAGGGACAGGCAGCTGGGAGGTGCTCCATGGAGACCTGCCATGTCCTGCTGTTGTCCTGGCACTGCTGCTTGCCCTGCCTGGCTACCCCAAAGCAGGCAGTGCTCCCCCATCTCCCCCAGCCATGGCCCCCTTACTTGATGGAGCTGTTGAGCTCCTCGATCTGCTCCCGCAGACGCTGTGCCTCATCCTGCAGAGCTGCCCGCTCCTGCTGCAGCTTGCAGATGTACTCGGCTGTCTTTTGCAGGGTGGTGGCCTTGCTGACCTGGGGGACCGTGGGGTGAGAGGGGAAGGGGGCGCAGACCACTCTTGCACAGCCACACTGTGTGCCTGCTATGTGCTCCAGCCTCCTGTACCACAGGCTGGGACACAGGAGAGGAGCTCTGTGCTGTGTGTCACAGCAGGGTTGCAGCGTCTCTGGGTGGCACCATATCCCTGCATGCCCAGGGCTGGCCCTGGGTGCTCACCTTGATACTGGGCTGAGCACTCAGTGTGCTCACCAAGCTGTGCAGCGTGGTGAAGCCAAGCTTGATGTTGAAGCGTCTCTTCTGCTCAGCGGAGATGTGTGTGATGCGCCGGCTCTCCAGCTGCAGGTCAGCACCATCAGGCACCTCCCAGCAGCAGGGACAACCATGGGCCACCAGCCCCACTGGGGACAGGCTGGCCCAAAGCTTGAAATGAGGGTGGATGATGTCTTGGGGAGAGGAGGAAAGGGGGGTGCATATGAAGTTGGCAGCTCCTGCCATACCTTGCTGGACTCAGGCTTTCTCGGACGGGACACGGTCTGGTGCAGGGAGGTGCTAGTGCCCAGCCTTGCAGTGGGTCCTGGGGAAGCCTGGCTGGGCTTGGGCCAGTCACTGCCTGAAAAAGGGAAGGTGCTGTTATGAAGAGAGGGATAGCAACAGCACTCATGACAAAATGATGTCTCAGCATCTGGGACAGGCAGAGAGGGGCATCCCACAGTGCTGCCTCCACCCCAGGACAAGCCACCCCACTCAGCTGATGGGGATGCTCCACTTCAACCTCCAAGTACACATTAGCCTAAATTACACTCATGTTACAGATGCTCAGAAATGGGAGCATCTGGGATTTGACATTTTAAATTCCCAGCATTTCTTGGGGTGGAAATTGTGTGGAGAGAGTTGTGAGGGCAGCAAGATTGTGGTGTGCAGCGCCAAACTGAGCTGGGAACAACATGAGAGCCTGGTTTCCAGCAGCCACGCTGGTTACTGCGGGTGAAAGCGGATGCTTCTTGCTCAAAACCAAGCTCCGGGGTTTCAAAACCACAGTCTGACATTTCGCTCCATTTTTGTATTTCCCTATTTCTCCTTTTGCTGCTGGAGAAAGAGGCAGGCGAAGAGGCACTGAAGGAACCCTCCATGCTCAGCTGGATAAATGGAAATAGCCAGGATTGAAGCCAAAATGAAAATTCCCGCCATGTTTGGTCCAAGCTCTCTACAGGAACTCCCATGCCACGTGGATGGGGTGCCTTGGGGTGCTCCAGACTCACCACAGGCCAAGGTGGGGGACAGCTGCTCTGCCTTGGGGACTTGCAGGGGTCCCGGCTGTGTGTCCACTGTGTGCAGCAACACTTGGGAAGGGCTGGAGCCAGGAGCCAGTCCTGGACTTATCTGGGCCATTCTGGAGAGGACGGTGGCAGGGACTTTGGGGGCGGTGCTCTGCTGCTGGGAGAAGGCAGAGGGAAGGGGAGCTGGAGGATCAGCACCCCACGCACACCGGGTTGGCCATTAGCCAGGCACTAGCAGCCAAACCCCCATGAAGGGATGGGGAAGGGGCATGTCACCATGCCACCATCTGCAGAGACAGTCCAGCACCCCAGGAAAGGGGCCCTTGCAAGTGAGATGTCTCTCACCTCTGCCTTGGTTTTTACCAAGGAGAAGAAACCCAGACAACTCCTGCCATCCCCAGTCATCCAGCCACGTGCCCCTTCCTCCCCTCCATTTCTGTCCAGCCCACAGCAAAGTGTGGCCTCCAGAGCCCCTCTCCACCCCTTCCCCAGCAGCCAGAAGGCAATTCTCAACCCAGGGGGTTGTTGAGTGCTTACCGGGGAGACCGGGGCTGTGGGCATGAGTCCTGGACCCATCGGGCAAGGAGTATCCAGTGCCAGGTCTTGTTTGGCTGAGGGGGCAGGGAGCAGATGGGCGCTGCTGTGTGGGGCTGTTTGGGCTGGGGTGACCTTCCCTGCCCCAGGAGACAGCCAGCCCCTCCCTGCACCAGAACTGCTGCAGCCCTTTCCCTGCTGGATTGCCCCAGAGAACAGGGATGCACCTCTGGAGGAGGAGCCTGTTCTCTTCACAACAGGGATATTCTCAGGAGCCTTGTGCAGGCAGGGAGTCCCAGCCCCTCCTCAAGCAAGTAAAGGGCCATGACAGTGCCCAAGGGACCTGTCCCATCACATCCACAGGCAGCATATCAGGCAGGACACCAGTGACCCCCCAACTCGTTGTGCCAACAGGGCCATGGAAGCCAGACTGGAGACACAGGATCTTCCCAGCAGTGCCCTTAGCCGAGTCCTGGGGCTGGGCTGCATCTCCCTCTGAGGCCACTGAAGCTAGGGTGATCCCTCAGGCATGGCTTCACCCCTGGGTTTGGAACTATCCGCTATGGAGACTGCCATATGCCCTGCCCAGTATTCCCTGTGTCGCAACCCCAGGGAGAAATGGGATCCCCGCTCTGATCCCCACAATAGCATGCTCCCCCACCTCACTCCTGTGCCCCCCACAGCCCCCCAACCCTGTTACCTGTGGTCAGAAGCTGGCTCGGGCAGGGGTTGGGCTCAGGCAGGTGAGACAGGGGGTGTCCTGGCAGCCTCCTTGCCTTGGTGCCACTGGGCTTCGCCTTGGCCCGCCCACCCCCAACCTGGGGCAGCCCCTTGTGGGGGCCAAACCTGGGGTTGCCCAGCAGGGTGGGGGGCAGGAGCTGGGAGATAGCAGGGCTGGGGTACCCCTGGGGCCCCATGCCTGTGGCATAGCCCAGCCCTGGGGCGTAGGGGGTGAAGCAAGGGCTTGAGAGAGGGGAGGGAGGGTGGGTGACAAGCAAGGGGTCAGGTGAACTGCTGTAGGGCAACTTAGAGCAGGGGGACGAGTTGGGGGAGAAGGAGGGTTCCAGGCTCAGTGGTGCCCGGGAGGATGGGGTGGGGGAGACATAGTGGGGTGCTGGTGGCTCCAGGCTGAGGCACTTGCCAGGGAAGTCGTACTGCAGTGTGGGCTTGTGTCGGAGCTGGGGGCTGAGGCTGCTGGGTGCCACATCGGGGGGTTCAGGGGGCAGGGGGGCCAGGGGCAGCTCAGAGCTCAGGAAGGCGCTGTGGAGGCTGAGCTGGGAGGCACCACTGGGCTGCAGAAGACATGGCAGGGTCAGGGCAGGTGACTGGTACACCGCCCTTAAGCCGCAGGCTGCAGGCTGGGATTTCACTCACCTGGAGGAGGGTGCCAGGTAGGAGTGGGGCCTCGGGGCTCACAGGCAGACCCCGAGCACCCATCAGGGACCCCCCACTGCTGAACAGGGGCTCAGCCGTGGGCGAGAAGCAGGATGGATCATGGTAGCCCAGTTGTGTCTGAGATGGGGGTGGCCGGTGGCTGGTGAAGATTTCTGCAGAGCCAAGTGGAGACACAGTGACCAGCATAAGCGGACCTGCCCGGCGAGGAGGGGGACACCCTGGCGCATGAGGGGTGGAGCCATACCCTATTACTGACAACTCTGCACTTTTTGAGGCCAGGGCAGCTCCAGCACGTTTTCACACAGGGACAATGTTGCCATATGCATAGGGGCAGAAAAACCCACCTGGAATGCCACCAAAGAGTGAGGACCCCACCCCCAACACCCAGCTGAGCTCCACATGCTCCAGCCCCAGAGCTGTTCTCAGGGGTGTGTGTTGCTGTATCAGCCCCAGACTGGGGCAGGGACTGTGACACCCTGGCTGTGGGGCAGCCACAGCAGAGGGGATGGGCAATCAGATCATGGCATTCTCAAGCCATGGGGATGGTCCCCTGGCATGGTGACAAGTTCTGTGCTGCCCAGTCCGGCGGTACTGTGCGTGCAGCCTGCGGCTAACCACATCCCATGGCCTTCCCGAAGCCAAGCCGCGTGACCCTGCCGCACCTCCCGCTCCCTTCCTCTCTCCTTCCTACAGCCCTGGTTCTTCCGCAGCCCCAGACACCACAGCACAAAGGGCTGGCCCCACACTGTCTCCCTGGGCACATCAACCCCATGAATGCCTTGGCTCAGTGCCTATGTCAGTGCTGGTTCTGGCATCGGCACAGGGAGAGTTTTTCATGGAGAAGATGACTGTGGAACACAGATGGCACTGCTGGATGCTTCCCTGTAGGATGGAGCAGGAGGGTTCACTGCATTTGCTGCCTGGCAGCCCCTGGCACACTGCAGTGCCTGAGTAGCCACTGGGGCCAGGCACTTGCATCTCCTCTGGGAAGCACCCAGCTGTGCTCTCCAGCCCTTGGCTGGCACTGGCAGTGCCAGCTCCAGGCCCTGCTGCCAGTTCCACATGCCTGGTGTGCACAGCCGTGCTCAGGGCACCATCTGTGGTCCAGGCTCCAGCACCTGGGGTGCCCTGGCTGGGACTCACAAAAGCCTGACATCCTGCTGAATCTACAGCAGAGGAGCAAACATGCCAGCACTGTGGGATGCCATGGAACTGGCACGGTGATGATTCCAGCATGCCGCACACTGCCATCTGAGGGGAACACTGATGTGAGACAGGACAGAGCCACTGCTGAGATGTCCCACTCAGCTCTCAGACTGCCCCTTACCCCTGCCACAGCCATGGTGAATCCCTAACAGCATGTCAGGGCCATTCCTGCCCCTCCACAGGCCAGCACTGTGTGCTGCAGTGCTGCCAGGCAGGAGCTTTGCCTTCCTGGGATGCAGTCCAGCCCCACATTGCCCCCACCTCAGCCATGCCCACACCAGCATGTCCCTGCCACCAGCAGTGAAGCTCTGCATGTATTTATAGGCATTTGTGGTACCCAGCCTGTCAGATCCAATTGTGCCTCTCACCATGCCTGTCAGACTCTCTTGTGCCTCTCACCGTGCTACAGGGATGGAAGGTGGCTGGCAGTCTCTGGGAGCCTTGTCCTCCCTTTCTCCCACCCCTTCCTCACCACATAGCTCTTGCCCATGCTCCTCCTTACTGTTGTGTTGCCCTGTTTCGCTCCAGGCAGTGTGGCATGGCCAGGGCACAGCCTGCTCAAGGGAGAAGAGCCTGCATGGTCAGCAAACCACACCTTTGGTATCCTGCTCAAACCTGGGGATGTTCTCCAACGTGATTGGGCCTTCCCAACCCAAAGACCCTCCAGCACTTGTCCCAGGCTTTGGGGAGAGCCCTGCTGAGCAGCAGGGCATTGCCACCCCACGGGACGCCCAGCCCCAGTGCCCAGCACCGATCCTACCTGGAGCACGGTGCCAGCAGGGCACAGGGCTGGACTGCTCCCTCGCCTCTGCCATCAGGACTTCTCTATCTGCCTCACATCGCACTCCAGCACCCGCCACAGACACAAAATGCTTCCTCATTTGGGGATTAGGTTGCAGGCACTGACTGACAGGCACTGAGCTCTGCCACACCACCCCACACAATGACAGCCCTATGACCCCATGGTGCCCACCCCACATGCCTGCCCTCTGTAGCTTTGCACAAGGCTGCTGGGTGATCCGTGCTCCCAAGTTGCCTGCCCTGTTGAAAAAGTGACTTTTTGGGACATAATTGGGTTGGCTGGCATCCAGCACCTCAGTCTCCTCTCCCCACTCTCCCCACAGCCCCAGGGCTACATGGCACACACAGTGCTCAGATGTAACACCTTATCACCCAGGGAGCTTCTCTATCCAGGACAAAACTCCCACCAACAGGTCTCTAAGCACCCCATGGGATGCTGCTCTGTCCCAGGATACAGTAGCCTGGCAGACCAGAAGCCACAGCTAGACTTGGGACTGTCCCCAGCCCCAGCAGTGTCCCTGGGCTGAAGTGCTGGACATAGTCAGAGCAGGAAGGGATGTTTCCTTGTGATGTTGTGGTGTGCAGTAAGACCCATCCCATTGCCAAGAAGCACCCCGAAGCAAAATGCAGACCCTTTCCCAGGAAAAAAGCCAACCTGACTGATGTATTTGTTCAGAAAGGAACCACCACGCTCCTGCCATCTCCTGCTGAGCTTGAGGCCATGCTGGGTCCTCTGAGAGGTGCTGGAGCTGCTGCTGTGACACCATACAGGACCTCTTGGGATAAGGGACACTTATCAAGTGTCAATTTGACCCACTTGGAGCTGTTGCACCTTCCAGCAACTGATGCCCACTTGGGGCACGAGGGACAGAAGGAGAAGCACCAGCCATGGCAACAGACCCTTTTCCAAGCACACCTCACTCATGTGATCTCTGGTTGGAATGAGTTGAGAGGGTGCTGGCAGGAGTCTTCCCACTTCATCCATCCCAGAAATATCCATCCCAAGGGCACCCATGCCACCACCTGCCCTGGCACATAGAGTGCCCAGCCTGCTCCCTGCCAGCATCTGGTCTTGCAACACCCCACAGCCATATGGCGCAAGTACCCTTTTTTCCTCCTCCCGGAGGAAGTGGAGACAGGCCATGGAGCTCCAGGGTGCTCACAGAGGGGTCTGGAGATGGTGCTGCCCAAGGCCACTAGCTATAGCTGTGTAGCCACCAACTCCCACCGGCTCCCACCCTGCACAGTGTGCCCAGGCCATTCACAGCTCAGAGCCTGCATGGCAGCGTGGAGGAGTTTGCCACAGCCCACTTGATTGTGTTCCTTCAGCAGCCCCCTGCCCCAGCTGGAAACCAGCACCAGGTTTGTCTTTGGGCAGCCTGTCAGGGGCAGTGACTTGTCCCCAGGGGATGTAGCACAGCCCAGTGCAGGGTACCAGTTCCAAGCCAACCATCCAGGCTGGCTGGTTGTTGGGGTGAGGAGGGGATTCAGCAGAACCTACTCTCTAGAGGTTTCCTTTTCCTCTGGGGGACAATTGTCCTTCCTCTATCTGCAGCCAAAAAGAAGGGCTTTGGCACTCCTGGAAATACCCTCTTTTTGTAGAAATCCTCTCCCACAGCTCCTGGCCAAGCCCTTCCTGACCTTCCATGGCTCTTTCCAGGGGCAGGCAGGCACAAGTAGCTCTGCCCTCAGCCCCTGCCCATCCATGCTGCTTTTCCCATGCCATTGGATGTCCAGACAGTGCTTTCTGCCTGTCTCAGCAGCTCCCACTGCTGCCAGGCCAAACCTGTGATCCTTCATTTTAGGCAGTCACAGGGTACAGGGCTGGGTGGGATGTGGTACTGTATCCAGGCTGCTTCTTACCTGATATGTCCATGTCATCCAGGCTGGGCTGCAGGGGTGCCAAATCCGGCTGTATCACGTCAGCATTCCCAACATACGCTGCAAAAGGGCAGAGCTGGAACATCAAGGCCCAGCCACTGCATCCCCAAGACCCACCTTGAGGGCTGCTCCCACCACTGTCCTGACACCTACCTGGCTGCCACATCTCTGTGTCACCACGGAGTCACCCTGTATCACTGCCCCCTGCCCTGGGCAGGGAGTTAAGTGCCTACCCTGTGCAGAGCCAGGGCCATCCCATCCCACCACTCTATCCATCAACACCTCTAGGGCCTCATCCAGTTCCCAGGAACCCCAGTGAAAGGCTGTTTCTTGGCACAGGACCTGGCTGGAACTGGAGATGCCCAAGGGACACGGCCAGGTAGGGACATCAAAGAGTGGCCATGGAAGCAGGACCTGCCCTGTGGGCTGGGGCAAAGTCCTTCATGGTGTCGATGATCCCTGGGGTGCTCAGCCCTGGGACAGCACATGCTGGTGCATAGGGAACCACAGGAGAAGGGGATGATCCCACCCTGCCCAAACGCTCCTTAAACATCCCCTCCCCTGGTGGCTCTTGTTTGGGCAGGAGAGGGACATCCCTTTCCCCTGCTCCATCAGGGCAGATGCCAGCGGACCCTGCCTGCTCAAAAGGACATGACTGGCAGCTCTCAGGGGCTAAGCCCAGATGCAGGTTCCTCCTCCACATCCTGCTGAAGCATGGTCTGCAGCACCTACCATCGTCGGGGAGTGCCTCGTGGGTGCTGGGCATCTGTGTCATGGTGAAGAGGGTGTCAGATATGTCTGAGAGGAAGGTGTCCAAATCGAAATGCTGCCTGCTCCCGCACTCCTCCTCCTCATCCCCAAGCAGCATGGGCACTACGTTGCAGAAGAGCTGGTTGCACCATTTCTCCGTTGGCCTCCAGATATCCTCATCCTGCATGAGGTAGAGCAAAGGAGCCCAGTGGACACCTTTTGTGGGTAGGGTCCATGTCTGGCTCCCTGGCTACTCCCCGTGGCAGCTCCCATGCTCCCTGCAGTGTTCGCTCCCTCCAGACCAGACTGGCACATTGCTGCTTTCAGAGGGTGAATCCAGCATCTCAGATGCTTAGCATTCCATTCCAATAGGCTTATCATGCCCTGGGGCTTTTCTTTGTCCTTCTGCCCAGTGCAGGGGTCCAAATTGTGCTTCCCTTTCTCCCACTTCCCACCCTTTCTCAGCAGACTCACCCGCTTTGGACTGGAGATCTCTCCCTCCCGTGTGGACTTTCGGAGCTGGAAGGAGAAGACAGCCTATGTCACCCCCAGGCAGGGAGAGCTCGGGGGCCAGCCAGCATCCCCTCCCCATGCTGGCAAAAACCTGTCACATCCCACCCTGTCAGCCATGGCTGCGGGTTGGGCACACTGTTCCATCCCACTGCTGGCACTGCCACAGGATGAGGGAGCAACACGGGCAGAGCCACTCACCCGCTTTTTATAGTAGATCCTCCATTTGTGGTACTCCCTCATCACCACCTCAATGCGACGTTTCCAGTAGTTGCCCTCCAGCACAACAGCCTAGGGGGCAGGACGTGGGAGTCATGGCTGAGCTCCCCAGCCCCAGCACCCCATAGCCAGGGCTGATTTCCTTGTGCCATATCAGAAACACATTTTCCAGCAAATCTATGAAATGCAACACGTCCCCAGATCCCCACTGTGCCACACAGACCTGCTGCTGCCCCAGAGAGCTGCAAGGGACCCTGCCCTACCTCTGGTTTTCGGTGCTCATCAGCCTCCATGCCCTCCAGAGGGGTGATGAAGCTGCATACAGGGTTTTTCCTCCGTTCCACATCTGCACAGGGGAGAATAGAGCTGGCTGTATCCATGCCCCATCCCTATCTCTGCACCTGTACGTGGTTGTTCCGATGCCAGCCCCCTCCTACTGGCACAGCCTGGCATCTGGCAGACAGTGTCTGGCCCATACTCACACTGGATGTACCATGCTCTCCAGATCACATTGTTGAGTCGAATTTTATCCCAGCAAAGCAGCCGTAGACCCTTGAAATTCTTCCACTTTGGAGATACTAGCTTCCCACTGAAACACCAAGCAAAGGGGAAGCTGAGGGGCACCACCTTGAAAGATGCCCAGGGGCCACCAGCCTCGTGGCAAATCAGGAGCAGGTACAGCCACATGGCTGCGCTGCAGGTGCTTGCCAGGCACCTGTAGGAGCACCCACAGGAGCATTCCAAGCTCCTGCACACCCTAGAAGCAGCACAGACCTAAACCCTGAGCTCCACAGACCCACAGGAGGCTTCTCAAACCCCTGAATTAAAGCACAGCACAGTGAGGCATTGATTCCTTGACATTTGAACCCCAGCTTCGAGGCAGGATCCTGCTGCCCTTGACCAAGCCAGCTGTATCCTGGCCCTGGGGGACAGGAAGGCAAGTCTCCTGCCCGGGTGAGATGCGTGGTAACATGAATTGTAGTGGCTCTTGCCTCATCACAGTGTTTGGGCAGCTAATTCTGACCCTCCTTTTAACACCAGACAAGGCTTGGAAATGCTGCCTTCAGCTGGGGCAGTCAGGGGCAGCCATTGTGGAGGGTCTGAGAAGGCAGGAGGATGTTCAGGATGTTAAGGGACACTTGCCTGTGCTCCAAGACAGACAGAGTGACACAGCCCTGCCCCCAGCCAGAGCTGCCCCAGCCTCTTCTCCACACCGATCCCTGCAAACCTGCACCCCCAGCCTGAGCTGGGCTCCCTACTTCCCATTTTCTGGTTCCCAGAGGCAGCTGTGTTTTTTCTGCAGCTCATTGTAGTGGTGGTGGCAATGTCCCTGATGGGACCTGCAGTGCAGGAAGCCTCATTTCACTCCTTGTCTTGTTTCCATCCAGCCAAGGGACACAACCCCTCATGTGCAGCCACTGAGGAGGTCCTGATGGTCCTGCTGCCCCAGGAGCTCTGCAGGGGAGGTCAGGGTCCCTCTGCCTTACTTTGGGGTCCATCTCACCTCTCCAGCTCTCCTAATGGCCTCGGGGCAATGCCAGGAACTCCAGGGGTCCCTTTGAGAGCTGGCTGCAGCTGGAAACAGCCACCTCAATTGGCTACAGTGGATCACAATTCCAGAGCAAGGAGAAGTTCCAAGAAGTGAGAAGTTGCAAAATTAAGAGCAAGCAAGGGATTCTTTTTCTGGGATTTTTTTCTTTTTCTTCTTTTTTTAAGCTCAGGAGAAAAATTCCAGGAGCCATGTCCCTCTCCAGCAGAGAGTTTGTACCAGTTTGTACCCTAAGTATTTCGGTGCTGCTTTGACTCCCACTTTTCCTTGGTACATGTGTAGAGCAGGAAAGGTGGAGACTGAGCTGGTGTCAGGGTGCTGTATCCCCTGTTCCCAGCTCCTCCAGGTGCCACCAGGCTGTGTCCCCAGGGAGGTGCTGGGGATGAGAGTGGTGTATGAAGCCTCTGATTTGTTCATTCAAGCCTGTGAAACTTCTAAGTGTTCTCAAATAATGATTTTGGTGGGTTCTGTTCTGACCTGCCTTGAAATCTGCCTCTGGCAGAGGGAGAAGACTGGGGACTCCTACAATTCCAGAGCTTGATGCAGGGATGTGTCTAGGAGCAGGTGCAGGAGTGGATGGGGATGGTCTCCCAAGGGAGACCCAACCTGACACATGGCCCCAGAGCCTGGGGAAGGACCTGTGACTCCAGCCTGCAGAGAGTTAAGGCTGACACTGACCACTCCACTATCACCAGGATTTTGAACTTTCCCCAGGCGCACAAGGCAAACAGTAAGATGGTGCCAAGTGGAGGAGCCAATGGAAGGGACAGGATTCCTGGGCACATGGCCAGATCCTGCAGGTCAAGGCCATGTTCCTCACTCACAGCCAGCTGAGAAGAGCAGCCTGAGCGTGTGGGACACACCTTGGCCTCGTGTGAGGCCAGTGGGCCATGGCTAGGAGTTGCTGTGGAGCCTGGAGGCAACAGTGAGATGCCTTTGAACTTTACCACCAAATGCCGTTTTCCCCCCTTAATGATCCTTTTCGTTTTGGGGCTCAACAAGCTGATCTTTGCTCCCTGCTTTGCCTTGAATAAGGCCCCACCCTTTCCTGCAATTATATCCTCTAGGGAAACGGATGCAAACTTCACATTGAACTGTGGGAAGGGTATAGGGTGCCCCAAACAGGCTGGGGGTCCTGCTGCCCTACACAGAAGGAGGGGGACACAGATCCTGCTACTGGCTACTGGGTGTTTGTGGGATAGAGTGAGGTGGCAACAACGGGGCTCACCCTGTGTCCAGTGCTGGCATGGGTCCAGCAGCACCTTGTTTGGTCTGTGATTCATTTACCCATCCAACAGTTTCAGGTGTTGCGGTCCCTGATTTCGCAGCAACATGGGTACTTTCCTCTTCATTAGCAGCAAGAGGAGCAGGGAAGAGAGGAGTGATGTGGAGAGATGCGAAGCTGCACCAGCACACCAGCCCAGTCCTTCTGCACAATCCTTGAACAGGATCAGCCTCAAAACTTTAGGGAATGACAGAAGAAAGGAGCCGCAACTCCTGCCACTAATGACAGCAGAGCTACAGTGCAGCGTGGGTGGGTTTAGCCCAAGCACGAGCCTTTCCCACTCATCAGATCCCCTAGAATGGAGGTCTTCTACCAGGAAAAATGGGGTTGAATGGTGAACTCCAGTGAGCACATCCCTGGAGTCTCTGCCTGGTGTTCACTACCCCTGTGTGAGCATTTGAGGCACAGTGAATTAGATACTCAATAATAGCAATTCCTCCTCTCCCAGGGGAGACACAGGCTGACAAAAGGATGAATTAGTAGATACCTTGTTTTAAATCACAAGAGAGGCTGAGTGTATACTCCAAGCCACTTCCCAGTCTGATGTCCCTGCCTGCCAAATCTCCTCTCTGGAGCACAAGACAGACGTTGCTAGGTAAGACCATGAGTGACTGCAGTTTGCATCTCCCAATCTGCCCTCAGTTTTCCTTTCTTCAGGAGGATGTTCCCCCGGTGAGTGATTCCCAACAGTAAGTCACAGGAGGGGGTGTGGTGATGGAGAGGATGAGCCTTCTTGTGCTAAGGCTGAACTGTGAAGGAACTCAGCTTCACCCTCAGCTTTTTTAGCAAGGAAACGCAGCCAGGTGGGCTGCAGGGACAACATTCTAGGGAAGGATTCAAGGAATGCAGAATGTTGCAGGAGGAGTGGGAAAAAGATCATTAAGCAGGAAGCTGCTCGAAATGTCCTGGAATATAGGTAAAAAAGAACTGCTTCATCCTAGCCTTGGGAGGAAGACCTCAGAGAGGGAAGTTGCCTCTCTTTGGGGGATCTGAGGAAACAAGTTACTGCTGGAAGCAAACCTTGATGTGGAGAGAGCATTTCTTTACCAGTAAAGGGTGATGCACAGTCCTGCCCATGGAAGGAAGATAAGTCATATCCCCAGAATGATTGCTCAGGCCTAGACAGGACTGCTACAATGTCTGTGAAATGCAGAGGAGGAATGTTGGAGAGGGGAGGAATTCCAGCTGTAGCCATTGAAAATATTTAGGGAAAGTTTAGTGAGTTGCCTTTGAAATGGTGTGATCCCAGACAGCAAAGGATGGATGGCTGCAGCAGTCACATCTCACCAGGAGACAGGATAGTTTTCCCCTCTGCTCCACACTGTTATGGCCAAGTCTGGACACTGTGTTCAATGGACAAAGAGGGAGGTTTACAAACTGGAGTGATCCTGGAGGAGGATATCAAGGTGGTTGGGGACTAATAAACATGACAGAAGATGAGTGTGAGGGATGGGCTTGTTCATCCTAAAGAAGGCGAAGAAGAATTACTACCATGGGCTGCCCAAAGAAGGAGATGGAGCCAGACACTTCTCAAACATGCGCTGAGACAGGCCAGAGGGAAATGGACATAAGAATTGAAACAGGTAAACCCCAAAATAGAGCCATGGACAGCGATTCCTTGTGGTAGAGGGGCAGCCCTGGGCAGGCTGGGCAGGTGGTGGGCTTACATCCTAGGGCTCCATCTGTCAAAGTGAGGGCCCTGAGCAACCTGATCTGGCTTTGGATCTAGCCCTGCCTTGCACGAGTGTTGGATTAGGAACTCCACAAGTGCCTCCCAGGTAACAGCTTACAGTGGTTTTTCCTTGGTTAGGAGGTTAGTCTGAGTTTAACTGTGGGTGCTCTCCTGAGGACTGGAGGATATTGAGCTGGTGACCCCAACTGAGGCTGTACTGCCTCTGGGAACCTGGCCAGGAAGGGAGGTGTGAAATGGCAGGTGATGAGAGAAGTATCAAATCATACAACACTAAATGTAGAAATGCACCAAGAACACTTAACTCCATTTTCCCACTCTGATACCTCTCGCCAGCTGCTGCTTACAAGTGTGTCAAAAATGTATTAGCAAAAGAAAGGCTGAGTGAGCTGGGGTTGTCTAGTCTGGAGAAGAGAAGGCTCCGGGGAGACCTTAGAGTGCCCCCAGTGCTTAAAGAGGGTCCGAGAGAGCTGGAGAGGGATTTTGGACAAGGGCCTAGAGTGACAAGACAAGGGGGAATGATTTCACAGTGTCAGAGGGCAGGGCTGAGATGAGATATTGGGAAGAAATTTTTCCCTGTGAGGGTGGGGAGGCCCTGGCACAGTTTGCCCAGAGAAGCTGTGGCTGCCCCATCCCTGGAAGTGTCCAAGGCCAGGCTGGACAAGGCTTGTGTGAGTGTCCCACTACATAGGAGCCAGTATCTGCACTGCCATGCTCAGTGCAGGAAGAAAATGAGCCACTAAGAGTCCAGGGGGTGGGAGAACTGGAGCAATGGAGCCCTGACTGCAGTGGAATGGCCAGCCTTCAGTCATATACAGTATTCCAATTGTCAAAGCCCTTGTACCCTGTCTGTTTCTACTCTGCCTGGGAGCTCCAGAGCCCAGGGACACACTGAAGCTGCCTTGCACCTCATGAGTCTATAGTCTGAGCACCCAGGTGTGACAGTGTATGTTTCTGCAGCCTCAAAGCTGCAGTGCTCAGGTATGGAAAGAATGGAGCTGGGAGAGGAAAAGAGAGCGAGGCCACTGGTGTCTCTATGTCCCCTGTTTGTGGCACTCAGAGGTGACCTGCCCAATCAGGAAGCATGATCCTCACCTGGGTCACCCCATGCTGACTCTCCCTGTGCTCCCACAGAGCATTGCCTTCCTCAGCCCCTTGCATCAGAGCTGTGCTGTGCTGGCTGCTGGCAAACTGGGATGATCCCATCCACCACCTGGGATATGGTGACAGGTCAGATGTGCACAGCTGTGTGGGAACTGGTACCCTTGGAGTCTTGGCACTGTCTCTGTGCCCACCATCCCCAAGGAAGTCCTGGCAGTGACCACATTTCCTGTTGCATTGAGCACTCAAGGACTCCAAGGCAAACCTGAGAGCTCAGCCACTGGATGAGATCCTGGATGAGGCAATGGCCACCTCTTCGAGGCTGCTTTGCTGAGATTTTGCTTTCACGTGATAGGACTATCATCTAGGTTTTCGCATTTGGACATTTTGGGAAAGGTATGCAAGCAGTTTGTCACTGACTCCAACAGAGCCAGTCACACTGATGCCATGCTGGAGAGAACTCAAAACCTTGGGGTTTGGCAAAGGAGGGGAGCTGCCTCCAAGAATGTGGACTGTGGCCACAGGAGACACATTGCAGTCTGTCTTGTTGTCACCAAAGAGCTGTCACTGGGCTTTGGCAATTTGTGTGGCAAGGGAACAATGCAGTCACACATCTGATTTTGCAGGAGAGGAGGAAAGCTTTAAGGAGACCTTGGACAAAACCCATGCAGCCAATCCAGTCCTAAGTGCTGCTGCATGTCATGGAAAAACCTGAGGACATGGAGACGGAGTCAAGGATGGAAGGCAGGACTCCTGTTCTGGGCTGGATTGCCAAAGAACTGAGCGTTAGCTGTCCACAGAGTCGCTGCTGCTCTACGGAGCGAGCTAGATCTGGCCATGGGGGAAATACAGCTGGGCACAGTGACACCAGATCTCACTGGAGAATGGAGGAGAGTCAAGCTACACATGAACAGAGAAGCTTCTCACCTGGCTCCATAGCCAACAACACAACATCAGCTCTTTCTCCCTGAAACTTTCCAGCACGGCAATTTCTGAGTATGTGGCACATCACATCCCACGGAGAAGAGGAGGAGGAGGTCAGATGGAAACAAATTCCTGGCTGGGGAACAGGGCTCAACTAACATTCTGCCCGCAGCTAGCTGGGGGTCTGTAAGACACATGCAAGGGCCCTGGGACTCACCTGTACTCCAGGCTCATGCACTCAAAGAGCCGGGTGAGGGTCGGGTCGATGCTCCGGGGATCAGCCGGCTCAGGCTCAGCACGGTGGTGCCGTCGCCGCGGCAGCGAGTCGCTGTGTGGGCACGACACCATGAAGTGGCCACTGTGGATGACCTGGGAGGAGTTCTGTGCTGGAGCGTTGGGTACTGTGCCACCCACAGCTGCATCCTCTGAGTCAGAGTCGGAGTCGGAGACGGAGACGGGGCAAGGCCCAACCGGAGGCTCCAGGAAGGGTTCCGGTAGTCCCACCTGAGCTCCTGCCATCCCTGCTGCCTACTGGGGAGCTGTTATGGATCTGACCCGGCACCGTGATCCACGTCCCAGTGGAGCTGAAGCCCTACAGGCGCTGCATTGGCATCGAGCACATGCTGTTGGGCCCTACACGACACTGGCACCAAGCCTCCTCCTAGGCACCTCCTTCACCCAGCCCATGCAGTCTGTTCCTCGCTCCAGGGTTCAGCGGTTGCTCCCCAGGGTGGATTTGCTGCCAGCCCTATTTATAGTGCTGGTGGCTGATCCCGCCCATGGCACACCATCAGCAGGACACATCCAATGGCCACGAGGCACCAGCCACCAGAGCTTTAGCTCCATGCCACTGTCCTGCTCCAGCAGTGTTCTGATAACTCCAGCTTTTACATCCCCCACACACCTGGGGAGGAGCACTTTGGGTCCCCTGTCCCCCCTTGCTGTGGCCAAGGGTTGGCTGGCAGGCAGCTCTGTTTACCCAGAGTTAATCGCTGATCCCAGGTGCTGGTGGAGTGAGGAGCAGGCAGTATTTACCCAGTGCCTCTGCTTTAATGGATCTCCCTGCACTTTCAAGGGAACAAATACAGATAAAGGGACACAAACAGGTAAAATTATAGCAACAGGCACTCAGCTCAGCATAACACAGGCCAAGGCACTGAGCCAAGTGCTGAGCTGAGAAACAGCCCCAGGAAAACCTGCTCCAAGCTTTGACCCAGCAGGGGAGGGGATACAAACAAAAAATGTGAGAGAGGACAGCTATGAGCTTGGGGTATGATGAGATTTACACACCTTGTGGTCATGCAGTCCTTAAAATCAAAGAATCATCAAATCCTAAAATGATTTGGGTTGGAAGGGACCTTAAAACTCACCTCATTCCATTCCCCTTCCACTAGACCGGGTTGGAACCTTCCACTAGACATGGGACACCTTCCACAAGAACAAGTTGCTCAAAGCCCTGTCCAACCTGGCCCAGAATACTTCCAGGGATGAAGCAGCCACAGCTTTTCTGTGCAACTTGTGCTGGGACCTCACCACCCTCATGGGAAAGAATTTTTTCCTAATATACAGTCTAAATCCCCCCTGGATTGCCTTCACCTTTGAGGTTTCCTGAGAGAGACAGGCAGGCAGGGCTTGATGCACCAAGCCCGTGCTCCATGACAGTGGATCTTGGATAAATACAAGATGTAGAATGTGCCATCCCAGCCCGACCTGTGTCGCAAGCATCTGCTCACTGACCTGAGCCACAGAGGGACACAGCACATATAATTTCAGACTTAAACCACTTCTTTTCTCTCTGGTTTCTGGCAACTTCTTTCCCAGCCCCGCATCCTGGAAGGAGCACACATGCCTGGAAAACACTCAGGCATAGATCTTAGGTACCTCTGATGGAGATACAGTATAAATAGGTGGGATAAACCCAACATAGATGGCTGCAGGCATTGGAATCCTAATCCAGTTTGTGGATGGAGTTGAATATTTTCCATACCACCCAGGTGAGTCCAAGAAAGGTTAGCAGCTATCCAGGGTATTTTCTAGAGCTGGAAAAAGAATATGCACAAAAAGCTGGTTTGGGCAGCTTCTACACTGGTTGGTGCAACCCTCCATTTGGGATCATTTCTTCACTTAAGAACCATTTCTTCATTTTCCAGCCAGATTTCTGTGGGTCTGTAAATTTTTTTCCCCTCTGTGATTCATTACAACCACCTCAGCCTGTCTCAAGCTGCCTGTCAGGATGTTGAAGAGAGAAGTAATTTTAAAAGTACTTTATGCACACATTTTAAAGCAGTAATGGGCATGTGAGTGTCCTGAGAAACTAAGAATTAGGCAAGGCACAAAGAAACAAACATGTTAGAGATACAGAGGCTTTCTGGGCACATTCAACTCATGCTGTGTAAAAGAGACTTCCCAGGATTTTGACAAAAGCCATTTGCCATCTATTCACCAGCCGCAGGGAGACTTCAGTCCTCTGAGACAACGTCTGTTTAAGATGGAAATAGAGAAGTACATCAGTGAGGCTTTTATGAACATCACGACTCCCTCATTCCTGGTCCAGCAACTCTTGTCCTGCAGAGAAGGGAAATTCCATGGGCAAAGGGCATCCAGCCCAGGGAAAGGGGCGACAGATCCTTAGTCAACCAGGGAGCAGAGCAGGAGTCCTACACAGGGGCAGGTAGGCTGCAGAGCTGAGGAATTTTGTAAAAGGCTGTTTGGATCCCAAAACGTGTGATGCCAAGTACAGCTGCAGGGATGCAACACAGTCTTGGAGAGAGTGGGGCAAGGCAGATGTAGTCCAGAATGCAAAGCAAGATGAGTGTCCTAAAGTTGTCCCAAAGATGTCCCAAAGGTGCACTGACATATGGGTAGTTAGAGACCACAGTCCCTAGAGCATTGTTGCAAAATTATGCTGACATCGCACTCAGAGGTGTGGAGAAACAGCCTGTGCCAGGGGAATGGCTGGTACAGAAAGGTTGGATTTACTAGTAGCTGAAGAAACTGGGATTGGATAATACATGGAGATCTCCATGCGATCCAGACAGCACCAGGGCACTGCTGTGTGCAGTCACAGCAGTGCTGGGTGGGGTGGCTGGGCTCAGACCTGCAGGGTTCAACAGAGGTAGAGGAGCACACAGCTTCCAGTGTGTTCCCACTGGATGGGGCTCCTGGGAAGTCCTAAAAATTAAAAATTCTAGATTAAAAAAAAGCACTAAGAATGGAACTTGTAGCACTGTTGCCAGGAACAATGGAGAGGAGAAATATATCATGAAAGATTTATTAGAAAACAAGCAGCAAGGTGGCCTAACTACAACCTTGTCAGACAGGCCAAGGAGAATATATGGGTAGAAACAAGGAGAGCTTGTTAAAAGGAGATTAAAAGGAGCAGGAAACAGCAGCTCATCCATTTCCAATCCCTTGCCATGAGGACTCCTTCCACTAGACCAGGTTGCTCAAAGCTCTGTCCAACCTGACCTGGAACACTTCCAGGGATTCTCTGGGTAACATGTGCCAGGGCCTCATCACCCTGACAGATAAGAATTTCCTTCCAATATCCCATCTAACCCTGCCTTCTGGCAGTGGGAAGCCATTCCCCCTTATCTTGTCACTGCAACTCCTTGTCCCAAATCCCTCTCCAGCTCTCCTGGAGCCCCTTTAGGCACTGGAAGGGGCTCTAAAGTCTCCCCAGAGCCTTCTCTTCTCAAGGTGAACACCCTTGGCTCTCCCAACCTATCTCCAGGGCAGAGGGGCTCCAGCCCTAAGAGTACTTCCGTGGCCTCTTTTGACTTGCTCCAACAGGTTCAGGTTTCGTGTGCTGAGGGCTCCCGTCCTGGATGTTGTATTTGTCTAATGATCTCCAGAAGTCTCATTTCTGTACCTACTGAAAAAATAGTAATAAACACAGAATTTGTAGGAACTAATGAATAAGGTGTCCTGCTTTAGGACAAATTTGGGAGAAAACCCCTGAATGGGGTCCCTTTGGGAAGCAAACCCAAATGACCCCTCCCCACAATCAGTCCGGGAAAAAAAATCTCCTTAGAGAAAAGTGGAAAAAAACTATTTATTTAACAAACAAAGTGCCCACTAGCATAAAAAAATTGAATAATATGAAACAATAAAAACTCTCCTTGCTCTGA
The DNA here is from genome assembly GCA_017589585.1 of Phylloscopus whistleri. Lineage (NCBI taxonomy): Eukaryota > Metazoa > Chordata > Aves > Passeriformes > Phylloscopidae > Phylloscopus > Phylloscopus whistleri. Next base: position 229,852 of record JADMLD010000352.1, read on the forward strand.
GGTGAGATGGCAAACTCAGAAAATCCTTGTCATGGATGTAGCTCGGCTCACTCAGTCTCTTATCAGCTCCTCCGGTGCTGGAAATGCTGTCCTGGGCCCTGGGGGGCCTCAGGTGTGAGCTCTGTCCTGGGTTATGGAATCAAAAATGTGTATTCTATTTTCATCTGCTGAAAGCAGTTGGGGAATTGTTCTTTATTTCTTGTAACTTTGGAAGGAGGGGGACGGGGGGGAGGGGTGGGTGCCTTTTGGGTAATGGGCCATCAACAGACTATACCCCCGGACTATACCCGCTCCCCCCAGAGCCCCAGAGCCCCATCTGCATGCATGGTCCTATTGTGGGATGCCCTGCCCAGTGGGGGGAGTCTACAATTGCTGCCGGGAAAACTGAGCCGGCCGGGGACAGACTTCACTTGCTTCACCCCGATTCCTGGGAGGAAGACGGCACCCCATCTCATCTTCGCCAGACCCCATCTCATCATCGCCGGACCCCATCTCACCATCACCTCACCCCTGGACCCCTCCTCATCACCCCTGGACTCCTCTTCATCACTCCTAGACCCTTCCTCATCACTCCTAGACCCTTCTTTGGCTACAGGATCGTCCCTGCTCCAACAGAGCCACGTCTGTCACCCCAGGAGGACTCACTTCTGGACTGCTTCCAACACCCTGACTAACAGGGTGCCAGGTGGCAGCTCTGATTCTGTCAGGGCTTTCCCAAATCGTTGTTGTTTGTTTGCTGGTTTGGTGGGGTAGTTTTGTTTCCTACCACATTTGTATTATTGATATTCCTAGTAAAGAACTGTTATTCCTATTCCCAAATCTTTGCCTGAGAGCCCTTAATTGAAAATTTATAATTTGGCAGGGGTGGGGGGTTTGTATTCTCTATTCGAAGGGAAACCCCAGTTTCCCTGGCAGACACCTGTCTTGTCAAACCAAGACAGCTCCCAGTGTCTCTCTGGGTCTTCAGTCCACAGCAGGTTTAAACAGTCCCAAGAAAAAGAAAAAACAGTCCAGTCAACTTCTCTGCCTCAGCCTTCTAAACTAACTAAAAGCACAGGAGATTTCTGTCCCACTGTCTGTCCGTGCTGCAGACAATACAGTCCAGGAGTGGAATGTGGAAGAGTGAGTGCAGTTTCTGAAAACAAACTGTGCACTTCTTCTTTCCCCCCCTTCACTCTCAGAACCAGTCTGAAAGGTACAGAACACAATATCCAACATAAACAGAACAGACAACTGGGATACAAGCATCATAAAGTCACCCTAGGAGAAAAGGGAAGTGGCAAGGCAAGTGGTCCTGGACCCAAGGCTGCCAGAGCTCAAGGAGCATTTGGACAATGCTGTTGGGAACACGGTGAGATTTTGGGCGTGTCCTGTGCAGGGCCATGAGTTGGACTTTGATGATCCATGTGGGTCCCTTCCAACTCAGGATATTCCATGAACTTATGATTCTATAAATAAAATGATCTGAGGAAGGGTCAACATAGTTTTTAGCAGAATGCTGTGGCTCAGAAATCTGCTCCAGCTGTTGCTAGAAGAGGTTGTATGTGTGGATGAAGTGATTTGTCAATATAATGCCATCCAAAAACATTTTTAAGAAGATCTATCATAGAGTTTTCAGAGACACTGAGCTGTAAGAGATCAATAGCTTGCAAAGATAAGGCAAATTGGTAAAATGCAGAGGTTTCTTGTTGGATGCTACAAATATCTCCACTGGGGCTGCAATTTTCAGCATATCCATGATATGGAGAAGAAGCCGGAAATAGGACTTATGACAGTGTTTCTGCTAGAGAAAATAGTTCAGAACTGTCACAGCTAAAGGTGGCTAGAGAGTACTGCAGAAGACTTTCAGGCTACAGAATGAATGGGTGATAACATTGGAAATGAGAGTCAATGTGGATAAGGGTAAAGTGAAGCACATCCCTCACTGTACACTGGGAGACCTTAGATTAATGCCAGTCAAGAGCTAAAGGTAACTGTAAGCAGTTCCCTGAAAACATCAGCTGAAGGTTCATGAGTAATTCAAATGTAAAAAAGGTTCCATATATTGTTTGTCCCAGTATAAAGCAAGCTCACAAGTGTGTGTTTGTGGCTCAGACAAAAAGGCAAAACACTGGAAAAGGTCACAGAAAAAATGGGTGGCCAGAAGTGGGAATGGCATCTTTGCAAGAAAAAGGATCTGGACTGTTAGGAAAGAGGTGAATGAGGTGACAGGCACTGACAGTGTAGATATGGCTGCAGTAAGAACAGGGAATGGATAGAGGTGGAAATTCAGCACTTTTCAGAGATGGAGACTGGACTGCATGATCTCCAGAGGTCTGAATGCTGACTGTTCTGTGATTCTGTGTTTCTGGGAGCACCAGGCAAAGGAAGGGTTGGCATGTTCATCTCAGGATGTTGTGAAACAAGAAGTCTAATTGGACTTAATAAGGAATTGGATAAACTTATGGAGGACTGGAACTATTAAAATTCTTCGAGTGTCCAAAGCAAAGCTGACTGATGGGAACTCAGGACAGAGGTGCAAGGTCACGCTTGGCCTCCTGTTGCTCAGGCAGGTGTTCTTGGGCAAAGTGACATCCTCCAGACCCTCAGGGTAAGAGGCACGCCCAGCTTGTCAGAGCCACCTGGGCATCTGTTCCTCAGGCCCATGCAAGAATCGGAAGGTACTTTCCATCTTTGGCTGCAGATGAATAAAAGATCTGAAAAAAAGAAGCAAATTATACCTTCAGCAAGCACACCATGTTCCCTAAGAAGCAATTATGAAGTGCATATTAAATCCTTTGGGAAAAGTTGAAAAATCCTAATTCGGGGAAACATGTATTCTCTCTGCCTGGAAAGGGATTTTCTGCTATATTTTTTCTGCTTGCCCAGAGAACCTGTGGCTGCCCCATCTCTGGAAGTGTTCAAGGCCAGTTTGGACAGGGCTTGGAGCAACCTGGTCTTGTGGAAGACCAGGTTGCTTGTGGTCTTGTCCCTATCCGTGGCAGAGGGGTGGAACCAGATCAGCTTCAAGATCCCAAACCATTCTGTAAGTTCGTGACTCAATAGCTATGCTATGAAGTTCTTGGTGCTTTTTTCCTTGGACGGCCTCACTCACATTCCCTGTGTGAACAGCTGGTGCTGACAGGATCTCAACACTCCTGCAGCAGCAGGACAGAGTAAGGAACATGGAAAAGAAAATTGTAGCCTGCAGCTAGACTCCTTACAGAATATTTCTAGGCTCTCCTTGTCTGCCAGGCTTCCTTCCCACAGGAAGCTGCATGGCAAACCCTGGGCAAGAGCACCCTCTGGGGACCAGCAAAAATGTAATGGTGAGATTACACTTCTCAAATTCCTTCTTTTCACACTGACATTTCATTTTAAGTGGGTTTCATGATGGTGATGTGTCCAAGGTTGTTTGCCTAGAAAGTAGAGCCTGCTGGGCAGGGCTGGCTCGCTATGCCCCATCTGTTACTGTGGGACAAGCTGAGCCCCCTTGAAGAGAGCAAGAGAGGCCTGAGGACATACAGCAACCTCAGAGCTTGTAGGAAAAGTGAGGTATCACTTCAAAAAATCATGGAAAGGTTTGGGCTGGAAGGGACCTTTAACATATTTCATTGCAACCCTACTGCCATGGCCAGGGACACTTTCCACTAGACCAGATTGCTCCAAGCCCTGTCCAGCCTGGCCTGGAACACTTCCAGGGATGGGGCAGACACAGCTTCTCTGGGCACCCTGCGCCAGGGCTTCACCACACCCACAGGAAAGAATTTCTTCTCAATATCCCACCTAACCTGCCCTCTGGCAGTGTGAAGCCATTCCCCCTTGTCCTGTCATTCCAGGGTCTTGTCTAAAGTCCCTCTCCAGCTCTCCTGGAGCCCCTTTATGCACTGGAAGGGGCTCTAAGGTCACCCTAGAGCCTTCTCTTTCCCAAGCTGGACACCCCCAGCTCTTCCAGCCTCTCCAGAGCAGAGGGGCTCCAGCCCTTGGAGCATCTCAGTGGCCACCTCTGGATTAGCTTCAACAGCTTCACATCTTTCCTGTGCTAAGGACCCCAGAACTGGAGGCAGCTCTGCAGGTGGGGTCTCACAAGGGCAGATGGGGACAATCTCTTCCACTTGACAAATGTCACACTGGTTAAAGATAACAAGGGGACATGGTGCAAAAGAGACTATTCTGCATCTTGCTAAGGAGACTCACCATGAGGATGGAATATCCAACGGAATTGTCTTTCCTATCATGGAAGGGAATGTGGTGCTGGGAGCCCAGCACAGGTGGGTGGTGCTGCCCCTGAGCTGCCTCTCACCCCACCTGGATGCATAGTGGGTGTCTAGCCTGGGGGAAGGCATTAACAGACAGTTCCTTTAATCATACATCTCCATGCATATCTCAAGGCAAGAGAGTTAGCCAAGAAAAAAACCAAAAAGATTTCTAAATGCAACAAGAAATTCCCAAGTTTTACAGAAAAGAACATTTTGTTTAGGTTATTGTCTCCTACACCAGGTTTAGTGTCCATTTTGAGCTGGCAGATGCCTACCCCTGCCTATCACACACTGCACTGTAGAGGAGCAGGAGGCAGTAGAGGCAGGGAGAGAAATCCCACGTTTCAAGGCAGACATGCAATAAAATGACAGTGTAAAAAATCACACACAAGCACAACAAAGTAATAGAAGATTTATTATTGATGATTTTTATTTTCTAGCTCATGTCTCTATATTGATGAGGAAACAGCTCTCAGATCCCTGAGCCAAAGGCACTCCAGGACTCACATGCCACTGGAGACAATTTTAGTACATAAATACCACGGAGGCTGGAAGCTGGAATGGGTGGCATCTGCTGAAGAGTTCTGCCCTCAAAGATGAGGATGTATCATAGAATCATGAGGGTTGGAAAAGCCCTCTAAGATCATCAAGTCCAGCTGTTCTACCAGCACTGACTCTGGGAAGTCATCATGGCCTTGGCTCAGGGAAAAGCTGAGCTGCAATGGTAAAAACCCACTAAAGCATTAACCTCTTTGAGCACTTCAAAGGTCTGAAATAGACTTTCACAATTCAGACAGTTCTTTGAATACCAATTTATTTTTGACTATTTAAGATCTATTAAGACTTACATGCGGGAGGTTCAGAGTAGGAAGTTGCCTGTGCACTTTAGTATCTTGAGCAAGATATTCAGCAAAAATTAGATAGTTTTCCTGAAACTAAGGATATAAATCAACTAACAAAGCCACAGAAGTCTACCAGGTTGACCATTTCACATGTTGTATGAAGCACACTACCAACCTGGAAACTTCTGGGTTTCCAAGAGACTGTTTCTATTATTAATGTAATTAAAATGATCTGACTCTGAACTAGAGTTAGGCAGAGGCACAGCTGAGAAGTAGAGAAAATCTACAGGAGGAAGAAAAAGTGGAAAATGCCTAATTTTATTCCATAGCTACATACGACCAACCCCTCCAAAGATCTTGTGGCACACCCAGTTTGGTTTTGCTGCGTTCCAATTCTTTGGAGAGCCAGAATTAGCCCCAGGTCGGAAAAGGAAAGGAAAAGAAAGAAAATGAAAACGCAACTAGCAGTAGGTGATGGGTTTGATAAGGATGGCTGAGGCTCTGCAGTTCCCCTGGCACAGGCTGCCCCATGTCATGCCTCCTTTGAAGTTCAGACGCACAGAGTAACATGCCGAGTACCACCACCCCCCCCCAGAGCTGGCGGAACAATTCCCAGTAGAAGTGTCCTGATCCCGATCTTTAGCAGAGAACTTCATGTTGTCATGCATGGTGGTTGTACCCTTGGAGGCCATGGCATCCTCTGCTGACCCTGAGTGCGCTCCCAGCCTCAGCTGGTAGCCCTGGGACTCATCATCCAGGCTGAACAGGTTGTAGTCTGCAAACTTCATGTTATTTGAAGCATCCCAGATGACAAACCTGACCTGGTAGACCTTCTGCCTGGTGATCTGGTGGATGTACTCAGTGCCCAGCCAGAACTCGGTGTGTACATTCCCAAAGCCGTGCTTGTAGGTGCTCCAGGACTCATCCCAGCTGACTGATGTATCTCTGTGGTTCCTCTGGATGACAGTCCAGCCTCCATCCTCCCTGCTCATCTCACAGTAGACCACAATGGTTTGCTGTCCTGTGGGCTGGATGACGTAGATGCCACTGGGGCTACTAGCAGGAAGCTCACTGCAGTCCTTGGGCCAACCTGGGGCATGAGAGAACATTGGAGGACCAACACACAACATCCCAGTCTGCCGTCCCTGCAACCCTAGCATCCACTGCATCCCTCGGGTCGGGAAGGAGGAACCCTCATTCCTGTAGCATTGGACCCTCTGGATGGCTGTGAAAGCCCAGCTTTGCTCAGAAAGGACATCCTCTGTGGACTTGTGGCAGCAGAATAATGGCAGCAGAGTCCTCTGAGATCACAGAATCCCAGAATGGGTTGGCTTGGAAGTGACCTTAATGCCCATCTTTCTCCACCCCCCTGCCATGCCAGGGACACCTTCCACTAAACTAGGTTGCTCCAAGCCCCATCAACCTGGACTTGGACACTTCCAAGGATGGAGCAGTCACAGCTTCTCTGGGCAATCTGTGCCAGGGCCTCACCACCCTCCTTGTCTGACATTTCTTCCCCATGTCCAACCTGACCTCATCCTCATTCAGTGGCCTTCAAGTTTGGAGGAGCACTTGGAGTTCTGCTGAGGTGCTGGGTTGGCTGCTCCCTCAGGCTGATTGCCAACCCACCACCACTGTGCCTTCATTCCCTACACCTCTCCCTGTTCCCTGGGGGATGTGGGTGCTTACTGCGGCCCTGTGCCTGCTGAGGGTCAGCTGCCCGGTTCCACTGGATGATCCCTCCAGCTTCATCTGTATCAGGAAAAAAAGGAGTGAGAAGAGCAGCCCTGTGCCACAGCACAGAGGTAAGTCCAGCCCCAACAGGGTATTATTTCCAGCACAGAGGGGTTTTTTTTGTGTGGCATTTCAATGATGCCACTTGGCTCATTTTTCTTCCTGTGTGGTAGTTTTTGGTTGGAAAATCTTCAAAGGGATCAGAGACTAGGAATGGGAAAGCTGCAGCCATTAAGGAGCTGCCTATTTGCTCCTCTCAGCAAGGAGCAGACGGCATATCTGAATAGAACCACAGAATCATGAATGGTTCAGGTTGGAAGGGACCTTTAAAAGACTAAACCCCCTCTGCTATAAGCAGAGACACTTTCCACTTGAACAAGTTGCTCAGGGTAGTAGTGATGCGTAGAAGGATATACAGAGAGAGAAGGATCAAGAGGGAAACAGACCATGGGTGCTCTCAGACCAAGATCAAACAACTGGGAGCAGTTGCTGTGAACCTGCTTTTCAATGATGAAGGATTCATATGTTTATTCAATCCATAAAGAGCTCCAGAAACCTTCAGAGCATGAGGGAGCTCACAGCTAGAGAGAATGATGCTCTGTTTAAGAGAAATACCAGCACCCCTCTCAGTAAGACTGTTTCCCTGAAAGCCTCTGGAACTGTGACCTCCATCAGTGGTGTGATGAGGCTTTGGGACAGTTTAGCCACATGCAAGCTTCAGAAAGAATTTTAGTTAGTCAGTTATACAAAGTCTCTCTGAAATTTCAGGGCTGTGAATAAACTATAAAAATGTATATGGGAAGAGAATACAAAAAGGAAGAGAAACAGCCTGTCTAGAGAAAGTTGCCACATACAATCTTGTCAATAACAAAGAAGGTTGAATTACCAAATCTGAAGTTTGGTTAAGATATTAAATTAGAGGAAGATTTGATCAGGTTCCTTTTATTTCCACAAGACCATTTTCCACACCTCCCTTTCTGTGCAGAGGAGAGGGCTCCTGATATTTGGATGAATAGAGTTCAGGGATGTAAGACAGAAAACACATACCAGGAAGAGGCCCATTGAAATGGATATTAATGATTTCATCTAAATTTACTTTCAATCTCTCCAGGTTTTCAATGTGCAGAGCAAGAAGCGGGGACAGCAGGGCCAGCACAAAGGTGAAGAACAGAGGACTGTTGTGATGAGCAGCTGGAGAAAGAAGATACACAGTGAATCTGGGAATGTGAATCCTTTGGAGGAGAACTGATGTGTTGGGTTGTGGACATCGCTGGTACCTAAAGATACTCAGGAGCTACTACAGGAGGGATAAACAAAGCACAGGGACCTAAGACCTTGGAAAGAAAAGCAGGGATGCCCAGCTGCACAGAGAATTCATCTCATCTCATCCCATCCCATCCCATCCCATCCCATCCCATCCCATCCCATCCCGTCCCGTCCCGTCCCGTCCCGTCCCGTCCTGTCCCATCCCGTCCCGTCCCGTCCCATCCCATCCCATCCCATCCCATCCCATCCCGTCCCGTCCCGTCCCGTCCCGTCCCATCCCATCCCATCCCATCCCATCCCATCCCACACTCACCCATGCTGTCTCTGTTGATTAAGGAGCTCTCTATGGAGTAAGGAGCTGAGTAGGTCTGGTCTGGTGGCAGCCCTGGTCAACCCTGATGTTATATAGGGCTCATCAATGAGGTGAAGCAGGTGATCAAATAGCAGTACTCATCCATTCCTGGAAATTTCTGGTCTGTTTGTCCTCTGAAGGTACCTCTGCTCATGCACCATCTGTACTGTTTCTGTGGTAAGGGTTCCCAGCTGCTAGGGTTCACACAGGATTCCACGAAATCAAGAAAAGCTCCTGATAACACCTACTAGGACCATGGCAGGGGTCCCTGGGATCAGCAGGTGGGGGGGAGGACCTGCTGGTGCTGCCCAAGCACTGGATGAAAATGGGGACTGAAAGCAGAGGGGAAGAAAGAAGAGGCTCCAACCTGGTGCTGAGAATTTACCAAAATACCCCGCACAGATGTCACCCAACAGTTGCAGCTGCTGTCTGATGCACTGGCCACGAGAGAATGGAGATTCTCTCTACGAAAGCATCTGGGCTGGGGTGATGCCCACCCACACACAATGTGGGAGAGCAAGTCAGCAGAGCACTCATGAGCCTGTTTCTCCCTCTCAGGGCACATGGGATAAGGGTGGGGAGTGTAGGGACAGAGGCATTGTATGACCACCAGGTTTTTGCTCAGAGCTGCCACAACACGTCCAGGGGTCAGGGATGACCCCTAGGAAAGGTTGCTGACCTTGGCCCCTGACCTTTGCTGATGTACCATCTTTGGTTGCTGACCTTTGCTGATGGAGGGCACAAGGCATCTGTCTGCAGCCCAGATCTGTTTGTCAGTGAGGTGAGGTAGTCGATCCAAACAGCAGAACTCACCCATTCCTGGAAGTTTATGGTTTGTTTGCCCCCTTCCACAAACACCTTATCTCACATGCCTGCTGTTGTGCTTCAGTGGTAAGAGTTCTCAGCTGCCGGTGTTCACACCAAATTCCACAAAACCGACAAAAGCTAGTGATAAAGATTTTTTCTCCGGGTTTTAATAATTATGAGGTTTGAAGCCAAGCCCTGTAGGGACAGTCTGTCACCTGGCCATGCCACAAATCTCTGTTAGACGCCCTCCAGGTCTGTCCACCCTCACCTGGTGCATCACTCACAGGGATTCTGTGCTCTGACATTTCACATGGGATTCCACACACACTGAGCAGCAAAAGGGCCTCATCTGCAGCCCTAGCCCCTGCTTCCAGTGCCATATAAAACCAGGGACTATAGCATTTGTCTTAGACACATTTCTGGTAGGCAAATTTCAAAACAGACGGGAAGGGTCTCCCCAGCCCTTCTGGCAGTACTCCCCATGCCACACAGGAGCAGGGCTGGCTCTCTTCATATAACTGGGCACCAAGAGCAGCCCCAAATCCAAGGTGCCGAGCTGTGCCTGACATCCCAACCTGTGGGCACTGGGGTGGCCCTGGCTGCTGGTACCCCTTGGTGACATCCTCATCCTACAGCTATAAGGGAGATCCCTGCAGCTGGGACCCCATGCTGAACCCCTCTAGCACTGCAGACCCTTGAAGTAGCAGTATCAGGGCATGGATAGCCTTGAAAGTGTGAGTCCAGCCAGGGTATTTTGAGGTCGCAAGGGATGCTGAATTACGGGAGGAGGGAGAAGAAAGGAGCCTCCCCCTGACAGAGACCTGCAGCTTCAGCTGTCCCCTGCTCCTCCTCTGCCCTCCACTGTGGGACTTGCTGCCCAGGGAACCATCATCCCTCAGCACAGAGAGTGGAGCCAGATGGATACCCAGTGCTGGTGACACTCAGGGGTACAAACTGTTCCACCAGGACCACAGCAGGAGCTGGAGGTCAGATGGCAGGTCAGGGCGGAGGACCTGCTCATGCCACTCAAGCACTGGATGAAAATGGGGACTGAAAGCAGAAGGGAAGAAGGAGGACACCCTGGAGAACCGCTGAGGGTTTACTGAAACAGCTGGCACAGATGTGACCCAGTAGCTGCTGCCTGATGCACTGGCCATGAGAGAATGGAGATGTTCTCTCAGAGAGCACCTGGGCTGGGGTGATGCCCACCCACACAGAGCAGGGGAGAGCTGGTCAGCAGACCTCTCCCAAGACTGTTTTTTCCCCTCAGGACATATGGGATAAGGTAGGAGCATTGTGGATGGGGCACTGTATAACACATCCCGTCAGAGTTGGGCTTTTGCAAGTATTGAGATGCATGTTATACATATAATGTAAGAAGGTTGTACTGTATTTCCTTTTATTTGTGTAATGAAGGTATATTTTCTAATTGTAGCATAGTGTAAAAGCAAAAGATTAAGGTTTTTTCTTTGTAACATCTAAATTGACCAAACCAGAATGTGGAGGAGAATCATCTTGCATTCCTGTGAGAGAAGATTGCTGATAAAGAACAATTGAACTTTTATGGCCAAGAAAGACTTACGACACCTAGCCGGCTAAAAGGCGCCAAGCAGAGATAAAGAAACTGCAATACTTGGAGACCCTTGAAACGGATAAAGAAAACAGATGTTTAAATATGCATTAGTCTCTTTTAAATATGTATCACAGAGATTCTTAAATACCAAAAAATCTGGAATAGGCGGGGTGTTGGTGTATACCCTCAGCTGAGTAGCTACCTTCTTCTGTCTCCTAATTGTCTATTTTTAGTTTATTTTTAGTCTATTTTTAGTCTATTTTTATTAAACTTGTAAATTAATATAAAAAGGTGAAACATCATTTTTCACAGGACCCATCATCTGAAGCACCGGGCATGTGGGAAGCTTCACCCACTGCCGCAGTACTGGCTGGCACTGGGGCACAGGTACTGGTCAGAGGTGGGTGCACCTGCTCCCGTCCTAGGGAGGAGGACACAGTGCCAGTTCCCTTTCCCCACAGTCAATGAACCCTGCTTTGCTCAGGTCCCACTCCCTTCCCAAGCCCTGCCCACAGCTCTGCTACCCACAGGGGGAGGAGTCAGCTCAAATAAACCCTGGATCCAGACTGTACTGCCTCATGTCTACCTGTACGGTGACGCTGCACACACAGGAGCAGTCAGGGTTCTAGGGGGGAATAGTGGAAGATGTTCAGGGATACCATGTTCAGGTGGGGTCCCATTTGCTGCAACCCTGTTAAAGTCTGTCTTTGCTCTCTGCTCCATGCCATGGCTGAGGAAGCTGGAATTCCAGCCCCATGCTGCTGCAAGGGCTGTGGGAAGAAGGGTGCCCCTGAGGGGTGTCAGGTCACCAGAAGAGGAGTCCATGCTGTGGGCATCCATCCCTATGGTGGTGCCTGGCATCAGTCAGCAGCCCAGGACTGGGTGCTGGGAGGTGATGCTTCAATGCCCCCCAGAGGGTTGGGGAGACCCAGGCTGAGTGGGGATCTTGGATCAGCCCCACAGTTCTCAGCCTGGACTCCTGGCAGGGGGGGGAACAGGGACCACAGGGCATCTGGGGATGAGAGGACACTGCATCATGGCCAAGGCTGTCCAGCCACAGTGTGGGTGACACTTGGTGGCCAGGATGCACCAGGACCTGGCTGGCCACACCTGGATTTTGTCCAGTGACCAGAGAGCCCAAGGGGCTTGGGGACAGCACTTCCTCCTCAGTGAGCTGGACCCACATTGGCCCAACCTGCCTGGTGGCGATGCGACTGTGCCCTGTGCCAGGATGGGCACATGGGAGTGGGCACAGCAGGAGCACTGGGTGACGCTGCTGTGGTTGCCCAAACTGGCCAGCCTGGGGCTGGGGTGTTCCCCAGCAGAGACCAGACAGACCCTCATCCCTAGGGCTTGTCAGTGCTGGGCAAAGCCCTCAGAGCTGCTCATCCTTCCCTGAAGCATCTCCAGCATCAAAACCCTGCAGCTCCTTCATTTAAATGTCACCATGCTTTATTATAATTTATCGCCTATTTGATATTTTTCTTGAAATCCCACAAATCTTTTAATAAGAAACCTGGCTCTGCCCTATCCTAGTGCTTATTCCTATTGGTCTCTACAGCTTGCCAGACATAGTGTCTTGGGTTACACCCAGTGGGGGGAGCCAACCATTCCTACATGGATAAAACTGAGACGTAGGAACACAAGGCATCTGGCTTCACCCGATTCCCGGAGGAAGACTGGACCCCTTCTCACCATCACTGGACCCTTTTCTACAGGATCATCTCTGCTCCAACAGAACCACATCTGCCACTCCAGGAGGACTCACTTTTGGACTGCTTCCAACACCCTGACTAACAGGGTGTCAGGTTGTAGCTCTGACTCTGTCAGGGTTTTCCAGGATTGTTGTTTGTTTGTTTGCTGGTTTGGTTGGGTGGTTTTGTCTTCTACTACATTTGTATTGTTAATATTCCTAGTAAAGAACTGTTATTCCTATTCCCAAATCTTTGCCTGAAAGCCCTTAATTGCAAAACTATAATTTGGTGGGGGGGGTGAGGGGTTTATATTCTCCATTCTAAGGGAAACTCCAGCTTTCCCTGGCAGATAACTTGTCTTTCCAAACCAAGACACATAGAGCTGGATTTGCCAGTGGTTGTTGTTTAGACACAGGATTTTACTGCAGGGTTTAAAAAGTACTGCCCTGAAAGCCCATGTGGGTGGAAATACTTCTCCAGGTGTAGGTGTCAAGACCACATCTTCAGAAATGGGGCTTATTTAGATTTTCCAGGAAATAAGGAAATAATGAATGTTTATGCTTCTCCCACCCTGATGAGGGGGTGATGGAAACCCTAAAGATCACCAGCCCTGGAAGTGTTTGAAAAACATGTAGATGTGGCAACAGGGGATGTGGGCTAATGGGGGGCTTGGTAGTGCTGGGTTAGAATCAAACATCTTAGAGGGCTTTTCCAACCTTAACTATGATTTTAAGAGAAAGGGATTATTTATAGAGCTCAGAATAAGGACATTTTCTTGTGATGCACATCAAGGCATTGTGTTTCCAAACCATGTTTTATTCACTGGGGCAGAAGTACAGGATTTGCAAGGTGTCAGCCTTGTTATAATGCAATTAAGCCAAAAATAGCTCAAAGGGAAGGACCCTGCAAGGGAAACAGAGGAACTCTGCAAGAGAGATGAAAGACAAATCCCTTGGCAGCCCAGGCTGTGCCATACTGCCCCCTGCTCCTCTTTCCCAGCAAAGAGTGGCCCAGCAGGACTCTGCTCTGGCCCCATGCCCGACCCAAGTGGTTGGTGAGGTAGCCCTAGCAGTAGGTGGTGGGTTTGATGAGGATGGCTGAGGCTCTGCAGTTCCCCTGGCACAGGTTGCCCCATGTCATGCCTCCTTTGAAGTTCAAACGTCTCGGGTTGGCTGGTTTCCTGAGATTTGGCTGGTTCAGAGTCTTTTGCCCTCTGAAAGGCCCCGAGCCAGACGCAAGAACAAAATGGAGTCTTCAGATTCTTGGTTTTCAAGGTTGCTTGTTCTGTTTATTATTTCTTATCTTTCCGTTTGCTCTGTGCCCAGCCAAAGTCTCTGCAGCTCAGGCATCAGGAGACTCCTCCTCCGATGGAGGTTCATCATCTCTTATACCAATTATTACCTATCTATTATTTACAATTATACACCAATATCTACAATCTATACTAAACAGGTCATTTCTACTCTGACCCAATCTCCTTGAAGCTCCTTTGTGCCACCGTCACAGCAGAAGATGGAGACGAAGAAGAAGAAGAACTCAGGGTACTGCCCAGAATCCTCCATCCTGTCCCCATTCACCCCTATTCTAAAAACCCAAATGTGATAAACTACACTACCCTCTTTTACACCTCTGTGGCTTGTAATTCCTCTCTCAGTGTTGGAAGCTTTTCCCATGGACTGAAGTCAAAGCCAGTGTCTTCCTGGGCTCTGTGCCAGGGTCTCCAACCCCCCTGTACAGGTCCCAGACCCTCCTGTACAGGTTTCAAACCCCCCTGTACAGGTTTCAAACTCTGTTGTTCGGGTCCCTGACCGTCCAGGGCAACTGAAGGAATGCCCTGGATTCCCACACAAATGCACAGAGTAACATGCTGAGTACCACCAACTGCCCCTGGAGCTGGCAGCACAGTTCCCACTAGAAGTGGCCTGATCCTGATCTTTAGCAGAGAGCTTCATGTTGTCATGCATGGTGGTCACACCTTTGGAGGCCGTTGCATCCCCTGCTGACCCTAAGTGTGCTCCCAGCCTCAGCTGGGGATGTTGTGACAGGCAAAAGGATTATAAAAAGAAAAGCATCATAAAATCAGGCCTGCTCTGCTAAATTGCCAAAGTTAGCCTGTCACTTCTAAGTAATTTGCAAGTTCCCATGTGAAAACAGTCTTGGTATGAAAACTTGTTAGCATAACAACCTATTCCTGCATTGAAAAACATGCATCTGCAACAACAAGGGATTTGTCCCATGAGAATCAGTAAAGAAAATATGTAAACAATCCCAGAATAGAGAAATTTGATAGACAAGTGGAATACCTTTTACTAGCCAATAGAGTAACTGGCAAGAAAGCTATTAACCAGTTAAAGTTGCACACCAGGTCTGTAAAAACTGTATGAGTTGTGATAATAAAGAATTGGCTTTTTCCCACATGAAAATAATGGCATCTCAGCTAACTTATTACAATACTGGGACTCATCATCCAGGCTGAGCAGGTTGTAGTCTGCAAACTTCATGTTATTTGAAGCATCCCAGATGACAAGCCTGACCTGGTGGACATTCTGCTTGGTGATCTGCTCGGTGCCCAGCCAGAACCCAGCGTGCACATTCCCAAAGCCGTGCTTGTAGGTGCTCCAAGACTCATCTTGTTGTATTGCACTAAGTAGTTAGATCATTTTGTTATAATGCACTGGGTGTTTCTGTTATGTGTGTTCACACAAAGCATTTGCTGTACCTTCCTATGAGCCTCAGCACTGAATCCCCTCTACCTGACACCACCTATGCCTCACCTCCCCAGGTCAGCCCCCATCAGCTGGTAAACCCCTTCCCCTCCCCCTCCTTGGCAGAGGGCATAAAACTGCCCTCTGGCAGAGAATTGCCCTCTTAATTCCTCTCTTAACTCCCCCAAGCTGCATGGAGTAGGATCTGCATTAAACTGTAGGACTGTGTTCCTGAAGAATTAAGAGTGCCTTTTGTCTTTTATCTTCGTTCTTGCCTCAGTTTCCCCCCAACCATACTGCTAGCCAGGGCTAAAGCTCAGGGGCGAGTGGGAATTGAGGCATCATCTCAGAAGATTGCTGAGCTTTGCTGGTTCCTCTGAATGATGGTCCAGCCCCTGTCTGCCCCACTTTGATGGTTTCAATCACTTACTATATTTCATGTGACTGGGAGAACATAAAGAACAAAACAGGCTTATCTTCAAATTACAAAGACAGTTTATTTACACACACTGAAAGAATAAAAATAGGAAGAAAAAAGAAAGAACAACAAATGAAACTTCCAAAACATCCTTCCCTCCCTCTCCAAGTTTTCACTTTCTGTTATAAATGCATATTTTGGAGTTGGCTTTTCGCAAATATTGAGATGAATGTTATACAGATAATGTAAGAAGGTTGTACTGTATTTCCTTTTTATTTGCGGAATTTAAAAATGTAATGAAGGTATATTTCCTAATTGTAACAAAGTAAGAGATGGGGGTTGTACTTTTTTGTAACCTCTAACTAGATAGAAGCCGGAAGGGTCTTCTGACATTCCTGGGAAAAAAAAGATTGCTGATAAAGAACAATCGAGCCTTTTGAGGGTTTGGATCTTCAGAAGACAGATTTACAACATCTACCCAGACTACATGGAATTTTACAGATAAATTGTATATTGCAACCAAAATGAGTATTTGAATCATGTATTAGCTTATTTAAATATGTAACACAGGGGTCCTTAAAACAAAGGATCTGAAGACAGACGGGGTGTTGCTTTGCACCCTCAGCTGAGTAGCTATCTTTTCCTGTCTCCCAATTGTCTATTTTTATTCTATTTTATTTTTATTAAACTTATAAATTAATATAAAAAGGTGAAATGTCGCTTTTCACACTTTCCACACTCAACATAAAAAGACATAACCTATAACTTCAGTCAGTTTTACCATTTTAAGATAATCTTTCATCAATTCTTCAGGAAAGGAGTCTCTCTTGGTTCCAATAGAGACCTCCTCTGCAAGAACCTTAAAAAAAGAACTTGCAAACCAATGAAATCACACCCATTTCACAGCTTTCCCAACAGTGAAAACATGGGCCATGTACTCAACACACTGCAAACTGGGGTGTCGCCTTTTAAAGATGTCTCACTTCAGGGGCAAAGGATTTTCTCATCTCAAGGAACAGAGCTATCTCCTCACTTCTTCACTACACACAGAAGGCTTTCATCTCTCTGTTCAAACGTCTCATAAAATCAATTTTACTCAGTCCATCACACAATACCTTTGCTCAAAAATCTACACATAAAACAATCAACTCCCCAAAATACATATTTTTCCATGGTTTAAAGGAATAGTTTGGTTCAGTCTCCATGTCACCAGAAAAGTCCAGCTAGATTTTAGCCACTCCTCCTCCTCTGCCTTAAAGTCGTTTTCACTCCCTCTTCACTGACTGTCGTTCCATGCTGTGTCTCTTTATGGTCTAATCACTATATCTGTCCTCACTCCAAGGGAAAGGCCGGTGCTCAGAATTCATTTGCTGGCAGGAAAGAGTTAAACTTGTCAGGCCTGCGGTGCGCGGTCCGGCCGCGGCGGGTGCTAGAAATATCTGAAGGCCACTCTGCTGAAGCAGCGTGGGGGGGGCTGTGGCAGCTGGACTGTTTTCTTTTCCACTCCTCTCCTGAGACCACCCAGAGCTGCTCCGTGAGGCCTGAGGAAGGGGGGGAAGGGGGGGGCGGTGGCGGCGGCCAAACACTCCCCGGTTCCGGCTGGTGACAACGGCAGCCGCCAGGGCCTCTCCTCCTCTCCCCCGCCGCTGCTGCCGCCGGGGGTTTTTCCTCTCCCCCACTGCTGCTGCTCTCGGATCCAGGCATGGCCGGGCTGGGGAGGGGGCGGGGGAAGATCCCGGAGCCCCGGCCAGGCCCGGCCCGGGCGGGGCCTGCCCAGCCCTGGCCAGCTGCCGCAGAAAGTTACCTTGGTCACTCACCCAGGAAAAAGAGTGCCCCTCCCCACACTCTCAGCTTTATATGAGTATTACCCAAAAGTCGTATTCTGCTTTTCAGTGGTCAAACCACCTGCCAATTAAAAAACTGACTCCTGATTGGACTGTTCTTTCTAACAAAATCTAAACTATGTTAACCCGTGACACCTACTCATCTCACATTACACCATGATGGTTTGCTGTCCTGTGGGTTGGATGATGTAGATGCCACTGGGGCTGCCAGCAGGGACCTCGCTGCAGTCCCTGGGCCAGCCTGGGGCAGGACAGAGGAGGACTGAACAAATCCAAGGCACAAACCTGTGGCTGGTTCTTCAAGACCAAGACATTACCAAGCCCTGCCTGTCCAAAGAGCACAGATGAGGCAAATCCCATTGTCACCTGAGCACACAATGCCCACCTCCTTGTTGTGCCCACAGTTGTGTTCTCCCCACGCCTGTGATGAGCACTCACTGAGGAGCCTTTCCATCCTGTTGCAGTTAATGTTGTCCAGCCAGATAGTCCGTCTCAGACCCTCTCCCAAAATAAACACTGCCCAGGGCTGATAGTGCATTCCCCCAGCCATGCTGCTTACACACCACAGAGGCATCTATTGTGTCCCAGGAGTCATCACACACCGTCCCTCACATGTTGCTGTACCAAACCTCTATCCATACCAAGCATTAATTGGAGCCATTCACCAGTCCTGCAAGTCCTTGGAGAAAAAGGGCTCAAGGAGCTGTCAGTGTGTGAATACAGACACCATGAGCAGGCTTGAGCAGGGGCAGGTCTGAACATGGCTTTAGAAAGGCAGAGTGAACACCAGACTGAGTGTGACAAGCAGTTCAAGAAAAGAATTAACAAGAGTTAAATTAAAAATGCTAGCTGAGTTCTCTATCTTTTTTTCTTCCTTATATCCATGCGTAAGCATTGTGATGAGCTTTGTTACTTATCTTCCTGGTGTCATCAACATCTGAACATCATTGTTCCCTACCTGCACCTGGCCAGGTTTGTGATGTCACCCCTTGGCACAGAAAGCACAAGGTCACTCCAGGGACACAGGGATGAAACAAAACAACATTTGAGTTTGCCCCTATTAGTGGTAAAATCAAGGTCTCCAGATGAATCCTTGTTATTCCAAACCCAAGGATGGAAAAACCAAGATGATACAGATGTCCTCCCATCATCCCAGAGACATCTTTCAAACAGACACTTCTAACACCCTTTTACTTTCAAGCCAGTGAATTTTTCATATGCACTCATGGTGAGTGCAGCTCCATAGCAATGCAGATGTCAGGACTCAGCAGAGCAGCATTTGCTTTGCAGCGCTGCAACACTCAACAACAGCATCCTCTTCCCTCTGCCAATAGCTTGGAAATATTTTGAGGTCAAGGCAACTTGCCTCATGAAATACCTTCCCAGGTGTTAGGCAGCAAAGTGACTTTTCTTCCTACCCTGTTCTAATAATTTGTCTATGGCTTAGCAGGTCTCAGACAGCCACAACAGCAGCAATTAGTGCCCTCTCCAGTTTCCCACACCAGAGAGAAGAGCCTGCAAGCCCTCTTTAAATTTTCCTGAGGAGGAATTCAACAGTGTCGTGGTCTAGCCCCATGGTCCTGCAGCGGCAAGAAGTGATGGGTGGCCTAGGAGAGGCTTTGGTTCCTGGGGAACCTGAAGCAATTCTTCAGCAGCAACCTGGACACCACATCAGTAGGAAGCACCAGGTCCCTCAGCTGGGGTCACCAAACTTCCCCCAAAAGGGAAAACTGATGGAATAGCAGCTTGACATTGTCTCCCCTTGGCCAGCACTGAGTGCTGCAGAGAGAACTGTGGGATTGGGCCCTTGGATGGGTGTCTCTAGCTTCTCTCAATTTCCCAGTCATGGAAACACACTGCGTGTGAAGGAGCTTCCCTGCCCATTCCCCAGCCCCAAAAAATATTCTGGTTTTAGGCCAGAGCAATTTCTTACCATGTAGAGGACAACAAAGAGAATGGAGAAGGACCCTTTCCCAAAGGGATCCTTGGGTGCCAAAGGGAAGGTGGTCAGTCTGATGTTAGGTTAGGCCGTTGGTCAGAGACAGAAATGACAGGATTCACCAAAGGTCATCAACAAACAGCAAAGATTTATTATGGCTGCACTCTTTATATAGAGGGTTCAAATTTCCCAGGCTTGGATAGCTGATTGGCCAGGGTCTTGACACAACCCAGCTACTTAGCCAGGGATATGTCTGCATTCTGGATTGAACTGGGCTGGGGTCCCTGTTTGAGTTCAAATCTATCCTATCATTGCTCACCTAGAGACTTGTTCTAAAACGAGCAAGGCTTAGCTGAGTTGGATTTTCTCTTATGGCCAGATTTACTTGTCCAGCTACAGGCCAGCTGAGCTGTGACAGTCTGGTCAGATGCAAAGGCCACCTCTAGGGCTCAGGAGCCTACAGCAACCCTACTTTTTGCCCATATGGGTACAAAGGAGCTCCCAACACATGCAGGATACCCCATGGCTGTGACTGACCCAAGGCAGGATTTCCTCTTGAAGACACACAACTGCAAGCAGGTGTTTCCTACCAGGAATTTGGGAGTGTTGGAGTTGAGTTGTTGAGTAGGGTTTGGCTGTTGCACACTCTTGGTGCAGCTGCCTGTGCTGCAGTGTCAGTCCAGAACCCTTGACTCAGGAGCTACCAAAATGTGCTAACAGGAATGGCATTACTGGCTTGTCCTAGGGTGACTTTAATATTCTTGTATCCCCAGTTGTCTGTTCTGTTTGTGGTGGACAGTAAGTTCTGCACCTTTAAGACCAATTCTGAGAGTGAAGGGGGAGAGAAGCACCCAGTTTGTTTGCAGAAACTGCACTTGCTTCCCTTCATTCCTTCTCACAGACTGCATTGTCTGCAGCACCAACAGCGGGAGAGAGCTCTCCTTTGCTTTTTAGTTTTTTTTAGTTAGTTTTCTTTAGCTAGCTGAGGCAGAGAAGTTCCCCAGACTGTGGCTATTCTTTTTCTTGGAACTGTTCAGCCCTGCTCAGGACTGAAAACCCAGAAAAACAGTGGGAGCTCACACCTGTGGCCCACCAGGGCCTGGGATGCAGCATTTATTAGCACTGGGGGGACCGATAAGAGACTGAGCAAGCCCAGCTACACCCCACGAGAAGCACTTTCTGAATTTGCCATCTCCTCAGAACAGTGAGAGGTTTTATTGTTTAATATTATTCATTTTTTGTGCTTGTGAATGCTTTGCTTGTTAAATAAACAGGTTTTTTTCCACTTTTCTCAAAGGAAAACTTTTCCCAAACCAGTAGGGGGAGGGACTGCTTGAATCTGCTTTCTAGAGGGACCCCTTTGGAAGTTTCCTCCCAAATTTGCCCTAAACCAGGACAGGCTCTGAAACTGTGACCAAAAATATACAAGGGTGTATATTTGCATCTGGGATCTCCAAGTACTGCCTGAGCAAGACCACCAGCTCAAAAACATGCTTCAGGCTCAGAGGTATGGAGTAAAGCCAGAACCTTTTGGTCCAGGTCAAATGTTCAATTATGTTAGAAAGGAACAAGATTCCATCTAGCATCTGGATTAACTTCAGGCTGGAGCAGTAGAGCTGACTGAGACACACCTGGGGATGTCATCACCAGCAGCAAATAGAAAGAGCATCTGCAGATGTCCCATGGAATTTGCACCTGTTGTGCTATGAGCCAGGAGCTGGGCGGTGATCACTGCCTCACTTGGAGAAGGTCAGTGATGCTGGGGATGTCTGGGGACATGTTTGGATGTTTGGTGTTTTCCCACCCCTGGGAGCTCCCCAGGTGCTGCTCTGCCCACCCCACCAGGATCCTGCCTGCCTGGCAGGGACACAATGTCATCTCAGCATCAGACAGGTAGCCAGTTCCATTGGAAATGATTGACTGAAATCAGTCAAGGAAAATAGTGTCAGCAATTTTATCACACTCTCCTGGGAATATATCCCAGGAAGCATCAGGCTTCTAGTAGAATAAGCACCATAAGCTGTCCTGCACATAGAAGCAGTAATGGGGTATGGCTTTCTGCAGGAGATGGTTTGATGTATCTGGGCCATTCCTAACTAAATCCTCCCTGAAGGCCCCTCTCCATGGCTCTTCCAGCTCCTCCAAGATTCATCGGCTCTCTCCTCTTTCTCTGAAAGACACAAGGCTGCTTGCAGTTCTAAATGCAAAGCCCTGCAGGAGCTCCCTTCTGGGGAGCATCAGTGGGGACAGCAGGGTGGCAGCCTTGGCCACCTACCCACAGCTGTGTCCTGTTCCCAAGTCCTGTGTTACTTATGGAGGCTCTTGCCAGCACAATGACCAGACAGCTGGCACCAAGTCTAGCATTGTGTAGTCAAACAGGCACTGGAGTGAGGGCAATCCCTGATTTTGGATCCTGGCAGCTACCTGGAGTGAGGGGAGAGGCATGTTATGACCCACATGGCCAAAGTCACATTTAGGATCAAACTGACCTTGGAGAACTTGGGGCAGAACTGGCTTCTGTTGGTTCACGAGCCCAGAGGAGCCTTATGGGGTAACTGGGAAGTCTGGATTGCCATGGGAAGGATGGGGAAACTGAGAAATTGCTTAAAGATGCAGGAACACAAGAGGAAACAGTTTTCAAGCACAGATCCCAAGAACAGCTGACAGATCAGCAGGATGCTGTGCCCAGAGATTAGGCACATTGACTCCCTCCTGTGTGAGTACGGAGAAAATCCATGACCCAAAGACGGGCTTTACAAACCACTAGGTCAAACATTTCCAAGTGTGTTTAGAAGCTGCTAGGAACAGCATCAATGCAGCACTTCCTCAGGAGCCCTCAGGCCAAGCAAGCTGGGGCAACAGCTGGACCAGCAGCATGGCCAGCCTAGAGACCTCCATGTGTCACCTCTCCCACCACTCACCAGCTCCTCACTCCTCTGGGTCACCAACTCAATCTCACTTTCTAAACACACATGTACCAGACTTGCAAATCTGCTTTTGTTTCTGAAGAGGGAAAATCTGAGAACATCCCCATGGACGCAGCTTCATCTCCTACCTGTATCCAACTCATTTGCTCAGATAAATCCCCTTAGTTCCACCAGTGTTTAACAGGAGTGGAAGGAGTGGAAAGTTACTTCAAGTGAGTCCAAATGCTTCTATTTCCTCTATGTACACTGCTGGGGAAGGTGAGGGAGAGTCGGGACTGAGGGGAAGGGCAAGAGCAGTTGAGGGCTGTAAGTGAGGAGCAGGGGGTGCAATGGCCATTTCCATCATGTGCTCCCTGCTGGAAAGCTACAGGCACCAGCCATGGCTGAGAAGAGGCAGCCAGTGGTAAGGCTTCATGACAGTGGGCTCCATCCTCACAAAGATGCTTTCATCTGGCTGTGATTAAAGCCTTCACACCTGGAGGAGCTGCAGCTGCATGGACTCACATCTCCAGGTCCTCCATGGTGATACTTGACAGTGACACCAACCCATTGCTGGAGTTTGTGCCATCAATACGTATCCAGGAATGCCTGCCTGCTGAGCAGAGACTGTTCTCACAGCTCACCACCCCAGCTTTGGTGTGTCCCAGAACAAGACAGGTCACCAGACCCTGCAAATGTGGCCATTTCCATCCCCAGCAGAGCCAAACAGGCAGCCCACGATGGGATTTTCCTCTTCAGGCAACCTCTGGTGCGTCCGGAGAAGAGCTGCACGTACTGTCCAAGTGCAGGAGTGCCATCTCCTGGGCACTGGGAGACAGAATACAACAGCCTCAGAAAACCATGCTGGAGTTAACTCAGAACTCTTGAGTCTGAGAAGCTCCTGTGACGGGCAGGTACCACTCATGAAGAGAAACCCAACCTTTGGGTGGCTCAGCAAGCAGCTTCAGGGTCAATGAGCAGCTCTGGTGAGTGTATGTTTAACCTGTGCCAGGAACTACACACAATTTCACAACCTGAGGAATGACTGGGGAGGACACCAGACCTTTACCAGCTCTGTACTGACACCAGAGGGTTGCCATACCTTAGATCCCAATGATTTGCTATGGAGGAACAGGCACATGGCTCCACGGTGGATGTGCAGGCACAGGCAGCTCACCTTCCCATCCCTCCCTGTGGTCCTCCCTCCCTCAGCTCCCTGCCCTGCCTCTGGCTCCCCTGAGGCTGCTCCCTGCCCAAGGGCTAGCCCTGTGCCTGCTGCCCCCCTCCCTGCATGCTGCCGTTCGCCAGGGTCAGACGCCTGATGTGTCCCCATAGTGTCAGAGCTACAAAGTGGCCATATTCACTCAACACTGCCTTCCAGCTAAGCATGTTCTTCCCAAATTATACTGCTCCACAGGTCTGTATCTGCTCCCCGTATTCCCTCGGTTCATTAAACTCCAGTTTTCTTTCTCCTCCCCACTTTGCCCTGCAGCCCAAAGAGGCAGACATACATCAGATAGAATTTCAGCTCAGGTACTCTAACTTCAGCTTAGGTACTCTAATTTCTGTAAAAATAACATGGAATGAAGCCAACATCAATGTGAAGTACCACAAGAACCTGTTTCACTGGCTGTGAGCTGACTGTGCTTTCAAGCAACTCTTATAGCACCTTACAGGGGTAATGGAAATCCTCAACAACCACTCTTACACTCACTGATGGGTTTATGACATTACATATCTGTTCTAGTACTAAACAGAATCACGGAATGGGACAGGTTGGAAGGGACCTTAAAGATCATTTTTTTCCATCCAAAACATGGATAGGGCCAACTTTCACTAGACTCGGTTGCTCCAAGCCCTGTCCAGCCTAATCCTGGACACTTCCAGGGATGGGGCATAACAGGTTCACTGGGAACCTGTTCCATTGCAGAATACTACTACTACTACCAACAATCATGTAAGACTGAACACTTACGTTACAGCATTGCTCCTCTTTCCTGCCTGTTTCAAATGCTGTGGAAAAATACGGTGGATTTCTGATACCAGCAGACACTGTGCTCTGTGCTCCATTATGCAACTGCTGTTTTCCAGGGATACCCACACCAGAAACTTCATCCTGGAATTACACAACACCTCAAATGAGTGCGCAACCAGGGAAGTTAAATGCTTTTAATACTTCACCAGCAGAGATGATGGGATCCTCATTCCCAAAAAGCAATCTCATAAACACACAATAATATCTGATGATTACATCTACAATCCAGAGAATACTGTGTGAGATCCAGTTACTCTCCTGTCTGCTAGGGAAATTAATGTCACCATTCTGTTGCTCCAGAGCAGAACTGGTCTCAATTCATACATCCTCTTGGGCCAAATCACTTAACATAAACAGCCCTCCAGATGAAGGGGGCAGTCTTAGTGTCAATCTGCCTGACACAGGGCATGGTTAGACGGGCTATCCAGAAAAAATTCTTCCCTGTGAGGATGGGGAGGCCCTGGCACAAGTTGCCGAGAGAAGCTGTGGCTGCCCCATCCCTGGAAGTGTCCAAGGCAAGGTTGGATGGGACTTGGAGCAATTTGGTCTAGTGGAAGGGATCCCTGCCCATGGCAGGGGCTGGAACAAGATGATCTTTAAGGTCCTTTCCAACCCAAACCATTCTGGCATTGTATGATTCTAAGCAGTTTTCCAGGGCTGCTGCTTCTCATCCTGAAGCAGCCACAACAGGGCTGTATAACACAGACCTAGTCCTCAGTGCCATGAACAGCACAAGCTCAGGATCTCTAGGATATATTTGCACATTAAACACAAACATGCTTTCCCAATCCCTGGGAAAGAGATATAAGATCACCACTTCTGCTTTGACTGCTTTAGGCAGGCAGTGCTCGAGCTGCTGCCACAAAATTTCCCCGCACAATATCTCCTATAAAGAAAAAATAAAACCATAAATCCACAAAACCCAACCCACAACTCTCGAATTTTTGTCTTTCCTCCATTCCCAGGAGCAGCACCCACGGGGTGGCCCGGCCTCCCTCCCCACAGCCCCTACAGCCCCCAGGCCGCGGCTCCCGCCTCCTCTTCCCCCTCACCCGCCCCGGAGGCTGGCCCGCCGGAGCCGCCGCTCCGCTTCCCCGCAGAGCGGAGGGACGCGGCGCCGAGGGGGCGCTGAGAGGCCGCACCGGCGGGCCCGGCCCGGGGCTGCCTGAGAGGGCGGCTGCGCCCGCCACACCAACCCCGACAACCCCACAATGCCCCGCGCCAGGCGCGGAGGACAAAGCCCAGCGCGCGGCCTCGCCGCGGTACCCGGATAGGCGCGAGGAGGGGCGGTGGCCGGAACGCGCTCTGATTGGTGGCCGCGGGACTGGAGGGGGCGGCGTGCGCTGTGATTGGTCGCTGCGGGGCAGGGGGGGAGGGCGGATAACGGGGGGCCACAAAATGGAGCCGCGCACTGCGCCGCCACTTACATAACGCGACCTCTCACCCCGCCGCGCCGGCGGGGCGGGGCAAGGCAGCGCGATCGACCGGCGGAGCGGCCAATCCGCAGCCGGCGGAGCGGGCGCCTCGCCAATAGGCTGTCGGCGCCGCGGCGCGAGGGGTGGGCGCTACGGGGCGGGACGGCGGGATCGGGGCGCGCGCGCGGGGCCGGTCCCGCCGCCTGCCGTGAGGGGGAGCGGAATCTCCCGCCATTTTTCAATCGTCCCGCCCGGGCCCCGCCGGGTCCCACCATGGCGCCGCTGCTCGGCCGCAAGCCGTTCCCGCTGGCTAAGCCATTGCCGCCGGGGGAGCTGGGCGAGCGGTTCGTCATCCCCCACACACAGGAGGCCTTCCGCACCCGCGAGTATCCGCCGCACCGGGGGCGCGGGGGGGATGGGGCGGGTCCCGGGGCGGTGGAGCCGAACAAAGCGGTGGTGGGACCGAGCGGGGAGCGGGACCGTGAGGGGAGCGCGGCGGGCGCTGCCCTGGGATCGGTGGGGTCGTTGTTCCCTGAGGAGTTCCGGAGCCTGTTCCAGGCGGGCGGGGGAAGTGAGACAGCAGCTCCGCGGGGCGGGAGCGGGCGAGGAGCGGAGCTAACGGTGACGGTCTGAGCGGGCTGCGAGAGCAAAGTCGTGCAGTCCTGGAGCGGGTGCGGGCGTTGGGGTCCCGCGAGCCAGCAGCACACTGGCACCAGAGGCTTCCGCAGTCCTTAATTTTTAGGGCATTAAACAGCGGCAGGAGCTCTCCCTGTGTACATCCCAGGCTTTCGTTCTGAGCGTCTTCCTTCTTGGCTGCTTTTGCATAAAAACCAGTTTATTTTATTTTATTTTTTTTTTCCCTGCGTGTGACAGCCCTTGATCGCAGGAAGTGGCCGTGGGCCAGACGGGTGACTGACAGAGCTGAGCGGCAGCAGAGCCACTGCTGGGGTCCGCAGCAGGGCTGAGGGGGCAGGATCTCGGCGCCGTAACGAGCAGACTTGCTGCTTCAGGAGGCTGGCTTGGTGTTGGTATTATAAAAATCAGGATCTGAGTTGAGAACTAAGGAAGGGCTGAAAGTAAGAGGGAACGTGTGGATATAGGAAGGAGGTGTTGGCAGTGTGGAGGACAAAGGGGCTCCAGGACTTCCACAGCCCCTGTATTGAAGAGTGTCTTGTTTCTGCAGTGAGCAGAACAGGCAGAGGAAGCCCCTAGGAAAGATTAGGTGGCTTTTGAAGAGGAAATACATCTCTTGAGTGCAGGTAGGCATTGTTAATGCACTCAGCCCAGTATAACAAGATTAGGTGGAGTGTTGGAGACTTGCTTTTCAACTGTGTTTCAAATTAAAACATTCAGTCTGTGACGCCAGTCTGCTCTTTTGGTGTGTGCAAACTGAAAGTAGCTCAGTCATCCACCTGACCAGGCTTTCTCTTTCCCTGTGAGGAGTGATCAAAAAGATAAGAGTTGAAGCCTAAATACTACTTTTATAAAAGAAGATGTCGCTTTAGGGGTCATCTACCTTGTTAGAATAGCATAGTGGAGTTCTGGGGCTCGTTCTGAGAGCACCATTTTATCGGGTGTCTCTTGTGGATCTTGTGAGTAGGTGGAGGACATGTTTCTGCAAACACTTGAGTGGTATTAAAATGAAGGGGGAGTAAAGATAGTTTCTCATCCTGAGAGGGGAGGGTGTTAGCTGTAGGATCAGAAGGAAAAAAGAAACCAAGGCAAGCACTGAGGTTCTGGAGAGATGGTCCCTCCTTGGAGGAAGTACTTCATGGGGTGCTGTGGGAGGCAGCCTAGCATGTTCTAGAAAGTTCATTTTGGCAGACAGACATCATGAGGCTAAAAAGAGAAACCAAGCAATGCTGGGTTTCTGCTTTGCCTTCTTGACTGTGTATAATATATGCTAGGCCAAAAGTGGAACAGAAAATTGCAAATGAGCCAGTGAGCTGGAGGGAGATGTTACCCAAGGAAGACTTGGAGGGTTTTTTTGGTCACTTCTATTTATCCTAGATAGTGTTGAGGAGGAGTGACTCTGGAAGATGGGAAGGGCCTACTGAGAGTGTGCCATCAGGTACCTTGGGCTTCACCCAGTGTTACTTATGCCAAGACCTGACAGAATATTTTCTCCTGAATTGTTTTCTATCTTGGGAAATTAATGATCAGCTCTTCCCCAAAAGACTGTGTAAGTTTTTATACTGCACAGCTACAGTGAGGCATTTGAAAGACATTAAAAGTTCTTAAAGCTTTTTTTTTGTTGTTATGATTTGCAGCTGCAGATTGGGCCACACAAAAAATGGAGACTGTGGTGGTGTGCATGAGGAGCGACATCTGCCCCTTGGGGGTGTGTTATGGAAGTGTTTGGCAGCAGTGGGGGTGGAATAAGCTGGTCAGCAGAGCTCAGGTGTTTATTTGGGCCTCTTTTTCCTTTGTAGCTTTATGTAGCTTCCTTTGACTGCCAAATCCTGCAAAACCTCCTAAGCGAAGTCCTGCTGTGTAGCGCCCTTCGCAACCTGGCAAAGCCTCGGGCCCTGTTAATCGTGTGGGTGTGGGGATGGTGGATCACAGGGCAGCCAGGGATAGACTCATCCCTGCAGGTGCTCAGTGGGGTCTGCTCTGAGCTACCTGAAGTGTCAGGAAAGTGCTTCACACGTGTAGGGTCCTGTCACCAGTGCAGTAGGTACTGAGTGTGTGCAGTCTCCCAAATACCCAGTGTGTACTGTGGTGAACAGTCAGCTCAGCTCTGGGCATGTGGGTCTGCTGCAGCATGTTTTGGAAAACTGCTGCCTGATCAGGAAAAATGCTGGATTCAGATGCCAGCCTGGGCTGTTCCAACCAAAACTTTCCCTCAGCTTCCAGTGTATGTTTTTGGGAAACTGTATTGTCTCCTCTCTGGATAGAGGCCTGTTGTATTTCTCTAGTTAATACTTCTGTACGGTATCAGCATAGGGAAGAAGAGGGGTTGGGCTACGTTTGGCAGGTTAAAGGCTGCTGCTCACATCCTCATATGTGATAGTGGCCAGGCAAACTCTGCCTGGAAGGTGGCAGCACCAAAGCGCTGTCATGTCACACTCTCCAATTGCAGAAAAACTTTGCCACACATCCAGGGAGTAGCAGCTTATAAATGTACCCACCTTTCTGGGGAGTTTACCTTCCTGGCTAGTATAAGTGCAAACAATGCAGATAGAGTAAAACTTTTTTGGAGTTGATATTAGTGGTCTCCCAGAAATTACTAACTGAGGAAGAAGTAAACTTTTTACTCCCTCAGCAGTTGTTTCGTGCAGTGGTTAGCTTGGTTACTTTTAAAGATCTTTCTTTAAAAGGATCCCTTTTTTCTACTGTAATTTTGTTTGTACTTTAATTTTGCTACCTTACAGCATTGGGTGATCTGCAAACAGATGTGATGCATTAACAGTTACACAGTGGGTAGTCAGCTGTTTCATTTAATATACATGTTACTAATAGCTTTTTGGGCAGTTTTCACAAGTAGCTTGTGTCCAAGGTTTTTTTATTTATTCCTTTGTTGGGAATTTCTGGCAATGGAAGGCTCTAGCTATGCAGAGAGATGGCTTGGTTATGGCATACCAGGGGCATGATGACTTGCAGTCCTGGATCAGACCTGCTGAAAAATCTGAAATTTCTTGGGTTTGTTTCCAGTCTGAGTGGAGAAGACAAACAGCATCTATGTAGTGGAAAGTTTGAGCTATAGTAAACTTTGCAGAAGCATCCTCCTGCATTTTGGCTTTGCTCTGGCCCCAGGAATTCAAAGCAGGACCTCCTGACCTGGAGGTCTTGGCAGAGCACAAAGGCAGGGTCAGCACTGTGGGACAAGGCTGGAGCCCTGGGTGAGGAGTACGTCCAGGGTCAGTGTTAGATGAGCTGACCCAGCTGGAGGTGGAATTAAAGTGCATGGGAAAAGCAGGTCTGAGCTGTACAGGGAATGGCCATATCTGTCACTTCTAAATTCCAGGGTGATCTGGGAAATGTGAGTCCTGATATGGTGAGGTTGAAGCTGTTCTCATAGGTGTGTACAAGGAGGGGAACATTCATAAGGAAAAGTCTCTTGGATCTCCCTACTGATACAGGAAATTATGTTAGGGGGGAAAAAAGGTGTCATTAAGTTATTCCAGAGATACACAGGAGACCAAGGGGAGAATACAGAGGGATTGCTGGAGGAAGCTGAAGATGACTGGTGCTTCTGCATTTAAGCTCCTGTCTGCTGTGAGGATTGGATTTGGTTTTAATGCTGTTCTTTGTGGAAAAGACACAAAGGAATAAATAGTATTATGGTTGCAACTTAGTAATTACTAAAGTGATTAATTAAATTGTTGAATCATAGAATCTCAGAATGTTTTGGGTTGGAAGGGATCTTAAAGCTCATCTTGTTTCACTCCCTGCTGTGGGCAGCGGCATCTTTCACTAGACCAGGTTGCTCCAAGACCTGTCCAACCCGGCCCTAGGGATGAGGCAGCCACAGCTTCTCTGGGCAACCTGTGCCATTCCCAAGTTGCTCTGAATTCGAAGAGGATTCCTGGTTTCTTGTTTGATTTTATTTTTTATATTTTTTTCTCTCCTAGTTCAGAATCACTACAGCAGACATCACAGTAACACTCCTGGCCTGGTCGGTGGGGCTTTGCAGATGAGCTCCCTGTGAGCTGTGGTTTTTCTTTGCCCCTGCTCTACCACAGTGATCACAGTTCCTGTCCCTGAACCATAGAACCTCCTGTTTCTGTGAAAAATTAAGCATCTTTTAAAACCCATCGAGCCAGAGGGCTCAAATGAGGTGGGGCGATGACTTGTCAGGTCTGCTCTTCCACAAGCAGGATAAGCTGGGAAACCATGGGATTTCTGTTGGATTTTACAGTGTGCTTCAGGAAAAGGGAATACTGTGACAGACCTCTGGAGTTGACTGTTACTGGTTAATATCCTTGCATAGTGCTGCTTGCTGTGTCTACAAGTTACCTGTACATCAACACCCATAATGCAGCTGCTGTACCTCGTTATGCTTTATCTTGGGACTGTGAGGAAGCATCTAAGGAAATTTGCTTTGCTGGAGTTGTAACTCCCTAGTAGGAACTTTATAAAAGGAAAAAAAACAGCTTAGTTGCACTCAAATGTTCTTGAATGACAAAACACGTGTGAGACACTGAGCACCTTGCTGTGGCTGGTGGTTCTGCCTGTGCAGGAGCGCAGAGCAGTCTGCAGTTCCCAGAAGACTCTGCGGGTTGGTGCTGGTGCAGAATTGGCAGTGGGCTGAGCTGCGGCTGCACCCAGTGCGCCTTGTGCTTCATGCTGGCTTAGCCACTGGAGAGCACATGCAGGAGAAGCAAAAGCTGCTTTTCTTGCTTCTCTTAGAATTTCTCCTCTTAACTTCCCGTTAGAAGGCATGTGGCAACTTGATCGCAGGGCAATTGGTGTGGGTTTACACCACACTGGTAATTGTGCCTGTGTATCTTCTGTCCATAGTAAATGTGAAGGAGCTGCTCTCTGTTTACTCTGACCATTAAATACCACTCAGGCGGAGCAGGGAGAGCAGCCAAAGATGCTCACAGCAGAGGGGCTTATACTCTCTGCACCCCAGTGACTTGCCCAGGCACCCTTTAGTCATATAATTCCACCTGAATAACATAACCTCGAGGCAGGTTGTGACACAGGAGTGTTGGCACCTGAAGGGAGCCGACAAGAAAGACAGGGACTTTTTACAAGAGCATAAAGTGACAGGACAAGTGGGAATGATTTCAAATTAAAGTAGGTTTGGATTAGATATTAGGAAGAACTTCTTTGCTGTGTGGATGGTGAGCCATTGGCACAGGTTGTCTAGAGAAGCTGTGGAAGTGTTCAAGGCCAGGTTGGACAGGGCTTGGAACAACCTAGTTTAGTCCCTGCCCATGACAGGGGGTGTGGAACAAGATGGACTTTTATGTCCCTTCTGACCCAAACCATTCTCGAAATCTGTGATTCCTTGAAGCAGGTGATGTAGTAGGTGAGAGAGATCCTCATGTTGGAATGCAAAAGGCTGCTCTTGTTGGAAACGAAAGGAAAAAATTACCTTTCTAGGGGTTTCAGTTTTAAATGGTTTAGGTTTGGTTGGTTTTTTTTTTTTTTTTTTTTTTTTTGGTCTAGAAGATCGGGCATGATGGGTAGCCTGGTAATTTGCATCTGGTTTTTGTAACACCACTCTAAGGTGCATTGGGAGTAGCAGTGCCACAACAGTTATTGTCAGGGATTTAGCAGCAATCTGTGGTGTACTTCCTGCATGTGTCTGTGACATTGATGGTGCTGTTTTCCAATGTATCAGACTGGAAAAGCTGAAAAGTACGTTAGCAATGCTGTGAAACCTTCAGTTGTCTGGGTTCCCCTTGTGCAGTGCAGCTGAGCTGTTGGTGGTATGGAACCTTCTGTGCCAGGATGAGCAGGACAGGCATTTCAGAAAGCACCAGCGCACTGAGTTTAGCGCTGCATCCTCATGGTAGTCACAGGGTCAGACTGTACTGAGGCTCTCCTTAGCCTTTGTACGCTCCAGTTTTAAGAGTTTAGTTAAATTTTACTGGTTTGTACTATGGTGATTGTGCTTTCCACTGCATAAATGCTGTTTTCCTGAGCTGCCACTTGTACAGAGAGTACGAAGCACGTTTAGAGCGATACAGCGAGCGGATCTGGACGTGCAAGAGCACAGGAAGCAGCCAGCTGACACACAAAGAGGCTTGGGAGGAGGAGCAGGAGGTTGCTGAGCTGTAAGTACCCGTGGAGACGTGGGTTTGTGCCTATCTTTAGGTGTTGGGACATGAGTGGGCTTGGGAAGGTGTGTGGCTAGTTTGTGAGGTGAGGTAAGAAGCTGTAAGGAGATCTGAGGATTCTGGAGTTGAAAGCAAATTAAATCCGAATTTTACACCATCACTAATGCAGTTGGGTAATTATTTAGTGCTGTATCTTGATATTACTTGAACCAAAATAGTTCAGCATATAGCACTTGGCATATTTTAAACCCGCTGGTGTATTGGGAGTATTTTAGAGGGAAAAATAACAAATCTTGAACAATGTAAAGTCAAAATAGAATAAAGAGAGTCTGTTGAAGTGTTCGAGATGAACCAGGTCCACACCTGTAATTATTTTCTCCAGATTTGTATTACAGTTGTTGCACTAAATAAAAAAAAAGTAGTGAGATTTTGGGGAATCTGCTCTGCTTGAAACAACGAGAGTCCTTGCTGTGTGCAGATTGTGTTCATCTGGGCTGCTGTGGCCCTGACCACCTCCACTAGCTCACAGGAGTCCTTGGATGAGATTCAGCATGGTCCTTGTCATAGAAGTGAATTTTCTGCAGAGGCGCAAGACCTTGCCTCAACCAACACATACAATTTACTGTGTGATTACCAAATCGTAGGAATTATGCCGTACAAGTGATGTATTTCTCCATTCTGTCAACTCATGACTTGGACTTCTATGACCTTTTTTCCCCTGGATATAAACTGTGGAGAATGTCAGCAGTACCACCTAAGAGGTGGAATTTTCTGGTGCCTCTCTTCATGTTTCTTCATGACAAAGAGTTCACAGCCTTCTCCTAAGGAGAAATTCACCATCATTTGTGATTAATCACAACCTTAAAGTCAATGAATAAGAAACCCATTTGCTAATAGTCCTAATTTCTTTGAGGGGTGATGCACTACTGCCTTCAGGCTTTGCTCCCTGGTGTTCTTGTTTGAGAGGGCAGGAGCAGTGCAGAGGCAGCTCCATGAACTTAAAATCCTGAGTCAAAACCCAGTGGTCTGCTGCTACTTTCTTTGGTTATCCATGTTGGATTGATTGACCACTTCTGGAAACATTAAGAAATGTCAATGAAATAAAAATAGGAGATTTCTCAAATTTCTCAATAACAGATTTAGCTATAGTCTCGCTAATACGGATGGGGGGTGTGGGGGAAGGGTTCTGTGAAATGATATTTTGGTTTTGTCTCTTTGAAATGGGATGAAAAGCTTCCCAGGCAGTTTGTCTGCTTTAATACCTGACACTAAGCTGGATAAAAAAGTTCATTTAGACAGGTTGCTAAAGGGATAAATTTGCTTATAGCAGTTGTAATACAGCACGTATAGCTGAGGGTTCTTAGCCACGGTCCTGGAGTCTGGGAAGCTGAAAGTACTTTGGAGAAATGGAGTATTTTGTTTCTCCTTATGGTAACTTGAAACAGACTTTACTTTTTAGCCAGGAGGCTTTATGCAACATATTCCTTAGTGTCCCTGTCAGCTACCTGAGGTCAGCTCTTAGAAGGGAAAGAAGGGAAGTAAATTTATCACAGTCCTTTCTTTTCTTTGAATGGAGAAGTTTGAAGATCATGATGTGGTGAAACACACAAGATATTTTTCTCTGGCAAGATAATTTGATTATGTAAACCTGCCCCTGTCTTTACTGCACTGGCTGCACTGGGGAAGAAGGAAGTGATAAATCTTCATCAGAATCATGGTGTTATTGGAAACAAACATTTTAAAGTAACGTGCCCCTGGATAATTGCAACATCTTGATCTATATTTAATATCTAATAGAGAAGCAGTAATAACCATCATGAAAGGGTTCACACTCAGTGCTGCTCTTCCTGAGTGTTTACAGTATTTCTTCTGGGAAGGACCAGGACAGTTGGGATTTGCAGGCCAGCTAACGCCTGGGGAAGTGCTGGGAGAAGGGAGGGGAGCAAAAAGCCCTTGGATGTTTGCATGCTAATGGGGCATCTGCCTCAAACATTGTCCTGGCCTTTAACAGGAATTCTTGGAACTGGGAAATGGGAGGGTACTTTGCTTTTGGGCTTTTATTCCCTTGATAATAAAGAATAATGAAAACTACTTTTGTGCTTGCTCAGCTTAAAGGAGGAGTTCCCTATCTGGTATGAGAAACTGGTCTTGGAAATAGTCCACCACAACACTGTGTCATTGGAAAAGTTGGTGGATGCAGCTTGGTTGGAGATCATGACCAAATTCGCAGTGGGAGAAGAATGTGACTTTGAGGTAAGGATATGTTTTCCATTTTATCCTGTGCTTCTGCATAAGGCTAATTCCAGATAGCTAAAGGCTATGGGAAGAATATGTCAGCCAGTCAAATTATTAGAAGGATGTGAAAATTTATTCTCTATAGACTCCTGGTGACAGCACCTGCTTTTGGATGGAAAGTGGTTCTCTAAGCATACTCTGGTGTAAGGTGTCCCTATCCGTGGCAGGGACTTGGAACTGGATGGTGTGTAAGGGCCCTCCAACTCAAACCATTCCAGAATCCTAGAATAATAGAGAGAAACATGACTGATACATGTGTGTGCGTGGGAAACAGATAAAGTTGTTACACTGCTTAAATATGTGGAGATCTGTGATTTATATATAAATACGTGATTTAATTAGAAGAAATTAAAAATTATCGTCTGTCATAATCTTTTCACCTGACACATTACCGGAAGGACCAGTAATCTGAAACAAATGGAGCTTGAAGTCAAAGCTTAAAAATCTCTAAAAAGACTCTAAAGATTTGAAAATTCCCTCCAAAACTGGGAATGCTGATGAAAACTCAAACTTTTTGAAAATGTGAAGGAGTTAGTGTTGTGTGTGAGCAGTGTTTAGGACATAGTCTCTAAACTGGGGTTGCTGAGAACACACTTGAACCTTGTACATGTACTATGTCTTTAGGCTGAGGAAGCAGCATTGGAAAATGCTGTGAGTTGGGAGTTTTGCTTTTAGGTTATCTTATCTGGTATTTTCCCCCTTCCTCATAGTGTTAAATTCCATTAGTTCACCTGTCTTGTTCAAGTTCAGTCTTCACCAATATTTCTGTGCAGGTTGGTAAGGAGAAGATGTTGCCTGTAAAAGTTGTGAAAATACATCCCCTGGAGAGAGTTGATGAGGAGGCCTCGGAAAAGAAATCTGATGGAGCCTGTGATTCTCCATCCAGTGACAAGGAGAACTCCAGCCAGGCAGCCCAGGACAACCAGAAGGAAGCTATACTGAAGGAGGATGACAACAGAAGGGATAGTATGAGTAAGTAGAGAGACAGCATGGCAGTAGGTAGCACCTGGCAATGAGTGTTGGAGTTTATGTACATCTTGGGGCTGGGCTGTGAGTGTTTACTGTTATGGGGTGAAAATCCAGAAGTTGTCCTCATTAGTGGTAAATTTTTGAGGAATCAGTGCTGTTGGCTTTCAGCTATTCTTGACTGATTTAAAGCAGAAAATGTGCTGTCATTCTAAGGTGTAATACCAAAAGCAGAGCATGAGATGTATAAACTTCTGAAGTATAACAAATGTGTTTAAAAAAAAAATGAGGGGAACAACAAAGGTTCATTCAGAATTAGAAAGTTCTGCTGTGATGTTCATCTTTGGAGGAAACCTCCCTAGTTCTAAAGTGTGTTCTTTTGGAGTCAGAGACAAGCTCTAATTCTCTTTGTCCCTGGTTGTTATAAGAAATAAGTGGTTTTTTTCATTTTTAGTTTATTCTCTTTCCAATTTTCAGATGTTGAGACAAAATAAATTTCCTAAGAGTTCAAAATAAAGCATCCTTTGAAACCTTGTTCCTCTTTCATATGCTTTTCCTTGATGCAGAGCTAGGTAGTGCTGTCCAAGGCTTTTCTTGACTCTGAGGAAGTATAGTTGAAAGAAAAAAAGAAAACAAAAAAAAAAAACCCAAAAACCCAAACATGTTAAGTTTGTCCTGTGCAACTTCTCAAAATGGGATGATAAGATTCTTTAAAACAGATAACAAAAAGTGTTTTCAAACAAACTGATCCAAATCCCACAACATAGTTCTAACCTGGAGAGCTTTATTTTAAATTCTCATAAATGAATAAACTGTTGGCATTTGTAAATAGTGACTCCAGCATACAGGCAAGTGTGTGTAATCTCCTCTGATGTGAGGAAGAGGAAACTGAAAATAGCCCAGCCACCAAATAGCAAAGTCAAGAGTGGAAAATAAGTTATACCAAGGTCTAGTCCTGAGCTTAAAAATTCTTTCTGACAGGTACTGTTTTGAGCTGTTCTGATTTCATTGCAGTGCTCTGTATAATCAGGAAGCAAAAAAAAAAGTGTTTCAGAAACAATCTGGCCTTATACACATCATTTGAAACAGGGTTGTGCTTGGAGAGGAGCTAATGATGCTTTATTTATTTATACATGTGTTTTTTTATTGAGTGGTGGTTCTCTTGAGATGCTGCGTAAAAGGCATGGGAAGTTACTTCACAAATGCTCAGTGATCAGATTTACAGCAGCAATTTTGGATCTGGATGTTTAAAAAAGGTTTACCATGATCCTTTGTGCATTGGCATTTGGTATTCCAGCAGCTGTGGGCACTGCCAGTGCAGCACTTCAAGACTGGATACTACAGGAATGAGGGTTCCTGCTCTTTCAGTCCCTGATTCAGTTGGTTCTGGCCTGTGTGTAGTCGCCTCTGTAAGCTGGGACTGTCCTCCCCTTTCTGGAATAGATGAACCTCAACATTTTCCAGCTCAAGATGCTGGCAGAGTCAATCTAAGCAGTAAACACACATTCTTTTAGTTCTTCTACTTGTACATATGCTGTTACTAAAAGGATAATTATCCTTTATAATATAAAAGCTAATGCTTTTATATTCTGGGTTGTAACAGAACATAGGCTCATAGCAACATCATTGAAACAAATTATTCCAGTGTGTTTTAATGCAATTATGTAGCATTTTTTACAGTTACACAACAGACTACAGAAGTAGGAAATGCTGAGTTGCATCCACAGTCTGGGGGTTCCTAGCCACTGACCTGGACTTTTTCTCTCTAGTAAATGTTCACATGTGGCCACGTGATGTGATTTGAAGTCACTACACTAGAGTGATTCATTGGAAGCAGTAGCAAGCTCTGTGTAACTGTGATGTAAGAGCTGTGTGTGCCTGTGTGCGCATGAGGAGGCAGAGCAAACCTTGGCACTTCTGTTAATACTTGTATCAAACTTGCAGGTTTTGTTGGATGAGAAATGGGACAGAGTAAAATAGTTTCAGTCTCTCTGCTTAGGAGTCTACTCTCCTTCAGACACTAAAAATGAGGCGTTTTACTGGCTTTGTTGCATCATTTGTGCAGTCTGAAGTGACATTATATTTTTAGTTGCTTAAGGAATGAACTCTGGAAAATCTGCAGGAGCAAGGAAAGGCTAGATTGTCCTGAAAATTGATGATGAACTGCTGAAGGTAGTTTCTGTAGCTTGAGCTGGACTTGGAACCTGTACTGCTCTGGAAAAACATGAAACAAAGTGAATACAGGAGACAATGCAATATAGATGCTTTAGAAACACAGAATCAGCTGTGTTGGAAGTGGCCTTAAAGATCCTTTCATTCCAAGCCCCGTGCTATGGGCAGAGACACCTTCTAAGTAGACAATTTTCCTAAGAGCTCCATCCACCTGGCTTTGAACTCTTCCAGGGATAAATGTATATTTTATTACAAGAGAATGCAACAACAAATGAAGTTGTTTTTTCTTAAGTTAACTTTAGGATGGAATGGATAGTAATTTCTTCTTCCTCACCCAGATATCCAGGTACTGTTTGATGGAATTCCCTACAGCCATCCTTATTTGTGAATCTAGAAAGTAAATAACAGAAGAAGAGGTCACTTGGGTTTATACTGTTTTAGGTATAATGGTGCTGGAGCTTCAATGCTCTGTGATTCTGAGATCTGTATTTTAAAGTTTTATTTGGGTTTAACATCTGCTTGTATTCTCTGTGTATTTAGTAGATAATTACTTTCATCCCTCATACTTGCTTTATTGTTTTCTTTGAATCCTAGGAAGAAGTTCTTCCCTGTAGGAGTGTTGAGGCCCTGGCAACAGGTTGCCCATAGTAGCTGTGGCTGCCCCATCCCTGGGGCAGGTTGGGCAGGACTTGGAGCATGCTGGTCTAGTGAAGGGGGTGGAATGAGATGAGCTTTAAGGTCCTTTCTAACTTAGACTATTTCATGATTCTATGGTAACCACAAACATAAAAACATTTGGAGATTGCTTTCTTCTTAAGACAAAACCAAGTCAGTGATTCTTGCCATGAAACTATTTCGAGGAAGGCATGTCAGAGGCAGCCAGGGCTGTTGGCAGGAGTTGCCTAAGCAGGTTTACTGGTTGAGTTGTATCTCCCCTTCATAAATCTTAGACATTTTCTACCTTCGCATAGGTGGTTGTAGCTTACTGTCTGCAGAGATGGGTTTTAATGAAGATGGTCTTTTGTACTTCTTGAAGATAAGTGTTACCTCCTTAGTTCAGAGCTGGTCTGGGCCTCCATTCCCAGCCTGTATCTTCAGTTTTTTTCTAGTTTAACCAAACACTGTACAGATAGCAAGAAGTAGGGTGCTCCATCCAGTGGTGGTCTGGATTTTTTAACTTTTTTTTTTACTGTAATAAGACTGTGTCTCACCTTCTTTTATCAGATGATCGAGCACGTAGGTCTCCTCGAAAGCTTCCCACTTCGTTGAAGAAGGAGGAAAGGAAGTGGGTTCCACCTAAATTCCTGCCACACAAATATGATGTCAAACTGAAAAATGAAGATAAGGTGAGTTGTCTGCATGAGTCCTTTCTATTATAATGTGAATATGCAAGTTTAATTAATCACTGGCAGTGATTATACAGCACAATTAAGTACTTTTTGCCAGAGTCATGGCATTGAAAGCAGGATAGTTGTCTGTGAGGCTGACCAGCCTGGCTGGTTTTTTTTATCTGTAATTAGGTTTTGTGCATGGAAACACTTGGTACCACACACACTGAGTCACAGAGCTTTATCGTGGTTGCTGTTAAATGTTGCTGTACTGCCTCATCTCTGGTTGTGCAGTTAATGAGACCAGTGAAATCATGAATGGCAGTTGTTGCTGTTGTCCTGACTGAACTGCTCTGGGTTGGAGGTGGCAGTGCTTTGGGAAGCTCTGGGTAGCTGCAGCACTGCTCTGTGCTTTTTGTCTGCTCTTTGGTAATTTGACAAGCGAGGCAGCGTTGACCTCAAAGAGTACCATGTGCAGAGGTACTCCTCTGGTCCCAGGAAAAAAAATCAAACATGAATATGTAAAAGCTTTAAGATCAGTAGGAAGCACAAGCTGGAGGGAGGTCAGAGATAAAACAGTGGGCTTTGGCAAAAAAATCTGGATCATAAACTCATGGTTTTTACTGTTTTGACTATCCCATTCTCCTACCAATCTCTGTGTGTCTCAGTTCTGCAAATTCTGTTTGGTTTGACTCTTTCCAAGAGAGCTTTGAATGAGCAAAGAGTTTTTGGATATGAAGCACTACAATGATCCTGGTTCCTTATAGCCATATGATCTGTATCTATAATGTGGTTAGAAGTTAACCATTAACAGTGTGTCTGTTTGTTATCTCCAAGATCATCAGCAACGTTCCAGCAGATAGCTTAGTCCGTACAGAACGTCCTCCAAACAAGGAGATCCTGAGATACTTCATCCGTCACAATGCCCTACGTGCTGGCACGTGTGAGAATGCCCCATGGGTTGTGGAGGATGAATTAGTGAAGAAATACTCTCTACCTAGTAAATTCAGTGACTTCTTGCTTGACCCACATAAGGTAAGAATTCCTAAAAGTACCTGTTTTGTTTTCCCATGCATTCCTTAGGTCTTGGCAGAGACCTCAGTATGCAGTTTGGGTTTTAGAATCACAAAATCATTGGAGTTGGAAAAGCCCCCTAGGATTATCAAGCCTAACTGTTACCCAGTACCACCAAGGCCACCACTAAATGATGCCCCCAAGTGCCAATTCCACATATCTGTTAAATCCAGGGAGAAGCAGAGCAGGAAAACCTACTCTTTTAAAGGCTGACCTTTTGAGAGGTGACATGGCTTGAACATCTGAAACAGTAGTCTGCTTTGAAAAATTGAGGTGCATCTGCCTTTTAGTTTCTCCAATGGTTTGCATTGCTTGTCTACAAGTAAAGACATGATTTCCTGGTGTAAGAGAAATGGGAGAGCTACAGTCTTTAGGTGGTAGTGTCAGGTATTGGGCCCAAGACCTGGATGCATGTGACTTCATGAGGCCTGGTTCATGTATGGGGCTGCATTGAATGATAGCAGATACTACAAATTTAGTACTGAATACATAGCATGAATGGGTTCTTCTAGCCCATTGTGCTAACCAGTCAAATATAATATTAACCAACTAAATGCCATACCCTGAAATGTACATTTCTAAAATCCATCTTTTGATGTGGAAAGGACTATGTTGTTCATTCAGTAAACTAACTTTTTCATAGACTCTGTCAAGTGTTGTTCTAGAAGATTGATATTTGTTCAGGATAAGGGGGAGTAACTTCAAAGTCACACGGAGTAGGTTTAAGTTGAATATTGGGAAAAAATTCTTCCCTGTGGGGGTGGTGAGGCCCTGGCACAGGTTGCCAAGAGAAGCTGTGGCTGCCTTATTCCTAGAAGTGTCCAAGTCCAGGTTGGACAGGGCTTGGAGCAACCTGGTCTAGTGAGAGTTGTCTGTGCCTGTGGCAGGGGTTGGAGCAAGATGATCTTTTTGGTCCCTTTCAACCCAGGCCATTCTCTGACTCTGATTATGATTGTAGAAGCCTGTTACCCTTAACACAATGAGCAATTTCATTAGAAAAAGCATTAAAACATGGGCAAAAATAATTGACAGAAAAAGATCTAGATAACGTTTATTTACCTTTCAATATTAATACAAAATCATTCTTTTATTTTAGTATATGGCTCTCAATCCCTCAACCAAGAGGAAGAGCTCTCGGTCACCTGACAGAAAGCTTCCTAAGAAATCCAAAGCAGATGGATCTTCACTGGGACAGCCACTGAGTCCAACCCTGTGGTGCCACGTGCATTTGGAAAAATCTATAATTGGCTCTCCGCTGAAGGTGAAAAACTCTAAGAACTCAAAATGCCCTAAAGAGGGGCTGGAGGAGGTGATGAAAATGGTGTCACCTGCTAAACTTGGTTCTAACTTTCACATTCCAAAGAGAAGCCGACTAGGAAAGGGCAACAATAAATCCTTGGACAAAAAGCAAAGAGGCAAAAGGGTTCTGAATGGGCAGAAGTCATCAGGGAAGGCAAAGTCTCCCAGGAAAGGTTTGAAGACTCCCAAGATGAAAATGAAACAAATGACACTGCTGGACATGGCTAAAGGTACCACTAAGGTGTCCAGGACTCCCAGGAATTCTGGAAGCACCCCTGGGTCTTCCAGGAAACCCCAGAAACACCTGCCTCCTGCAGCGCTCCATCTCATTGCCTATTACAAAGAAAACAAAGACCGGGAAGACAAAAAAAGTGCTCTTTCCTGCATCATCTCCAAAACAGCTCGATTGCTCTCCAATGAGGACCGTGCCCGTCTCCCCGAGGATTTGCGGGGCTTGGTACAGAAACGCTACGAGCTCCTGGAACACAGGAAGAGATGGGCCACCATGACTGAGGAACAGCGGAAGGAGTACATGAAGAAGAAAAGAGAAAAGCTGAAAGAGAAGCTGAAGGAAAGAGCAAAGGAGCGGAAAGAGAAGGAGATGAAGGAAAAACTGGAAAAACAGAGGAGATTTGAGGACCAAGATCTGAAAGGGAAGACATTGCCTACTTTTAAACTGGTTGATACTCCAGAGGGACTTCCTAACACACTTTTTGGGGATGTGGCCATGGTGGTGGAGTTCCTGAGCTGTTATTCAGGGTTACTGATGCCAGATGCTCAGTATCCCATCACAGCAGTGTCTCTGATGGAAGCCCTCTGTGCAGAAAAGGGAGGTTTCCTGTACTTGAACAGAGTACTGGTCATCCTCTTGCAGACCCTGCTGCAGGATGAAATTGCTGAGGATTATGCTGAGCTGGGAATGAAACTTTCTGAAATCCCACTTACTCTGCATTCTGCTTCCGAGTTGGTTCGCCTGTGCCTGCGCAAGTCAGATGTGCAAGAAGAAAGCGAGGTCTCAGATAATGTAGATGAAAGTAAGGATTCAGCACCTTTTGAGGATAATGAGGTACAGGATGAGTTTTTGGAGAAACTGGAGACATCGGAGTTCTTTGAGCTGACTCCTGAAGAGAAATTGCGGATCCTTGGAGCGCTGTGTCACCGGATCCTAATGACTTACTCGGTGCAGGACCATGTGGAGGCCAAGCAGCAAGCCTCGGCTGAGCTGTGGAAAGAGCGCCTGGCTGTCCTGAAGGAGGAGAATGACAAGAAGAGGGCAGAGAAACAGAAGCGAAAAGAAATGGTGGCCAAAAACAAGGAGAACGGGAAAGAGGAGCATTTGATAGGAAGAAATGAAAAGAAAAAACATGAAATTATGAAAATAGAGCACCGGGTGGAAATCGAAGCAGATGATATGATCAGTGCTGTGAAGAGTAGGCGCCTTCTTGCCATCCAAGCCAAGAAGGAGAGGGAACAACAAGAAATACAAATGAGAGGTAAGAAGAATTACCTAGCAAGTAGAGTTTTTTGTGTGTTGTGAAATAACTTCATGGCAAAAATGACAGCCTGTTTTCAGAAGCATTGTCTGGTTTTAAGGGATTTGCTCACTGGAGATTTATAATTCAGCTGTTGTGGTTCCTGTGGTGGCTTAAAACTTGTACATTTAAGAGAAAACAATACCTGCTTCCGGTTTTTTATCTGTGATGTCTTTTGTTCAGTACCTTTCTAATTATGGCAGGCCCAGAGGTTGGACAACACAGTATCTTTTTTAGGAACAGAAAACAAAAATTTGACTTGGAACATCATCTGGTTCTTGGGTACAGAGGAGATATTTCCTGCCTAAGAGCAGTTCCTACTGCTGCTGCTGGCCCTGCTGCTGTTCCCATGGTCAGGTTGTTGCCAGCCCTTCTCCCAGATCAGAATTTGGGCAATAAATCTCAGTTTACTGTTTCTCGCTTTAAAGAATTAGTTATGGAGCTGCAAATATAAACTATCCACTTAAACCTTTAAATCATGAGTTCCAACACCAGACTTTGTGTAAGTAGTGCTGTTTGAGGAGTATGGATGTAAAGAGAGAACACTTCGGAATTACAGTTTAGGGGTTTTATTGGTTGTAAATGTGGATATGCTGGGCAGACAGAAGTGGACAATGTAGCTCACCTAGGTTGTTATTTCCCTTCTGAAACAAGTGAGGAATAAGCATGCCTCATGGAGCTTGGCTTTTGCACCTTAGCTGCAATGTGGGAGTGTCTGTTCTGGGAAACCAAGAATCACAGAATGGTTTGGGTTAGAAAGGACTTTAAAATTGATCATGTTCCACCCGCACTTGATGGGCAAAGACACCTTCCACTATACCAGGTTGTTCCAAGTCCCATCCAACCTGGCTTGGCACAGGTTGCCCAGAGAAGCTGTGGCTGCCCCATCCCTGGAATTGTCCAAGCCCAGGCTGGACAGGGCTTGGAGCAGCCTGGTCTAGTGGAAGGTGTCCTGACCATGGCAGGGGTTGGAACAAGATGATCTTTAAGGTCTCTTCTGACCCAAACCATTCCATGATTCTGTGACATAATGGTTTTTATCCATGGTTTCTTCAGCCCAGTCCATCCT
Organism: Phylloscopus whistleri; assembly: GCA_017589585.1. NCBI lineage: Eukaryota > Metazoa > Chordata > Aves > Passeriformes > Phylloscopidae > Phylloscopus > Phylloscopus whistleri. Next base: position 274,089 of record JADMLD010000352.1, read on the forward strand.
TACACCTTGACTTGTTCTTATATATATATATATTTATTTTTTTTTTTTTTAGAGTGGCAGGCAGAAAGTAATCTGAGGAGTTTGGTTTGGTTGTAAAGAATTTTAACTAAAATCCCCAATGAAACTGCTTTTTTTTTACTCCTGTGATGTAGTAAAATAAAAGACAGTATTGATGTCTGGATACAATAATGGAAAGTTAATGCTGCTCTTTGCTGATTCTGACAGTGAGGATGGAGAAAGAAGCAGAGGAAGAAAGAATCCGGAGGCATAAAGCTGCTGCTGAGAAAACTTTCCAGGATGGAATTGCCAAAGCCAAACTGGTGATGCGCAGGACCCCAATTGGCACTGACAGGAATCATAACAGGTGGGAAAGGAAATGACCATGAGCTTCCATCTCTGCCCCAAGAGAGGGGCTGTGTCAGGTACCGTCCCCCAGGAAAGGCTTGACAGGGAGGGTGTGTGGAGTTGTGGAGCAGAGAGAAGGGGAAAGTATTTGCGTATGTGGAGTGTAGTGACTGGTTGCGTGCCCAGCTTTTTGAAGCCTTCCCATGGAGGTCAGGACTAGTGGAGGTTCAAGTGCTGGCATTGGGTGCTCGGGAACCTTGTTACCATCTTTTCTTTGTTTTCATGTTTGTTGCACAGGCATGCTCTTGGAATGGATTCTAAGCAAAGCTTTCCCTGTTTCTCAGCTGTGCTAACATAAAGATATGCATTGCATTCAGCTTTTAGTGAGTTGAGCACACAGATGCTTCTCCCCTCAATCCAAATAAAAGTGTATGTGTGTTTAACTGGCGAGAAAAGGAAACAGGTACCTGTTAACACACATTTCTTACAGGTACTGGCTGTTTTCGGATGAGGTTCCTGGTTTGTTTATTGAGAAAGGCTGGGCACATGACAGTATAGACTACAGATTTACCCTTCTCCACCAGAAAAAGGAGGATTTGAAGGACTACAGCCCTGGAGGTAGGTTCTCTTAAAGGTATTTCCTCTGCTCTGACTATTCGAATGGCTTCATGGGTGTGAAAGAACTATCTAGCCCAAGTATTTTCATGGGGATGCTCTGATTGAAGCCTCCTTTTAACTCTAGAAGCATGTGCACAGGAGGTGCTGGTGGTATTTCCCTTGTGCTGCTGCAAGTCTGGGGACTTGCCTGCAGTGTCCCACCTAAGGACCATGGGATACAGTCTCCTTTTTTAGAAGTAGCGAGGTTAATGTCAGTTGGTATCATCCCTCTGACCCTGACCCTGCTGAGTTGCAGCATGCCAGACCCTTGCACAATTAGCGCGTTGTGCTGTAGAGTGAGGATGTCCATTGCTGTGCTGATATTCCACTGGTGCCAAGACTCCCAGATTAGCCTGTGGAGTAGTAATCAACAGGGCAGTCTGTTAGATATGCATGGCTTTGCTGATTGAGGTTGTTTTGGCAAACATTCCTATTGCACTTCCTCTCAGCCTGCTCTTCACCTTTGCAGAGTGTGCAGGTGAGATGCAAGGGACTTGCCGAACTTCTAGTTCAGGTCCTGGAGCCTTTCAGGCTTGAATAGGCACAAAAGTCCAGCTATACAGAAGTAAACTTAACAGTTCTATGTGGAAGTAGTTCTTGGGACAGAAGACTGCAATAATCTGACTCAGCTCAGTTTCAGTCGTGATCATTTCTTGCTTTTGGAACATCACATTCTGTCACTACATCAGTATCCATCTACAGCAGTCCTGCATGGGAGAGCTTCTTATGGAGTTAGATCCAAGCCCTCACCTGGTGGGATTGTCTTAGACAAGGGATGAACTAGACACCTGTAGAGGAATGGAACAGGGCAAACCTACCCTGAGAAGTGAGATCCTTCATCCAGGTATAACTTTACAACCACCTGTGTCTTGGAGACTGACTGTGCTGGAGGTGCATCATTTTAAGCTCCTCTGTGGGTATATTTTCTTACAGGAACTGTTTCAAATACTGACCAGCTGTCTTCCTGATCAACTCCTTACTTCCACCTGTTTTCATCTCTCAGCTGCTGCTGCAGCCAGTGGGCAGGATTTCAGCATGTTCATTTGGAAACTTAACAATCAAAGGCCTGAATGAGCAAAGATTTAAATTCATGTCAGAGTGTTGTCTGAGATGCTCAGAAGTAAAAATTCATGCTGCTTTTACCTCCTTTGGTTTTCAAAGTGCTTTGTCAGTATACATCTGAAAAGTGAAACTAGTTTTATGTATTTGGAATAGTAGGAATGCTGCTCAGGAATCTACCTGAGCCTGTGCTTTTCTTTTGCAGAGAAGCGGAAGAGCACAGGCAGTGATGGCCGAGGGAACAAGCTGCACCGCTCCATGCCCACCACAGACCTGCCTGCTGAGACCACCACTCCCAAGCAGGGCCAGAACTTATGGTAATACACACTTCCATGGCTGCAGAATATTCAAAGTGGAGAGGTGAAGGAATCTAGACAGATTTCTTTTGCTAAACCCTGCTACAAACCTGTTCTCTTTCAGTTTGAGAAACTGCTGAGCCGTTGGGTTGGTTCAGCAGCTCCCCAGGCCTCGGTTGCTGATATTATTACTGCCCTGCTAACAGGGCAGCCAATCCAAGAGCCAGTGGAACCATCACTGAACCTAATCAATCATACAAAGCCAGTATAAATTAAGCTATTAAAATGCTTCTTTGATGTATTGCTTTTAAAATATTTTATTCTTCCATATTAACAGCCTGTTATCCCTTTAATGCTTCCCAATGCCAAGCAGTATCTTCTTAGTGAATCAAATCTACCTTTGAGCATGTCTGATTGTAACCTGCTCCACTAATTGGCCCTATCAGTGTCCTTAAAGAAATTCTCCTGTGTTGAGTGTTGCTCTGTGTGGTAAGGAGTGCTCATCAGTGTCCCCATGCCAGAAAACCCTGGCTAAGCTTTACCTGTTAACTGTTGTGGAGCATTGTGTATTTTTCAGATAGCCCTGAGGAAAACTGTCACAAAGTATGTGCTCCTGGAGCTCCTCTCTTAGCAGCATCTGTCCCGCAGAGTTCCACTGCTGACACATTGACTGGGGTTGCTTGGTCTTTGATAAATAGATTTAAACTCATCTCCAAAGAATAGTTGCCAATCAACTACTTTACTAAACATGTACCTGCTCCCCCACCAGGAACTGTAAAAGAGGCTGAAACTGTGGGTGTCTTGATTTACCTGAACGGTCAGCACAGAGTCCTGACTCTTGGTATTGCTCTGTCACAGCAGCAGGTCATAGGATATCACAGAATTCTTGTGCTTTCCTTAACTGCCCCACCCTCCCATAACAAATCCCCACCGTTACCAGTCTGGGCCTTTGCACATCTTGCCAAAATTCAAGCAATTGGGCTTTCCTAGGGAATGGTCCTGGGAGTGTAATCCACAGGAAAGTCCTCTGCTTTTCCTAACTGCCTCCTCTAACACGTGATCTTTACTGAGCAGAGAGGGCAAGGAGAGGAACCAATTCCATAAGGAAAACAGTAGCTTGAATTTAGAGAGCGTATTGCTAACACTGAGGGCAGCATAGAGCCAAATTGGATGAATTAACACAGAATTCCTTCAACTTGTGACTCCAGGCTGAACTTGAAAAAGCACAGTATTTGATCTGCTCATTCAGGCTGGCAACTCCCAACAACACTCTGAGGGAGATCAGTGTGATGACAGAGGCAGGAGTGCTATATGGAGTAACCAGTCAAAGGCTGGGAGGAGCAGCTCTTGGAACCAGGTCCTGGACACATTAGGTGCTGAATTATATTCTGTCACTAAGAGCTGCATTGTATGGAGTGACCATAATGAATGGTATTCTCTTTTTATAAAAGAAAGCAACAAAAAGAATTAAGAAGCTTCTTTAAAAAAAGTAGCTTAAAGTGGCAGCCAGAAGCCCAAAACACTTTCAAAGAGATTTGCCTTAGAGTTTCCATACTAAATGGTCAGAGCAAGTGCTGCCTCTTCTTACCTTTGGAAAAAAGGGGGTTGAGGAACTTGGAAACAAAACTATAGCAGCAATAACAAAACATTTTGGGTTCACATTAGGATAAGGAAGCTGTTAAAGTAAGAAAGCCTACTTAAAGTAGGCTTAAAGTAAGAAAAGTAAGAAAGCCTACTTAAAACCTGTGGTGAATCTCAGTGAATGAAATAAAAAGAATGATAAAGTGAAATACAGTCTAAGGGTAAAACAGTTTTCTTTTCCCCTTGGGGAACAATCCTGCTTCACAAAATCTATTATTACAGGGTCTGCCTTCAGAGAAGAGGGAAGCTCTTTGCATGAGAGAATAATTGGCCAAGAAATGCTAAATAAATTATGGAAATAAACTAAACTTGTATGTTCAGCAGGGAGATGGAGAGTAATGCTGGAAGAAACTGGTGAAGTCTCCTAAAGAGGTTTTCTTTAACAGAGAAAAAAGGAATTAGGAAATAAAACTAGCAAATGGCTGTTTTGAAATAGAGAGGAAAGTGCTGCACTGAGGTACACAACTGGCTGCTACCAACTGCTGTGGGTCTGTGAATTGCACCTGTTCAAAGCACCACTGGGCAAATTGCTGAGAGCAGAATTCATTGAGGAGTAGGAAATGCAAAGATAACTGTCCTGGCACAGAGAGGAGTCCTCAAACCAGCAAATGCTGCAGTCTGGAGGGGTAGGTTGAAGAACTGTGACTGCATACCTGCTCTGCCTTTTGGCTTCTCAGACATCAAACACTGAGCTGTGTGAGGTTTTTTTTTGGCCTGGCTGTTATGCCACAGTGTCCTTAATTTCTGTCCTTTCTTGTCCCTGCTAGGAAGGACTTTTAAGTGCTGACAGTCACAGTACTTGCTGGTTTTTTTACAAGGGTCTTGTGCCTGTGTGCACTGTTCTGCCAGGCAGGGGCAGCAGTGCAGGTGGAAGATCTGAGCCAAGCATGGGCCTTGAGCAAGGGTGCAGAGGCACCTTCTCAAAGGACACACAACCCCATCTAATTGAGTGCTGTGCTGGCTGCCTCTCCCTCACTGATAGGGCACCCAAAGCCATGCCTGCACCTAAGCAGTAAGGTCTCTCAGCTGAAAGGCTTTACCTTAAAGATCTGGAACTCCTTAGAGTCTGTCTGACACCTGCCACCACTTACATGTAAGCATCCACAGAAAGCCAAGTGACAGACTGGGAGCTGTTATTTCAGGGCATAGCCAGGAACTAGGACTTCCCTTTGAGGAAATCCATATTCCTGTATTTTCCTTTGGGGCCATTGCCATTGATCTCAAGGACTGCTCTGAGCATAAATGGTTATGGAAGCATCTCCTCCTTGGCTGCTTTTTGCACATTGTCCTTGGACACCATGAGAAGCCCCGAGCCCACACTGAAGTCCTTGGATATCTCTGTGTTGTGTTTGGATACAAGGACTTGTTGAGCTATAACTCATCATTTTGGCATGTGCATAGAAGGTTTGATTTCTCTGTGTTCTGCTTTAAGTCCTGGTGTTTGTCTCTTTCCTTAGTGGTATGTGGGACATGGGATTGAGTAGCCTCACAGTGCATATAGAGCATCTTTAGGTTTACCCTTTTATACTTTAGAGTGATGAGACTTTGAAATTAAACACCAAATTAACTCCGAATAGCTGTATTTCACAGTCCTGCCCCTTTTCCCCGTGAGAATGGGAGCTGGTAGGGCGCTGATAAAGGGAGGAATAGATTTATATTTCTTTCAAGAGTTACACAAACAATATCTCATGGAAGTGATTCTGCTGTCAATACTTTGTCCCCAAAAAAGAAGAGGATCCAGTGTTCTGTCCTAAAAGTGCAGCATCATAAACATTTGGTTACTTCTGTCTTCTCCAGACAGGTGGACCACTCCGTCTCTTCACCTTGTGCTCCACTTGCACAGGTGTTGATACTTATTAAAAAATCTTTGTTCTGGGCACATAGGCACTGAAGAAGTCTCTGTCCATACCATAGTGCTTGTGAGCTGTGTAATTCCTGGTCCTTCCTGCAAGAAGCATGAGGGAATCACAGCATTGGTGCAGGATATTAGCATGCAGGAGACTTCTTGCTCATCCTGGTCAGAAAGGAGTTGAATTTTGGAAACAGTGGCATCTCTGCAGAGTAACTGCCGTTGTTCTTCATCTATTAGGAATTCAGCATGGTATGGCGGGTCCCCTCAGGAGACAATTTGAGTTAACCATGAGTGGGTGCTGACAGACTCCATTCTCACGCCTATTCTCTACAGATGGAGTTCCCCTGTTTCCACCAACCCTCCAGAGCAGGTACTGGTCCTGGGCTCCTCTAGATGTTGTCCTCTCAATTTCGTTGTTCCTTAGTCCAGGTTTTAGAGCTTTCTGTGTCCTTCACAGCCTGTAGCTTGAGAACAGGTAGGAATATTCAGCCTGTGTGAATACTGGGAGTTCCTTTTGGCTTGATGCTTATGTCATTTGTCCCTTCTGTTCTGGTTCCTGCCAGTCTGTTGGCTTGTGCTGCTAGAAATGTCAGGAGAGATCTAGGCTGTTCTTTAGGAATGCAGGAAACCCTTACACCAGTCAGGATTTTCCCCTTGTAGATCAGTTTGAAGACCCCCACCTGGTCTTGACTTTCCCAAAGGGATCTTTCCCATCCCTCTGGAGTGTGTGATTAACCTGTGCCAGGCCACATGAGGGGCACCAACAGTGTTACCATCCCACTCTGCAAGACTCATTTTTGCCTTCCTCGTTTAAAATGCCAGCCCTGTCTTACCATATCCATGTTCCCAGCCTGGAGGTGGTTGAGCTCCAGTTGGATGTGAAGGTAGTTCCTACAGGTAGGGAGTGCCTGAAGCTAGTTTGGGAAGCAGAAGCTGTGGCTGCACAGAGCAGCAAGGGGTCACTAATCAAATTAACATGATGTCTCTGATATGTTTGTATTTTGCAGATCAGACTTAGGTTCAGGCTTGAGTTCAGGCTTAAGTGGATCAGTTCCCTGTCCCAGAAATCCCAGTTTTTACTCTCAGGGTGAATTGGGAAGATTTAAGTACCTGTTGCAGATGGTCTTCCTTCCCTATCCCATGTCCTTTTCAGCAGGAGCAAGGTTGCACCAGGGCTTAACTCTGTCTTTCTTAAAAGGGTGGAAGCTGCTTTCTGCAGCTGCCCAGCAGTCTGCATTGTCTTCCCCCAAAATACTGGAGAATAGAAACCCTACATTACAGCTGTTTCCAGTGCCCTTTCCTTTTTACAGTGTGACAAAACAGTGCAGTGAGTTACCCCGTTTGATTTGTCTCCATGGGAGAAAGCAGGGAAAGCTCAGGCATGGTCATCTTGGATATTTTTCTAGCTGGATTCCATGGTGTATCACCAGCAACGTCAGGGGTTTTTTGGGTTTTTTTGGGGGTTGTGTTTGTTTGGGTTTTTTTGTTTGTTTGTGGTTTTTTGTGGGGTAGGGGTTTTTTTGGTTTTTGGGGTTTTTTTGGTTGGGTTTTTTTTTGTGGGTTTTTTTGTGGGTTTTTGAGGGTTTTTTTGTTGGTTTTTTTTCGTTTGTTTTTTGTGGTGGTTTTTTTTGGGGGGGGGTTGGGGTTTGTTTGTTTGTTTGTTTGTTTTAATCACAACCTGGGCAACCCATCTCAAGGTGTCTGGGAAATACTCCTGTGCTGGGTATCTGTAATGCAGATGGTTTGGAGTGTGGTTTATGCCATTCCCAGGTGGTGACAGATAGTGGGTGAAGAATATCTGAAGCTGCTCTGTCCTGTTCCACAGGGAGAGATGCAGAGTAGTGGTGCCCAAAGGTTTTGATCTCAGGGTGCAGAGTAAGGATGCTCCACGAGGTCAGATATACTGAAGCAGATGACTGGCTGAAAAACATCCTTCTATTGTTGAATAATCAATCCTATGTTCTATTAGAGTAATGAATTTCCTAGCTGAATGTAAATTGTGAGGCCATTGCCCTAGTAGGACCATACTAGAATTGTGAAATACTTTCAGATATGGTATTTAATAAGTACTTCTGCCACAAAAAATAAGCATTGTGGAGACCAGTATTCCAAGAGGAGCCACAACAATATCTTTCTCTAGTTGTTGCTTGGCTCATCTGAGCTTGTGCACAAGAAGAAAGATTAGATCAGGACTCTTCTGGTAAGGATCACAGAGTGGTCCTTTGCAGTTGTTTCCAAATAAGGTTGATTCTCCTATTTCCTGTCTTCCCTTTTCTAATGGCAATCCTCTTATACAAGATAGGGAATTAGTCATATTTTCTGTAAATGACCTCTGAAGCTCGAGTTGAATCCACATCCCATCAGATGAAGAGTCCCCATGGTTTACTGGAAAAGAGTTGGAAAGAAAAGAAGGAAGCACAGAATTTTAGGCTGTCTTAAAACTCATTTAAATGTACAACTCAGCATGCAAACATGATTGTACTCTGGAGTTGCAGAAAAATTATCTGATTTAGAGAACTCTGTAAAAGTATTCCCTTTTAGATTGGACTAACTGCTGATGGCCATTGCTGTCCTCAAGGATTCCTGAGCATGAAGGTTTCAAGCTGATCACTATAGTTTTCAGATTCTGCACTTGAGCTTTCAAGTTTGGGCAAACTTAGAGAGGAGGACTTGTGCCCTTGCAGAGACAGAGCCTGCACAAGCACACAGCTCCAGCAGCAGCAGTTGTGGGATCACCCAGGACATCCCCTTTTTAATCTGGGGACTTCTGGTTAATGAAAGAAAATATGAATAAATTGCTGTGCTGTCAGTGTGTAGTATGTTAGTCTTTTCTAGTACATCTAACACAACATTCAGATCACTTAAACGAACTGCAGAGTAGTGAATGGAATCCCTGGGATAGACAACTAAATTCAAGTGCTAACATTTTAATAAACTTAATAGGGAAAATACATCTATAAACCTGTTTTGTGTTTATTTTGATTCTGTTTTTCTTACCCTGGAATTGCCTGCATTTGGGGACCTTGAAACGAAGCCAACCTGAGTCAGAATTCTTCTACCAGCATTCCTGGAAGTGTTTCATCTTGCTCCATGGAGTCAGGATATAGGTTACCTCTTATCTCTACCTACTCATCCTTGGGAACTATTTAGAAGAAATTGTATTGTGACAGAAATACCCTAGGTGAACTAGGTGCATTTTTCTATCTTACAGGTTTCTCTGTGACAGTCAGAAAGATTTGGATGAACTGCTGGATTGCCTGCATCCCCAAGGAGTAAGGGAGAGCCAGCTCAAGGAGCGCTTGGAGAAAAAGTGAGCGTGCTCTTTGTTTTTCTATCTGTGCCTTCTCCAAGTCAGAGCATGTCCTTGGCACAGCAAGCCTTGCCATTCCTGGGGCAGCATCCTGGACTGGGCTTTGGTGGTTCCTGTGGTGAAGAGAGGAGGACATTCACGTTGAGTAATTGCTGGTTTTCTTGGGCAGATTCTTGTTCTGAACAGCGAGAAAGTTCTGTCAGTCTTTAAATTGCTCCTTGAAACGAGGAACAAAGGCAGCGCTGGTTGATCTGAGCCAGATCTGCCACGTGCTTTCATGTGTCTTTAAAAGAACATTCTGCACTGGTAGAGCTCATAGCTCTCAATGGAGACCATTATCCCAGAGCCTGGCCAGCTCCCAGGGCAGTACTCTGCCTGTACTCAAAGGTTGGGTTTGATTTTCCAGGTATCAGGACATCACACATTCCATCCATTTGGCTCGGAAACAGAACTTGGGCCTCAAATCTTGTGATGGCAACCAGGAACTGCTGAACTACCTCCGGAGTGATCTGATTGAGGTGGCAACACGGCTGCAGAAGGGAGGCCTGGGATATGTTGATGTGACACCAGAGTACGAAGCAAAAGTGAGTGAACAGGCAAAATACTGAACAAGACAAGTGTGAGATGATATTTTCTGTGGAAGGTCTTCAGTCTTTTGTTCTCCTTGGATAAGAGGAGTAGGAAGTCAGTTTTCTTATTTGTCCTTTAGACAATTATTTCAAGATGACACAGCTTATGGCTTGAGGTGTAGGTGGGTTATAATGTTGGAGCTGGGTGTCCTGTTCAATTGTCCTGTTTCCATATTCTCATGACAGACTTCTTTATGGAGCAGAACTCTATAGCTGATTTTTATCTTCTCTATCCAGCATGTCTTGTTGAGACAGCAGCAATATGCTAGTTCCATTACCAGGTGTGGTAGGTAACCACACTGCATTAGGTACCATGGGTGTCCATTTGCAGACTCACTTCAAGCAGCAGAGAGAGTAATATCCAGCTGTTAAGGGGTTGTATGCTCTTCCCAACAGGTGTACTCGCTGGAGAGCCTAAAGGATTTTGGAGAATGTGTGATTGCACTCCAGGCTGGTGTTGTTAAGAAGTTTCTGCAAGGTTTCATGGCCCCTAAGCAGAAGAGAAGGAAACACCAAGGAGAGGATTATATTGCCAAGGCTGAGGAGATAGATGAAGACAAGAAAATGGCAGAAGAAGCCAAGGTATTGTTTACCTCAGGGCTCTGTTTCAGTCTTGCAGCAGAACTCTTTGAGCAGTAGCAGTATATTTCATGGGGTACTAAACCTTGAGCAACTTTCTCCCATTTCAGATCTGTAGTTCAGTGTGTTTGGTGTTTATGGGGCTAGGTGTTCCCTGTTTATTTTGAGGAGTAAATGTATGGGGGAAATAAAAATAATAGTGAGGAGTTACTTAATTTTCTCTCTGTGAATAGAGAAACGGGTCAAGTTCCTTCCATGCAGTTCTGCTAAAATAAAAGTACATTATGGAGCATTTTCACAGAACTTACTAGGAGTTGTATCTGTCAAAGAGGACTACTGGTGCTTTGGTCCACAAAGAGAAGGAGAGACATCTTGAGGTTCTGGTGACTGCAAGGGAATGAGATTCTGGTAAATACCACATTAGGAAAAGGGAGATAAAAGTTGTTGGATGTGTGGAGGCACCTGGGGAGATGTCTGGGCAAACAAGCTGCATGTGCCTCCAGGAGAAAAGTGGTATTGTGGGTCTAAATACATATCCTCCTATTAAAAGGGATGGAGATGAGCTGCAGAGGGTTGGGAAGGGTACTGCAGGCGCTTGTGCTGCACCAGTGTTTCACCTTAATAAGGTACTTGTGTTCAGGGGTAGTTTCTATGCACTCAGTTGAACAGGACATTAATGCCCCGTGACAGGACTTGCCCCACTGCCCCTGACTGATCACTGACTTCAGCAGAGGCAGCAATATCAGAACTGGATCAGCAGAACTATTTGAAAGTCCCAACATAAAAAATGAAATAGTATTTCTTCACCTGTGTTTACCTGAAGGAAGCAGGCAAGAAAGGTGGAGAGAGGCTAATTTACAGGAGCATGTAATTTACAGGACAAGGGGGAATGACTACACTCTGATGGGAGGGTGGGGTTAGAGTGGATATTGGGAAGAAATTCTTCCCTGAAAGAGTGGTGAGGCCTTGGTACTGGTTGCCCAGAGCAGCTGTGACTGCCCCATCCCTGGTAGTGTTTCAGGTCAGGTTGGATGGGGCTTGGAGCAACCTAATGTATTGGTAGGTGTCGTTGCCTATGGTAGGGAGTTGGAACAAGATGATCTGTAAAGTCCCTTCTAACACAAACCCTTCTGGGAATCTGTGACTCATGCTGGGTGTAGTTTTTTTGGTGTGGATCTGTGGTGTTTTTTTTTTAAAGCTCCTGTCAGTATATGCTGAACCCTCATTTGAACATAAGGTCTTTGCTAAGCTGTGCCATTGCTGTGTTAGCAGGATAATTTGGATAGACACTAGAAATTTTCACATTCCTCGGTTGTCCTGAAGTATTTAAACTTTGCTAATTTTGAATCTTCCCTCCTAAGTGCAAGGGTAATGGAGGGTGCTGTATTCTGAGCTCTCAGCAGAATGGAGTGCTGTAAAAATTGGTGAGGTCTGAGGCAGAAAGGGCTTGGATCAGCACATTTCCTGTTTCTACAGCAGCACCATATTGTGTCTTACTCCTGTCTGCCTTAGAGCTGTAACCATGAGGGCTGTACCTGTAGGGCACACTCAGGGTAGCATCAGATTTACTACAACACAGTCCCAATGTGTGATTGTACAGGTCTCCCTCCCCCAAGCACTGGCTTTAGTGTCATGCCAATTTCTCTGGAGCATTTATTTATGCAGTGTGGTGCTTACTATCTCATTCAGATTTTCTAGACCTTGTGGTGGAACAAGCAATGTTCAGCTTTTTTGGAGTTGTTCGTTGGTTTGTTTGGTTGGGCAATTTTTTTTTTTTTTAACCTCAGTTTATTTGGAATAAGCTTTATTTTTACCAAAGCAGAAAACCTTTAGAGATGATCTTGAAAGAGCAGCCTAGTTCTTAGATACAGTTATCTGATGAAAATCCCTGCCAGGCAGACTGTTCTGAAGAAAAATCTCCTGCATAGGCCAAGAATTACGAAGCCTTTTGAGCCAGAGCTGCACTGAGAGCACATAGCAGGTAACATACAGCATAGCCACACTGGAAAAACACACTCAATGTACTTCCAGACTATAGAGGAGGAATTGCAGCCCTGTGGTATGGGTATGTATCATTTTCCCTGTGAGAAGCAAGTTATGGCTTAATAGGCACCCGTTTGCTGACATAATTGTCTGTACTAAGGGTTCCTGCTGGCTCAGCTGCATTGCTGGAGCTCGTACTGCTGAATGGCAAAGGATTGCAGTGAGACCTGGCTTGTGGCTGCTCCTGAAAATCAGGCTGGTGCCTCTGTTGATGCAAACATTCCCATTTCCAGTGGCAGTAGAAAGCTGGACTGTCCCAGAACAGCACAGGGAATATGTGACCTCTTTGCAGCGTGACATTGCATCACAACAGCATGAGCAGAGTGGAGAACATGGGTGGGTTACCACCCCTTTGACCCACATTCAGTAGTCTGTGCAAGGGGGGAGTCAGTCTGCACCTGCAGACAATCCCTCAAAGAGCATCTTCACAACCAAGCAATTCCAGTTTTAGCTGTTCCGAGGGGTTTCAGCTCAGGTTGTCAGGTGAGAGCGCCTTTGTGTCTGGAGGCTTGTCTACCTTTACCAAATGTGTTTTCTGTCACTCTGAGGTTGACATGTGATGAGGACTTCTCCTTTTATTTTGGGAGTTGCTTTTTGTTTTGTTTTCCCTGCTAGGTTGCTCCTATCCAGTCAGGAGGGGATTTAAGTAACTTCTTCCAGTCTCCCATTTTGCCTCGTTGGCAGATGGAACTAACTCCCTTGGTACTGTTCAAATGCCAGTCTCCTGATGTTTGGGAAGCAAGGCTAGAAATCTGTTAAATTCCACAGACCTGGGGAGAAATATCTCAGCAAAACTTGCCAACAGCTTTTGCAGATTTATCTTGGCCCAGCAGTTACCCAGTATGTTAACAGCAAAACCCATGGAATGATTCCTTGGAAAATCAATTACACAGTATGCGAAGCACCTCAACAATGTTCTGCAAAGAAAGAGCACAGAGCTGGGTAACCTCAGCAGTGGGCTGGGCAGCATTCCCTTTGTCTCCAATGGTTCTCCAGGATTCACACCACCAATGGCCAGTAGGGATGTTGGCATTTAAGAGTCTTTTCCAAGCATCTAATATATGCTGTGCTTCCTCAAATTCAGTCAGAGGAGAATGTGCAACTCTGCAAAACTCCCGGGTTTTGTTTGGCTCCCAAATTGCTGTCAGTTGCAGAGTTCAGATTTTCCCATCTGACACTTCACTGTTTGTTTTTTCATTCTCCTGGGGTAGAAGAAATTTAACTTGAGGCCTATTATGTCCCTGTCATGTCTGGGCCATCGCCTCATTGTTGTAGAGCACAGGATTACCATTGGAGAGGGACATGGTTCTGCATAACTTCTGTCCTGCTGCATTTTCGATTTATCAAAATTATATTTTTGAACCTCCTGAGCTAGATGTATGGTTTCCCATTGGCCTTGCTCCATGCAGACCCTGGCAGCTGCTCTGGTGCAAAGTTCATCTTTGATGCTGTCATCCTCATTCCCAGTTTCTGGGATTTCAGACAAACTGAGGCCATCCTGTCTCAGGGAAGCAGCTGGTTTCATATTTGGGGTCCAAATGCCTGTGCAGTGTAATTGTAGCTGGTGGCACAGGGTCCCCTCTGCTACCTGAGCAGCTCAGGGACCACAAGGGGTGTTGCTGAGGTCCAGGTGCCTATGTGGTACCCACTGGAGGGCAGCACAGGCCACTTCAATCCTGCTTCCGCTGTGATTGCTGGCTCTTCCACAACTTTCATCCCACATTGTACAGTGCTAGATTTCTGCCTTTTATTTTCCTAGCCTACTGATTATTTGAGATATTTACTAATTCTTCAGAGCAAGAATTTAGTGGAGTTCACGTAGGTTGATTCAGCTGACTGTGAAATGCAAAACGGCTGACTGTTATGAACAAACTGTCTGCTCCAGGGAGACTGGATATGGGTAAACCACAACCAGGACTGCTGAGGTGACACAGAAGGAAAGAAATATCAGAATTGAGCTTTGGTTATGAAGGGTCCTGGCTGAGGGATATAAAAACATCTTTAGACTGAAAAGAGCTGTGTCTGTGCATCGCTGTCAGCTGTTAGGTCTGTCTGCAGGTTGCTTCAGCCATGGAGAAATGGAAGACAGCAATCCGTGAGGCCCAGACCTTCTCCCGTATGCATGTACTGCTGGGGATGCTGGATGCCTGTATCAAGTGGGATATGTCAGCAGAGAATGCCAGGTGCAAAGTGTGTCGCAAGAAAGGTACGTGTTCCTGCCCCACAGAATTCCTGTCTGTGCAACAGTTGGCTGCTGTCACCTCTCTGCTCTGCTTAGGCAATGTGTCCTTGTAGTCTGTCACTCCGGCTGTGGCTGTAATTTAAGTTCTGAATGTCAGGATTTACAGTAAGCAGCATTGATCTCTCAGAAACATTTGACCCTGACTCCAGTAAACCATTCTTACGTAACCAGTACACAGTATTGCAGAGCTGCTATCCCCTGGATATTTAGGGTACTTGGAACAAAGACAACTACAAATCCTTCTGGGAACGCTTGTTCAACTGTCCTTTCCCTAGTTTCATTTTTGGAATGGTCTTTGGTCTCTGAGCCTTGTCAGTTAATTGTCTTAGAAAAGGAGCAAGCAAGGAGAGGTTGGGAAGATTATTATGGGGAAAGTGAGGTGGGGTGTTGCTGCTCTGAGGCCTAAGTGGGAGTAGAACTGCTCAATGAGCTGGGGAAGTCACCAAACAGGTGATGAGGGCATATGTTCTCTGTGTGCACTGTAGAATGAGGGACTTCAGAATCTTCCAGGTGGAGGCTGAAGTAGAAGGGGTGTCAGTGGAGGTGGGGTGCTGGTGTTTGTTCTGCCATAGCCTCTTCCGTTGGATGGGTGCCTGGAGGAAAGAGCCTGGTGGTACATTCTGCTTTACCACTTTTATATTTGCTGAAACTGTAGTGGGAAATGAGGGCAGGCAGAGCTCGAGGGACTGCTGGGCAATTTTTGTGTACCACAAGGCTTTGCCATCCATCCCTTCAGAGAAATAAGGGCTGAACTGGTGCAAAATCTGCCTTCACTGCAGAACCTCAGGGGTATTCCAAACCAGTGCCAAAACTATCCTATCTGCTGTTGAGAGGAATTTCTAGGCAAAACTAAGGGGTGGGGGGGGGGGGGTGGCTCACCTGAGACTAACACAATAGTTTCACAGAAATTAAGAACTGAGATGTTAGAGACCAACATGCTGGCAAGCCCACTGCACTTTCTTTTTCCACTTCAATAAAAGAAAGCTGGCTCAAGAAAGCAAGCTTTCCCTGTTTCCCTTCATCAGTGGGAAGCACAGAGAGAGACTAGTCCTGCTGCATACTGATTTTCAGTGTAGCCTTGTTATCCTGAGTAGAAAGAAGATACCATGTAGGTTAACCAGACTGAACATAGAACAAGAATAGCTCCATTTTTAGCTTACAGCTCTGGGGCCCTGTTTGCAGCAAACTTCTCTTTCCCCATGTTTGTCTGGGTGAAGCCTCTGTGGCAGGTTTCTATCTTTGCCTCCAGTGAAATCTTTGCAGGGTGAGGGACTTTGCATTGGTTTTGTTTGTTTTTAAATGCTGCTGTTCACAAATACAGTGGTTGGAATGGAAAGAAGGAACCCCAAAGAAGGCCATCAGAGAAAGGGTCCCTGCCCTCAGAGGAGACTGCGTCTTTCTCTTCCTCAGTCCTTCCCTCCAGCAGCGCAGCAGCTTCTGCCCCTGGGGTTTAGTGAAGCTGTGGCCTTTTTACAAGTGAGCTGCTCTTTCCTAGGTGAGGATGACAAGCTGATCCTGTGTGATGAGTGTAACAAGGCCTTCCACCTGTTCTGCCTGCGACCAGCACTCTATGAGATCCCAGATGGGGAATGGCAGTGCCCAGCATGCCAGCCTTTGACAGCCCGGCGCAGCTCACGAGGCAGGTGAGTGACCTTCCTGCCCAGAGCCTTGTCACAGCACAGTCCCAGGCCTCTTTTCACAAGACCCAAACGAGCCTGGAGCAAAGCCCCTTTAAAAGGTGTGAAATCACCCAGTTAAAGCAGCACTGGAACAGACGAAAAGCAGTTTTTCAAGATGTAAGTTTAGCACACCGCTGTTGTACTAATATATTACAAGTTCACAAGTTTTAATAAATAACTTGGGTTTGGAAATGAAAACGTGCAAAACAACCACCAAAATTAGCTGCACTAAGAGTTGTTGTTTCCTTTGAGCAGCAGGTTGGGTTGTTTCTTCATGTCGTTGGTGGCTGCAATTCTGTGAGTCCCTGGGCTGGGTTACCAGAATGTTCTTGTAAGCTAGAGCAGACATTACTCCAGGCTGCAGCTCAATCCCTACTCTGCTATGACAAGTCAGGCTACAAAATGCCATTCTAATGGTTTTCTGTACCTGATAATCTTAGTAAGACAGGAGCACCTTATAATGTGACAAAGGGAACGTGATGTGCAGATACAAGTAGTTGCCTCCGGACCGCAGGGGGTTGGATTGGTTTTTTGAGTTGCAGGCTGGAACTTAAGAATTTTACAGTGAGTGTCTTCTGCTGGTGGTGACTGTGCTGCATCTCTCTGTGTCAGTGAGATGAGGCTGTTGAGTGGCACCTGATACACAAGCAGCCAGCAGATCCTCCCTGACAGAGCAGCAGCACAATAGAGGTGTGCCAGCCAGTGCTGTGCAGGTGGTGTATGGCCTTAAAAAGTATTACTTACTCCCTGGACACCGTTTAAGAGTTCCTCAGGCTTGTACAGAAATGACAGGGCTTAAAGACAGCTGTTGTGGCCTGCGTTCATAGTTACTTTGATGTGGCAGAGTCACCTGCAAGCTGCTCAGCTCCTGGCCCAGAGCCATCAGGGAACACCTGTCCTGTTATCTGGGGAACACTTGTCCTGTTATCTGCTTTCTGCTCTTGTTTTCCTGGCTAAGATAGGAAAAGAATGTCAGCCTGGCAGATCTTTTACCTTCTATGCTTTGGAAGTTCTCTTTCTTTTATTGCTCAAGATCCTCTTTCTCCAGGGCATTTAGACTCCCACAGCAGCTTTGCCTGTGTCCCCTTTTGCCTGTGCATGCTGGTTTTTAATGGTCTGAATGACCATTAATGGTCTGAATGACCAGCTGCCTGTAGCTCAGGGATCACCAGCACAGGAGGGACACTGACCTGTTGGAGCAAGTCCAGAGGAGGCTGCCTGATACAAGGGGTGGAGCACCTCTGCAATGAAAGAAGGCTGAGAAAGTTGTGATTGTTCAGCCTGGAAAAGAGAAGGCTTTGGGGTGACCTGATTGCAGCCTTCTAGTACCTGAAGGGAGCCTGCAAAAGATATGGGGAGAGACTATTTATGAGGGGTAGTGGCTTCCTTGACATTCTTCCTTGACAGAAGGCAGGGGGTTAAATTGAACATTTATTGGGAGGAGGTTCTTTCCTGTGAGGATGATGAAGCCCTGGCATGGATTGCCCAAAGAAGCTGTGACTGCCTCATCCCTGGAAGTGATGGAGCTTGGAGCAACCTGGTCTAGTGAGAGGTGTCCCTGCTATGGTTCTGTCAATGATTGAACAGACACAGATGAGAAGCCATAATAAGCTGGGCAGGGAGTCTGCATGGCTTCTGACTTCAGCATGACATTCTGTTCACCAATCTGTTTCCCACAGTATAAGGAAACCAATCTGTTTCCTTTAGTATAGGGAAATATTCCAGCAGGAAAAAGAGCCTCTGTTGAAACTCTTTAGGCGGGCCTGCAGACCTGGGCAAATAGCAAATCATCCTCTCATGGAGGAGTAATTACACAGCAATCACAGTCTTAAAATCTCCTGTCCAGTGGTCATGGTGCCTAGAACACTGAAAAATACCCAGATTCAGCTGTTGGGAATTTTCAGCCCAGATGTTTAGCTGGGGAGCTGGCCTTTGAGCTGTAGCTATAACTTGATACTCTGGAATACAGCAAACTGCTTTGGCTGAGCCTGATGTTTATTGTACAGCCCAAGTAATACCAGGGCCCCCCAGGCCACTGATGCCCAGGCTCTTATAACACAGACACGTATACCTGCCTTGTTCTAGGAACTATGCAGAGGAATCTGCTGAAGATGAAGGTGAAGAAGGTGAGGAAGCTTCTGATGAGCCAGATGCTGAGGAGGAAGAGGAAGAGGAAGAAGACTATGAAGTTGCTGGACTAAAATGTAAGGCTTTGACTGTGTAGGGAAGTAGTAACCCTCCTGCCTTCACTGTCTGAAATACTGATTCTCTTTGAGACTTTTACTTTTCCTTGTGCCAAGCAGCTATAAGCCTGGGAGGTGTCACAGGGGAAGGCTTTGACTGTGCTGTGGTTACTTGAGGAGCTGGAGTAAACCCTTGGCTGTTTGTGATGGGGTCAGCACTAGCAAAGATTGAAACTACTCACTGCCCAGTCACTCCCTGGGGACACTGCTGACCATGTTCTGAGGGTGGAGAGGGGTCAGCAGAGACTGCCCTAGGGTCGGGGGGATCAGCAGAGCCCGCAGAGCAGTGGCAGCACCAGCAGTTCCTGGGATTGGCAGTCTCTGTTGTACGCTGGAAGCTGTTTAAATGCTTATGGGAGCTCTCACCACAGCACCCTCTCCTTTCTTTTTCCCCACCAGTTCATAACCTCTTGAGTGCAGGACTTCTGGTGATTTGGCAAGGAGGCATTTTGAAATAGGACTAGCACTTCCTCTCTTTATTCCAGTGGGAAGGCACAGTGTTGCAGGGGTAGTGTGGTCTGGACCACCTGCACCCTTTGATTGTGTACAGAGACCTTGGGATGCGTAACTGGAGCGTTCCTGGGCAGCTGGGAGGAATAAAAGACTGTTTTCTAGACTCTCAATGCCTGCTTCTTACCTAAACAGATTTAGTATGTGTATCCACTTTGGTTTTAGGGGAGTTTGATTCAGTCTCAGTTGGGCAACTTGCTACACTGAAAAACTCAGTCTGGAAATGGCACACTGCCAGCATTTGCTTTCTGTTAAACTGTCCTTGACTGACATAACATTAACTGCAGGTTGTCTTAAACAGAGCAGATGGAATCCAGAGACTGGGATTCAGAGGATTATCCCATGTTCTTTTGAGCGTTTCCATCCAGACTTGAGCCTTGATTCCCTTACTTTATTTTGGTTTCAGAGAGGCTTACTGATACCACGGCTATGCACACTGCTTGTTGTCCTGCGGTGTATCCATGTCCACACTTGGAGTGTGTTCAGCCTGTGTTGCATGGCCAAGGCAGAAGCTGAGCCAAGCTTTCCAAACAATAGCAAAAGAGGGTTACAGTCACTAAAAATAAAGTGCTAAATGCAACCCCTGGCTTTAGAGAGCATTAACATGGAAAGGTCACTGTGGAAAACTTTTGTTTTAATAGAGAAGTCACATTGATCCTCATGGCGTTTATCCTGAGGGATCTAACCTAGAATGTTGGATTGTCAGACATTTAGCACGTGCTGCACGCTTGACACACAAGCAGAGTGACAGCAGGCGGATGTCCCTTGGCCCCGCCGCACGCCCAGCATGTGGGGCCCAGCATGATGATTTATGGCATAGGGCTGGATCAAAAGCTGCAGCTGAGGTATCCAGTGTGCTGGATGCAGCTTGCTCTAGGACTTGGGATCAGGGTGGAAGGGGTTTGACATGGGAAGGCAAACACATTCTCCTTGTACAGAGGGTCATGGGAGAAACTTAAGACAAGAGAGTGCGTCAGCATGCTTGCATTGCCACCAGTGTGGAGCTCTGAGAGGCAGACTCACACAGGCAAGTGCCTTTCCGTAGGATGTAATGTGGCAGCCCCACATTACATCCTATGGAAAGGCAGATTTTATTCTTGGAGAATAAAATCCCATTGTTTCCCACTTGTAGCACATGGAGCAGCTCCCAGCTGCGGTAATTTGACACTCCCCCTGCACACAGTTCCCTTCTTGGGGGGCTTAACAGCTGGCTTATCCCACAGTGTGGGTCGCTTGGAAAAGCACCCATCCCCAAAACTGTGAGGAGCAAAGGGGCAGCAGGAAACTGAGGAAACTCCAAGTTTCTGCTCCCAGTGCTTTCAGAGGGTATGCTGTAGTGCTATTTGAGACAACTGTCTGTCCTTGCATTGCTTCCTTGTCTCTCCCTCAAGCCTTGATATGTTGGGGTCTCTTGGTGCTGCAGGTGGAGGGGGTTTGCTGTGACCTGCAGTGGATGGTCCAGGAGCTCCCAGGTCTCCCTTGGAGCTTGAGGATCTGCTGTGTGTGTGTGTACCCTGTAGTAGCAGGCTGTTGCTAGCCATGGCCTCTTCGGGCAGGAGGTGATGACCCACAGATCCCCCCTGGAGAAGGTGTGAGATTGCAGCTGGCATGGGGCTGGGTGGTCCCTGGGCTCAGCAGCTTGAGTGAGGCTCAGCCTGATATGGGAGGCAAAGGGCTAGTGGTGTCTGCTCCCAGATGTACCCAGGCCTCTAAGCCCATGGTTTATCTGTTTCAGTGAGGCCCAGGAAGGCAGCCCGGGGCAAGCAGGGCTCCGTGTACTCCTCGAGGCAGGGAAGGCACCAGAGGAAGAAGCAGACATTGCACCCTGCACAGGGACCCCGGCAGCGCACAGCACCTGTCAACGGTGCAGACATTGATGAGCTGGTAAGAGCCAAATTGCTCCCTGGAGACTGCTCACATTGTGGCACACTTCCTCCCATCCCTTCACAGAGAAATACCCTGAATCCTAGTGGAAGCCCAGGCTACGCTGAGTTAACAAAGGAGACATATCCTTAAGGGCCTGCTGCAGAGCGTGCACAGATATGCCAGGCATCCCTCCCCAGCCGCTTTCACACATTGTCCCCTTGAGCAGCAGGCAGCCTGCAGCTTGTTAAAGGGTTTTAAATAGTATCCATGTGTCTCTGCAGAGAGGTGGGGGAACTGAGGGGGTCCTGGATGGCCAGGGAATGCCAGCAATGCTGGACCCATGCTCCCCAGCCTTGGCCATTTTCTGACAGTTGTTGTCCGTATGGTCACTCCCCAACTTCCAGGACATAATTTGGCTGGTTTAGGTTTCACTTGATATTTAAAGAACAAAACCATAGGCTCCTGCACAGAGCAGTCTGTGCGTGGTGGGTTGGGGGGAGCTGCAGCGACTGTCTTTGGGGAGCTACACGCCATAGGGGATACATGAGGATACTCCAGCCCCACAGCCACATCACAATGCCCTGCAGATCTGCCATCTGTCCCATGACCAGCACTAGCAGTGCTGGTGTGTCTTGTCACTCTCCTTGCTCGTGGTCTGTGGGCTCACTGCTGCTCATGCTAGGACTGAGGGACTGGCGTGTGTTGTGTGTTACACACTGGAGGGCAAGCAAGCCCAGCATAGGCAGCCACAGTCAGCACAGAGGGGTATTCCAGTGGGGAAAATCTTACTGGAACAGCATACAGGCTTCAGAGAAGAAGACTCTGCTAGGATTTATCATTTGTCCTGGGAGGAGACCAGAGCTGGGTCAGAATAGTGAGTACCCTCTGCTGTAGAGCCTTCCAGTCATTCAGTGTTTCCTCAGCAGTGATGTCCAAGCTGTGCTCTGGGAGCTGAGGGGATGTCCCCGTGCTGGGTGTGACCTGTGCTGGGTCCCTGGGCACAACTGACTTTGTGCTGCGCCTGCGTGGGGACGGCAGCACTTGGGGCACCAGCTGCTCCCTGGGATTTGAAATGGCACAGTCAGCTCCGCCAGGGCACAACAGCAGCACAAGTGCTTCTCGGGTGCTGCTTGCCACAAGCTCAGGAGAAGGCAGGGAGAGGGAATTCACATTCTCCATTTCCTGGCATTTACTTTTTGGCTGCTTGTGGCCATATTGTCTTTGAACTTATTTTGAAAAAGCCACCTGCCACTAGAGGAGAGCTGGGCAGTTTGTGGGCTGTTCCCACCAAGCTCCTGAATGGGGCTGCTGTTTGAACCCAAGTGGCTGCTGCATGTCGTAATCAGAGAATGGCCTGGTGTGGAAGGGGCCCTAAATGCATCTCATTCCAACCCCTCTGCCATGGGCAGGGACACTATCCACTAGATCAGGTTGCTCCAAGCCCTGTCTAGCCTGCTCTTGAACACTTCCAAGGGATGAAGCAGCCACAGCTCCTCTGGGGAGCCAGTGCCAGCCCCTGACCATCTTCACAGGGAAGAAATGTCCTGGTTGTGCTAAGAACTAGCTCCTTAGGCCTCTGGGTTGTTTGCTAAACCCCAAAACCTGTAGCAGCTCCCTTCTTTTACCAACACCCTTTCTGTGGGCAGGTCCTTCAGACAAAGAGGACAGCACGTCGCCAGAACCTCGAGCTGCAGAAGTGTGAGGAAATACTCAGCAAGCTGATCAAGTACCGCTTCAGCTGGCCCTTCAGGTGAGGGCAAGTGGTGTCCTCCTCCTCTGTGGACAGGACTTGGCAGTGTGGGGGTGTGGGCTGGCAGTGTGGGGGTGTGGGCTGGCTGTGGTGCAGTCCTGCCAGATCCACCTGGGAGACTTAGATCTCCAAAAGCAAGTCATATCTGGGAAGAAGCTGCTCCAGAAGAAACCACCATGTTCTGTCTTTTGCTGGACTGAAGACATGGTGCCCTTCTGAGGTAGCAGGCGAGGGGCTGATGCAGGAGGTAGGTGTTCTCTGCTGCCCCCAGGATTTTTGGAGCACTGAGGTGCTGTGACTGAGGGAAGGTATGGACCTTCTGCATGCCTGTACCAGTTCCCTGAGCTTCGGTTCTCCCGTTCCCATGCCATAGGGCTGATGTATCTGTCACACTGTCAAGGTATTGCTTGGGCTTGTTGAACCACTGGGGCTGCAGGTCAGGGGTACCACAGGGGTGAAGGGGTGGCAGGACCCCACCTCTCTGAAGTGGTGCCAGGGTCAGCGTTCCCTTCCTATGCCTGTGGCCTTTCGTTTGGCAGGGAGCCAGTGACCACAGAGGAAGCTGAAGACTACTTTGAGGTCATCAGCAACCCCATGGACTTCCAGACTATGCAGAGCAAGTGCTCTTGTGGCAATTACCGCTCCGTGCAGGAGTTCCTCTCTGACATGAAGCAGGTGTTCTCCAATGCCGAGCGCTACAACCAGAACGGGAGTCACGTATTGTCCTGCCTGGAGAAGACAGAGCAGTGTTTGATTGACATGGTGCACAAACACCTGCCAGGCCACACGTATGCACGCAGGAAACGCAAGAAGCTCTCTGCCAGATGCCAGGGACTGGAGGAGCAGGAAGGGGACAGTGAGTCAGAGCCCCTTGAACATTCCCGGGGGCGGAAAAGGAAGAAATGAGGGATGGGGAGACTAGGGGGAGAGCCAGAACTGGAGCAGGTCTTCTGGTGCTGCCAGGCAGTTGGATGGGTTGTCTGGAGGGAGATGAGAGGCAGCAGGCACTTCTCTATTAATCCAGCCTTCCCTTGGGCCCACCCTAGTTTTAATTTTTCTGCAATTTCCTCAAGTATTTGGTTGTCCATTGAGTGGTGATGACTTGAAGCTTCCTCCAAAATCCACAGAGCTCTTCATGAGTCTGTCCTGTCAGGAGGGGAAGGTGGGAGAGAAAGGTGAGGGCCTGACCAAGCTTGTCTGGGCTAAGGAACACCAACCTGCTCCAGCTCAGGCACTGTCCGTTTCCTGGAATGAATTGCTTCCTTGCCTCTGCAAGCAGCTGGAGCATGGTGGGACCGTCTGCTGCCAGTCATGTGAGCACACCAGCCTCAAGCTGGTGCAGGGAGGAATTGTGTTGCTCCACAGAAGGACTGGGTGCCATCAGGCCAATGGGCTACTCATGCTTGTATGTATATATTTATATGGTGTTAATTCTGAGCCCCGGTTCCAGGCTCTGTGGGGCGAACAAGCACTTAGGTGTACCGTGGTCCGGCTTTCACCAGCATCCCAACACCACTTCTTCGAGGTGCTCCTGCTTTCCCTTCTCCTTGGGGAGCAATCCCTGGAAGTCTCAGTCCAAGGAGGGCTCTGAACTCAGCTCCCCACCTGTACACGCCAAGAGGAGGCTCCCTGCTCACCTGGACCTGGATGCGGTCATGCAGCCCTTTGGATGCCCCAAGTGCCAGCAGCAAACTGGAGAGTGTGGGTGTCTGCACAGCCCAAGGAGAGCTCCAAGGCCAGGGGAGCAGCAGAAATGTGCTGTGTAACTTTTTTAATTAATTTTTTAGTTGAAAGTGGCTTGTTTCTAGCTGTGATCTTGTACAAAGAACACCTGTAAGATACCCTTGTCTTGCTTTGGCACATGTACAGTTTATATAAAATCGTGTTTGCTTTATATTTTCCCCCTCTTTAAAACTCATTTTCCTACCAGTAGCAGGAGTTATATCAGGGGACATTGAGGGGGGAGAGGGGGATCCCAGTTCCTCTGAGCCACACTCTCACAACATTTTGTAGTAATACTCTTGTTCCTGTGCCATGGCCCAGCACCAGCTCATGCTGCCGCAGATGCTGACTTTTCCCTGAAGTTTGTTTTCTCATTCTCTCTTCCTCTCCATTATGACAGGTTTGGATCATACAATCAGGGCTTGAACTTCTTATCCCAGAATTGTTTTGATTTGGAATAAATGGGCCATGGGACTGTTCAGTGCTGGTTTTGTAACAGAAAAGCAGAAGCAGCTGTTGTAGTTCCTGGTATTGAGAAGAAAGGAATCATCAATTACAAATTGCAGCCTAGTTTTGTGAACGTTTTAGGTTTGGGTTTTTTTAAACAGGTACTTGTTTTCAGTTCTGGACTGTCAGTGACTGCAGATGAGGCAAGTTTCCAGCCCCTTCCCTCTCTCAGCCTCACTCTCTGCCCCACAGAATAGCACTGACATTTGTATTTCGCACGGCCCTTCAGAGGCTGTTTTGTCCTGTTTCCTAGAGAACATTTCCTGCAGGTCCTATACAATGGAACCTTTGGAACTGCACGTTTTCTAAAAATCAGTGTAATTTGGGGGGAGGGGGTTTCTGCTAAGGGCTGTACTTGTAATAAATTGGAAACTTAAGAATAAACATTATGTACTTGTGTTTGTAGATGTGGCTTGTGCGAGTTCCTTGTAGGTCCCTGTGTTGGTGTGGGAACGTCTGAGATGGCTCTCTTCTGCCTTCTCAGAGCCACCACTGGACATTTATGGAGCACGAATGGAGCTGTGGAGTAGAGGAATGGTGAGTCAGGATCAGATCAGCTTCTGGGACTGTGTTGGTGTGTTGTCACCCTTCTCAGGAACAAGGAACAGGGCTGTACTCTGCCTGCCCCTGGAGTGGGGAGCAGTCCTTGTTCCTTGTCCTCTACAGGGTGCCAGTGTGACACTTGTCCTCTTGTTCCATTCAGGGTGGCACTGAGTACCCCTGGAGGCACTACAAAGGGTGATGGGAGCTGGGATGTCTCTGCTCTTTTGCCCCAGTGTGGCTTGGCTGCCCCCAAAGCCTCTTCCCTCATGTTCCCTCTGTGTTTTGCAACCCAAGCCATGCTTGCAGTAAGGATTATCCCAAGCCCCCATCCTGATCAGCCCAGACAAGGGACACTTGGAGCTCCAAGGGCAGCATGGCTGGAGCAGTGATGTGCCAGCACTCACGACAGCTGTGAGACAAAGGATTTCGCCAAAGCTTTGCTTGTTTCTGCTGGGAGGACAAGGGTTCCTGGGTGTATTCATCCTGCTCCTCACTCCAAATTTGAGTTGGGAGTATTCCAGCCAGTCCCCATACTGCTGGGTAGGGAGATCCTGATGGGTTTGAGGGCTTGAAGGCTCTTGGCCATGGGCAGGTGCTGTTTTCCCTAGAGAAGCCTTATCCCCTTTCCACAGGAGGTGGTTTGGCTTGCTGGCCATGCAACAGGACCTGGGTGCATCTGAGTGACTCCAGCTGGGACATTTCCAGGCCTCAGTGCAGAGATCTCACAGCAGCATCTGCTCCAAGACCTTTTTAGAGACTTGCTTTTTATAGCAGCCCCTCCATGGCATCAGTGTCTTGTGCAGTGCTATAAATAGCTGTCC
Source organism: Phylloscopus whistleri (assembly GCA_017589585.1). NCBI lineage: Eukaryota > Metazoa > Chordata > Aves > Passeriformes > Phylloscopidae > Phylloscopus > Phylloscopus whistleri. Next base: position 300,383 of record JADMLD010000352.1, read on the forward strand.
TCACACCTGGCAGGGCAGTGTGGGGGCTTGGCGGGCAGCCGGGGCCCTTGCTTACCACCATCACCAGCCCTGCTGCACTCGCTGCCTGCAACAAACCCCAGGGGCTCCTATGACTGCTGGAGCCATGGACAGCATGGCCTTGGGAAAATGAGTCCTGACTGGCCGCCTGGGTGTCCTCTTGGCTTAATTCTCAATCAAAAATTAGTATTCTGGGCAATGGGATTTTTAGCAAATTCCCAGAGCACAGTGGCTGTTCTTTTGCTGCTCAAACCTGGAGGGAGTGTCCATGCATGTGAGAGTGGATAAACTCCACAGCTCAGCAAGTGCCAGGAGTGACAAGACTCCACTTCTCCGTGCTGAGCTGGACCAGGACCTCAGGATGTCCTGGCCCTGTTCTCACCCAGCTGGCAGCCCTGGCTCACTCTCCTCAGGCATCCCACCTCAGTCTCCACAGCCATCTCAAGCCAGGTGCTGCCCTGTGGGGCCTGGGCAGTGCTGAACCCCACTTGGCTCTTGCTGGGGGTTTATTGGAGGCAGGTGTTGGGTGCCCTTAGGGCTGCTCTGAGGAGGATGGAGATGGGATGCAGGGTTGAGCTTGGGTGGGGGTGTACAGAGGAAGGCTGAGCTCCACAGAACGGGGTTGAAAGAAGCTGCGACTAGGAGCCACTGGTGTCCCTGGGCCAGTCCTTCCATGTGACAGCTCTGCTTTGCAACAGGCTCTGTGGAGCTGTGTCCCGTGCTCAGCTCTCGGGACTGGCAGCCTCCAGTGGAGCCAGCTGGGCTGCTGGGGCCGATAGTGGGCAGTGGTGGGCGCCGGTGGCCCCGCTCAGCCCGATAGCAGGGGCCCGTTGGGACGAGTTATCTGGGTGAGCACTCCCAGAGGCAGCAGCTCCTTGGCAAGTGCTGGGTGCTCAAGGGCAGCCTGTCCCCAGGGGTGCCGCCAGCCAGGCACCAGCGCTGGGCCGTGTCTGTGTGCTGTGTGCCTGTCACAAAAGGTGAACCGAGCTGGCTCTGGGCTTAGCACCCAGGACAGAACACAGGCAGAACACACTGCCCTGTCCCTCTTCCCAGGCAGCCCCCGCCCAGAGCCATGCCCATCTCCCCAGCCTGGACTTTGGAGCCTGTCCTGCAGCCAATATTGATTCTCCTACCCCAGGTCACGGCTCTTTTCTCTGCCCAAAACAAACTTCCCTGTGGCAGCCAAGGGAGCTCCAGAAGCTGCAGCCCACCAGTCCTGGGGCCATGTAGGGTCCCTGCCCTAGCACCATCATCACCACCAGTCTGGGAAAGGGGCTGGATGCCAACAGCACAGCCAGGGGTACCCAAACCTGGTGAGAGACCCTCAGTGACACCACATCGGTACTGGGGGCTCCTTTACACCTTGTCCACCACACCAGCTCCTGGCGGAGGAAAAGACTTTTATCCTCTCAGTGAGCTGACTTCTCCCGCCTTCCTGGCATCTTGGGAGTGGCAGGGAGCAGACTGAAGGTGCTTTACCACATCAGTCCCAGCACCCTGGCCACACAAAGCCTTGGCACAGCTCGATGGTGAGTGAGGGGCCCCGACCCTGCCCACAATTCCAGCCATGGAGTCTTGTCCCTGTCCTCCAGTCACAGTTTGATAGTCTGAACCCTAAGGGCTTAATCAAATGGGGGCTGAGGGCTGTTGGGGTGAGCAGTGGGTGCCAGGTTGAGTGCTGGACAGAGGGTCTGATGCTGGATTATTGCTCCCTGGACAACGATCCACCCTCCCTGGGGCCCAGCACTGCCCAGCCTGCAGGCTGGCTGATTAGATGATGGACAAGACTAAGCATCACTAGAGCCGTGTTGCCCCTACAGGTCCTGACTACCACAGGCGCTGTACTGCCTTTGCCCCTGCCACAGTCCCCTGCCCACTTCTCTTCCCTAGCACTGGGAACCCTTGGCACATGCCTGCGGACAGCCAGGCAAAACAGCCCTACCAAACCCCAGCAGAGATGAGCTGGCCTCTGCCAGCACGTCAGGATATCTCGGGGAAGGGTGGGCAGTTCCCCCCCCTCCAAGCCCCTCCAGAGCCACCCTCCTGCCCGCTCTGTGCCCGCCAGCCCCAGCTCCCCCCGCCAGCCCCACCAGCACCAGCTGAGGCTTGAATTTCCCTCTGGACAATGGGGAAGGCGAGCTGGGATTGTAACCAGAGCGGGGGATAAATAAAGCTGCCCAGAAGTTTCCATTACCCGCACCTCGGGCTTCTGCGGGGGACATCAAAGCTGAGTCTTCTCTGCCCCAAGGTCCCGTGCCCCCAGCCCATCTCCCTGCCCTCTCCAAGCCCCTCAGCCTGGCACCGAGGCTCCGGCAGCTGATGGCACTGACACAAATCACCTTCAGAGCATGGAGTGGAAAAGATGATTCGTGACAGCACAGGAAAACCCTCCTCCTCCTCTTCCTCCTCCTCCTTGCCAGGAGCCAGAACTGGCCCCAGAGAAGCCACAGAGGGGAAATGGTGGCACCCACTGGTACCACGCTCCTGCCAGAGACAGAGGCACCCCGGCATGGCCTGGCATGGCTTGGCCCAACATGAAAGCCCTCAAACTGGGGTGGGGTCCCATGGGGGAGCTCTTGACCTCCTGGAATCCCTGCAAACAGCACCAGGCTCAGATCAAATAACACATCCATTTATTGGTTTTTCCATTTCTTGCAGCTAATGATCAAAAAAAAAAAAAAATTTAAAATAAATTACAGAATTAAATAAACACGGATGGATTTTTCCTCTCCCTGCCCCATCTCCACCATCCCCCAAAGAAAGCGTTAGAATAGTCACTGCATTTGGCAACAGCAATAAAACAACCTCTAGGAAAAAGCAGCTACTTGTCAGTGAGTGGTGCTGGGGGCTTCCTGCAGCCTCGCCCCCCCTAAACCTGGGAGTGTCCCTCCTGCCGCCACACAGCCCTTGCCCTTGCCCCTTACCCGTGAGGCCACTTCTCCCGGCGTGGGGGGCAGCCCCCCTCTCTAGACGTGAGTCGGGTTATCCAGGTATGGGTCCGTCTTGGTCATGTGCAGCATGACTGTGGGGGCTTTGTAGTGGCAGTGTCCCCCACCACAGCTGACCCCACTGCAGGGCTTGCCCCGCGTCCTCATGCCCAGCCGCCTGTTGCACAGGCTCTGCCAGGTCTGCAGCGTTTTGGAGCTCCACACCCACACCCCGCTGGTGATGCCCACCACTAGTGACATGAAAATCTTTAGCATGAAGACAGCCACAGTAGGCACTGAGGCCTCAAGGGAGCAGTTGGCGGCACGGCGGCCAGGCAGGCGCAGGCAGCCGTGCTCCAGCGCCCGCAGCATCCAGTAATCCACGTTCAGCCGCTCGTAGAAGTAGCAGACAATGACACAGGTGGCCGGGACGGTGTAGAGGATGGAGAAGACCCCAATCTTCACCATCAACTTCTCCAGCTTCTCTGTGTTGGTGCCACCCGTCTTCATGATCTTCCGGATATGGAAGAGGGCAACAAAGCCAGTGAGGATGAAGGAGGTGCCGATGACCAGGTAGCAGGAGAGGGGGATGAGAACAAAGCCAGTCAGGGCACTGACGTCCATGCTCCCCACGTAGCACAGCCCTGTGAGCTCATCCCCTGCCACCTTCCGCATGGTGAGGATGACAATGGTCTTCATGGCGGGGATGCCCCAGGCAGCCATGTGGAAATAGCTGCTGTGGGCCTCAATGGCCTCGTGTCCCCACTTCTTCCCAGCAGCCAGGAACCAAGTGAGGGTGAGGACAACCCACCAGAGAGAGCTAGCCATGCCAAAATAGTAGAGGATGAGGAAGACAATGGTGCAGCCTGTGCTCTCCAACCCCTCCTGTATGATGTAGAGCTCACCGTTCTCCCGGTCGCAGGCGATGTTCTCAGCCCCGGCCACCGAGCGGATGATGAAGGCCACAGAGTAGACATTGTAGCACATGGAGAGGAAAATGATGGGTCTTTCAGGGTACTGGAAGCGGTGGGGGTCGAGCAGAAAAGTGAGGACGGTGAAGGCAGTGGAGACGAAGCAGAGGGTGGACCAGACAGCCATCCAGATGAAGGCAAAATCTTTGTCTTCCCGGGACCAGTAAACATCCACTCCAGGGGAGCACCTGGGCGCGCACGAGAGGCTCTTCTCCACATACTGGAACTTCTCAGGGTTGTTGCAGGCCCCCAGCCCATTGGGCCCCCGTCCCTCAGTACCGGTGCCAGGTGGCCAGGGCCGGGGGGCCACAGGCAGCATCCCCTGTCCCTTGTGTGGCTCGGCAGCTGAGGCATTTTCAGGGGCCTCCATGCAGAGGGCATTGGGGTCGTTCTTGGTGGGCAACCTGCCGCAGTCAAGTGACTCAGGCCAGCCGAAATTGAACTGTTCCATGATGGGGACGCACTTGTGGCGGGCCTGCTCACACATGGGGCGGCAGGCGGGGATGCTGGCGCTCACCTGATCGGTGCACATGGGTGCGTAGAGGGAGCAGAGGAAGAAGCGCAGGTGAACGTGGCAGCCGTACTCCACCAGCGGGGCGAACTCGTGCAGCTTCAGGGCGGCCTCACGCTGGTTCTCGTGCCCCAGCAGGTTGGGCATGCGGGTCAGGTTGTACCCGATCCCCCGGCACATCGGGATGTCCACGGGCTGGCACCGCGCCGCGCGCCCCCGCGGGCCCTCCAGTCCCGCCAGCTCCAACCCGCGACCGCCCACCCCAAAATGCCACAGCACCCACAGGGCCACCCGCAGCCGCGCCGCCGCCATCGCCCGCCGCCCGCACCGGCCCCGCGGCTGCTACAGCTCCGCCATCGCCCGGCCACGCTGTCCCCGCCGCCACGGGGCCGATCGCTCCGGTGCTGGAGGCGCCCCGCCGGGGCAGACCCCGGCCCCGGCCCGCGCCATGCGGCGGCGGCCCCGCCGAGCGCCCCGCGCCGCCCCGCGCCCGCCGACACCGGCAGCGCCCGCCGAGCGCTCCCGCCCCGCCCCGCCCCGCCGGGCGTGTCCGGGAGGGGGCCGGACGGGACGGGGCGGGACGGGGGGCGGGGCCCACCGGGGAACCGGCAACGGGACCCGCCAGCAGCCTTGGAGCTCCCCGGGACTGCGGACAGGCGGGCGGGGGAAAGGGAGCCACGCACACACACACACACACACACGCACACGTGCATAGACAGTACATTTACACAGGGCTGGATACACACGTGCGCGCTCCCGCACACACTGATGAGCACGTGCCCATATGAACACACACTAACACACTGACGGACACGCAGACGCTGCCACGCATTAGTACACACACACGCCTACATACACGCATGTGCACACCCTAACGTGCACATGGCCGCACACGCGTGCACACTATCACACATTATCGCACACTAAAACACACCAACACGCACTCACACAGAGACATATCTACACACTAATGTGCGCGCACGCACACACATTCACACGCATGCCCGTACCATGTGCGTGTCCGTGTGTACACGCACAGACCTGCACATGCCCACGCGTGCCTAGACAAGCACAGACATGCTGACACACGCACACACACACATACAAGCACACATACACACTAACATACACGTGCACATCACCAGCCAGGCCCCGCACACCCACAGGGTCGTGCATTAGCACATGTGTGCACACATACACCTCAGGGCCTCCCGGACCCGCCGGGTGCTGCCGGGCCCCCGTGTGCCCGCAGGGTGTGGGTAAGCGGCTGAGCACACCTGGGCACAGCCCAGGGCTTGTTTTCCCTGAGGGAAGGGCACTCTCCCTGCAGGGTGACGTCCCTCGGCTTGGGAACACGAACTGCTGCTTTGGTGCCGCCGCTGAGAACTCGGGAACTCACAGTGCGTGGCACACGGTGCCTGTGCTCCTGGGGCTGGGGACACGGTAGGACAGCGGGGACTCGGGAAGTGGCTCAGCTGCAATGCCCACAGCAACAGGCCAGGAAAGCCGTGTCTCCACCCGAAGGGCAATTCAGGGCAGGCACAGGGCAGGGGTCAGCAGCATCATTGTAAGGCCAGGGCAGCTCCTGGGAGATGACATAAATCAGGATGGTCAAGCTGCCAGACCCCGAAATCCAACGTCCCGCTCACAGGGTGACAAATTACATCCAAGGCGTGGGGAGGTGTTACAAACACTCTGGGGGTGGCAGCACCCCTGAGGACAGGCTGTGCTGCCTAGGCCACCATCAAAAGGCGCCACCAGCAGCCACCCACTCCTAGGAGCTGCTGATCCCAGGTCAGCCTGGGCTGCTCTGTGCCATCTCCAGCACCCTTTTTGGAGAGCTCGTCCACCCCAGGGTGATTCCAGCAGAGTGCCGTGAGTGTACTGTGGGACACATCCAGGGCCTAGCTGTCGCCAGGGGGTCTGGGCATCCCGCCATTCCCAGGCATTCCCACAGCCCTGTGATTTCTTTAGTAACAGCATAACAACCTGTCAGCACGGCCCCTAATCGCTGACACCCACTGTGCAGGATCCAAACAGCCCGGCCCGGCGCTATAGGGAAATTCCATGGGAGCTGCTTATCGGCCATGTAACGGAGAGGGAGATAAGGCGTCGCCCTGGAATTTCCCTCTAACATGGGGTGTCTGCACAATGGGCTCTGGGGCCCTGGGAATAGGGTTCTTGGCGTATCTTTGGGATTATTTGGGATGTTGGGAGGGTTTTGTCACCTCGGCCACCAGCTCTGGGGTGGACTTCTCTTTACAGAAATTGCTGTCCCATGTGCCCAGCAACATGGAGCAGCATCAGGGGGCTTTGTGCCATGGGTTTAGGGCCATATACTCTAAGATATGGCTGTTTAGGGGTAGTTTGTGCTGTGGTGTAGTCCTGGGGACAAATTGACACACATGGTTGAGCAGCAAAGTGATGGGGATGAAGGTGGCACCTGCAGTGTGCTGGGACCTCTCCCTGGGTCCCCCATCTCTCCACCCCCAGATCCAAGGCACGTGTCGTTTGTGAGGTGAGGGACCCAAGGCTGTCACTGCCACCACTCCAGGGCACCCCAAACACAGCTCTGGCCACTGAGGCTTCCCTTCAGGGAATTGTTTGCTAAGGAAAGCTGGGAAGCATCACTTACAAAACCTGAAATGTCTCTGACCCAGCTTTGGCTGCCCATTGAGGGTCCTGCATGGGCAGTGGGCACAGGCAGGGGCTGGGTGAGACCCGGGACCCTAGCCCCACCTTCTTGGTTGACCCCCATGAGTGCCCTCCACCTGGACTATGAAAGGTTAAAGGGGGGGGGGGGGGGGAGGGACACAAATAAATATATTTTAATTTAATTTTGCTTTAATATGTAAAACTGTTGCTCTTGGCTCCTGTTACTGCAGCCTGGCCAAGAGCAACACAAGGACTTTTGGAGTCACCTCACCTCTGCTCTGCACCTTGGAGTGCTTCTCCCTCACCCCACACTCCCCAGGTATTCCACGGGTGCCCAAGCCCTGCCTGAGCCTCAGGGACCCTCCCAGAGCTTCATTCCACCCCAGAGGTGGGCAGGGGATATTGGAAAGTACCACCAGCACCCCAAGCCTTGCCCTTGCATTGCCCCACTGCCTGTGCCTGACGGAGAAGTGACCTGTCCCTGCCTGCCCGCAGGCCTGGGGGATGTGGGGACGGCGAGGAGGGGGCAGCGCAGGACTGGGGACATCCTGGCCACGCACAGAAGCAGAGATCTCCAGCAGGTCTGGGAACTCCACATGGAAACAAGAACCCCAGGTAGAGCAACACAGAGATTTACAGTCTTGGAAGTGGCCTTGCGCTGCAGATCCAAGATCAATAGCAGAAAGAAAGGGCTCTCAGAAGTGCACAGGAATCCTGCCCGGGAAGCAGCCAGTCAGGCAAGCGGGACGGATGGCCGGAGCCCGGGAGCCTGTGGTTCCTGGCAGAGCTTTGCCCCATTTCCTTTCTTCCCGTCAACAGCGCCTGAAACCTGTGCGAGAGCCTCGGCAAGGGGAGGGCTTGGAGGGAAAAAATCCACTGGCTGCCCCCCTGGCTACAGGGGGGCTGCAGCAGTGCCCTTTGGGCAGCCATGGCAGGGTGCCTTTCTGGGGGCAAGGGCTTGGGGGATGCCCCTGGCACCAGAGATGGGGACAGCCCTGATGGGAGTCAGGGAGGGGCAGTGGAGGTGGGGAGGAGGTGGTGGAGCAGAGGAGGAGGTGGTGGAGCAGAGGAGGAGGTGGTGGAGCTGGGGAAAGGGTGATGGAGCAAGAGAGTAGGCAATGGGGGTGGGGAAAGGGAGGAGAGAGACGACAGGGAAATGGAACTGGGTGAGTGATGGAGCAGGGAAGAGTTATGGAGGTGAGGAGGGAGCGGTAGAGTAGAGGAGTGGGTGATGAAGCTGGAGAGGGGGGCAACAGAGCCTGGGAGAGGGTGATGGAGCAGGGAGTGATAGAGCTGGGCAAGGGAGGAGGTGATTGATCCAGGGAGAAGGTAATCGAGCTGGGGAAGGGCAATGAAAACTAGGAGGGGTCAGTGGGGCAGAGGAGGGGACAGTAGGGCAGGGGAGGGTGTAATATGGCAGGAGATTGGAAGATGGAGTTGGGGAGCGGGCAATGGATTTGGAAGGGAGTGGTGGAACTGTGGCAGGACTGTGGGTACTGCTCTGCCCAGCCTTGGCCAGGGCAGCAGGACTTGTTGCTGGGAGGTGAGGGGCTCCACACCAGCAACACCTCTGCCCTGCCGAGCCCCCTGATCCCCAGTGGTCCCAGTTCCCACCAGTGCCTGGCTCATAGAGAGAGGCAGGGGCTGGGGCATGGAGAGGAATTCACCTTGCGAGGACAGGCTGTGTCCAGGTGAGCCAGGGTTCTGGGCACCCCATGCCCTCCCTGCCAGCTTGAAGGTGGGAGATGGCACAGTCCTGCAGGGATCTGGGAGAGATAATTTTCCCTTCCTGAAGAATTTCACAGGAATAGCTGCGCAGAAGGCCAGTGGCTTCAGTTTCAAAAGGATGCCAGTGCCAGGCTGGATGGGCTGGTGAGCAGGTGGAGGAGTTCATCCTGGGAGGGACCCATGGGGCTGTGGGCTGGCACCCACCCAGCCAGAGAAGCAGATTACCCCTGACCCAGCCACCATCTCCTTGTGGACACCAGGAACAGCAGCAGGAGTGACCCTCAAGTCCAAGCTCCTCCTACCCCAGGGACAATCCTATGTGATGCCAATGCACACGCAGCTCCAACAGCTGCACCCACCACAGGACAACTGATCTCTGTGCCCCTGGGCAGGTTCTGTGCCTTGTGCAGGTGCAGTAGGGGGGGAAGATGGGATTTTGGGGTCTGGTCCTCAAACAAGCAGGTGGAGCACAGCGTCCCCAGGCAGTGTCCCAGTCACCTCCTGGCCTCTGGCTCTCCGCGGGTGTTTGTGGTTACAACCCAGCCCATGGTGCAAGGATGTTGTGGCCAGGACTTAGGGATGCAGGCTGACATGTGTGAACAATACCAGCGATGCTCACTGCAGCCTTGTCACCCCATCACCCTGCAGCTGGAGACTTGTGTGTCCAGCCAACCCCCCCTCCCCAGCTCTGGCCACAGGATCTCTGGGCTGTGACATCCCCATTCACAAAGCAGGGAGGAGACACACGGCTCAGGGCATGAGCCCCAGCATCCCTGGGAGCCTGAGGGACCAGCACAGGCATGGGGACCATATGCAGCTGTGGGACTCAGGGGATGGGGCAGGAGGACAGTGGTGCATCCCAGGGGAGCTGTGGTTTGGAGAACGAGGGACGAGAAAGGAAAATGTCCCCACCTCACCCACAGGATTTCATCTGGTGAGTGTGGTGGCAGCACAAGGGGCTGCTTTCAGCTCCTGGCAGCACCGTGACATTTGTCCCCAGCAGTGGAGACTTCTCCCATCAAAGGGGAACCTGGATTGAGCCCCGACCACCCTCAGCTGCCTCATTCACCCCTGCAGACCCTTTCTAGGGGGATAGGAGCCAGGTGAACCCTGGCAGCAGCCTTTCACTCTGAACCCTACTGATGGCAGCAGCTGCAGATTGGAGCAGCTGCCTGAGAGACGCAGGTGAAGGGCTGGAGCTCCCTCTCAGCTGGCTCAGCCCCGGGAAGAGCTGCTCAAACATCCCCATGCTGGGCCATGGGGCCACCACGCACCCCCCCAGGTGATCTTCAGTGCCCACCTCTGTTTCCTGGCAGCCCAAGGATGGGCTGAGGAGGTTCCTTGTGCTAGGAACAGGCTCTGAGGTGCTCCCAGACAACATCCCAAGCCAGCACAGGAGCCCTTTCATCCCCAGCCTGGCTTGCCCTCTGAAGTTTCTTCCTCAGGATCCCCCATCCTGGGGCGAGTGCCGGCACCAGGTCCCTGTGCTCACATACACACTCAGCCCTTTCTTCAGCCTCAGCCACAGGCTCGGTGCTGGCAGGAGGCTCCATGCTGCACAATGCACCTCCTTGTTCGCCCGGCCCAGGGCTGGCTTGTGGGGAATGGCAGGGAATCGCCTCTGTTTCCTGCTGGAGTTTTATTACATGAACCGTATAAATAAATAAATACAATCCAGAGGAGAAGGGGAGAAGCACGGGGCAGGCTGGAGCCAGGCAGAACGCAGGCTGGGACTCAGCCCCACAGCACCAGGACTGGGGCTACCCTGGGATGGGGCAGGAGATGCCCCATAGCAGCTGTGTCCTGGGTTGTTTATCCTCCCTGTTCCCTCATGCCTTTCCAAAGCGCAGCAAAATTCAGGAGGTTGTGGTCACCAGCCACAGTCCTCTTGACTGGAGAAGAAACTTTCTCCCAAGCAATTTGCGAAGAGTGGGAGTCCCCTCAAGCCCTGCCACCTCCTGATGAGTTGCTGTCACACTGAGTGATGCCATGGGCCAAGAACCTCTGCACAGGTTCAGGCTTTTACAGAATCACAGGCTGGACACAGTCAAAGCATCCCTCCTGGGAAGAAGGAACATCCTTACAGAGCTGAGTCCCAGCCCACCGTATGCTGCAGGAGCAGGGAGGGCTCTTGGAACCTGCTAGAAAAGGTTTTATCACACCACTGACTTGGCCAAGCTGCCCACTTGGTTGCCAAGACCAACCACATGGAGGGCTTTCTCCAGGCCCTCACCTACTGGCAGTGCTGTTGATGCTGTGGTTCTCCAGCTGCACGGACCAGGAGGAAGAATCCTGGCTTTTCCAGGGGCCTTGGGTTGGTGTCAGCTCCCCAGTACAGCTGGGCCCGAGTGCAGGGAGAAGGCAGGAGCAGCCCCAAATGATGCTCTCCTGTCTGATACCTCTGGGTGAGCATTTATCCTCCTGGTTACTGGACAGAGTTACCAGTGCTGGGAAGCCCCATATTGCATTTCTCCCTTTCCTCCCAGGCCCCAAACACCTTCTAGTAGGTCCCAGACTATGGCAGGAAGTTGGAACAAGAGGATCTTTAAGGTCCCTTCCAATCCAAACTACTCTCTGATTCCACTGAAGCAGCCCATGTTCAGGCATCATTCTGATGCTTCCTTCCCAAGGTTGTGTCACTCCTTGCTCTGGACAAATCATCTGGCACCAGCATTGTCCTCCCTGAGCTGGTTCCTCCTTGAGTACTACCTCAATTCTCCCTCTCCATGTGGAGAACACTAAGAGATCCTCACCTCTCACCTGGCCAGAGGAGAAAGTTCCTCAGGCATGTCTAACCCATTCACCAGAGAGCTGCTACAGTGCAACAATTCCACCTGCACCTTCCCTGGGCCCTCTCTGAAGAGGAGCTGATGTGGGTGAGCTGCAGCTCAGGGACCTGAGTTCCCCAGAGCCTTATTTCTCAAAGAGCCTGATGTCCTGGCAGGGCCAGCTCAAGGGACACGGAATTTTGACAAGTTTAGGGCAAAGCATTTTCTGTTCTGCTGGAGATGGACCCAGAGCCCTTCTGCCCCTCTGCCTCCCATCACCCACAGGGTTTGGGTTCATGTCCAAATGGGAGGTTCCTGATAGGTCACTCTGCTCTTCGTTGTCACCAGCTGGTCAGACAGGCTCTGACACCCCTCAGGGATCAGAAAACCTCTCCCCTGCCTGCCCCTCCCCAAACACTCCACTGGGAAGTTCAGACCTGATCCCGGTCTCCCTTGGGGAGATGGGATTTAGGCACAGGGAATCCAAACTAGCAAAGAACTACGCCCCAGATGATCCAAGTGTGTTCCAGAAAAGCAAGGTGTCCTCTTGCCACCCCCTGCAGCCCCACTCAGACCAGTCAAGAGCACGTCAACCCTCCCAGCCCCCCGAGGCACTGATCCCTTGGCGCAGCACTGGTGCAGGCAGGGAGCTGGAGGGGTGCATTCCACCAGGGAAAGGCTTTGTACTGGAGCAGCACCAGCGTGACCTACTTCTATCTCAAAAACAGTCTAATACGCCAATATCTCTGAAAATATTCAAAAAAACCAAAGTTCTACAAAGCAAGCAAGCAGCACCATTGTGGGTAAGCCAGCTGCTCCTTTTCCAAAAAATATCTTCACAAGATGGGGCAGTGCCTTGTCAGGTCTATCATCATCACCATCATCACGGCACCAGGAGCTCAGAACAGCAACTTGGAGTGGAAACCCTCAGGTATGTCAAACAAAAACATGCTTCCCTGTTCACTGGTTAATCCTGTTCTCCTTGAGGGGAAAAAAATACAAAGCTCTCAGATTTATTCAGCCAAACTCAGCACTTTAGGGTTTTGCTGATGGTGTCTAAATATAGTTTGTGAGAAACAAATAATCTTTCAGGGATTTCTGCTACCTCCATCTCTCAACCACCTTGTTTAAAGGTCAGTGGCTGCAGTGAGGGCTCACTGGCATCATTGGGCAGGAGCCTGGAGGTGAGGAAATGAGCTTTTTGGTGTGTCACCAAGGCTGTGAGCTGGGTCACCCATCCCTGGGCTCCTCCAGCAGTGCTGGGGTGGGCTCTGGGGTGGCTCCACTCTGCCCCCATCCCCAACTCCAGCCTGTCCCTCTCCTGGCCCTGCTAATAGCACAAATTACCCTGTCATATGCTGGTAACTGGAGGAGATGGGGAGAGCAAAAGCTGTTACTGGGGAGGCCAACAGGCTAGTGGTGACATCCCTGGAAGTGTTCAAGGTCAGGTTGGATGGGGCTTGGAGCAACCTGGTCTAGTGAAAGGTGTTCCTGCCCATTGCAGGAAGTTGGAACTGGATCATTTTTAAAGTCCCATCCAACTCAAACCATCCTGTGATTCCATGATCTCATCCCAGGGCAGCACCAGATGACAGATCCCAGCTCTCTGAGTGCCCTACTGAGCCTCTTCTCCTGATGTTCAGCCTGCATGTTCCTGCTTTTGCCCTGGCCCAGGATACCCTGAGTTACCTTTCCCCTCTCCCCATCCCTAATCCTGCCCTGTTCCATGTGAAAAGAGCCACAGGCAAGGGAGTTGGTGCTGACTGGCAGAGCTGAAGGTCCCACCAGCTCTACATACTCCCAAAATCCAGGGCTGGAATTTGCAGCAGAGCCTAGCCTGAGGGAACACCACATCCCATGGCTCAAGAAAATGTCACATCCTATCACTCTGCTGTAGCACTGAGGGTTGTGTTGGCAGCACTGAGGGCAGAACCCAGCTGCCCTCTTAGGTGAGTCCAAGTGTCTCTGCAGCCAGCTCATGGCTCCCAGTAATCCAGGTTTGCTGCAAACACCTCAAGAGCAGCAATGAGGTGTCTAAGAGGGATCTGAGATATCTGCGTGCCACGGGGGATGGCCGTGGGTGGTGGGAGGGAGCTGCAGCACTGCAGCAAATCTGTGTCCAGCCCTGTGCTCCGTGTTCTGGTGGGTCCCCTGGCACCCCTGTAGCATTCCTATTTCATGTCACCCCCAGGGGTGCCAGACCATCCCATGGGAGCTGAAGGCCAGGCAGCCTGTGGAGCTGCCTTGCTTCCCATCAAACTCCTGTCCCCAACCACCCTGAGCAGGGACACTTCCCAGATCCATTGGGCTTTGGTGTATGCCATGTCCATGTCCTTGCCACGGGCTCTGCCCTGACAGGCAGGCCACATCCCAAAGCCCCCAGAAGCTCCCCTCCCCTCCCGTCCCACCACATTTTCCACCCTCACTGCAAACCACCAGTGGAGGAAAATGTTAAGCTGTGGAAAACCAAGCCCGTCCCTGTCAGCCAGGCTACATTCCTCCTCCTCAGCCCTCTGACTCAGACCACAGGTTGTCCAGGTGCAGGATCTCCAGTGTCCCACACCAGCTGGTTGACCATTCCCCCTGTGCAGGGCCCGGAGCACCTCGAGCTGCAGGGAGTCTGTTTTGGAGTGCACTGTTTTATGGAGCAGGAGAGCTTCAAGGGGGAGAGTGCTGTTGGTGAAGCCCCAGTGGTTCCCTCACTCACCTTTCCCTGTGCTGCTCCAAGCCCAGGTCCTGCATCAGCTCCAACCTTCTTAAGCCCACAACTGGGACTGGTCCCTCCAGAATCTGACATATGAGGCCAGGGAGACACCACTGTCACTCTCCTCTGGCCTCACCAAGGGGAGCAGAGCTGGGAATCACCATGTTCCTGACCCTTCCACACTGGAACAACCACAACCTTTCCCCCAGCACTTCTCATTCCTGACCCAGGTTGGTATTCCACCCTCAGCTGTCAGACCTACGTGCAAAATCTGAAGTCTTCCTTTGCCAACATAACTACAGAGCCTTCTCTACTACCTCCTCCAGAATCAGCCCCCAGAGCCTGTCAGGCACAGCTCCTGTCTGGCTTTACACAAGAGGATGCTCTGCACTGTGGGAGAGGCAGGGGAGGCACCAGGATTTACTGAACACAAAATGGTTATGGGGAGGGGTGGACAAACTAGCAAAACCCTAGAGAAAACAGCTCAAATATGATTTTTTCCCAAAACCTGAAAAAGAAGTGCAGGATCATCAGGGAGCTCCCACTTTCCTGCCAGTGTCAGGACCAGGTGAGGGGTTGAGGATGCATAAGCTGGACCCCCACCAAGAGCATCCTTACCTGGGAGCTGCATCATCCCTAAGGAGCTCCCTTGGGCCCTGCTGGGATGGCAATGCTTCTGTCAGCTCTGGAGCCCCAGCTGTATCCTGAAACAAATGCTAATTGTTCCCAGTTAAGGACAGACCTTGGATACTTATCAGCACAGGGTATCAGCCCTAATGATTTTCCCAGGAAGGCTGGGAATAGGGGCAGTGGAGCTGGGGAAGACTCCTGCTGCTGGTGTCTGCCCCGAGAGGGGAGATTTGTGTCTATGCTGCTTTCAGGGAAAGGGAAAACGTGCTTTGGGCTCCCCTGGGCTTTCGTAGCAGCTTCTCGAGGGATGCAGCAGAGGTGTGGGGGTCCCCAGGACCCCAGTGCCCCACAGCAGTAATGCAAGAGCCAGCCCAGGGGACCCTTTTGCCCTGCCCAGTGTTCCCCCTAGCTCCTCCTGCTGTGAATGGCTGTCTTAGGGCATCCCAGAAGCAGCTGGGGCCAGGGCTGGGATGGCACAACCCCACAGGCAGCCCCAGCCTGGGATATTCCAAAGCTGGGCTGGGCTGAAGACATTGAGTGAGGGCACCAGGGGCTGCATGGCCTTGCAAAACCACCCAAATATGGCAGACAACTGAACCCAGAGCTCGGCTGGGTTGTGGGTGCCCTTTGAGGAACTCAGACAAGAGGGAAGCAGAGCTGTTTCCCCTGGAACCCAAAGGCTGAGCCAGGCTGGATGCTCTGCATGTGATACTATCCCCACTGCTTCTGCAGCTCACAGGGATTTTGTCAAAGCTGGAGGAAAAGAACCTTAGGGAAGCTGCAAAGTAATGAGGAGCAGCAACATACAATGGCAATACTGGGGTCCAATTGCACCCAATGCCCTCAAATCCACCCAAGAGAGAACAAGCTTCTAAAACCTGGCAGATGCTGGAAACACTTTCAGCACTGAATAGGGACACATGGGAATCCCTGTGACTGGGTCCCAACTCTGCTAGAGGGAAACACCATCCAAGGGTGCTGGGAGCCTCTGGAAGCATCTGCTCTGCTTGGGGGGGATCCCTTGGTGACCACACTGTGGGGGAGGTGAGGTACCCCCAGTCACCCCGTAAGACACAGCCACTTCCTTCATCACCCAGCCAGCACTGCCAGCACACTGGGGAAGAAAGAAATTTCTGTGCAAATACCATTTACTGTTGGGTTTCTCACTTCCCGCCCAGCAGACAATCCCAGCCCTCAGCGCAGTGCTGCATGAAGGGGCGGTTTAATGTATTTTTGGAAGGAGAGGAAAAAAAAAAAAAAACCCTCTCTGAAAAGAGCCTCTTTCAGCTAATAATGAAGTGAATATTATATTAAGAGTGAAAACATATTCAGGGGAACTTACAGAGGGAGACAGAAAACCTTTTCATAACACCCTGGCCACAAACACAACTGCCAATTAAACCAGCTCCGCTCTGCGGCTGATGCCAACACAAACGAGGGGCCAGGAGCGGAGCACGGAGCCCGGCTGGGCTCGGCCGTGGCTGGCAGCACACAGGGATTGCTGCTTCCATGGCTTTCAGAGCCACTCATTGCAATAAACAGCTCAGAGTCCCTTGTCATGACCTGGGGGAATGGGTGCCCAGTGAGGCAAGGGACTCCAGCGCCATGGGGGTCCTTGGTCCTTGTCCCAGCCCAGGGGCTCCAGTGCCATGGGAGTTCCTGATTCCCAGCCCAGGGGCTCCAGTGCCATGGGAGTTCCTGATTCCCAGCCCAGGGGCTCCAGTGCCATGGGGGTCCTTGGTCCTTGTCCCAGCCCAGGGGCTCCAGTGCCATGGGAGTTCCTGATTCCCAGCCCAGAAGAACAGGGTGCCCAGTGACTCAAGGGGCTCCAGAACCCCAGGGAGGCCTCTGCCCCTATACCAGTCCAGGGGATCCAGTGCCATGGGGGCCCCTTGGTCCCTGTCCGCAGCCTCCCCTCTGCCCTGCACAAGGATGGTGGCAGGAGCCTGAGCCCCCTGGGATCTGCAGGATTGCTCCTGGCCCAGGGGAGGGTGCTAAGGTGCTAAGCACCCACCCAGGCTGAGCTGATAGGACCAGCATCCCCACACATTCCAGGAAGGTTTGAAGAGGTGCTGCATCTCCCACTGCAGCACCTCGTGCCTTGGAGGAAACCTGTGACCAGTCTGCATGGTAACAGGAGGTGCCACAACATGGAGCACCTTCCAGCATGCCTATTTCACATGCCCTGGATGTCTCAGCAGAGGTTTAGCACTACCATCCCATATGTTTTGGTTGCTTGCCAGTGGTCTCAGCTCACCCTTGTCCCTGGCAAAGTATAGCCCATACCGTGGGGGGCACAAGGACACCCACCCACACTCTCCAGGGTTTCTGCACCAGCTGCCAGTGGAGGGAACAGGCACAGAGTGGGATCTCAGTGCTCTTACGTGTTCTTGGGGGTCAGTGGTGTGCAGGGGAGGACAAAATGATGGGAGACATCAGGTGACACACAGGGGTTGTGATTCATACTTCAAAGAGGCTTCACCTTTGCAGCCCAAGGAGCTGCTGGACTGATGGGTTAAGGGTGCATGACATTTCAGGTTTGGATAAACAGCCGTGGCAGGAAAACTTCACCTGAGATCAGATAATCTTGGAATTGAGCAAACCCAGCACAGCTGCAGAACTGCAGGTTGACATTTGATAAACCCAAACTGGAAATACAAGACCACTGCTGAGCTGGGACCAAGCTTTGGAACAGCTTCTCCAGGGAACACATAGATGTTTGTCAAAAACTATTTCATGCAGAGGGGAAAGGGAGGCACTTCGGCCAAAATTAAAAATTCCAGTAGGAAACTTTTCTCCAATTCGGTGTTTTTTGACTACCACCCCAAAAGTGTGGTTCTCTGTAGTGATTTTTGTCTTCTTTCCCCAAGGAGTAGTATTTCTGCTTTAGTGCCAAGTCAGGATCCAAACACACCTCTGATTTTGCCCAGAGGCTAAAAGATTGTATTGCTTCCTTTAATAACAAAAAGAAGAGGAGAGGAGAGGAATGAGAAGAAAGAGAAAAAAGAAAAAAAAAAAAAGATGAGAAAAAAGAAAAAGAAAAAAAAAAAAGAAAGAAAGTAATTTTTAGCCATAACTTGGCAAAAAAAATGCATTTCAGAAGGTCTACCACACCATGGGAATTCTGTCAACCTGCCTGTCAATGGACTCTGGGTAAAGTACAATTAATCAGTGTTGGCCTGAGTGACAGGGAACGGTAGGGTAGCTGCTGTTCCTGCAGTGTGTGCCACTGGCAGCAGGACTGGAGTGGACCTTCCAGAGGCTTGGAAAGCTCCTCACTGTGCCACAGCAGCCACAACACTCCTACACTTCAGATTTAGCAGATGAAATGTTTTCCTCAATGGGCTTTGTCCCCAGTTTGGGGTCCAGAAGATCCTGCCTTTCCAAGGTCACAGGTGGACAGGAATGTGCCATCTTTCCATCATGGACTCAGCTGCCCATGGTCGTTTGACCCAAGGGCTGGCAGGGAAGTGCCAGCACAGCCCATGTCAGGGAACTTCAGGGAGGCACAGCTATCCCCTTCTGGAAAACTTGCTTTGTTTATGTCTTCAGAACTATCTTATCCCTGGAAGCACAGAGTTCTCTGCTTCTTGTAGGGAAGAGGCATCAACTCCCAAACAGTTACCATGAAATTTATGCAGAGAAAGACAGATACCCAGATTTAAAGGCCATCAGAAAGGAGTCCTGAACACCGCTGGGAAGGAGGCATTGCCATCTAGTGTCGGGCTAGGAAAGGGCTCAGAACACACTGGCCCTCCAGCAGGAGCTGAACTGGATAATCCCAGTGGGTCCCTTCAGCTCAGGATATTCCATGCTTCTACAATTCTCCTCTTAGTGCCAGCCCAACCACTACTGACTGGGGAGATGGTTTTAGACCCTTCTGAGAAAGAGCAAGGCCAAGAAGATGGACAGACAAGGCCACCTGTGATGCATGGATGGCTGGGAAGCCCTGGCTGGTACGGCTGTGGAAGTCAGAATCAGGGAATGGTTTGGGGTGGGAGGGACCTTAAAGCTGATCTTGTTCCACCCACTGCCATCGGCAGGGATCCCTTCCACTAGATCAGGGTGCTCTTAGCCCCATCCAACCTGGCCTTGGACACTTCCAGGGATGGGGCAGCTACAGCTTCTCTGGGCAACCTGTGCCAGGGCCTCACCATGCTCACAGGGAAGAATTTCCCATCTAACCTGTCCCGTGGCAGCAGGAAGCCATTCCCCCTTGTCTTGTTACTCCAGCCTGTTGTCCAAAGTCCATCTCCAGCTCTCCTGGAGTCTCTTTACACAGAGGCATTCCTGGAGCCTTCTCCAGATGAACACCCCCGGTTTCTCCCAGCCTGGCTCCAAAGCAGAGGGGCTCCAGCTGTTAGAGCATCTTTGACTCTGCATTTATTCAATCCCAGACACAGCCCCATGTTCTGAGCACACAGAGTTCTGTAGTTTGCTCTAAAGCTGGGATCATTCAGCAATTTTAAATCTAGCCTCAACATTCACAGGAACATTCAGTCAAAACAAAGAGTACAACAACCTGTTGCCCATGAAAGAGGCCAGCTCTACAGACCCCATTCCAAATTCCAGCTCCTTTCAGGCATTAATCATTCTTGCACAATAAATTGGCACAAGTCCTGCCAGCTTTAGTGCTCAAGTTGGTTTATTTCCTCAGAATAAAAAATCAAACATAATTTTTTAAGAACAACCTGTGCAAATAGAAAACTTCATGGCATTCTCCTCCCACTTACAAATCCCCTGAAAGCAGCCTGGAATCTATCCGCAAGAGGCAGGACATCAGGAAAGCGTTTTCTTCAAACTTTGTGCATGGAAGAAGAGAAGGAATTTACACAGATCTCTTCCTCTCTCCAACAGCAGAACTTAATTATTCTGGAAACTGCCTCAAAACATGGCAAACAAACCAAACTTCAGGAAAATCAGGTTGTGTATAAACACAGAACTTTCACTTCAGTTTCTCAAAGTAAGACAGTGCTCTTGGCTCTTTTCTCAAAACTTGTATGTGATGCTGAGATCTCCATGTGCTCAGAGCTGGACAGCTGGAACAGTCCTAGGATGACAAAGCACCACAGTCAGTGTTTCCCCAGCATCACCTGTACAGTTTTATTTAATTTCAGCTCTCAATCACCCATGGTTACCAGCACACACCTCCAGTGGCCCTATATGAAACACCTGGAATTCCATCGATTAGCACAAGTGTAACAAACACAGTGAAATCCCCTCAAACTCCATTCAATTTCCTCATGAAAGACTTGGTGAAAATGGAGTATTAAGTGACAAGAGCTAAAAACCAGAGCTAAAGAGCCAGGCCCCCTCAGGGAAACCCCCAGAGCACTCCTTGGGCCACCTCCCTTCCTACACAGGGTCATCCATGCTTCCCATCACTTATGCTTTTCCACCCTGGTTCTGGGAAACTGAAGCCTGGATACTTGCTCTGCTTTTGGGAGAAAGGTGAATCTTGTATGAGACACAGGAATTTCTCCTCAACCAAGATTTCTATTGTTTCTCCCCATATTTCCCTGCTCCCAGCTCCTTCCTGTTGCAGGACAGGAACACTGGAAGGTCTGGCCCTCTGGCTGCATCTCAGCAATGGATCACAGAGCACATCCAGCACTTTGGGCAGCTGTTACCTCACCCCATCACTCCCATTTGCAGTTGAGTCCTTGACAGTCTTGGAGCGGAATGACAATTTCCATATCCAGCAAAACCTCCTTCTTTCATCTCAGCCTCCACCCATACCTCTTGGAGTGGAATGACAATTTCCATATCCAGCAAAACCTCCTTCTTTCATCTCAGCCTCCACCCATACCTCCCCTTCTTTAGGGTAACCAGAAGGAAATCAGTATCATGGTGCAGCATCAGCTTGGTCTGGATAACAACCAGGACTGTTTTTAAGTGGTGATTCCTCCCTCCCCAGGCTCTAAATTTCAAAGGGGAACCTCTCTGGTCACTGATCAGGACTTGGCTCACCTACCTCACCTTCACTGAACTTGTTGCCAAAAGCTCACCTGCTCCTCCAGTGCCTCTCCCAGGTGGGCTTTCCCTCTGCTCCTGCAGAAGGAGCACCTTTCCCTCCCTGGTCCTCAGAGAGAGCCAGCACCTTCCCGTGTATGGTGCCACAGATCACATCCTGCTGTTCTTGATGTAGCTGCAAGTTGCTCCTCTCAAATACCAACACAGAAAAACTCATACTGGAAGTATTTCCCCAATTTGTGAGCACAAAAAGCACCAAAATACTGTTGGAACATAAGCCTTGTCCCTCTCTCATCCACAGGATTACCAGCAGAAGGAAAAATAGAATAAATGAAAAACCAAGAAAATCCTTGGAAACCTTTCCCCAAAACAACTCAGTATCTGTCTCCTACAGGAGTTCTGAGGATTAAAGGATCCCATCCAAAAGCTGTTCTCAGCTCAGGAAGTTGTGCCCAAATGCATTTTATACTCTTCCAGCATCCACACGCCACCACAGCTGGCCCAGTCAGCTCAGCTGCAGTGGCCATTTCAGCACATGTAAATCAAATCACTGGTAGCAAAATAGGGAAGCCTGTTCCTTAGAGGATATCGAGTTACAGGCTGCTAACCAGGAGGCAAAAAAACCACCAGGAACTGTGAGAGAAATAGCCTCTTTACAGACTAAAAGAGAAGATGAAGCATCACACGATGCTCAAAATCCACACCTCATTCATTACACATCCTTGAAAGACACCACAGGATCACGGGATAACTGGGACTTTGAGGAACATCAGGGCTCTCCAGCCCACCCCCAATGAGTCATCTCCCTCTGCTGACCCTGAGCAGTGAGATCACCAGTCCGTGGGCTCAGAGCCACACAGAACCCATGATCAAGGACCACCCAGCCAGAAAACTGGGTCTGATTGGTCACAATACAACACAAATGAACAACACTCTCACTGAGTGTCCAAGGCAAAAAAGGGGGCAGTTTATGTACAGACCGTGACATTTATAGAATTCCAACAGTGACCGTGGATTGGAGGAAGAAAATTGTCCTCTCCAACCACACTGGTCAAACCAACAGTTCATCAATTTTCTCCTCCTCCAGAAAGGAATGCAAAACAATCATTATTTACACAAAAAGTGTAGAAACTCCACCACAAAAAGTAAAACATAGAAGGCTTTAGCAGAACTTTAGAAAAACAGAGCAACATTGATTCAGCACAATGTGCCTCTTACAGAGGTTGTCCCCAGTTTAAAGTTTGAGATAATAAAATCACAAAAGAGTTGAGGAATTTTCAAGACTGCCAGAAACACAAGAGTGAGACTTCCAGCCTACCACAAACTGGGATTTAGTGCAGTCACTGTCCTGGTTCATCCACACTTGCCAAATCCCACATTACAGCTCCATTTAATAGGGCCCCTTGTACTGCCAAACCTTCCAGAACCGAGGGTACACAAGGTTCCTGACACACAAGATACCCACTGTCAGTCCAGTCCCCCTTTCCAGGGGGAAAGGAAGTGCACAAAGAAGGAAAATGACTGAAGGACATTTCAGATGATCTCCTCTTTGAAAATGAATCAGAGACAGAAACGCTTAAATCATTTCTCCAGTTCACAGCAGAAAGTTCTATCAACCAGGAGAAGGAAAGAAAGGCTTCAAGTGGGAAAAAGAAATCCTTATCCTTGATGTGCTACAGTGTTCTGTGCATTGTTAGACTAAAGCATCCTTGCTCCTCCTAAAATATAACTGACTTCCACTCTGCTCCTTGTCAGTCTAACCCCATCCCCATGCAGCAGTTCCTTGACATGTTCCCAACAGGAATACTTCAAAGCTGATCACTGGGTGTTCCCACCAGCTGTCAGCTGTGGTTTGGGGTGTCTAATTTGGAGCAAGCCTACAGCTACTGAAGCTTCTTGTGCACCAGGAAAATAAAAGATCAGACCAAGAGGTTTCTGGTTTCATGGCTGCTATTTGAAGTAATAGTCTTTATGTGCAGCTTTTTAAAAAATATTCTAACTGAAATCCTAAGGCCATTTCAGGGAGTGTTTGATCAGTTTATCTCTTTCATTTACACCTAATGGCTCCACAATCAGAAGAGGAGGGGAATCACATGGCCCTGCAGACACAGGAGCTGGATGGGGTTCAACAGCAGTGCTGCTCCTGAATGGAGGAGAATGGCACACTCTAACCACAACCCTTCTCCAAGATTTGTTTCCTTCACTACAGCAGGTTGGCAGCAATTCAGCCACGAAACCCCGCAAGGCACATTCAGATTTCGAAGGTCACACCCAAGCCTGTTAGTCTCAGCTATTTTAACTCATCCTTTGGAACTGCAAAGCTGATCATCAATTCACAGGGAGTAACACACCAGGTCATTTATAATCACAGTCACCTTTCCTCTGCATTAAAGCCATAATTAACAGTTAATGCTTAACTAAGGCTTTACAATTTGTTTAAGCTGCTTTTCTGCATAAAAAACTGCAGGTGTCTCTTCCCCAGCTCCCCTTTTCCTGCATCCATCTCTAGAAGGGCTGTAGGGAAGCACCAAACACAGCAGATAAAGTTCCTGTCAAAACACGAGAAAACTGAAAAACTCAGAATTGTGCACTAAAACATTACTCCTGCCAGTTCAGCTATCACTGCCCCCATGCCTTGAGGCAGCAGCTCCCAGAGTGCTGCACTGGGATAACCCGCAGTGAGAAGAGTGCTCCTCAAGGCAAGTATCCAAGAAATCAGGTTGGTGATGGCAGTCTGGAAAGCTTTGACATCTCAGAAAAGTGACCTCAAAGGGTATTCAGAGAAACGCAGCCTCCTCTCTTCAGGGAAACAGAACACCTCCCCTTCCTTTCTTATCCATGCCCAGTTGTGAATCCCATTTAGATCTGAACAGAACCATGGAAGAGAAGTCGTGACTCAGTAGCCAGAAGGATAAAGCACATCCTACACCATGGTTCCACATGAGCCTGCCTGGGAAAGCAGATCAGCATACATCAGCAAAGAGCCAAAACTGTGAACAGCAACTGCCTGGGAAGTGCCCTTCACTCAGAGCGTGACCAGCCCCACAGGCACTGGTCTGGAGAAAAACCACTGCCAGCGGGAGAGAACAATCTCGTGCACTCCACGAGAGGTTCCTGCAGTGCTCTGGAGTGCTGAGATGAAATTCCACTAGCACCAGGGTGCTCTCAGCAGCTGATGACATTATATTATTATGTGCTGGGCAATCCACTCTGACACCAGGAGAAGAAAAGCTTTTTACAATGCCAGCTTGCCCTGATTTATCTGGGCATGAGGAATTGCCATCCCAGGGAGCTTTCTCTGAGCATGCGACATGCCTTAGGGAGAAAATTCCCTAATTAGGCACCATTTATATGCTCTCTGTGGAAGTGGCTCTGCAGTCAGCCATGCCCTCCTCTTTTCTCTCTAGGTGCTCTTTAGGGATGTCCAGCTGTGAGGGCTTCAAGCGGCCACTCCAATGGTTGAGGTGGCTGTGGATATATTCTCAGAGCATGGCAGCACACAAGGGCAGACACTCACCCTTCCCACATCCAAAGTCAGAGCCCCATTACAGATGCCCAAATCCACAGAGGAAAGTGGAAGGAACAGATAGCTGCTCCTGTTTTCTAGAGCCAAGCTACATGAACTTCAACTGCCATCTGAAGATTTACACACATTTATTTCGTCAGGACTTGACTCCAAAGGCCCTGAATGCTGATGACATGCACTACCCATCCCAAACCTAAAGTGATCAAAGTCAAGTCTGCTTAGATCTGGGAAAAGATAAGGATATATAAAGCAAAAAAGAAGAACATAAAGCAGAACTCTTCCCCAAGCACACCTTTTTTAAAAAAACCTGAAACCCCTAAAACTGCACCCAGCCAAAGCAGCAAAACTTCTTGTTCAGAGAGCAAGAGGTCTCATAAGAGGAACAATTATGGGAAGGTGAAAAAAGTCATGAACTCTTCAACACACACTTCTGACTCAGGAAGGACTTCACCCAGCAAGCTGGGGCTGAAAACTGATCCTTGGAGCAGTCCTTCAAGTGCTCAGATAGTTCTATGACAATAATATTCAGCATTCTACGGAATCAACAGACCCTGATAAAGCAGGGTGGGCTCGTGCAAAAGGCACATTAAGGTCATGTCTATCCTTACTGGAAATAACTCCTGGGCTCTGCAAACCAACTCTCAAGAGAGGCAGGACACTCCCAGCATCTGAAGCAAAAAGCCTTTCCATAAACTCAATCCTTAAATAGGGAGCACTTGTGGGGATTTACTGGTGCCGACAGCCAAAAGCATCATCTGTTTGCAAAGTGCTGCTCCCACTGTGTCAGACACAGCCACTAGTGCCCAGGTGCTGCCCTGGCAGGGATGCAGCCCCCTATTCCATCTGCTCTGTGCTGCTGATGATGGAAAAGACACTCCAATATGGAGCAGCTGAGGGAGCTGGGAAAGGGGATCAGCCAGGAGAAAAGAAGGCTCAGAGGGACCTTGTGGCTCTGCACAACTCCCTGACAGAACAGGCAGCTGGGTGGAGGCCAGGCTCTGCCCCTAGGGAACAAGGGAGAGGACAAGAGGGAAGAGCCTCAAGCTGTGCTTTGTCAGGTTTTGTTTGGATATTCTGGAAATTTTTTTCACAGGATGGTTAGTCAGGCCCTGACAGAGACTGCCCAGGGCAGCTGCAGAGTCTCCATCCCTGGGGACGTTTAAGAGATGTGTGGATGTGACACTTGGGGACATAGGTTAGCAGTGGCACTGGCAGTGCTGGGGGAACAGGTGGACTCTGTGATCTCAGAGGGCTTTTCCAGTCTTAATGACTTAGTGATTCAGTGATTCCATGCACAAGTGAACAACAGTGAACAAGGCTTGGGAGCTCACAAACAGATTAGAGTTTCTCAAAACCAGAGAACACTTCTGAGAGCCCACAGCACCTTTTTCACTAACCTCAGCTGTCCCTGTATCATCACAGCTACTGCAATGCCCAAGTAGAGCATTTAAAACTCTGCTCAAGTTTGTCAGTGTTTCACTGCTCACTAGAGCAGAGAGCAGGCAGGTCTCAGGACTTGGACCAGCACCCTCTTATAACCAGGAGAGCACTTCCCCTGAAGGGTATCAGGACAGTAATAAGCATCCATGATCATTCAAAATACCTGGATTAAAGACTAAGAAAAACAGATAGGACTAAGATATCTCTTCTGTTAGTTCAAACAGAAAGTCTGGAACCTCCAAAGCAGCAGGACTGGTGCCCACACAGGGCAAAACTCAAGGAGGAGAGAAAGAAGGCTTAAAAATTATAACTCAGAGAAAAAACTTAGGATGATCATGTGCCCTCTTGCTGCTGGAAGAGAGGGATAGTGAGTGAGTGCTCTGCAAAGCTAAAACTTCATAAAGAAATTCCCATCTTACACATAGTCAATTCTCTTTAAACTCCACCTGCATGATAAACCAGCTGTTATCATGGGACTGAAGAGAGCCCAGCATGTTCCTCATGTTCTACTGATTTGTAACACCAGAATATTTTATATTAGAGCTGCTGGTAAAGGTTCTGAGAAGTAAAACCTCACACAGGGATATCCCTTGGGGTCTCAGCCTGGCCCTCCCTGGACCAGTGCCACGTGACCTTTAGCAGGCAGGAGCTGGAGGAGAACACAATCACAGAAGGTTGGAGAAACCCTCTAAGATCAAGTCCAACCATCAATCCAGCACCACCATGTTCACCACTAAACCATATCCTGAAGTCCCAAATCCATGCATTTTCTGGACACTTACAGGAAGAGTGACTCCACTACTGCTCTGGGCAGTCTATTCCAATGCTTTACAACCCTTTCCATGAAAATTTCTCAAATATCCAATCTAAACCTGGTACAACTTGAGGCCATTTCCCCTTGTCCTGTCACTTGTCACCCGAGAGCAAAGCCCAACCCCACCTGCCTCCAACCTCCTGTCAGCAAAGTTTCCTTTCAGCACTGCAGCCAGGAATCTGCTCCTACCTCACCTGGGAGCTTTGTTTTTGAGCACAAGAGGAAATTACAAGCTTTAGGCACTTCCTAAATCAGAGAGAACAGTCAAGGGCTCATCCTTGGATGAGGCTGGAGGACCAATACTTCACCAAAGCCTTGAAGGACAGGCTCAGTGGGACGCTGGGATATTGCACAGGTCTCTGTCCTTTCCATTTCACACAATCTTGTGGCTTCTAAGTCCTGGCCAGACATCCCAGTCTGGCAAAGCCAGCCCTACTGCATCCAGACCCATGTCCAGCACATCCACTGGGAAAGTATATCAGGGGTCTCTAAAAGCAGGTGCTGCAGTAATTTCTTCAGTTTCCACAGGAGATCAGAGCCCAGGATCCTTACAGAGAGGTATTACACATACTACTGCAGGTAGGAATTGCAGAATTCCTCAGAAAAAAGTGAAAAAAGTGCAACATGCTAGGAGACAGCTGGAGGGAAAACAAAACCCCCAACTCAACAACCTCATTAAAGCTTTTCTCCTTCCTCTGCTTAACAAGGAGAATGCTTAATTAAATTCTCCTTCAAGCCTTCCCTTTCACCCAGCAAGGCTCAGCAGAAAGCAGAGATTTAACAATTTCCTCTGCAGCACAGGACACCTCAGTGGGACAGGAATTTGCATATTCTAAAGGAGTGAATTGCTGGTTCTCTGTTGTTGAGTCGCAGTGGGGAGGGACAAAATCAGCAGGAGGTGCATTTCAGATCTGCTCGGAAATAAGGGAGAGAAGGAGGGGAAGGAGCAAGCTGCTGTTTATTCCAAGTCTGGAGCTTTCCCAAGGCAGGATTGTGTTATGCACAGACTTCTCAGTTTATTTGCAAGTCTCTTGCAACTTAGTAGGTCAGTTCAACTGGCAACTGCTGCTGATTTTAAGCCCAATTATAGTCACTTCTATCTGCTGACACAGCCTCAGTTCCGCAGCCAATTCCCACCCATTAATGCCACCAGAACTGGCAGAACTTGCTATTCATGGCAATCACCCCTGACCTCAAAGATACTGTTTCCTGTCATAATTTCACTCTTATTTGTTTTCACTGGAACATCTCCCTGTGTGTTCCAAACCCCTGGGACCACTTCTGTGTACCGAGCTGAGATACATATTAGAGACAAGCTTTCAACTCTGGCTCACTTACAATCAAAAACAAGAGCTCAGAGACTCATCCTCCTGGTACAGAACTATCACCAAGGGCCCTCTGCTAGAATCCAGACATTCCTAGGGAAGCTGTCCCCACTCCTCTTGAGTGGGGTCACTCTCTTATGAAAGACCACAGCAACACAACAAGTGGGAAATTTCTTTTTTTTCTTTTTTTTTCCTGATGAGTCTTTCAATCAAAACAGAACAAAAAGCTCCAAAAAGCCACAGGCCTCAGCCCACCATTCTGCAGTTTAGGGGACACCAAGGAGGACTTCCAGCACTGCACATCCCAGCAAACTAGGCTCTACACAAAGAGGACAGAGACAGGTAAATGAACCAAACCCTGAGAGGGGCCAGCTTGAGACCTAAGGGATTCACAAGGAAGCAGGATGGATTTAAAAAGGAATTTGTGCTTCTATGTCTCCCTCAGTACTTCTGAATTCCCCTCAAGAAGCACCACAAGCAGCCTTGAATTTCACCAAATGGAAGATCTATTCTGACCCAAAACTCCATTGAACTCTTGTTCTGAGCAAGACGTTGGTGGCAATTAGAAGAACTGGGCTCTACAGCTGGCAGGGGATACAGAAATCAGAATGGTTTGGGTTGGAAAGAGCCTTAAAACTCATCGGTTTCACTCCCTGACATGGACAGGGGCACCTTCCACTAGACCAGGGTACTCAGAGCCACATCCAGCCTGGTCTTGAACACTTTCAGAGATGGGGCAGCCCCAGTTTTTCTGGGCAACACGTGCCAGGTCCTCACAATGCTCACAGGAAAGAATTTCTTCCCTATATCCAATCAGAATCTTCCCTCTTTTAGCTTAAAGCCATTCCCCCTTGCCCTATCACTGCAAAATCCCTTGCAAAAATACCAGGCAGAAGGAAGATGCTCAGGTCTACCCAGGTTTGAGTGTAATCATACAAAACAGCCCTGGATTATTCAGTGCAAGGAAACAAACTTTGTTGCTGGAACACAGCAAGGTTCACCAAAGTCCCACCTGGGAAAGACCTCTGAAGCAAGGGACAGATGCAGCAATGTTCAAGAGGGAAGAGATGCCACAACTACAGCTCTGAGCCATTCAGGAGCTGGACCACAGGTCAGCTCAGTGCTCCACAAGCACCTGTCAGCTGGTATACAGGGAGGTTTTCTTTAACTTTTGTGATTTCACTGGTCCATTAATCACGGACTGCAGACAGCATTCCCAGCCCATATCCTCACTCAGTGTCTAACAGAGAATGGATAGAGCTGGCCTGCCAAACGCCCCAGTACAGCCTGTGCCCTAAACTTAACTGGTACAAAGCTGTTGGAAAACACTAAAGAATGTTCTGCCTCAATTCTGACCAAATCCCAGTGTCTTTGACAGAGAGCAGGAGGTTCTGCTGGAACTGCTTGGCTCCTATCTGAATGTATAATGAAGTTTTAAAGCAGCAGCCCAACCTCCAGTTCGCACAGGGCCCAGCAGGAACCTCCTCCAGCAAAGGACTTCTTTTGCCATGAAGGAACAGTAGATTTTCATTTGGGGCTCAGTGATTTATCTTCATCTGGGAGACTTAGTTTCCTTTAAATACTGCAACAAAAATCAACTTCAAAGAAGCTTGGAAATATTTTTGACTGACAGCTATCCATCATCTGTGTAAGGTGAGAGAACTCCACACACAGGAGTCAGTGGAGAAATTGGTTGATAAGCAGCTCAGCCCAGCCCTTAGGTTTGCCTGCAGGAGAGATTTCTCCCTTTCCCTTTGTACTTCTCAGTCTCCTCTAACCAAAATCACTGGTTTACTTACACCAGATGTATCAAAATCAGCATCTTCCCCAGACGCTTCCTGGGAAACAAGAAGGCACACAACCTTCCCAGAGGAGGACCTGTCTGGTGCCCCAGCACCTCACCACAATCACCCTGACTCCCACCACAAACCAGGCCTAGCTAATCCCAGAGCCCCACAAGAGCTTCCCAGGTCGGACACCACCAGGGATGAGACCCAAGGTCCTACAGGCATCCAAACTGCAAAATTCCTGAAAGACAACAAGTGGAAAATCAGAGCCTCTTACCAAGTCTAGAGCCACAGACCTCTTGCACAAGACCTCATCAGTCTTACATGCCCTCTCAGAGCTCCTTTCCTGAGGGCAGGCACCTACTAACACACCTAGTATGTCCCATCCCAAACCCAGGGAAGGATGATTTGTGCTCTGAGGCCACTTTGGACCGGAGCATAGGGGCAGCAGGGAGGGTAAAGGCTCCACAAGGAGGCATGTCCAGCCAGGAGAAGGCTGCATTCCTTTAGGAAGCAATGTTCAATCCAACCTCTTCCTCAAACACTGCCTTAGCTTTCTCACAAGCACAAAGAGACAACTTTAAACACCTTTCCATCTGATGGAAAGGCTGCCAATACTCATTTTCTGCTAGCAAAGAGGTACTGCCTGTATTGCAGAAGAGACAACAGCAGCAAACTGATGGCCCTGAGCTGGGGATGGTTCATGACAGAAGGATGTTGTCATTTTCCAGAACTCTTTCCCTAGGGTTTCCCCCAAAGCAAGAAACCAGCAAAGATTTTCACTCCTGCTTGCACCCCCTGAAGACTTGGAGAAAAAAAAAAAGAATGATCAAAGAGCCTTTGTACATTTATAAACCTGTCAATTTTGCTAGAAGATTTAAGACTTTCAAGAGTCCAAAACATCTACTTGAAATTTTCTATCCAAACAGACTTCTTCTAATACTAAAAAAACCCCCAGAAATAAAATATTTAGATTTTTCTGAAGTGAGGCATTCCAACAGCTCCAGACAGAAGCACTGGAAGGGAGGAGGAAATCCAATTCTTAAGTTTGACAGGAACTTTTTTTTCCCCCCTTTCTTTTAATTGGCAGAGAAACAAGATTACAGAGCTATTTCAGCCCCTGGCTCTGACCAGGAAGAGCTAGGATGAGCAGCACAGGAAACAACAAACCAAACTTACTCAACTGCTGGCAGTTTCAGGTCCCTGTCTCACACATGCTTTGCCTTACAGGAGAGAGTCTCCAAGGTGATGAGGTAGCAGTATTCTACCCCACCATCCTCCCCTTCCTCTCCACACACTCCCAACACTTTCTGTTTTGCCTCCAAAAGCCTCCCCTGCCGAATAGAAGCAGGTTCCCCACCTGAGAACACTACAGGCATGACAGGTTTTGGGAGAACTCAGCCTTTTTCAAAACCTGCTTACCTTGATTTCTTCTCAGCCATAAGAATTGAGGGGGTCAAACATCTGGCAGCACATTTCTTTCTCCATTTCTGTGTACTCCTTGTAGTATCTGCAAAGCAAAGCACAGGATGGCGTCAGGGGCTGGAGACTGTCTGTGCCACCCTCAGTGTCACAACCTAAAAATAATGTTATTTTTTGGCTATAAATAAATTAACATAATGGAAAAGTGTGCTGGCAGCAGAGACACAGCTCCTCCAAGTCCTTCTTTCTGCAATGTCAGGGAAAGAGAGCTGGAAATGTCATGCCTCATCTCCTGACCTGGGATCTCTGCTCTGCTTGGGACTAATTAGATCATTTGCCTTCTATGAACCAGGTACTCTCTACACCAGTTTTGGAAGCATGGGACAGTGCAGACGAACCCCACCTGTGTGCTGTGGGATACTTTAGTGCATTCTTATGTGAGTTCTTTTAGCATCCAGGAACGTTGTCCAACTGCCATACAGCAGGGTATCTACCATGGATATAGGACCTGGGCAGAGGATGGGCAGGAGACAGCAGGGATTTGTGTCAAGGCAGATATTTCCTCCTCTGCTCTCTCTTCCTTGACAGCATCACAGGATGGCAAAAGCTTTGCAGTCTACTTCGTTTAAACTTCCCCAAGCACAGCATCCTCTGCTCCCTGTGCTCTCACCTCACTGGTAAGGAATTCCTGAGCTGCAGGGTGACTCAGTTTGGGAACACCATCCCAGGGATCAACAGCTGCCCACCAGCTCAGCTTTCCTGCATCTGCTGCCGTATAAGGCCAAAAGCAAAGGGGTTTGTGCAACACACTAGAACCAGGCCCAGTGAAAGGCTGGCTCAGGCTCTCTCAGCCGCAGCCCTCAGCACCCTTGGGGCCCAGAACCTCAGAGGGTGTGAAATCCTGGCACAACAAATCTCTCCTGGTAGTCTCACACAGAAGCTCCTGATCAAGGATGCCCACCCTGTAGGTGGCATATTCCCACACCTATGACAGCAGGAAATCCAAGAGCCCCTTGTTTGGAGGAGCAGGTTAATGCCAGATATTGGAAGAACCCCAATTCATTCTGGTTTTGATGCAATGCAAGCCTTCCAATAAAATTCTCAGATCCAGCAGCAGAATTTGCACGAAATCCACCACAGCAGGTACCAGATACATTCTACATACACCTCACCCTGGATTTTGGCTGTTGTTCTCCAGGGGATTTCATCAAGAACCTGTTTCAGCCACTAAACAGGTGCCTTCCAAAGCTTTGTTTTAGACAGCAAAAGGGAGCTTGCTGATTACCACACAACATTGCTTTTAACAAAGTATAAATTTACTCAGGAAGTGAAAAGCCACTAAGAACAAGATTTTGATTCGTGTTGCATTTTTGAAGCATTTTTCAGATCACACTACAAGTTCTCAGGCAAGGGCAGGCTGGCAACATTACATATCTAACCAGAGATAAGGCCTCATTAACAACACCTCATTAACAAGTAACACTTGCTTCATCTGTTTCACACTAAAAAAAGTCCACTCTCCGTCACAGGCAAAAGACCACTCCTGCAGCGCTGCCTCCAGCTCTGCCATCCAACATCATTAAGTTCCTTCCAACCCAAACCATTCCATGGTTAAAAGCAAAACATACAGCAGTTTTAACACGCAGCAAAGCAGGAACTCCAGGACAACAGTGGCACTCAATTCTGACACACACACACTCACTGAACGTGCTGCTCTCTACAGAGCTGGAGCTGACAAAGGCAGAAATGCCTTGTTGCTTCCCAGCCACACTACCTCAACATCATTAGCAAGATTTCTCTTTTATGTACCAACACATTTCAAACAAATCTAAATGAATACATGACACTTTTAGAATCAGGCCTTCTGGCACTGTACATGTACTAACCCCCAAGAGCAGCCAGACAGAACTAGTTTAGAACTCCCTGCCATAGTGGACAATTTGGTAGCTCCATACCCAGTGGGAGATCAAGGTGAACACAAGAGATTCATTTAAAATTTCCACACCAGCAGCTAATACTGCTAATACTTCAAGCTCTTTGTACTTCAGAAGTAACAGAATACATTTGAAGACTTGATGTTATAACAGACTATTAAAGACAACACGGATACACAGGACAGAACAACCCTCCACCAACACATCCCCTGGCAGGAGGCACTCAGCCCACCAGACTGGCTTTTCCAGCAGTACCACCCACTCTTTCTAGATGTTACTGCTGCCTTTCTGCAAGTGTCTGTTAGTGACATACAGAAGAGGGTTCATTTTCAAGGGTTGTTTTGTGAGCTCTGGAGCTGAGGACAGCATTGTTCCTGCCTCAGTAAACACTGCCAGGAGGACAGCACACACTTTTGGGAAAAAGCTAATACTTTTGGCAGTTTCAAAGGAAGCACATCACGAGGGCACAGACAAGCATTAGTCATGTTTTGGTGTGGCTGGGGCATGACTAAAGCTGGCAGGATAGTCCTGGACTCAGCCTGTGGGCAAGGGAAGAGTTCATCTTCAGGGCTGTTCATTTCTTATCTCCAAGATGGCAAGAAATTCACTTTTAATGAATATTAGTGTTGTGCATTGAAGCACCTGCAGTGCAGAAAAGCTGCTGAAATTAACCAACACATGTTAAAGGTAATGAAAATCATACTTACTGAGAATGTTAACAGCTGGAGCATCAGCCAATTGTATTTCACTGGATTTGAGGCATTTTAGTAGCCCCTACATCCCTGTCCTCACCTTGATCTGCTCACAAGTCAGGTAACACACATCCCACCAAAGAAATATGTGGAAAAGGTGCATGTTCTCAGCTCCTCACTTGCAGCTTCTGGGCCTGAAAAATGTTTCAAGCTGTTTTCTCCACATGTGTTTTCCCGAGTCACTTATTAACCCAATAGTTAGGGGTTTTGGGGTTTTTTGAACATTTAAAGTATTTTGGAATGGGTATTACAGCCCATGCAAACACTCTCTCTTCCCCAGGTATGGAAAGAAGGGCTGTCACCTTGCCAACTTCTTCAGTTCATTGTTGATATCACGGTTGAAGGGCTGGATGCACTGAGCTCTGGTCAGGAAATCCCGGGATTTGCTGTACTCCCTCATGTAGAGACAAGCCTGTCATGGAAAGAAGACAGATGCATCACAAGATAAATACAGACCCCCTGCCCCTCTTCAGTCCTCGTGCAAAAACAAACATTCCTGAGACAGAGAAAAATAACTCAGGAACACCCCAGGAAAAGCTCTGTATGATACATTTCCAGAGACCCAGACTTTCCAAAAGGGCAGATGCAGACAAACCACCTTGACTGCTGCAGCAGCCCAGAATTCAGAGATTCTCCTCAGTTCATTCTGGGCTCCCTCCACAGCCAGGCTGGGATGTTTCATGATGATTTATTTGCCCACCTGGCCACACCTGAACAGTGCTTTGGCATTTCCTTGGTCCATCTCCAAGGCTAACTCCCCATATTTCAAAGCTCGGTCAGCACATTCCAGTTTCAGGTAAGTGAGTGAGAGATTCAGGAACAGCAGCAGTTTGGAAGCATTGATCTGGCTCTGCTCTGCCTTACTGGAAGACCTGCGACCCAGGATGGAGAGTGCCTGAGCAGAGAGAGAAAACCAGCCAGTGCACAACAAATCCATCATGGAAACTGAGAAATCCATCTCATCCAACAGCTACACAACAGCTACTACAGCAACCCATGCTTCTGTTCACCTAGGAAACTTAAAAGCAAAAACAATCAAAACTCTAAATACAAGGCGTGGCATTCTCAGCATGACTAGTCGTGCTGACTATATAACCACAGGTTTAGGAACTTACCATGGAAAGCAGCAGAATAAAAAAAAAAAGTACTCAGAACTCAGATTTTAAGGATAAATATGGAAATTTTACAGGGAAGAAGGCAAGTCAAATTACTTCTGTTTCAAAAAGACCAAGCAAAAGCAACTTTGAATAATCTCTTCCTCTGGAAAAGTAGCAGATGCCTTTCAGCTTGAGAATAACTGAGCATTTACCCTGCCTGGAGAGGGAACTGAAGAGGCTCAGCCTGGGAAAAAGGATCAGGGGGTACCTTCACACTCTCTGCAATTCCCAGACAAGAAGGTGCAGTCAGATGGGGGTCAGGCTCTGGTCCCAGGAAGCTGGACAAGACAAATCAGCATCAAGTTGCAGCATGGGAGGTCCAAGTTGGATACTGGGGAAAATTTCTCCTTGAAAGTGTTGTCCAGCCCTGGCACAGGCTGTTCAGGGCAGTGGTGGAGTCCCCACCCCTGGAGGGATTTAACAGCTCTGTGGATGTGGCACTTGCAGACATGGGTTAGTGGTGGCTTTGGCAGTGCTGGGGAACAGTTGGACTTGGTAACCTCCGAGGGCTTTTCCAACCAAAATTATTCTGTGACTATTCCTTCATTTACCACTGCTGTTCACACAAAACCAGGTGTGCGAGCCCTGTTCTGAAGTAACAAACTATGCCTGGAAAATACCACAAAGTTGTGTGATCTCTAACCTGTACCTGTTGTGGTAAGCTAAAGTAATCCCTTCTTTCACAGCTTTCCAAAGTCACAGCCCACATTTTCCTGGTGCCATACCCTCTTGTATCTGTCCTTGGCAATCTTGAAGCACTGCTTATAGAAGAAGTAGTTGCCAAACTCTCTCTCTGTGGCTGCCACTTTCAACACCTTTTCTAGAGGAAGTCCTTCCCGCTGCTCCTGTGTGAAGAAATACCTGAATTTCAGCTCAAACTAAAGAAAACAGGCAGAGAACTCAGACAGGACAGTCTTGCACAGCCCCCTCCTCTTCACAGAGCAGAAGCCAGGTCCTTACCAAGGCCAGGCCACCACCAGGTGGTATCTCCCCAGCCAGGCTGAAACATGACAGTGTTCTTGTGCTGATTATTCCTAGTGAAGAGGTCAGGAAGCTCCCCAGGCCCAAAGGAGGATGAAAAAAGCAGGACCGTGTCCTTAAAACCCACCCAACTCTTTCAGCACACAGCTGAGTTAATACAAATGCAGCCACTGGTACAAAGCTGCTTGAAAGGTCACATTGCTCTAATTGCTCTCAGGCCAGACCTGGGACAGCCTGACACTCCCAAAGACACCAACCAGCAAAACAAAAACCCCAACCATCATTAAAAAATATAAAAATTGAGGGACAGGTTTTCTTCTGGGTCTGCAAGTTGGAACCAGGTCATAGAGCTGGTCAGCCAAAATGGGTGGGCAAGGGGCAAGCAGGGAGTGAAACCAGTGTGGTTTGCTCACAGAACTCTAGGGGAAAATTGGCCTGTGCAGAGGCTGGAGGGGACTGGAGAGCCTCCCCCATTAGCTTCTGCCTCCACTCACTGATCCACAGCCACAGCCCAAAGCCCTTGACATGAAACAGTGAATTAACAACAGCACCGTAACTCACCAGGGAGGAAAAAACAGGGAGAGAACACTTGGGAGAGGAGCCAAGAGGCAGAGACAAAGGGTGGGGGCTGGCGGGGCACTGGGACACTGCAAACTGAAGAGGATTGTTACAGACAGCTCCTTGCCGTTCCTTAAAGAAATTCCTGGAAGTTGGTGCCCTCTAGTGCAACCATGAGGTTTCTGGAAAAACTAAAAAGAAATGGGAGCCATTCCACTGACTCCATCCAGCACAGAGGAGCAAAGGCAGATCCCACCTTCTCCATCTGCATGGCAGGGCAAACAGAGCGAGACATGGAGGGACACAAAGGGCAAGCAGGTGGATCAGAGCAGAGCTGGAAGCCCAGGGACAGGACACCTGCACCAGCATTCACACACAACACACAAGCCACAGCACCTGTGAGACGGGACAATGATGGTTCACCCTCCAGATTCCAGGCTCAAGCCTGAGTAAGGGAACTCACACAAGTCAACTCAAAGAAGGCGTCGCACTCCTCTGAGTCTATGAAGTCCAGCACCTCCACCTTGAAGAGGATGGTGGTGTTTGGGGGGATGGAGGGAGGACAGCCCCGCTGGCCGTAGGCGTACTCTGGAGCAAGGACGAACAGCGCAGCCTCTCCTTTGGTCATGGACAGCAGCCCGAGCTCCAGCCCCCACAGCGTGATGTCTGTCACAAGGGGGGCACAGGTGAGGTTCAGGAACACCAACGCCCTCACACACCAAACAATGGCTCCTTAAGCCTGAAGGAAAAAGCCCCTGGGAACTCCTGTCTCAGCAACTACAACAGCCAGTTGCTCCAGAAGGGATTATCAGGGCAGCCTGCTGTGGGACTGAGCACGTGGTATGGCAAATCCAGAGCAGGATGAGTTGGAAGGGGCTTTAGAGATCACCCAGTCCAGGCCCTGCCATTGGCAGGGACACCTTCCACTAGACCAGCATGCTCCAAGACCTGTCTAGCCTGGAAAACATCATCACCTCTCAAGAGATTTAAAACCACCTGAGGGCAGGTGGGAAACACCTCCCTGCCACTCCCAGGCAGAGGGCAAGCAGGTCCTGATTCCAACTCCCATGTGAACCAGGAGGATTTAGGAATCTATGAACTGTTAAAAGTTTCGAACAACCTAAAGACACCAAACAGCACTTAAACTGAAATGCCTTCACACAACCCCAGGTCCCAAAATCCCAAGCCCCAGGACAAAGTTTCTGGCTCAAACCTACCTTTTCCAAGTTTCATCAGCCTTGGATACTTGCTGTTCCCGTTTGAACAGAAGAGCTTATTCCAATTTCCCAGGTACCCGGAGTACCTCACTGCACAGCCCAAAGTGAGGAGTGGGGAGGAGAGAAAAGCAAGAGTTTGATTTCATATCCCATAACGGCAACATCAGGAGCATACCAGGAGTTGTAACCACCCAGTTATCCTGCTTCTCTTCTTCTGTTCTGCTATAGAACATCAGAGGCAGCAGAAACCCTTCTGTTTTACACCAAAAACCTGGTCACATCCAAGCAGCCAGGTGCTGTGTGTTTTAGCATCATTCCCACACAAAGCAGCTGAGTTATTTAAGAGACTTGATTTTGTGCTCTTAAGAATTGGAAACTTCAGCTGAGCAAATTAAAATGCCCCAGTTATATGCAGAAATACGTAAAAGAATTCCCTAATCAAAGCTGGAGCTCTGGAAAGAGGAACAAAGAGGAAAATGTACTGCCCAAGCCCTGCATCTGTAACTCCAGTTCTGCCTCAGAAAATACACTGTTATGGGCCTCTCTTGACACAGCACCAGGACCCTGCACTTCAGGAACTTCCAGCTTCAAACTTCTCTGTGAGCACTAGAAATTGCTCTTCCCTCAAGGTCAAGATGTCTTTTAATTTAACGTGTCAGCCACAAGAAGTTAAACAGGGCATCCCAAGTGTTAAAATACTGGTAAGGGGAGGAGACAGTGTCTGAAGCAGAGACACACCACAGTATAATCAGCACTTTTAAGTCCTTGTTGTGGTCTTTGCCAGCCACCAGCAGCTCAACTAGCATCTTGGGGGATCTTTCCCAACAGGCTCTGCCCTCTCTGTTTCTTTTGGCACCTGCTTCAGGTCTAGCCATGCAGACCAAACCTCATACCAACACACAGATGAGCACCAGACCCTCACTCCAGCCCACACTTCCAAGGGTTTTTGCTTTCTTAGTCCTAGTGAACACAGACTAAAGTAAACAATTCCTATTTAAAAGCCGCTCAGGGGATGGTTACTGATGCTGAACTACCTGTGAATTCAGGCACATTACTGCAGAGCACCCTGAACCCCACCCCGGGCAGCCAGGCTGAGCTCTGGCAGCCTCAGCCCAGGACACCAGCCCTGGCAAGACTGTGATAATGGTTTGGGTTGGAAGAGACCTTGGAGATCATCCAGTTCAACCACCTGCCCATGGGCAGGGACACCTTCCACTGGAGCAGGTTGCTCCAGCCTGGCCTTGAACTTTTCCAGGAATGGGGCAACCACAGCTTCCCTGCGCCGGAGAACTGCGACATCCTTAACAGGGGTGCCCGGCCCCGGCCCCGGGCCCTCCCACGGCCCCCAGGAGGCTCCGGAGGCCCCAGACCCAGCTCCACCTGCCACGGAGGCGGACGGCGGCACGGGCGGACCGGTGCCGGGCCGCAGCTGCTCCTTGCGCACCCCTCCATCGCCGGTCAGGTCCTGCAGGGGTTGGAGAGACTCCGAGGCCAGAGGCAAAGAGGGTGTCGAGGCCGGGGTGGGTCCTGGGGTCAGGGTGGGAGCCGCAGCCGGGTCCGAGTTCTGCCACCCGGCCCCACGCTCCTCCCCGCCGACGCCGCCCGCCATCATGGCCGCGCCGCGCCTCTCCCGCGCCTCACGGACTCCACCAACCACCGCCCGCCGAGCCCGGCGCCCCCAGCCAATCACGCTCCGAGCAGCGACCCCTTCCCAGCCAGCAGCCTTAAGAGTCACGCGGGAATGGACACGCCCCCACGCGGCTCTGGACCAATGGAAGGCGAAACATCCCGGGGCGCCGCGGTGCATGCTGGGGGATGTAGTCCGCGGCCTCACCGCGCTTCGTTAGAATAAAAATCCCGAGCCAAACCAACCCAAAACTCAAAAAATCAAAACCAAACCCACAAAAACATCAAAACCACCAATCAAACTACAACAAAACCCACACAACTACCAAAAAAGAAAAAAAGCCCAAACCAAAACCCAGTCAAACAAAAAAACAAAACCAAAACCACACACACCACCAACTAACCAAAAAACCCAAACAAAACTAAAACCAAACAAACCCGCCCCCCCAAAAAAAACAAAACAAAAGCCCCAAAACAACAAACAAACAAAACCCCATAAAAACCCAAACCAACCAACCAATCACAAACCACCACTGGCAAAAACCCCAAACTGGTTTGAAACAAGTTTCTAAGTTTGGTCTTCTTCAGGCACCTGAAATGGTATAAATGCAAAATGAAGGAGAATGCAAAATAAAAGCAGAAACAAACCTACATTCTTGAGAATTGTTAGATGACCACAAAAGAACATGTGTGTTATAGCAAAAAAAAAACAAAACAACAAAACCTCAAGGTTTTTATTCACAGAAGGTTATAGAAGAAAGTCAGGAAGGCAAGAAGGCAGGGGAAAAAAAGAGGAAAGGACGTCCCCACAGCCTGTCCCCAGCCCCCCTTTGGAGAGAAGGTGCTGCATTCTCTGCTCTGCTGTGTCCTGAAGACCTTCAGTGTGAGGCTGGGTGAGAGTCCCAGGCTGATCCTTCCCTCACCGCATTCCCAAAGTTGGACACTCCCCAGGGAGATGCCAGGACCATCCCCAGCTCCCCGGGAGTTGCTGAGAGGGAAGCCAGGGGATGGGATCATGATGGGATTCATATGAGGGATGCTCATAAGCCAAACACATCCATGAACCAGGAGTTATTATATGAGAAACTATATTTTTTCACAATCAGACAAAATAATGCCTTGTGCCTTGCCCCACACAGTAAGAGCAGTGTTTGGTTTCCTGTTTTTTTTTTCCAGAAGCATAACAAATTTTCATCAGACAACAAAAAAACCACCAGTTTAACAAAAAACCAAAATTGTAGTTAATAGCTAACCTAGTTGATAACAATATCTTAAAGTTGTCTTAAACTTAGCTGATAACAAAGTGCCTTGGTGAGAACATTCTATTTGTTGCAGTGGGGATAAGGGGTTTGGGGAGCCTGGCTTCTGTGGGAGGCAAAGACAGCCAGCTCTTCTCTTGATCCTGCCCAGTCATGTGCTGTGTGTGTCCTCACACGGCTCCAGGCAGCCCTTCCTGGGGCATGCAGGGACAGGGCAGGGGATAAGAGCCTGCCTGGCTCTCCTTGGGAGCAGGAACATCCCCGAGGGACTGAGGCTGCAGGAGGGCAGCCACTGGCATCCCCGTCCTGAGGAGGAGCCACCTTGTCTGACTGGGTCCCAGCAGCTTGACTGGGAGAAGCCAAGGAAAGTCCATTGGGTCCATGCTCTGGGAGAAGTGGAGCCAGAGAAATCTGTGCAGGCCACCTCAGTGGTTGGGTATTATTTGGGTCCCTGGGAGGTGTTTTTCTGTGAGCACAGGGAGCACCTGGGGCTGGTCCCTCTGCTTGTGCTCCTGGTGGACACTTGAGGTTCCCTTGGTTCACCTCTCAGCAATGTGTGACACCAGCCCAGCTCAGGTCACACCCTCCCCTCTCCCAGGGGGAAGTAACCAAGTCCCTGACTTTAGGTTTGTTTTCTTTGACTCCAAACCCACGTGTTTGACTTGCCCAGGAGTCTGGCAGTTCTGTCCCAGCTGTGAACAGCAGGGAAGGCAGTGCTGCCTGAGCCTTACAGCTTGGAAACACACTGCCCTGTGCTGCCTGGGGCTGATGGGAGAGGCTGGGATTTCAGCTCACATCTTTTGGGGCAGAGCATGGAACATGGAAACAAGTTTCAAGGCAGTGAGCTGTGCCTCAGCTTCCCAAATCCAGCCCTCCTGTCTCAAAGATAAATGTTTAATGTTTTCCTTCTGCTTCTTGCTTAGATGTATCCCTTGTGTGATGCCAGCCTTTCGAAGCATGTCCATGGGCTGAGATAACCCCAAAGAGATCTGTGGGAATTCATACAAGGACGAGACTGGGATTTTTCAGTGGAAAATGCCTCCTGGCTGTGTCTGAGCCCTGGTACACGGGCAGGACTCCACTGCAGTCTGACATCCCTGCCTGGGCCCAGGTGGGAACAGCCTGGGGATGACTGCTCACACCTGGGGCAGACCCAGGACACAAGGCCAGGTGTGGGCCAGGTGCATCCACACACCCATTATGGGTTAAAATCACCATCTCAGACTTTGTTTGGAGTTTTAAGGATGAGTTTGCAACTGTCTGTGCTGCTGATCTTGTTCTTGGAACAGGAGTGATTTCCCACCAGTGTTTCCCAGCCCAGATCTGTGTGGGAAGGTGGGAGGATAGCTCAGAAGACGAGCATTGACATGCTAGAGGAGCAGCTGCTCTGTCCCATCTGCCTGGAGGTGTCCAAGGAGCCACTGATGCTGCAGTGTGGTCACTTGTCCTGTCAGCCCTGCATGCTGTCTCTCCCCAGAGTGCTGGAGGGGCAGCTCCTGTGCCTCGTGTGCTGCCAAGGAGTGGCCTGCAGCCCCCTGGCACCCAGCACTGTGCTGGCCTGTGTCATCGAGGTGCTGCAGAGCCAGGGAGAGGACAGAGCCCGCCTCAGTCTTGCCCAGCACATCCCACAGATGCACAGGCATAGAATCATGGAATGCTTTGGCTTGGAAGGGACCTTAAAGACAATCTCATTCCACCCCCACTGTCATGGGCACCTTCCACTATCCCAGGTTGCTTCAAGCTCCATTCAACCTGGCCTTGGACACTTCCAGGGATGGGGCAGCCACAGCTTCTCTGGGCAACTTGTACTAAGGCCTTTTCACCCTCACAGGGAAAATCTCTTCCATGTATCTAACTTAAGTTTCCCCTTTTTCAGCTGGAATGCATTTCCCCTTGATCTATCCAGTTCCTGATAAAAAGTCCTTCTCCAGCTTCCTTGTAGCCTCCTTCAGACACTGGAATTTTTTCCTCTCCAGACTGAACAGCCCCAGCTCTCTCAGCTTATCTCAGTTAAGGCTGTGGCAGAGTTGTCCTCCTGTAGAAACTGTGATGCTGCACAACAAGCTTCATCAGTACAGGAGAGTCCTTTTCCTCTCCTCTAAGGGCATAAAATGTCAGCCTTGACCTCAGCACCCCCATCCCCAGTCTACCACACTGAAACACAGCTTACCTGCCAGGATGTCATGTGGAAAGGTCTCTATGCCTGAAGAGGGTGAGCTGTGAGCATTTAGGGTCTTTGTGGCACATCCTTCCAAACAGAGTTTGAGGTGGCTGGGCTGGTTGCTGGCTGACACCAGGACCCTCTCTTAGAGAATGAGCACAGCTGGAGCCAAGCAGGCAGCCGTGGTGAGAGGCTGTTGAAGAGGGAAATGGGAGCACAAAAAGCAGCTGAAGAGCTGTGTGCAGGCAACAGGCCAGTCCTGGTCCTTCCAGCTGCCCAGGGCTGTGAGCTGAGGGGAGCAGGGCACCTGAGGGGCTCAGCCACCCTGCACACAGCCCAGCAGTGGCTCCTGCAGACTGCAAAGGGTCACCAGGGACACCCTCCTCAGGCCTGTCACCAAAATGCACAACCAGCCTGTGCCAACCAGAGGCCAGGGAATAAAATACACCACCACCAAGGGAAATGTTTGTTCCTGCATCTCCGCCAAACGGAGGCTCCTGAATGTGCCTTTCTATGGGTTCAAGTGCTGTAGAATCATGGAATATCCTGAGTTGGAAGGGCCTGCAGGGATCATCAAGTCCAACTCCTGGCCCTGCAGACACCCCAATAATCCCACCTTGCGTCTGAGAGCATTGTACAAATGCTGCTGGAGCTCTGGCAGTTCAGAGCTGTGAGCATTCTCTGGGGAAGCCTGTTCAGTGCCCCAGCACCCTCTGAGGGAAGAACCTT
This sequence comes from Phylloscopus whistleri, assembly GCA_017589585.1. Classification (NCBI taxonomy): domain Eukaryota; kingdom Metazoa; phylum Chordata; class Aves; order Passeriformes; family Phylloscopidae; genus Phylloscopus; species Phylloscopus whistleri. The sequence goes on from JADMLD010000352.1 coordinate 343,956, forward strand.
TTCCTGATACCAAACTAAACCTTTCCTGACAGTGACAGAGCTCCAGCCATTCGCTCAGATCCTGTCACTAGGATGAGATTCTTACACCCTTTGATCGTTGAGGTACAAGATGGCTGAGCCCCAGCACCCAATGCTAACCCTTCAGACCCTGCAGAGCAGCTCTCGCCTGTTCCAGGATCCAGGTGTCCCTGGAGCTGGTCGTGCTGGAGTGACTGATCCATCGCACCAGATGGTTCTGGGACAGCTTCAAAGCCATATCCAGGTTGCTGGGATACTGCTCTATGGTGGCTGTCCTCACGTATCCTTTACCCTCCATACACAGCTCTGAGCTTCCTGGAGCAGATCCCCCTCTCCCAGAGCCGATCCCTTTCCCGGAGCAGACCCCTGGGCTGGGCATCCTTTGCTCTAAGTGCAGCATGAGCAACACCAAAGGCTGCAGCAAATCCCCACCAACCCATCATCCATAGGGTATCAGAGGGTCCAACAACCAGCAGTAATGTCAGCGGGCTTCCACATGCAGGGACCGGATGGGGTGTCCGGGGCTGGCGACCAGGGTCACTGGGGTGATAAGAGGTGGCTGGGATGGCCGGGCTAACCAGGATGGTCAGGGTGATTGGTTGATCAGGGTGGCTGAGATCACCAGGATGAATAGGGTGACAGGGGTGACTGGTCTCACTGGGCTGGCCAAGGTCACTGATGATGGAGTGGCCAGGATGATCGGGGAGACCGGGGTCACCGGCTGGCCGGGGTGACCAGAGTGGCCGAGGGCATTATGATGACGGGGCGGCCGAGGTAGCCAGGGTGGCCAAGGGGGCTGGGATCACGGCGGTGACCAGGGTGACTGCGCTGGCCGGGGTGACGGCGATGCCGTCTAGCCGGGGTCACCCGGGTCCTCCCGCGGGCGCTGTCGCCCAGCAAGGCCCTCACGGAGCCCGGCGCTCCCCGCGCCCTCCGCCCGCTCTGCCCCGGGCACCGAGCGGGGCCGCTGTCGCCCCCTGCGGGCCCGGAGGCCCCGGCGGAAGCAGCGCGGGGCGCACATGGCGCTGTACAGCGCGGCGGCCGCGGTGCTGGCGGGGCTGGAGCGCGGCGAGGGCGGCCTCAAGAGCCTCGTGTACAACAGCGGCTTCCCGGTGCGCCCGGAGGGGCCGGGGGGGTGCGGAGCGGCCGCGGGGGGAATCACACCCGGGAGGGCGGGGGGAGCCCTGGAGCCCGGCGCGGGCCCGGCGGCGCTCACCGCTGACTGCTCCGCAGCACGTCCGGCAGCTGTACGCGCTGGTGTCCGAGACCCTCCGCTACGCCCCGGTGCTGGAGAAGCTGCTAGATGGAGCCGCGCTGCTGCAGGCCGAGAAGAAACTGGCGCCGCAGCTGGCGAAGGTACGGGCGTCCGCGGGATCCCTGGGCCGCGGCGTCCCAGAGCCGCGGGGGCCCGGGGCGGCGCGGCCGGGCTCAGCTCGGCCCCTTCCCGCAGGTCCTGGTGTATGACTTGCTCTTCGGCAAGGGGCTGAAGTGCGGGGGCCGGTGGAAGGCGCTGGCCCGGCGGCACCGGGCGCGGCTGGAGGCCGAGCTGGCCCGCCTGAAGGTGCGGCGCAAGGTGAGCCGCAACGAGGACCTGCTGGCCCCGGAGAAGGCAGTAAGCGCCGCGGGTGAGTGGGCTCGGGCTGGGTGGGCACACTGTGCTGGAAGCCGTGGGGGGCTGTGCCTGTTCTGACCCGTCCAGGCCCTGCAGCCTCCCAGGTTCCACGCTATGTCCGGGTCAACACCCTGAAGACTTGTGTGGATGATGTGATTGACTTCTTCAAGCGCCAGGGATATGCTTACCTGGGCAAGGCAGCCAGGTGAGTTATTTCTTTCTGCTATCCCACCTTTCCCAGAATGTCCACAAGTGGTGTGGGGTGAGGTCTGGTGGGTTGAAGGGTTGCTGAACTTGGTGCTCAGAGTGGTTGGGTTGGGATCTCCATCACTCCCCACTCTTAAGAGGCTGTCTATCTGGGTGCTGCCTGGAGCTGCTGAGGAGCTGTGGGATGAAGGGGTTTCTCAGCCTGGGCTCTGCTGAGAGCACCAGGATTAGTACCTTGTTTTCATGCTCTCTGTGTCTTATGGGCAGTGTGGAGGACCTGAAGGCCCTCTCAGGAAAAAAATTCTTGTTGGATCTGCATCTCCCGGAGCTGTTGGTTTTCCCTTCGCAGACAGACCTCCATGACAACCTGCTGTATATTTCAGGACACATAATTCTGCAGGACAAGGTGAGAGAACTGGGGAGCAGGAAGTTGCAGGGGCAGGAAAACTACTGACAGGGATGAAGCCTTCCACAATGGCTTAGCTTGCTGCAGCATGTAAGGCTAAGCAGAAACTGTGGGACTCCCCTGGTGCTTTGCTTCCATTGTTTGAAGGTTCAGGATGAAATCCTGGGGTATAAAACCCCTGTGGGAGATGGGGACCAGCAGCTGGGAGAAGCAGGGGACTGTGGGTTGGGCAAAGCTGTTGGTGAAGTGTGGTAGTGGCCTTGGCCCTGTGTCATGGTGGTCCCTGTGACCCCACAGCATCAGCCATGCCTGAGAAGGGGCCAGGTGTTTCTGCCCACCCCTCTGACAGTCTTTGCCCTCTTGCAGGCCAGCTGCCTCCCTGCCTTCCTCCTTGGCCCTGTTGCTGGGTCCCACGTCATCGATGCCTGTGCTGCCCCTGGAAACAAGACAAGCCACCTGGCTGCCATCCTGAAGAACAAGGGGTGAGGGCAGGGTTGTGTGCAGGGGTGGAGGAAGGGGGGAGGTGGCCGTGGTCCCCCTGTGCCCACAGAGAACACAAGAAGGTGGCAGGAGGAGCTGCAACCTGTCACCAACTCAGGTGAGCTGGTGGCTCTGGCAGTTCTGGGCCACTGGAAGGACCTGAGGGGACATGAAGTCACGTAGGGGTTTGCTCCCAGCCCCTGGCCCTGTTCCATAACCCTGCCAGAAGGGAGGCAGCTCTCAAGGTCTGCCTGCCCAGTATTTGGGTGTTCCTGGGGGCCAAGTGGTCTGTTCACCGCTTCTCTTGGGTGCTGGGTTCTGCCTTCAGACAGATCTTTGCCTTTGACGTGGACCCCAAGCGCGTGGCCACCATGAACACACTGCTGACACGGGCAGGGGTCACTGGCTGCCAGCTGGCCCAGCAGGACTTCCTGACTGTGGATCCCAGAGACCCCAAATACAGCAGGGTGACCCACATCCTTCTCGACCCATCCTGCAGCGGCTCAGGTAACGCGTGAGGCTCCAGCTGCTCACCCCGTTGTGGGTGTGCAAACCGTGGGTGACATCTCCTGTTCCTGCAGGGATGGTGACTCGGGGGCCAGGGGAGGAGGCGGCCCCCAGTGCTGAGCGCTTGCAGGCGCTGGCTGGCTTCCAGCGCCGGGTCCTCAGCCATGCCCTGAGCTTTCCGGCTCTTCAGCGCCTGGTCTACTCAACCTGCTCCCTACACCAGGAGGAGAACGAGGATGTAGTGTGGGCTGTGTTGCAGGAGTGGGGCTCGGCCTTCAGGTGGGTCTGGCTCAGGGAACCTGGAGGGCTGTAGGGCAGGGTTTGGTGCTGACCCCTTTTCCGTGCCACAGGCTGGTGACTGCCTTCCCATCCTGGCCCTGCCGAGGACTGGCTGTCTTCTCTGGAGCAGAGAGCTGTCTCCGTGCTTCCCCTGCAGAGACCCTCACCCATGGCTTCTTCGTGGCCGTGCTGGAGCGCTGCAAGGAAGGGGCTGCTGGCCCCAGGTGAGAGGGGGCTGTGGGGGACTCCAGTTGCTTCTGAGGGGCACCATGGCCAAGGTCAGCGCTCTGGGCACCCCGGGGAGGGTGTGAGGGGATGTGGCTTTTGGGAACAGAGGTCAGGAACTGTGGAACTGGCAAGCGTGGCTCAGGCTGTTTGGTCTTGTCAACAGCTCCTTGCCTGCAGCAGCCAAGGAGAACCCACAACCAGGAGAGGGAACGGAGTCAGGAGCAGCTCCCAAGAAGAGGAAAAAGAAAAAGCAGCGGATGAAAGAGTGAAAACATTTTCTGGACAAGCCCCTGCACAGCTGGGGTTGTGGGGAGCACATCGTGGCGTGAACATAGTCAAGCTGTGTGCCACCTGCAGTCATAGTGAGAATTCTCTAATACGGGGGGGCTGAGTGCCAACACTGGGACCACCCTGGTGCCAGGAAGGGGCAGCTGCTCACCCAGGGCTGCCTTTTGCAGCCAGTCCCTGCCCCAGGTTTGCCCCCAGGGCAGTCCCCACTCCGCACTCTGCAGGGCTGGGGTCCTCCAGCTGGATTAAGGGTGGTTTATCCTGTTCCCCTCCGCAAAATTCCAACCCCTAGCCTGATGTGGAACTTTGAAAGTGTTTCACTGTAGAGAGGAAGCAGATTAAAAGTTTCTATTCACTGTCTTTTCCAGTGTATTTATGCAGTCCTGCCCTGAAATTGCCACTGCTCCTAGCAGAGGTAAAGTGTGGGGGAAAAAGGTGAAATAATAATAATAATAATCATGCTGTCCCTGCACCTCTCTTTGAACTGCTCACACACCTGAACCCCACCAGCATCACCCTGCCCTGGCAATCCCAGCCCCAGGAATCACACAGGCACAGACATGCGAACACAGTCATTTTATTTTAAACCGGAGACATAAGCGAGGAAACAAAAATTGCACATTCACACTAAAATCCTTATCAGCCACACCAGGAATGATCCAACTCTTCAGACAGTTAAAACCCAGCCTCTCCCCAGGCACGAGGGGCTCTCCCAGGAGGGCCTGTGTGGCAGGGAAGGGACAGCCTGGCTCCTCAGTGTGTGGGACTACATGGGGCAGCTACTTGCAGCAAGGACCAAGCCAGGGTGCCCTCAACCTTGTCCTAGCTCATGCCCATCTTGTCAGAGCTGACCTGGCCAAACCCTGGCACCTTGAAGAAGGGGAGTGGGTGTTCTGCTGGCCCAGAACCGAACTGGGCACCCAGGGTCAGTCTTGGCAGGCACTAGCCCTTTCCCATCTGCTTCTTCCAACCCCAAGGACACATTTTCCCAGCCTGGCTGTTCTTGGCCCACTGCACCCTCAGCCATGCCGGTGGGTGATGGCCAGAACATTCCCACCAACACCTGCAGGTCCTCTACGTTCCCTTACTACAGGGTTGTGTCCCCTCTGTGCCACACAGAGTCCATCACTTGCCCTTTCTGCTGGGAGAGACGCCTTGACCCTGGCACTCAGCAATGTAACGTGAGAGCTCCTGCTCCTCACCCTCAGAGAAATAATTAAAAAAATTTATAAAACAAAAAAAGGTTTAGTCACATCCACATATATCACATTTAAAAGGAAGGGGATGATGTACAGCAGGGGGAGCGTGGCAGAGCCTGCAGGATGCAGCTGTCTTTCCCAGCACAGTGCATTCCCGCAGGCACAGCCAAGGTGGGAACAGCTAAACACTAACAGCTGCGGGGCAGGCAACTTCACTGAACCAAGCTTGAAGGAATTTGAAGGCAATTTAGCTTAAATACAAAAATAAATTTTTACTTTGTTAAAAAATGTTTAAATATTTGTGGGTTTTGTTTTTTTTTTTTCTTTTTTTTTTTTTTTTTTTTTTAATTTAGACCTCAGCAAACACACACACTCACACGGCTGGGAGAGTAAATATCCAGCAGCAAAGCATTCCTGGGAATGGAGTGCCCATCCCTCACCAGGGACAGGGCAGGGGGTGGCTCTTTGGTGAGCCCCAGCTCTGGCAGTCTCTTCCCACAGAAGGCAGGGAAGGGTGGGATCCCCACTCCTGACTGGATGGGGACAGGGGAGGCAGGCAGCACCACAGTTCCTAGGAGCTAGTAAAACCCACTGGGATGGAGATGAGCTGAAAAATGAAAACAGCAACTTGGATTCGGGATGGGGGGGAGAATGTATCTGCTCTGGACTCCTGTGAGCAATTCCAGAGCCCCCTGAAGTGCAGAAGAGGTATCAGGAGAGAGGGAAAGGGAGGGGAGAGACTGTCACAGTTGGAACCCCCTGTCCCAGCTGCCTTTTCAGTCACGACATGGAAGAGACAACTCCCCAGCACGAGCAGCCACGCAGTGATGCTACTGTCAACACCCAATTAGCTGGGGCAAGTCTCCCCCCAGGGACTGGTGCCCCCCAAAAAAGAAACTCCAAACAGCAAATCCGGCATAACCAACATGCCGCCACACACACGGTTCAGCTCTTCCTCCAAATTCGATTCAGTGAGTGCAGGAACAGGAGCACAGATAAAGCAGAACTGGGGAGCAGGGTGGGGGCAGCCCACAGCCCCACGGAGCAGCAGAGATGGGAGAGGGGTGGGGGGGACCCCAATCCTCATCCCGTGCCTCCAGCCCAGGTCCCAGGCTATGGCATGTCCTCAGCTGGAGGTAGCAGGACATTAGGTGCCAGCGAGGGGTGTCACCCAACTGCACCCACGGCAGTCACCTGTGGCACCAAAACAGAGCCAGGCTGGAACCCGCCCTGGCTGCAGGCATAGGACCATGTTCACTAGGCCATGGGATGAGCAACAGGAAAGATTTTGGGACCTGGTGAAGATGGCGTCTGACAGCAACTCGGAACCACAGCGTGTTGCCAGCCAGGCTCTGAGCGGGACACGGCCTTAGGGCTGGCTAAGGGCTGGGGCGGGGTACAGGAACAGCTAGGAAAAGCAGATGGGGAGAAATGTACACATCATTAACCAAGACAAAATAAATTGAGGGAAAGAACATTGCGGATATGTACAGAGATTTGTCCAGCCTTGGCTCTGGAACTGTTCAAGTAACAAGAGTTTGGTTTATCCCGTCCCAGCATGGTCTCCGTGCGTGTCAGGGACAGGGCCTGGTCCCACCACAGGGACAGCTCCAGCCCAGAGCCCCCTGCACGTGGGCCAGCGGAGCCCAGCAGCACCGGGGTCACTTTTTGCGGATGTGCTGCCTCCGTGCCTGCAGCCGTTGGCGAGTGCCCATCTTGGATCCTGCCCCGATGGAGAAGGCAGGAGCGGATGAACCTGGAAGCAGAAAGGTTGCTCAGGTCTCTGTAGCTTTGGGATCAGTGCAATCCTCACCCTGGGAGGAACAGAAGGCTCATGATCCCCCAGAGTCCAGGCAGGTACTACTTGAGCTGTCACTCAGAGCACACCTGGCCCTACCACTGCTCCCAGCCCAAGGGAACACCGTGCCTCATGAGCTCCCCAAGGCTGGAACACCAACTCCCTCCTTACCAAAGGAAGTGCCGACTCCTCCAAAGCTCGAGGCAGGAGTGCTGGGTGTCCTGAAGGAAAGGGTGCTGCTTCCACTGCCCATGGCTCCAGGGACAGGTGTGCCCTGCCCAAAGGTGGGCATTGGAGCTCCTGGAAAGCAACAGGTCACTGTGAGCCAGGGTTGACAAAGGAGAAAGAGTCTTTGGGAGCTGGTGGCACCCAGAGAAGGCACAGGATGCTCTCTGGGGGCTGAAGCACCACAATCCATCGCCCAGAACCTGCCTCTGCTCCTGAAAAGCCCTTAAATGCAAAAGTTACACTCTCTGGATAATCTCTGGGCTCTCTGAACAGCAGGGCTGCACAGCAGGATTTGCCAGGGAGGAACAAAGGCCTTTCTAGATCAAGGAATTACTGTGTGGGTTTCAGTCCCATGGGAGCTGGAAATATCCAGTGAGGATCTTAAGTGTTAGGGAAACTCTGAGGACAAGCATGAAGTGATGGCAGCTGCTGGCTGGCAGCATTCCAGCTTGTTAAGACATTCCAGGTGGCTGTTAAGGACTCAGATGATCTTGGCTGCTGCAGGACACTTGTAGGGGCAGAACTGAGGAGCTGGTGCCTTCAGAGGGGCCAATGAGCAGAGCTTAGGAATACCCCTCCCCAGGGAGTGATGGGAGTGCCTTCCCTTTGTATGGCAAGACTCTACATAGCAGCAGCACTGGCCTCACCAGGGCTGTGGACCCCAGGAGGTCCATCAGGAATTCTACTGCCCAACTCTAGACCCTCAAGATGGCCTGCCTGCCCCCATCCCATCCTGGAAGTGTTCAACGCCATATTGGACACGGCCCTGAGCAACCTGGTCTAGTGGAAGATGTCTCTGCCCATGGCAGGGGGGTGGATCAACGTGATCTTTAAAGGTCCCTTCCAACAGGGCCCATTCCATGATGACTCACCTCCAAATGCAGGCTTGCTGTTGGGAGTGCTGGTCATGGTGAAGGCGAAGGGCGTGCTCTGGCCCTGCGCTCCCAGTGCGCTCTGTGGCAGAGATGAGCCGAAGGGTGCTGCTGCTGGGGCTGCCCCGCTCTGCCCAGCCCCAAAGCTGAAGGCCACAGCCGGGGATCCACTGCTGAGGCCTGGCGTACCCATCCCAAAGGCGCTGGTGGCGGGGCCCGGCTGGGTGGTGGCCCCGAAGGTGAACAGAGATGGAGTGGTGCCAAAGACGGTGGCACTGGTGCTGCTGCTTGTGGTCTGGGTGGTGGCACCAAAGCTGGATGTGGTGGAGGTGGCTGTTCCAAAAGAGAACACTGAGGTGGTGGTCCCGAATGCTGCTTGGGTGCTGCTGGTGCCAAAGGAGCCCTGGGCACTGGTTGTACCGAAGACTGGCTGGGCACTGCTGCCAAATGCTGGCTGAGCCACTGACTGTGCTGGGGGGGCTCCGAAACTGAATGGGGGGGTCAAGCTGATGGGGCCAGCAGCGGGCTTGCTGGCAGGCACCTGGCTCTCGGCAGCCCCAGTGCTGAAGGTGAGCTGGCTCCCAGTGCTGGGGTATGGTGGCGGTGGCTTTGCACCGGCTGAAAAGCTGCCAAAAGCTGAAACGGAGGAGCCGAACGTCAGTGGTGCTTGAGCTGTGGTGGCTGGGGCAGAGGAGGTCAGTGTAGTGCTCCCAAACATGCTAAAGCCCACGGTGGTGGCAGCAGCTGTCGAGTTTGAAGGTACCTGGCCAAAGGCAGGGCCTCCAGGGACACTCGTGGTGGCAGTGACTGTGGCTGGAGGTGGCTTCCCAAACTGGAACACAGGCCCTGAGGTGGCAAAGCTGGTTTCTGTGCTGGGAGCTGAGCTGGTGAGGCCCCCAAATAGGAAGGGCTGTGCTGTGCTGGTGGAGGTGGCAGCAGTGACAGTCACACTGGGGGCAGGGCCAGTGGAAGCAGGCAGGTTCAGTCCAAAGCTGAAGACAGGTTTAGTGGTGGCATCTGTGGAGGAACTCTGGGTGGCGGCAGTTGTAGCTGCAGTGGTGAAGATGATGTTGGGAAGACCCGTGAATCCTGCCAGAGAAGCTGTGGAGGCAGTTGGTGGCTCTGAGGCTGGCTGTGCCACGGGATTGAAGGCGAAAGGAGAGACTTTCACTGGAGATGAAGCTGCAGGGTTGCTGCCAAAGATGGGCTTGAATATGGAGGATGTGGAGGACGTTGAGGCAGGGCCTGAGCTTGCAGACACAGTGGCTGTTGTGGAAGTGACAGCCATGCAGGCTGCTGCCTTCTCACTCTTTGGCACAGCACCAAAGACGGGTTTGAAGACGGGGGTTGTGGTGGGCACAGCAGTGGCTGTGGTGGGCACAGCAGTGGATGCAGTGGGTGCAGCAGTGGCCGTGGTGGGCACGGCAGTAGCCACAGGCACTGCTGGCTGGCTGGCTGGAGGGGTGTTCAGCATCCCAAACAGGATGCTTGGCTTTGGGAAGGAGGGAGGCTTGCTGGGAGTCTGGCCCAGCTCGGTGAACACAGGAGGGGCCAGGCTACTGGGGGGCTGCATGGCCAGTGCAGGGGAAGCACTGGGGGCAGGTGTGCTCAATACTGGCACAGGCTTAGTGTCAGCAGAGATGGCAGGCAGAGAGCTCGATTCCAATGACACAGCAGGAGCAGGTGGCTGTGCAGCTGATGGAGGTGGTTGGGATGCTGCCACAGCTCCAGTGGAGTCTGGAAAGGGGAAAGAGCTTATTTACGGACAAGGGGGTAGTTTCAGAAGCCCACCCTACTGCTGCAAAGGCTCCCATCACACCCAGCCCTCCATGGTTACCATAGCCTCTAGCAGGACCAGGGGCTCAGCATCCCCAAAACTGTCCCCCCTCAAGCCCTGCCTGCTAGCTCTGCTGCCAGCAGAGCTTTTGAACAGCAGGTTCAGCTGTTCATGCAGAGGCAACAAGGAGTTCCTGCTGCACCCGCCCGACTCTTCTGGCATTCCACTGTGCCAACTCTCCTCCCTCCTCACCTGGTACTGTGGATACAGCCTGGCTGCTCTGCATCTTCTTCAGGCTGTCTAGGGGTGAGGAGCTGGCCAGGGCAGGAGCTGTGGAGGCAGGCATAGGCCCAGGGGAGGTCACAGCAAACACCAGTGGCTTGGACACAGGCATCATCTCTGCAGTGGTGCTGGGGAGGACTGCATCTACAGGAAAACAGCAAGATATCAGGACCTACAACCGGCTGTGAGAACAAACCCTTAGCAGAGCTTCCCAGGAGGCAGGGGAACCACACCTACACCCTACAGCCCTGGGCAACTTCACCCAACACAAGGCATGAGATCTCCTCAGCTAGAAGGCATCAAAAACACCCCCAGACCGAGCGTGATCCTACCCCTCCGCATTCCCAGACCATCCTTACCAGCCTTATCCTCCAAGACACTGTTGAACCACTGCAGCACTGCCTTCTTCTCTGCATCCAGGTCCTCTGAGGTGATGGAGTAGCCCAGCTGAGGCGGCGGGGGCTGCCAAGAGAGAGCAGCAGCAGCTTAGCTCCTTCCCAGGGAAGCGGGCAGAGCGTCTTTGAAGGTGTGCTGGTGACTGGCTGTGGCGAGCCCTGTGAAGCAGCTGGTCCTGCTGCAGCTACTGTGCAGCTCCAGTCCCCAACTCTGGTGGGCCCCTGGCGTGGCACTGAAGGCACAGCAGGCCTTCCCCAGGCCATTACCTGGTCCGGCAGCAGGCAGCACAACCACACACAGCCAACCAGACACTGGGGCTGGGGAGAGCGTCACTTCCCACTCGGCCAAGGACGGGGCCTCCTTCCCGAGGGCAGGCAGGTCAGTGTGCCCCCAGCCCTGCAGAAATTGCAGTGAGCACATTCTATTGCCAGAGTGGGGCCAAAGGGGCTGAGAGACAGCGACGTACCAGCACCAGCTGGTCCCCACGGAGAGATGACAGCAACGGGATCTTTCGCTTGCGCGTCCCACTGCTCCCCGACGCGGACGGCGGGCTCAGGGAATTCCGCTTCTTCCACACCGGTGACTCCACCACTACAGAAGGAGACAAGTCAGGCCAAGCTCTGGGTTGGAGAAGTGTTTGGTTGTAGTGACGGGGCTGTCCCTTTTGACTCCACTCTGGGTGACCCGCTCAGAGGGCAGGGCCAGGGGCACAGTTTGAAGCTGAGGACTGAGTTGTGATGCCCTGGAAGAGCAGCTTCACGTCCAGGAGGTCCGTGACATGAGGCTGGCGGGGCTCTGTGGGGCAGTGGCCCCTTCCCAGCTCCATGGATGGTGCCAACACACTGCCTTCAAAACCACATGCCACAGCTGACACTGTATCATGGGGCCCATCTGCCATTGGCAGAGAGGATTCCCTCTGTTTTAGCTGAGGAAGCACTGGAATAAGCTCAGACTGGAATTTGGTCAGAGTGCTACTCATGCCACAGCAGGTTGTGGATCAAGGCTGACACCTGACCCATGCTGGGTTGGGAACTGGACTTCCCCCTTGCAAGCCAGCTCCCAGGCATCTGCTAGCACCCCAACACTGTCAGCACCCTCTTATCACTTGGAAATCCCACTAGGGCAATCACTGAGGCCAACAGAAGTGCCACTGCCTTGGGAACAGCACATGCTAAGTTTCCACACGACCCCTCAAGCCAATCCCACTGCAGACCTCAGCTGCCTCCTGTCCTGCTCTCTTGCCTGTACCAGTGACCTGGGTGCAGCACCGGGGCACACCTACACTTACCTTTCTCTGTCTGCAGCTCCTTGTCTGATTTTGCTGGGGTGGAAGTGTTGGAATGATGTGACTCCTCTTCCCTGTGTAAGCAGGAGGGACAGTTAGGGTCAACCCTGGGCTCAGCCCTGTCCCCAGGGAGCAGGATGAGACTGAAGAAGCTGAAGACTCGCACGAGTATCCCTGGTGTGTTTATTTGCCTCCTGCAAACAGATCTCAGGACAAAAGGTTTGCCCAGCTCCAGGCAGAGGACTTTCTTCCTGCTCCAGAGTCAGCTTGGCTGAGCCTGTGCACCCTCCATAAGACGAGTCAGCCCCAGGAGGATAGCTGGGTGTCTCAGATGGGAGTCACCACCCCTTGCAGGTTGGGCCCACCCAGTTGGTTGTGTCAGTTTTAGGTCTGACACAAGCTCAGGCTCCTCTGACTTGGGAAAGAGGAGAACAAAGGCTGTGCTCCATGGCAGGCACTAAAATACAGATCCTGGGATTTGACCTTGAGATGGCAAAAATCAGGGCCTAATTTTTCCCAATGATCTGGCAATCCAGGCCATGCCAATGCCATCAGGCACCATCACTACTGTGGTAACCTGTGCCCTTAAATCTCTGACTTGGCCTGGGAGTGGGCCAGGGCTGGCAGAGAATGACAAGGTGACAGGGAGGCCAATTGACACAAGTGGGTCTCTCTACATCATTATGTCTTGGAGGGGGGCCTGGACTGTCCCAGCTCCAGGGGGAAGTGGGACTTGCATGCTAAGATGGCTGGGAAGGACTGCTCCCTTGCTGGCTGGCCATCAGCAAGCAGGCACTTGCCAGGTGGCTGGCTGATTACCTGGCTTTCTTGAGAGGCCACTCTGGTGTCTGAGGGCGGGAGGATGCTGGGCTGGACACAGGGGACACACTCACACCACTTCTCTTCCACAGCTGGAATGCAGAGAAATACCAACAATAACTTGGCATTGGTATAGCAGAGAGCACAGCCACCCTCCTCCCTGCTCACCCACACTAAGCCCCACTGCCCAGGGCCATGGCTGTTGAGCTCAACAAGCTCAGAGCTTCTCCTGGTTCACCACCACTTAAACTCCTCTCCACATTTTAGGGAGCACAAAGTCTGTCCACCCCAAGCTGAATCCACATGAGGAACAAACAGCCTCTAGGGCCTTTACTGCTCTGGCTGAGCACAGGGAAGGAGGACACTGTTGGGCCTGCTCTTGCCTTTGTGTGACACAAGCAGAGGCCACCCAACTGCTTTGGACACCCTCATGTGTGGGGCTGCTCTGGCAGGAGCTAGCACCTCCTTACCAGTTCAAAGCAGATACAAGGGTCAGACTGTCTGCAGCCCCAGCAAACCCCTCCTTCCCACTACCTGAAGCAACCCTTTCCCCACACAGACAGAGCTCCAGTAGCCATGGCTGTGTGCCCCTGGCACATATGCAAGCCCAGACAGGCCACAAGCAGGGCTCCATCGCAGGTGGGACCTGGGTCAGAGTGGAAACACACAGCTCCCATACTGCTGACTCCAGCTGAAAAGGTGTCAGCACGGCAAAACCATTTTTTTCTCCTAAACCTGGATCTATCCAATCTGGCAGACTGGCCAAGAAGGAGGAAAAAGTGGAAAACAATCTCATTCTTGGTTTGGTGTAAAAGCAGCAGTACAGCTCAGCCTGCGACTCCTCCAAACACCAGATAATTGCTGCTTGGCCCGTGGCCCACAGCCCACTTGCTCCCCAGGGTGGTGAGACTGCCAGGCTGAGCACCCTGGGTCCAGACACCCAGGCACAGCAGTGCCTCCTTGGGAGCCCAGAGCTGGGGGTACACGGGTGATCCCAAGAGAACGTCGAGCCCCAGCGTCCATACCTGTGTGAGGCCCCGGCTGGAGCTGTAGGAGCTGGCAATGGCATTGCGGATGGAGCTGGGGATCCCACCAGCACAGGTGTTGTTGAGGGAGCTCATGGAGGAGGTGCGAGACCTCTTGGTGGAGCAGTCATCTGGGCAGTGTGAGACGAGGCCCCTCTTCAGAGAGCCTGGCCTGCAGGGGGAATGAAGGTCTGATGAGCTCCTCACTGCTCCTGCCCACCAGTCCCTTCCATGCAGGGCAGGTGAAGGAAGGCAATCCTGCTAGACACAACCCTCAGCAGCAGTACAGCCCTGCCACAGGATGACAGACTGAAGGCACGACCACAGCTTCTCTTGCTCTGCCCTGAAGCAGGCTCTGCACACAAAAACCAAGCCCCTCTTCCAGACCCCACAGACATTTACTCCCTCCCATCCCAGGAGTTGCTTTTGGCCCACTGGACACTTACTTGGGTATGAGAGAAGCAGGGGCACCATTGGCTATCAGCGGCTCAAATGCTGACTGCCCGCTCCCACTGCTGTCGTGGCGCCTGTGGGAAGAGAGAGTGAAAGCCTATGACAGTGTGGGAGCCTCTTCCAGCCTGGGGAAAGGCAGGCTGAGCACCCAGACAGAGATGAAACCTTTTTTTCCTGGCACTCAATGCCCAGGACAGAGCTTTCCCCCATCTACACCCTGCTGCAGATTTTCTCTCCCTGTGGGCTGTCCTCACTGAGTCTCACCCCAAACACAGGAGCTCCTCCAGCTGCCTGCTGGGCACAGTAGTTTGGTGTAAAAAAAAATTAAAATCTTCATTAAATCCATTACTCTAAGCCAAAATACTTAAAGAAATGAGCTGCTGAGTGTTTCTGAACAGACCTGAGGCTCTGAAACTCCCACCTCTGACCTCTTCCTAACCAGTGCCCTGGACAGTTCAAGTCAAAAACTGAATTCTTCTTTCCACTATGACTTCATGAGGATCTGAAGTGTTAAAATCACAAAAGACACGCTGCTGTAAAGTGGAGCTGCAGGACAGCTCTGTCACTTGGCCAGGTGCTCCCCTCAAGCCCAGAGCATGCTGACCCCAAGGCACAGGTGATCCCACACTCTCTAGCTGACAGCTCCTTTCTGCCCACCAAGGACACGGAGTTTTCTATCTACAAGCATTCCTTGTGCTTGCCAGACATTAATGCCTTCAAAATTGGCTTTTGTGGCAGAGCTGTGTATTGGCATATTAAAAAAACCAGTGTAAATGTTTGTGCACCCATTCTGTTATTACCCTGATTGGCTCTTGCAGGGCTCAGATCCAATGAGCCGAGCATTCTGAGACAGGAATTCAGTGCTGGAGGAAGATGATGTGCCCCTGCTTTACCCTGCTCTGCTCCCTGGGCCACCTCCAGCAGCAGCCCCAGGGCAGGACAATGCCCCAGGCACTGCCCAAGCAGTGTCTCAGCTCCCCATCCCAACCCAGATGGAAGAACCTCCATGGACACAACCAGGAAGGATGAAGTAACTGTTGGAGCAAGTCTAGAAAAGAGCTACAAATTTGGTAAGGGGACTGGAGCACCTTCCCTATGGAAACAGGCTGAAACATCAGGGGCTGCTCAGCCTGAAGCAAAGAAGGTTGTATGGAATTCCCAGCAGCCTTTCAGGATCTAAAGGGGCCTGCAAGGAAGCTGGAGAAGGACTGCACCAAGAAATGCAGTGATAGGACAAGGCAGAAAGGCTTCAAATTGAAAGCAGGGTAATTCAGGTTGGATATACAGAATAAATTCTTTCCTCTGAGGCCCTGGCACAGGCTGTCCAGAGAAACTGTGGCTGCCCCATCCCTGGAAGCGTTCAAGGCCAGGTTGGACAGGGGTTGGAGAAACCTGGTCCAATGAAGGGTGTCTGGGCCCGTAACAGGGGGTGGCACTGGATGAGCTTTAAGGTCCCTTCCAACCCAAATCATCCTGTGATTCTAGGAAAAGCAAGAGGGCCGTGGAAAGGCTCTGGCAGACCATGGCTCTCAGGATTTACTCCTTGTTCATCCTAGGACACTGGCAAAAACATAGCACCCTCCCTCCTTTGAACACAGGGGTGGAAGTTGCTGACCTTCTGTAACAAAAGCAGCAGTGTCTCCTTTACTCTCTGGTTTCGCCACCCTTGGCAAGATCAACTCACAAGGGAAGTGCTTGGAGCTCTCCAAGTGCAAGGCTTCCACCTGGTAATCCTGTCTCTCCTGTGAACCCAGGGCTGATGGAAGGACAGAGCCCACAGCAGATACCAACATTTCCTACCATGCTTTCCCAGCCTGCAAACCCCCGTGAGACAAGTCGCTTCTCGGAACACATCCCAGGCAGGAGAACATACCTGACCCACACCTAAACCACGTTCCTTCAACTGCAAAGGAGGACTTTTAGATGCAGCACCAAGGGCTAGGTGATGGATGGGATGTGCTTCCTCTTTGCACGCTTCTTACAATATTTTTCCAGTCCTGACTCCAGGTCTCATGGGGCCTGGCATGCTCTGGGACACATCCCATCTGTCACCTCTGGAGCAAAAATCCCATCTGTGACCTTCCCAATGCACCGGCTGCAACTTGAACTGCTCTCTTTTTACCTTCTTTTGCTCTCCTGATCATTCCCAAACGTCTGGTCCTCCTCCTCCTCTTCCTCCACGGCCCTTTTCCTGCTCTCCCTGATGGCACTCAGCACAGTCTCCTTCGCACACGGGTCAGAGCTGCCGGTGCCCGGGAAGGCCAGAGGCGAGACCAGCTGCTCCAGACTGTGGAACAGAGCAGAGTGAAGGGTGAGACAGGCTGGGATCCCCGGTACGATTCTCCCGCGGAAGGGAGGACACAGCCCCTTCCTGGAGGCTTGGACAGCACCATCCTCCCAAGCCTCATAGCAGTGCTGGGGATGGGGTGCTGCTCCCGGGCACGGCACAGCCAGCTGAGGGCTCCCCGCGGTGTGTCCCGGTCCCCACCGAGGCTGATAACCCGGCTCCCCGCGGTGTGTCCCGGTCCCCACCGAGGCTGATAACCCGGCTCCCCGCGGTGTGTCCCGGTCCCCACCGAGGCTGATAACCCGGCTCCCCCCGGTGTGTCCCGGTCTCCTCCGTACTCACGCCGGGGAGCGGGCGATGCCGGCGGCCGGCGGGGCGATTCTCACGGTGACGGGGCTGCGGAGCGGGGCGGCACGACGGGCCCAAGGCGCGCTACGGGGGGAGCCGCCCTCCCAGCGGGCGGCGGGCAAGCACAGCGGCACGGCCGGCCGGGCCTCGGGCAGCGGGTACCGGCGGCGCGGGGCCTGCGGCCGGCAGCGAACAACCCTGTGAGGACAGAGGGCACTCAGCGCCTCCGACGAGGTCTTGGACTTCCCAACCGCTCTATCCCCGTCTTCCCCTCGCTTACCCGGGCTGGGGGCGGCGCGGCGCGGCCCTCGCGGCCAGGCACCCGTTGGCGGCGGCTTTGCCGGGCGGGCGCGGCGCGGTCGGGCCGGGCCGCATGGCGCACCAGGCGCCCGCCGCGCCCAGCGCCGCCGCGCCCAGCAGCGCCCCTCGAAGCAACAGGCAGGCCAGGGCGAGCGCCAGCGCGGCGGCCACGGCCAGCGCGGCCCTCACGGCCCCATCCCGCCGCCCGCCCGGCCCCGCGCCCGCCATCGCCGCGCGCCCGCCGCTCCCGGCGTGCTCTGCGGGGCGGGGCGGAGGGGCGGGGCGGGGCGGAAGCGCCCCCGAGTGGGCGGAGCCTCGGCGGGAGCGCGGCCGGCCCTCTCGGCACGCGCCGCGGGGGCGGGGCCTAGGAGAGGAACACGCCCAGTGGGCGGGCCCTGCTGTGGCAGCGCCAGCGGCCCCGCCCCTCCGCGCGGAGTGGGCGGGGCTCTGGCGGGTAGGCGGGGATTAGCGATCGGGGCGAGGCTGTCGGGACAGGCCCTCTCGCGTCACGAGAGGGCGTGGCTCCGCGGGGCGGAGCTTCGGGGGTGAGCGGCGCTTCCAGCGGCGTGGGTGGGCGGGGCTGCCCGGGGCACGGCCGGGCCTCTCTCTGCGGGCTCCCGGCATACCCTGCGCGGGCGGGCGGGGCTTCTGCTGGCCCCGGGTTCCCGTCCTACCCCCGTGACCCCTCATGACACCCCTGTCCTCACCTCCTCGTCATCCATCTCCCCTGCCCCAGACCGTGTGTCCCAGTCTCCATTCCCACCCCTTCCCCACCACGTCTCCCCCACCCAGATTCCAATTTCCCCATCTCTACTCGAATCCGCAGTCCTGTTTACCACCCCAATCTCCATGTCCTCCCTCTCTTGGCCCCTGTGTTCCCATCCTGTCTCTATCAACCCAAATACATCGTTCCAGCCTCTCTGTCCTCCGCTCTGCCCCCCCCTATGTCCCTCTCCCCATCCTGTCCCCTACAGCCCCCTATCCCATTCCAGCCTGTGTCCCGCTATCCCAGTCCCTGCGGGTCCCCAATCCTGACCCCATATCTGACCGCGTGTCCCACGTGCAGGAACCTGGGGGCACAGTCTTGCCTCTCCCCAGCTCCACCGTGTCGAACCCGTCCCCTTGTGCCAACTGAAGGGTGCCATTGCCACCATCCTTGCTCTGAAGACAGGGCTGGGAACTGTGGGAAATTCTGGCTGGCTGGCCGTGCCCTTGGGGTCTCCAGGAGACACGGCTATCCCTGGGGATTTCCACCTCACTAGCAGTCAGCTATGTCCTGCAGAGCAGGGACCATGGCAGGCAAGGACAACAGCAGAGAAAATAACACGGACCATGGCAGGGACCAGTGGCTGCTGTCACAGGGCTTTCTGCATCCCAGGGGTCCAGGTGGCCCTGGCAGGGCAGGACGACACTAGGTGCTGCCCAGGGTGGGTTAACCCTGCTTAGGAGGGGACACTCCCCTGAAATCCCTGTCTGTGGACTCCATGGGCCACCCAGGCTCTGCTGGGATGACCCTATGGCACAGGGTGTGTTGGCCTCCCCACTGCAGCATCACTGCCCCAGGAAGGGAGGACACCACCATTCCTGCTCCTCAGGGCTCGGCAGGGACGAGATCCTGGTGCCTACCTAGCTAAAAGAGGTGACATGCAGGGTGGCCTTGGGGACACACAGGTGTGGGACAGTGGGGGCAAAGGCTGGAAGTCATCACAAGGACAACACCCAGGTCACCTTGACACCAAGTGATTTTGGGGGCTACTGAGCACACTGATGAGGGCAGAGCCCAGGACCTCCTTGTGACACAGGTCCCCTGCGTCCCTCCCCAAGCTGCGGGGCTGGGCTGAAGGCTTTATTGAAAAATCCAAAACAAACAACGTGGTCATTATTATCATACAATGAAAACCCAAATCAACTCGCCCTGCAGCAGGGGGGCAGCCCCGCTGTCCTCGTCACCAGCTGCCATCACTGGGGACACTGCAGGGACCCTCCGCCCATGCCTGGCTGAGATACAAAAGGGCCAAGTGGGTTTGGCCAAGAGTGGTGCTGCTGTCCCCAAGCCCCCCACTGCCACTGTGACCCCCATGCCACTCCCCAGCCCCAAGGCCTGAGGTAGTTGGGCGTGCAGGCGAGACTCCCCCCCAAAAAAGTGGGGAGGGTTTTGGGGCTCCCTATGTCCTGCAGGAACGGGATGGTTGGTATTGCATTGGAGGAGAGCCAGCACGGGTTGAGGATGGGGAAGCAGCAGGACCCCCAGGGGGAGGTCCAGGTCCCTCTGTCAGGCTGGCACAAAGAGCAGGTGGTCCGGCAGCAGGGAGGGTGGGGGACACAGGAACAGTGGGTCCCTGCATGCTGGACGGCTGCATGGGGGGGTGGCAGCTCCGAGGGCAAGGTGCTGGCAAGTCCCACTGCTCCAGGTGCCAGCTGGGTGCTGACAGGTGGGCATTGCTGGGAAAGCCCACGGTGACAGCCTAGCCCCTTCCCAAAGGGAGAAAGGCCAAATCCTGTCCGCAGCACCCTGAGTGGAGGGACACTGGCCCCAGCAGGGCCACCGGCAGGACAGTGGGGGATGGGGGCATCGCTGCATGGTCTGACATCACTGTCTCCACTGCAGCGAGATGAGCTGGGGGGGCCAGGAGGTGGCTGATGCCCCCTGCCCTCTGAGCCCCCTGCTCAAGGCACAAAGGTTCCCTGGCTGGTGCCAGCCCCATGGCCACCCCTGCCCACAGACACACTGGCCCTGGTCCCCCTGTACCCAAGAGGGTGGCGATGACACCAGGGTGGCGCCAAAGTGAACAGGGACAGGGAACTGCTTACTCTGGCTTTGGGGTGCTCTGGTTTTGGGACACCCTGACTTCCCCCCAAACCATCTGTGCTGCCGCCCTAGAGTCACCCTGTCCCCAGGAGCTGGTGGCTTGTGCGGTGGCACTGTTGTGGCCCAAACCCGCACCCAGCACCTTGCGGAGGGTTTATTGCTGGCATGAACACAGTGAACTGTCAGGGCAGAGCAGCCCAACTCGGGGGGGGGCACGTTGGGAGGCATTTTGGGGACCTGGAATGAGCGGCTGGAGCTCATGGCAGCATCCCTCCTGCTGCCACCCCTTTCCTAGCTGTTCCTGGCACCCTGTGTCACCAGCCAGGGTGTCCCATGGGAACACCATCTCTCAGCCTGCAGTGGCCAAAGGCACTTGGTGTCCCTGCCAAGGGGAGCACACTTAGCACCAAGCCCAGCAGCACCCCAAAAGCTGTGCCCCACCTGGTGGCACCCCATGGGCCTTCAGCATGCTCATTCCTGGGAGGGGGGGATGTTCATGTCAAGCCAGTGGCTGGATTAAGGCTGGAAAAGCAGCAGGAGGCAAGAGAAGCCTGACTGCTCTCACTCAGCCAGAGACGGCTCTAGGAGTTCCCGGAATCTGTGCAAAAACAAAACTAAAGGGTTAAAGACCCCCGTGTAGACACCTCCCCCCACCCCCAGCAGCTCTAATAAATACAGGTGCAGTTTGTGCCCTTGGCCTGGCCCTGGGGTCTCACTGGTGGCTCGGCTCTGGTGCTGGAGGCGGCTCCTGGGGGGACACAGGGGACGTGTGCTTCAGGGGGGCTTCTGCACCACTTCCTTGGGGATCTTCTCAACAGACTGCACCAAGTGGGTCCCAGGTGTCCCCCGTGGGCTGCTTCTACCACTGGTGCTAATCTGCAGCTATAAGGTGCAAAGACAGGGTCAGGGGGCACGCTGTCCACAAGCATCCCTTTGCCCCATCCCTCTGGGACCACAGGGCTGCTCTAGCAGCACCTGAGCTCCCTGCCTGGGGATGATGCGGATCTCACATGTTGGGGTCTTTCCTGTTGAGAGGCCCCACGGGATTTTCCCATGCGTGCCAACTATCCCTAGGTTTGTGACAGCTGCAGCAAAACCTCCTCACTGCCATGGATGGCAGGCAGGGCCTCTCCACCCTGCCCCACCTTTTCCAGGAGCAGCTGCCCAGCTGGAGCAGGGCTGGCACCACTCACCGTCCTCCTCCCAGCCCTCGGCCACGCCAGCCAGCTCGTAGTGCTTCTTGCGTAGCTCCCCCAGCTTCTGCCGCTCCTTCTGCAGTTGGTTCTCCAGCTCCAGCACCCGCACCTGGGGACACGGCCCAGGACATGTCCACCCTGGCATGGAGCTGGGCCAAGCACTCCCCTTTCACACCCATTATGCCCCCAATATTGAACCCAAAGACCACAGAGGTGCGTCACACGAGTGGTCCGATGGCGAGTGGACCTGGGGAGCAGATGGAGCTCAGGTGAGCGCTGCTCGTGCAGGAAGGTGAAGGGCAATGATCTGTGTGGGCATCCCAGGCAGGGGAATTCCCCAGAGCTGCCCCACACCAGGCAGAGGTAGCTGTGGGTAGCACATAGGGGGCAGGGGTGGCCATGGGCTGCTATATAATGGTCAGAATAGCACTGGGGAGGGATTGAGAACCAAGTGCATGTGACTCCTGGGCAAACCCACCTGTTGCCTCCACACCTCGGGCTTTGCCTCTGCTTGTACTATCTGGGGCAGCTGGGCATGGTGACCCCAAATATGATGCCCCCACCCCAGGCAGCCCAAGAGAGACATGACCGGGTGTGTTTCCCAAATCATGTGGGAAACTCCTACCTGTGAGTCCATCTCCTGACGCTTGATCTGGGTGAGTGTCATGCTGGAGAAATCCATGCTATCTGTGGAGAAAGACACCACCAGCCCCCCTCAAACTCTGCTCCCCCACTCAGACCCCCCCGGCAGCTCCCATGCTGCTGGCAGGGTCTGGCACCATGGGATATACAGGAAGGGAGAGAGGGGCAGGCCATGGGCAGAGACCACAGGGGCACCACCAAACAAGGTGGTGAGTGCCAAGAGCAGAGGTTTTGGGGCAGGTTTGTGCTCCAAGCATTAGGACTAGAGGAAACGGCCTTAAGTTGTGCCAGAGGAGATTTAGGTTGGATAAAAAGGAAAATTTCTTCATGAAAAGGGTTGTTCAGCACTGGCAGAGGTGGCCCAGGGCATGGCGGAGTCACAATTCCTGGAGGGATGTGGCACTTGGGGACACGGTTAGTGGTGAGGGAACAATTAAACACAATTGTCCTAGAGAGCTTCTCCAACCTTAGTGACTACATGATTCTAAGATCTCTGCAGCCCAACACTTACCTTTCTCCTCCACCTGAGACTTCCCAGCCTTGGTGGAGGCCACCACGCTGGCTGTGGCCTGGTTGACGCCCCGGGAAGCTTGTTGGAGCTTGCAGAGGTTGGCGCTGTCTTTGTCTGCCTTCACCTGCCGGGACAGTGAGGAGGGGGTCACACTCCACCAGGCAAGCAGAAGAACCAGCCCCATGATTTGGGGTGACCACATGCTGCCCCAGCATCACCGTGAACCATGGGCAGCAGCCTTACTCCTACCTTGGAGGCTGCCACCAGCTGTGCGGTGCTGGCCTGCAATCTCCCGGGAACAGACCATCAGCTCCTCAAATGTCCCCTTGCCTTGCACCACCAGGTCAGCAGCATCACTGCAGGAGAGCACAGAGGAGCTGGAGCATCCGGCTACCCTCCCCATGGTGATGGCAGGACTCTGCCATCCTCTCCCCACTCTGGTGACAGTGGCACTTACACCATAACAGTGGCACCCCAGCCCACCGCCTTGGAGGCAGAGATGAGACCCTCGGTCCAGCGTGAATTCTTGGCGTAGAACTCCTTGGGGGATGCTGCACCCTGCCGTTGGTAAAGGCACAATTAGTTACTGGGCAGCCTCAGACCCCTGCTCTGGGGGGAAAGGAGGAGGTCAGGGTGTCATTCAGGATGTGTGGGAGGTAGGGACACACTGAACTTGGGGGCTGTGGGGTTCCTGCGTGGGAAGGGAGATCAGGGATGACCATGACACCCCAGGAACCATAACCAGGGTGAGCCCCTGTAGGTGGAATGGAGCTCCTGGCAGCAGCTGGGGAAGTCCCAGTGGGGCAAGGGTTGGAGCAGCATGTCTCAGCAAGTGTGTGATGACCCCCAGCTGGACAAGCATCCCTGTCTTCATCCCTGCCCTCAGCCCTTCCTACACCTCTGCCTGCCCCCTTGCCCCCACCCCTGTCCCAGCTCACCCGTCCACTCTCCACAATCTCTCTCTGGAGGTCCTTGGAGGCCAGGACCAGGACATGGATGGCCTGCATGAGGCCTGTGCAGGAGCCCAAGATCCTGTGAGAGAAACACCACTGAGCCCCACCTGTGGAGCAGCTGCCCTGCCTGCAGCACCTGTCCCCATCCTGCCTGCCTGGCTCTGTCCAGTGCTCTGACCACCACTCACCTCTCGTTCACTTCCAGTTTGACTCCAGTGTCAGCAGCCCGCGCCTTGCTCAGCATCTCCTGGTTGAGGGGACAGAGGCTGTACTGAGCCCAGTGCGCCTCTCTGGCCTCTACAGTGGTCCCACCAGACCCCCAGCATGGTGCCTGTGGGCACCTCTCTGCTCATGATGGCCCTCACCTCAATACGAGCAGCTGCTGTTTCGATGGCTGTGGCTGTTGCTGCCATCTCCTTGTCCACCAGGTCACCCAGCTCCTCCTGCTTGACGTCCAGACCTCTGGGACGCAGCTCCTGGGGATAGGATGGGATGAAAGGAACCGTCCAGGAGCACCACAGTCCCTCTGGTGGTGCCTGCCACGGCCTGAGCCCATCCCGCCAGCCCTCCTGGGACACCCACCTCCCCGATGGCGCTGATCTGGCCCAGGCAGGCTGTTACCAGGCTGCAGTCAGCACTTGCCACCATCCCTGGGTCTTGCAGGGCGCTGAGGTAGCTCACAGCCTCACTGCCACACTGCTTGCACAGCTCCAGCAGACCTGCGTGGGCAGCATGGAGGGTTGAGGGGGCCACACGTGGGGAGGAGATGTCTGATTCCTACCCACCACAGCATCTTGCCTGTGCTGGCCTCTACCTGCCCTGGTTTCTGCCCACTGCAGCAAGCTACTTGCCCCAGCATCCTGCCCGCTTATCCCCGCATCCTGCCATGACCCCTGCACACTCTGGCCTCTGCTCACCCCAGCATCCCCTTTGCCCTGGTCTGCCCTGGTGCCTTCCCACCCCGACATCTGCTCACCCTGGCCCCTGCTCACCCTGATCCCCTGCCCTCTTGGCCCCTGCCCACCCCAGCCTTTGCCCACCTACCCTGACCCCTACCCACCCCAACCCATGCTCACCCTGATCCCCTGCCCAGGCTGGCCCCCACCCACCCGGCCCCTGGCCTGGGGCATCACTCACGGTCAGCAGGCTCCACGGGGGCCACATGGGAGGTCGCACTGCCCTGCAGGAGGGTGTTGCTGACCAGGTGGGCGAAGAGGGCCAGGCAGGGCAGCAGGGAGCCCACGGCTGTGGCAGGACAGCAGGCACAGGCCTCAGCCCTCACCTGCGCTCCCCACCTGCCCCGTGTGCTGGGGCTGCCCCTGTGCCCGGCGCCCAGGGCTGCCACCTCTCACCTGCACCATCCGAAAGGTACTTGCTGTGTGCGACCCGCAGCCGCTCTGTGCACTCGGAGGCTGCCAGCGTCTGGGACAGGAGGCAATCTGCAGGCAGACAGCAGGCAGGGCTCAACCAGGCCCACGGGGAGCAGGCAGGCTGGGATAACGCCAGGTTGGGGAGCAGCAGGGGTGTCACCTGCTGAGCCGGTGCAGCTGACATGGGCAGGATCCTCCATGCGAGCCAAGGCATCCTGTACCATGAGCTTGGCCTCATGGATGGTGCGCTTCAGCAGGGACAGCTGCTCCTCAGCCAGGTGTTGCTGCAGAGCCTGCTCTGTGTTCTCCTGCTGGGCCAGAGCTGGGTTTAGAGCCCCTGCTGGGCCACCTGGTACTCCCTGCAACTGGCCCACCCAACCCCCTCTGTCTGGCCAGAATGGGGAATGGCAGGACCTTCATGGTACCTTATCTCTCAGCTGGGTCTGCAGCATCTCCAGCTCTGTCCTGCTGCTCTCCTGCTCGCGGCTGAGTGTGTCCTGCAGCTGCTGCAGCTCAGCCTGCAGAGCTGCCATCTCGTCCCTGTGCTGCTCTGCTGCTCGGCTCAGCCTGTTCCTCTCCTGCTCTAGGCTGGCAATCCGAGTGTTCTGCTCTGCTCCTGCCTGGGGGGGCATGAAACGGCAGTCAGGGCTGTGCTGAGGGAGAACCCTCCAGTTTGGAGACTCATTCTTGATGCAAGCTTGGGCCACCCTGACCCTGCTGGGTGCATCATGGCCTGCACAAGCAGAGCTCCCACCATTGAGCAGCACTGATGATCTTTTCTGATCTTTTTACAGCAGGCAGAGCTGCTGACTGACCCTGTTCTTCCAGGCATTTTATTCCATGATCCCTGTTGCTGGAGCCCATTGCTCCACATACTATCACACTCAGGAGCACGAAACCCACCTGTGTGACATCAAACCCACTCAGATTTGGCAAAGATGACAGGGAGCTGGTTTTGACGCCAGTGGTGGGTATCACCTCTCGAACAGTTAAGGCCTGGCTACCCAGCCCAGAGGGGTGCCAAGAGCCCCCCATGTGCTCTCACCTGTGTGCTGGACTCCAGAGTGCCCTGAAGGACCTGCAGCTCCTGTCTGCTGGCTGCCAGCTCCCGCTTCAGCGTCTCCAGCACCTCTGCCTGCTCCTGAGACTGCAGCAAGGGGAGAGGTTGGCAGCACTGTGCCCCATGGGGAGCCTCTGCTCATCCCTGGTGTGTTCCCTCAACACTACTCACTTTCCTCTGGGCCTGCTCGCTCACCCGCTGGAAGGAGTCCTCCAGCTCCTTCTTTTCCTGCTCCACATCCCCCTGGGCCTGCCTGGCCACTGTAATCTGCTTGGTCACCTCTGCATTCTGGCATCAGAGAATGAGATGAGCAGCCCCTGGTACCAGGGGGCACAGCTGGGAGAAGGGATGCTGGGGGGGGGGTTTGGGGAGCCCACCTTGCGCAGCAGGTCAGCGTGGTTCTGCACCAGCTCACTGTACTTCTCCTTCAGTTTGCTGTACCGCTGCTCATTGGCCTGTGCCCGTCCTGCCACGCACACACGAATGCAGAACTGAGCACCTGGGACCCCATGCCCGGGGCTCACCCCGACCCTGTGCCAGTGCTGGCACTCCCTGCTCACTCTCGATTTCTGTCAGGCTCCGCTGAGCCTTCTCTGTGTCCTCCCGCTGCTTCTTCAGCTCCTCCAGCTCTGTGCGCAGGAACTCACTCTCGTCCTGGGCCTGCTGCTTCAGGTGCTGCTGCTCGGCCAGCTCGGCCTCCAGCTCGCTGGCACGGCCACGCAGCTGCACCGCGCCCCGTGCGCTCTGCGGGGACGGGCCAGGGCTGATGGCCCCGTTCAGTGCCGGCCAGGACCAGCCAACGCCCGCTGGTACCATCCAATGCCCACCACGACTGTACCACCCCGCAGGCCCCAAAGTGCATCTGGGCAAAGCACAGGGATGCTAAGCAGTGGGGCTGAGCCCACCCCCCAACAGGGATACAGCCCCCTGACACACCAGGGGACCCCCGGTGTCTCTGGTGGGGGAAGCCACTGGGAAGAAGGCAGGACAGGGATGGGGTCACTGTCTTGTCCACTCAGGGACACAGGCCACCAGCCTATCCAACACTCCCAGTGGGTCTTATCCTGCCCACCAGGTTGTCACCCACCTCAGCCTTGAAGTTCTCCAGCTCTTCCTTCAGGGCTGTGATCTCCCCGTAAAGCTGCTCAATTAGCCGGTCCCTGGGAAGGAGAGACATGAGGTACACCCTCAGTGCCCTTGGGGACACAGCCTGGCAGGGGAGATATCCCCTGTGTCACCATGGCTGCGATGCTGTTCCAGGCAGGGAGCTCCCGGTGCAATCTTGGCCATTCCACAGCATTGCCAGGGTCGCTTACTTGTCATCCTTGCTCATCCCATTCTGGCTGTTGAAGTTGAAGGGGTCGCAGCTGAAGGAGCTGCCAAAGATGTCATCAAACTTGTTGTCAAACAGGCTCTGTGGGAAGAGCGGGACAGACCTGGAGTGACCCCACCATCACTTGGTAGCTCTTGTCCCTCCATGTCCCCAGTGTCACTGCCAAGCCAACCTTTGAGCTGCCTGGATACCGGGGTTGGTTCTCCCCCTGCTTCCAGGACACTGAATGCGATGAACTTGATGAACATGGAGCATCTGTGGTCCATCCCCACCTAACTCTTGAAGGAGAAGATCCCCAAAGCCATGTCACTGCATGCTCCTTCCCTCCCCACTCAATGCCTGAAGACAATCCTTGGTGGAGAGGAGGTAAAGACCTAAGGTCTCCATGACAGTGCTTGAAGCCAAACGTCTCCTTGCCCATCACTGGAGGGCACCACACCACTGAGCAGCACAGGGAGAATTCAGCCTAGTTCAACCCTAGCAGCACCCAGGCAGGGCACCCAGCACTAACCCATCTCTCTTCAGTGACACTCCCCAGTTCCCGAGGCCACCCCCGCTGCCTCAGCCCTCACCGCAGCATGGATTTGGAGAAATAACCCTGGGCTCAGAGCCAGTGAGCCCCCACCATCCTCACCTGTGAGGCTGCATCCATCTCCACCAGGTCTGTGATGGGCTCGCTGTCAGGCGAGGATGCCTCGGCGGGAATCACCACCACAGGGCTGATGTGCTCTGACAGCGCAGAGGCACGCAGGAAATTGGGAGGGCTCTGGGGAGGGAGCGGAGCAGGGCTGAGGGGAAGAACTGGCACTGCTGCTGGGCTGAAGGCACAGTTGGTTGAAACCCTGGCCTGGAGCTGAGCTGGCCATGCCTTGACCCATAAGAATGGAGCCAGGACCCACAGGGATGGTGTCAGGATGCAGAGGAATAGAATCAGAACCCAATAGGATGGAACCAGGGCCCTCAGGGATGGATCTCAGCAAGGGCTATGGAACAGTGAGAGAGGGGATCCCAGCTTCCAGTCAGAGGGCAGCTCCATCCAGTCAGATGCCACTCAGTGAGGGATAAAAGAATGATCCTCAAGGCCCAAGAGCTCCATGCTGCCACCAGACCTAAGAAGCTGGGCAAGGCAGCAAGAGGCTTTTTTGGGCCTTTTGCCAGTGCCCCCACTGCTGCCCCTGGGAACAGGGACAGGGAACATGGGGACTGCAGGATCTCACCTCTGGCAGCTGCGGGATCTGAATTAGCTGCTTGAAGTACTGCAGGTTACTGGAGCGGTAGAAAAGGTCCTTGAGCCTGCAAGGGGCAGGGAATGGTTAAGTCTGGCTCTTGCCCAACCTAGACAACCCCTTGCCTGGCTCCAGGGGGTGTCACCTGGCCAACATACTGCTCTGGAGGGGAAGATGTTTTGTGCTGCCACCAAACTCAGAGCAGGTCCTGGAAGTCCTCCCACTGCTGAAGGGTTTATCCCATAAATCCCAGGCCTGATGGGCAGGGAGAAGGACCTGGAACTTGAGCGATCTGGTCTAGTGGAAGGCGTCCCTGCCCATGGCAGGGGGTTGCATCTGATGACCTTCAAAGGTTCCTTCCAACCTAAACCACTTCCTGCCTACCCAAAGTTTTAAGGAGCAGGCGGGCTTCCTGCCTGGAGCCAACACCCTCACTTTCAGTTCCTGCAGAAGCATCTTCCCCAGAAGCAGGGTACCTCCCTCCAGGACTTACAGTTTTGGGGAGGAGGAACAGTGCCCAGCCACACCACTCCTAGCTCCCACCTCTCCCAGTCATCTGAGCATCCCAGTCAGGATCTTGGTGCTGTTG
This sequence comes from Phylloscopus whistleri, assembly GCA_017589585.1. NCBI lineage: Eukaryota > Metazoa > Chordata > Aves > Passeriformes > Phylloscopidae > Phylloscopus > Phylloscopus whistleri. The sequence continues at coordinate 372,739 of JADMLD010000352.1, forward strand.
ATCCCTGTCCCAAGTTTAGTTCCTGCGTAGTCAGAGCACAGCCAGCCCTGCTTCTGCTCTTTGCAGTTTTTGACGTTGAATCAAGCTGTCCCTCAGTACCATGACATCCTCCCCTGGCACCATGACATCCCCTCCCTGCTCTCAGTGGCCAGTTTTTGTTTTGGTTATTCTAAATAATCACCTACCAGAGACCACATGAGTGAGCACATCCCTGCTCACTCATTTTTAATCTCGGTGTCTTGGGAGCACTCCCAGTTGCACCAATGCTCTGGGTCTGGGCACTTACTTTCGGAACTGCTCCAGGAAGCGATCTCGGTGGCCCTGCAGTGTATCCGCTGGCAGACCTGGAAGAAGCAGCAAGTAGAAATGACAGCAGGTGTCTCCACGGATCAGAGAACAACCCATCAGCACAGCCATGTGGAAATGGCTCTTTCCCAGAGATGGCCACCCTCCTCTGGGGGTCTGAATACACCAGGCAGTGTCCTGCTGCAGGAGGGGACCATACCCCACACCCCCCAGGGCAGAGAGAAGTGTGGGCTGGTGGCTGCCACAATTCCAGATCCTGAAGGATATGGGTTTTTCACCTCCTTGCCATGGTGACTCCCTTCACCCCCCAAGAGAGGCTGGGGAAGAGGTGGTGGTGAACAGCCCAGGCTGAGCAGGGTGGTGGCCCCAGTGCCTCCCTGTGTGTCCCCCCGTCAAAGGCAGTGGTGCTGGGGACACTCACAGGAGTGGAGCTTGAAGAGCAGCTTGACGGTGTAGTCATAGAGGTGGCTGCAGTCCAGGATCACCTGGATCAGTGGGGCCAGACGGCACTGCCCCGCTGCTGTCACCGACACCGAGCGTGACATGTCCAGGGAGCTGAACACTGCAGGGAAGGGGTGCAAGATCAGATTTGGCAGTACTGGCAGCATCAGAGGGTGCCATACTGTGTCTGCCAAATCCACAGATGTCATCCAGAGCAAGACAGCCACTGGCCTTGGGGGCACAGCCTGCTGCCCTGCAGCTGAATGTGAGCTCAGCGGGAGGGGAAATTCCCACCCAGGCCTGGGAACACTCCAGCCTGGCACCACAGCTGTCCAACCAGGACTGAGCCCCAGCTGTGTCCTGGGCAGAGCTGACATGTGACCCCTGTGCTCTGCCTGTCACTGTTGTCCCACTGGCCACTGGAGTGTGCTGGGTGCGCCAGAGGGAAGACACTCCCGAACCAGCTTGGAGCAGCTGAAGACCATCTCATTCCAACACCTTCCACTAGACCAGAGTGCTCCAAGATCTACTGAACCTGGCTTGGAACACTTCCAGAGACGGGGCAGCCACAGTTCCTCTGGGCACCCTGTGCCAGGGCCTCAACACCTCACAACCAAGAATTTCTTCCCAATATCTCACCTAGCCCCACCCTGTGGCAGTGGGAAGCCATTCCCCCTTGTCTTGTAACTCCAGGCCTTTGTCCAAAGTCCCTTTCTGGTGCTCCTGAAACCCCTTTAGGCACTGGAAGGGGCTCCAAGGTCTTCCTGGAGCCTTCTGTTCTCCAGCTCTCACAGCCTGTGTCCAGAGTGGAGAGACTCCAGCCCTCAGAGCACCTCTGTGGCCTCCTCTGGACTTGCTCCAGTAGCCTCATGTCCTTGATGTGCTCGGCCACCAGGCCTGGGGGCAGCTCTGCAGGTGGGCTCTTACCTAAGTGGGGTAGAGGGGCAGAATTGCCCCCTCACCTGCTGCCCATGGTGGGGGACCAGCCCGGAGCACAGGGGGTTCTGGAGAACACATGGCTGGGGCATGCTGAATTCCTCATTCTCCATCATTCCCAAGCCCTTCCTGGCAGGGCTGCTCTCCATCCCTTCATCCTCCAGCCTGGATTGATACCAGGGGTTGCCCTGACCCAGGTGCAGCATCTTCCACTTTGCCTTGTTGAAACAGTTCAACAAGTGAAGTGCCCATAGAAGAGCTGAGCTGTGGTGCCCTCAGCCAAGATACCCTGTCAGAGCCTCCTCCAACTCGGATCAGCCCCACAAAGGGGCTGGACTCCAGCAGATCTCTCATTCCACCGTGTCTCAGAGCAATGCAGGGCTTTACCTGTCTGGAAGAGGTTCAGTTCACACTCCAGGTAGTCAAACATCTCCACCGTCAGCTGAAAACTAGGAAACAGGGTTGAGGATGGTTGGGAACTGTCCCCAAGGCCACCCATGAGGAAGGATCCTGTCCCTGCTTGGTTATGCGGCCGGCGGGGTTGGGCAGATCGTGCCACCCATCTGCACCCTCCCTGATCTTCCCCTGCCCCACACTCACAAGTTATTGACATCGTTCTCCCCAGCCTCATCAAGCTGCCGGTCAGACATCTGCAGATTTCCAGGGAATCGGGGATTCTGTGGGGAAAACAGGGGTCAGGAAAGGTTCCAGAGGATCTCCTGGTCTGGTCACAGCTCTGGGAGCACTGGGGCTGTGATCCTGCAGCCTCAAAGTCAGCTCTTGGATGAGCCAGGGGAGTGATGTGGGAGAAAAGGGAGGTAGCACAGGGTCTCTGAACCCTGGGTGATCACAGCATCCCTAATCCACAGCATCTGTTCTCTTCCCAGCAAGAAGAGCTGATTCTCCTGGACTGAGAAACCAAGGCTGCCAGCAGAGAGCTGGATGGAATGGAGTGGTATCTGCCCCAGGGGGTACCTGCCCTGACATTTTGGGAAAAGTCACATCACACTTCCCAAACAGGGTGATGGGTACAGAAAACACCTCTTTCCAGTAGTTCCTCCCTGTTTTCCCATCTAGGATAGCTGGGGGAGAAAGGGGTGTATGTGTCTCCTACTACTTGTAGCCCACCAACTCTCAGCCCAGCCCAAGGGCCAACAGGAATCCTGCCACCTCCAAAGCATTGGTCCTTGGGCCATTTTTGATGGCCACTGACAGCTTTGGGAATATTTCATGGAGGCAGCAGAATGGCCATGCTGGTCCCTTGCTGTCATCCCAGTGCCCACCCCTTGCTACAGCCCTGGGGACAGGGGCTGCTTACCTTGGTGTGAAATTCCATCTTGGTTCTCAGCAGTTTGAGGTAGATGCTGCAGAGCTGACCATAGCCTTCACTCAAGTGGCCCTGTGGGGACCCCAAAAAGCTGTTGAGAGCCAGGGCAGGCTGCGGAAAAACCTTTCTCTGCTGCACAATGACTGACTCCTCCCTTATCTCCCCAAAACTACAGCCAAACCCTCCTTGCTGGCACCTAGATACAGGCTGGCTGTACTGAAGGGATTTGGTCAGACCTTCTCATCACCTTCTCTGCATGTTTCAATGCTTCATTTGACTGTCAGAGCCGAGTTTTTACTGGGCTTTGCCATAGAACAGGAAGGAGGCATTTGATTTTGGTGGAAGGGAAATACAGAATGAAACCAGCCCAGGTAATGACAGCCACAGGTCAGTCACAGCAGTGCTCTGCTTCCTGGGAGAGGGAACCCTGCAGGCCTACACCCCCCCAGCCTGGCCAAGGCACCCCCAGGGTCTCTCCCCATGGCTGAGGGTCACTTACCCACATCCTGCTCATGTCACTCAGCTCATTCTTGTATCGCATGGAGTCTTTCAGGACCTGGAGGAATGATGGTGACAATCATTGGTGCTCCACACTTGAAACCAGGAACTAGGTGACAAATGGGAGGTCTGATCCAAGGTTCCCAACCCTTTATTGCCACCACTAGGCCTGGGTGCCTCTGTTTCCCCAAGGAGAACCCTTGCTGATGGCTCCTGCACCAATGCCACTGCCAGGCACTCAGCACTGGCACTGCCGTTGGCACTGGGGTTTGAGGCACACAGGGTTTTGGGCAGGGCAGCACCAGGAGGGCTCTGGCACTGAGGATTGACCTCCAGGAGGGCACTGACCCTTTGAGAGAGCTCCAGCACTGGTGTCCACATAGGTTTGACCCCCAGAGGGCACCAACCCTCCAGGAGGGCTCCAGCTCCAGGCACTACTCAGGACTGACCCCTAGGAGGCCAATGACCCTCCAGGACTCCAGTCCCCACCTCAGGACTGACCCCCTCAGAAGGACACTGACCCTCCAGCATCTCCCATCACCCATTGCAGCCCTGCAGGGGAAAGGATGTGGCCCCAAGCTGAGCTTTGGGCACTCACATTGGAATGTCCATCCCGGAGGAGCTTGTGGAAGACATGGCAGAACTTCCAGCAGAGCACGGCATTGCCGGACAGTGGCAGCCGGTTCACCACCGACCAGAAGGTCTGTGCTCCCTTCTCATGGTGAGTGCCCAGGATGCATGGTGCTGGTGGTCAAGGAAGCACTCCTCTGCTCTTTGGTGATGGAGAATGGCCACCCAAACAAAGACAGCTGCACCAAGAGAGCCCAGGGGGGCTAGGCCACCACAGGCAATGAATGAGGCCCAGCCCAGGCATACGCTTCCCCAAAGTGGCACAAGCCACCCTCTGCCCCCCCAGCCCTGCTCTGGGAGCACCAATGGCACAGCAAGGCTGGGGCTGTGCCCCCACTGAGCCCTCCCAGGTGCCTGGCTGGGACGCTGGGGATCCACTTTTGGTGGCAGTGTACCAACCTGCTGTGGGCACCTTCCCCTCCTGTCTTCTCCTGAGATGGCAGTGCTAGGAGCACCAGCCTGAGCACCTACCAATCCCCAAAGGCTGTGACAGCAGCAGCAGGGACCCCGTGCCACGCTGGAAAAATATCCAGTGTTGTTAACAGCCCCCAGCCTCCCCAGCACCTCTCCTCACACACCCTCCTGATGCTGCCCCTTTTCCAGGCAGCCCCAGCCCTGCTCCCACACTTCTTGTCCCACAGCCAGCTTTGAGAAGGATATTCCTGGCGTGTTTCTCCTTGACAGCCACTTCCTGCGCATTAATGGCCTTATTGATGCTGACGGTCTGCAAGAGAGAAGGGGTGGGAGGGGTGAGATGGGAAAGTTTGAGGCTCCCTCATGGTCCCCCCCTTGCTCACTGAGACCCTCTGGCTCTGCAGTGCCTGGGTCCCATCCAGGTCCCCAGTCCCTGCTCGTGCCAGCTGGACGCTGACCTTTCCCGGATGCCTTTCTGGGATGCAGCTGGCATCCACCAGGTTCAGCTGCTGCCAGGACTCATTTACTCAGGATAATAACGAAGCAGTTAAAGCAGTGCCCACAAAGAACCATCTGCTGCCCTCAGAGTGGTGGGACAGGCAGAGGGAAGGCAAACCCCTTCCCTGCCCTTGGATCGTGGGCAGCAGCTGGGGGCTCCTACCCCACTTTTGGGGATGCTGAATTTGGAGGACAATTTGGGGAGCACCAAAAATCGGGCAGTGGGATGGCAAGACTACTGCCAGGGCTGCCTGGCAAGGTCCTGGCTGCTCCACAGATTAGAGGGACAGGAGTGGAACCCACAGGCAGGACTTGCCATGCAGGTGTTGAGGACCTTGGGGAGTCCACGGCGAGGAGCCTCGGCACAGCCAGCCACCATTTATCCGATGGAAGGCAGTGGCAGCCACTGGAAGCATTTTCCAGGCAGGATTTTTAATTCTACCCCATTTCTGATCCTTCAGGGGGACACAAAGAAGCCAGCTCAGGGTCATCCTCTCCCAAGCTCCCACATCACCAAATGCTTCCTTGGCACCTGCTCTGTGAGCATCCTGCTGCCTAGGGAAGGAACTGTCTGGCTTAGCACTGTCAGAAGTAGCTCATTACTGATATAAACCAATTAAAGCCATGAGATTAATTTCAATGCCTTTCTCACTACAATCCTTGCTGCAACCCTGCTTCCTGGCCCTCTCTGAGGTGGCCCCACACGGCTTCATCTCTACGGACCCTGGTGAGTCTGTGCTGAGCAGGGGCTGGAGGGGCCCACAGCCCCAAATGTGGTGGAGTACAGCCCAAATCCCCCAGGAAGTCCCTCTGCCACCAAAACATGTGCCAGCTGGAGCAGGAATGATGATGGCCTGAGGCATACGAGACCCCACCCACAGCTGCACCACCAGCCCAGAGCTGAACACCCCCTTAGCTGAAACCGTGTCCAGATATCCCAGTATGATCCAGTTCTGCTGCAGGGATGCCACTGCTCTGTGGTGTTTGCAGCCCCATCCCTACTGGCTCTGGGTGGTGATGATGCAGGTGACCAGTAAGGACCTTGGGGTGACATGGGAGGCTATCAGCAAGATGCAGGACGCTCATTTTGAGGTGTCAGGGGACCCGAATTTCCAGTTGCAAGACACCTATCCCAGGCACGCAGAGCAGAACCTGGATCTCAGCTTGGTTTTTTAAGGAGAGCTGAAAGGAACACCAGCAGTGGAGAGACCCATCCATCCCTTCCTGAAGGGCTAAATGGAGGTAACAGGTTCCCAGCACATGAGGAAAAGAGTGAAGAGTCACCTCTGCAGCTCTGCCTGTCCCAGCAGCCACAGCCCCTTGTCAGGAAAATCACAAAATTAAATTCAGCATTAAAAAAGGGCTTGGGAAGGTGCCTCTGCCAGTCTGGAGAGGGATGCCCATGTCCTAGAGGCTTGGAGCACCCAATCCATCTGTGACACGTGCCGTGGATCCAGCTCCAGGCAGCTTGTCCTCATCCCAAACCTCAGTCTGAAGCCCCAAAGCCCCCCAAGGCTGTCAGGATAGTTGTGATGGACCAGCTGGCACAGTGAGGAGTGCCAGGATCAGCATTTAAATGAACATTCCACCCAGAATGGAGTCCTGGACTACAAGGAACAAGCCAAATGCAAAGCCAGAGCTGGGGAGCAGGAGCTCATAGCCAGAGGTGAGATGTGGGCAGCACCGTCCCAAAGCCACTCCTGCTGTCCTTGAATGACCAGAACAGGGCCGGTCTCCAGAGGGAAGCAGTGCTGCATCCCTGGGAAAGCCAGAAATGGAACTCCCCCACCTTATCTGCTCTTTCGTGCCAGCTTTTCCCAGCAAAGCAACAACACTCTTCTCCAACCAAGGAAGCCCCAGTGACCTCCCAGAGTGAGGAGACACAGTGGGAGGGTGACGGGCTGGCAGCCCCTGGTTCCAGGCAGGGACCAGCTGGAATTTCCATCCCCAAGTTCCTCAACCCCATTTGAAGCACACACATCTGTCTGGAAGGCAGAAGGGTTTCCGAGAAAAAGCTGGATCTCACTTTCCTGTACTGAGGGACACCCCACGTTCACGCTGCATCCCCAGGAGTGCAGGGCAGGGGTCCCATCCTGGGAGCCAATTGGGACATGCCCAAATTGCCGTATCAGTGTCTCTGGCAGTGCCCACATCAGCAAACTGGGGGAGCACAGAGCAGCAGCAGGAGACCAAGGCTGGAGCTGTCACCTCCAGGGGACAGGTGGGGTCAGGGAGGGTGACTTGGCTGCAAAATTGGGTCAGAATGGAGGGAAGTTTGGGGCTGCCTGGACAGCAAGCCCAGACCCCTTCCCCACAGAGGATCTTTGAGTCTTTCACCCTGACTCAGAGATGCCGCTTCCCACCACCATCCCACACCTTGCAGCTGATGGAATTTTAATTTAACTATGAGCTTCCAGCCTAGGAGGGTGACTTATGACCCACCAGGACACATCTGGGAAGCACTGCTGGGCCTGCTCTGGTTTTGTGAACAGGGCAGGGGACATTGGAGACATGGGGCAGCCCCACACCCCACCCTGCTGCTAGGATAGGAAACCCTGAAGTTTCCTCTTGTGCAATGGGCCAGGTGAGAAGCAGGAGCGTCCAGAGGGGTCCACTGCATAAGGACAGGTGTGAGGGTGACACTGCCATCCAGTCACCTTGGCAGAGCCACAGGGCTAGGATGTGGGACTGAGCTCAGTGGGGCAGGACCTGGGACAGGGCTGCACACGGGGCTCTGCCAGGCTGGAGAGTGGCTCCATGGGTGCTGCAAGGACTGGGATGGACACTGAGGCTGGGAAGGCTGCAAGGACTGGGAAGGCTGTTAGCTTTCCAAGTGCCACTTGAGCAGGGTGAGGAAACCCCAACGGCATGTGCATGGAAAAGCACAGGCCATTTGGGAGAGGAGCAGTCTGAGACTATCTACCCCTGAGTAATGGGATCTTTCCATTTGTCTTTTCCTTCCTCTACAACACCAAGGAGATTCCCAGAAACCTGTGGGAGTTCTACTGCCCATGGCTTGACAGGTCACCATAGCTATGTCCCATGGGAATTCCCAACCCCTGATCCAGCCCAGCCCTTCTCACAAGGAGATCCCACAGCAGGGCAGAGCCATTAACAGCTCTGCACTGGGGTGACCCAAGGACCGGGTCTCACGTCACCTCTCCAAGCATGTGTCTGCAGGCTCCAGACAGAGGAGCCCAAAACTGCATGAAGGAAAAGGGTTGGGATGACAGAGGCTTTCTGAGCCCTGACACACACTTCCCTCTGCCACACATACCCTCACTCCCCACCAGTTCTCCCCAAATTACACTCTCACTCTCTGAATGCAAAATTTCCCATTTGGAGGCAAAGAGCCAAGCTTGGCTCAGGAGCAGCACAACGCCTTCCCGCTTTTTTCATTTCCAAAAGGAAACGAGTGTTGATTAAAGACTCCAGAGCTACTGCAAATTATTTGGAGAAATTGAGTAAGTTGCAGTGCAAATCCTCTTAGTAATGCTCCCTCATTTCTCCTTAATTCCTTTCTATAAATGGAGAGCTGGGATGGAGCATACCTCTGGAAAACCGCTCACAACCCTGCAGACACAGGAGCTTCGGAGAAGGGAGTGAGCAGGAAGACTTGACTACAACAAACCCTGCAAGAAAAATCCATGGGCTTAATTAAAATGCAAATCCCAGTAAAGCAAAGCTTGGCTCAGGCCCTGGAGGTATGCAGGACATGGGAGGCAGGCAAGCTCTTCCAAGGGCACATCTCTCTTTAAACATCACCCACCTCCAGCAGCTAATGTCAAATTCCAGCCTCGATGGGGCTCAGGGAATGATTTTGCCCAGCAAAATCCTGGAACAAAGCCAGCTGGCTAACACCTGGGGTGGTCAATGCTCCACTGAGGACTAGTGAGAGCTCCTGGGGACAGTTGGGGTGACTGCAGTCCCTGCATGCTGGGCACCTGTGGCCTGACAGCAGGAGCAGGAAACAAGCCTGGCTTTGTGCCTGCTGGCAGCCAGAGGGAAAGGGAGACAGGAAGGCAAGAAAGCAATGCTGGCAGGCCTGGCTGGCCACACAGGATGTAAAACCCGGGGATATATTTCTATATATTGGAGAGGAGGATGCTCAACCTGTCTTTCCGCTCAGTCCCATAGGCTTGCTGGGAGCAGAGAGTCAGGAGATGTGGAAAATACCTTCCCACAACTTAATCCAGGCTGCATCTGCTGCTGAATCCATCAATTTGGAAAGCAAGTACTCCTCTCCTGGCTGGCTACATCCTGGAGCTGCTCTGGGGTTGAAGCTCCTTGTCCAGGCCGTGTGAGTATATCCCAAAAGATCCTGCCGCTCGTCTCACCTCCTGCTCCCTCTAGATGACAATTGTTCCCAAAATGACACAAGTCTCAGAATTCCCAATGCTTGGGCCACAAAAACAACCATTTTCCCCAAACAAACAACATATTCCAGTGACAGAGACCCCAAAACCTCACTGCATCCATCAGAGTCACTCCCAGTGGTGGTGGCTTTAGACATCCCTCTCCAGGAGGAGATGCTGATGCCACCAGCCCAGATGCCAGCAGGAGGAGGACCAAGGTGTCCAGAGACAGCTCTGAACCCCAAGTGATACCAGTGTAGGTGTTCAGGGTCACCTTGTCCCACAGCCTGCACATGGAACACCCCGAAACAGAGTCACGGGGAGATGGCAACAGGCTCTGTGAGCCATGCTGGAATCCAACGCCATCACCATGATGCTCCTCTTGGCAGAGATCTTGCTCTGGCATTGCTGCCTCCAGGTCTGCTCTCCTGAGGCCAGGAGGATGATGACTTCAGATCGATGACACCACTGGCCCCTGTGGCACTCAGCAATGCCTGAGAGAGGAGTGTTATGGAGCTCTTCCAGCACAGGTGGGGCTTCCAGGGAAAAAAACACCTAGGCCAGGAAATGGAGTGGTGGTGTGAGGTTTGGAGGTTTCCGACCACAAGGAGACATGTGAGGTTGGAAGCTGACATCCAACTCTTAGCATGCCTTTGCCTTGAGAGCTGTAGTGCTGTTACCCCAACTGGGAAAACAAAATAAAGCTGTAGGATGTCCATTATGTTCATTTGGGGCGTGCCTGGACAGCCCACTCCACCAGCTCCCAGCTCCTCCTGAGGGTAGCAGAGGTTGGGATCCATAGGAGGATGCACCCATGAGCTGTGTCTGCAAGGACTCGGCCCACCGTTGGCTCTTCCAGAGCCTCCACTGAAAATCCCAAGTTCCACACCATCAGGAGAGATGGGGTAGGATGAGACATTGTGATCCAATTGCTCCTTCACCTTCAAGGCAAAGGAAAGAAGGATGACAACCAGCCAACCAATCTGTGGTGGGTTCCAAGGGCTCCAGTGTTGCCAGCAGGGGAGAGCTGGAATGATCCCAGGGAGGGTTTGGCTCCCAGAAACAACAGTTCACCACAGTGAACACATCACTGCCCACCACAAGGAACCAGCACCTGGAGTGCTGGGCAACTGGATTTCTCCAGCCATAAACAACTTATATAGTTTAAATACTTGGACACAGAATTTTTAAATCCAGTTTAAGGAATGTGGACTTTTCCAATAAACAGATAAACCTTAGGGGGAAAAAGAGATGTTACGAAGCAGTTTTGGGGAGAACAGCTGGCAAACAGCAAGGATACAAAATCCAGACCTCACAGGAACCAACTGGAGAAGCTGACACTGTAAAGTTCAGAGCCCAGGCTGCTGCTGCCCAGCACTTCTGATCCCAGAGCACAAGCAAAGCCCATCAAAGGGGGCTGAATCCAAGGAGAGGCAGAAATCCAGGGGGAAAACCAAGATCCCCATCCCTCCATTAAAACATGCACGTCCGCTCATTACTTTTCTGACTTAATTACTGCTCAGGGCACTCCATCAATCCTGCCCCATGTGCCCAGCTGGCTTGGCCACGGCCGGAGCCTTTCCCGTGAGCTGCCCCGACAGCCAGGCTTTTAATTTTAAATAGGGATTTTATGCAAAGATAATCTCTTCCAGCAGTGGTGGTTTCTGTCTGGGGAGGGAGTGTGGCTGTGTCTGACAGGGTCAGCAGTCCAGTAGGGTCTTCTACCACCTTCAAACGTTCCTGAAACATTCCCAGTCATGCTGACCAGAGTCTTCTGCTTCCCAGCAGCTGCAAATATTTGGGCATTTTTTGGAACAGGAAGAGATAAAGGAGTGAGGATGGAGGATTTGGGGAGCAGATGCAAGGAGCTCATCCAGATGTGCCTTTCTATGATCAGCTGCCATCCAAAACCCACCTTTCTTGGGAAGCGTCACCCCAGCAGGAACACTGTGGAGCTTACTGCCCTAGCAGGATATTCCCAAATCAAGCTCAGATCTAGTGTTGGTGGAAATCGTTCCTTGCAATGCTACTGGGTGGGCAACAACTCCTGGGAGCAAGATGGGGCATCCCTCTCCCGTTATTCCCCCAGGATGTCTGGCTCCTGCAATGGTGCCAAGAGCAGCCACAACCACGTGGGCTCAAAGCAGCATCTGAGGGACCGGCTGGAGCACAGGGAAAAGCCAAATCCCTCTTCCCAGGTGAGCAGCACAGGGATGAACATGCTCCCTGTAGGAATAGTTCCTAAAAGCCCACTTCTCCCCCCAAACTTGTTTCCATTCCTTCTACCTGGGCGAGGGGCAGTCCCCATGGGCCGGAGGAGCTGTGACAGCACCGGGCACAGGTGCATGTGAAGATACAGGTATGTGGGGACACAGGTGCTCGTGGGGACATGGCAACACGGATGCATGGGGACATGAGTGCTCGTGAGGACACGGATGCGTGGGGACACCAACGCTCGTGGGGACACGGGTACCCGTGGCACGGCCTGAACCCGGCCGAGCCGAGGACTGGGGAAAGACGGCTCACACGGGCGTGTGGGAGCGAACACACCCCGGCCGCAGCCGCACGGCGAGCTCCGCATCACCACAGAGACAAGCCCCCACACCCCCCGGCGGGTCCCGCCGCCACACAAACCATCCCCTCCCCCCGCGATGATACCGCCGGTATCGAGGGTAACGAACTTCCCCGGGATGGAGCTTCCCCGGATGCGAACCCTGATTCCAGGAACGAGCCCGGGAGGGGCGCGAGGGTCCCCCGGGGGGGGGTGGCCGTGGCCGTGGCCGCGCACTTACCACCTTGCCCAGCTCCATGGCGGGGGCTCGGGGCGCCGGGCGCGGGCTCAGCGCGGCGCGGCGGCGGCGGTGCCCATGGCGGCGACCCCGCGGGGCGGCGGCGCTGGAAGGTTCTGCCGGGCAGCGGCGGCGGCGGAGCGGCGCGGGGGGAAGGGAGCGGAGCGGCGCGGGAGGGGGCGGGAGCGGGGCCGGAGGAAGGGGGGGGCGAGGGGCGGCACGGCCCAGCCGAGGGGCGCGGCCGCGGCGCTCGGCCGGAATTAACAAAGGAGCCCTCGGGGGGCGGGCGCGGAGGGCGGCACGCCCGGGGAGGGGGGGGGGGGGGGCGTCCCGCAGAACCGCCCGCCCACCCCCGCCGCGCCCCCCGCGCCCCCGCGCCCGCTTCGGGGCAGCGGCGGAGGGTACGGGGGGTGACGGCCGGACCCCTCGGCGCAGGCGCCCCAGCCCTCCTGCCCTGCTTCAGCTCCGGCCCCACTGCCAGATCTGCTGCCCCATCCCGTGCCTCCTGCCCCGTTCCCTGCCTTATCCCTTGTACCACCTGCGCCCTCCTGCTCCATCCCCTGCTCCTCTACTCCAGTGCCAGACCCCTCTCTTACTCCCTGTCAGACCCCCTACACCTGTGTCTGCCCCCTGGTCCATTCCCTGTCAGTCCCCCTGCTCCATCCCCTGCCCCACCTCCTGCCCTATCTCTGTGCCCTGCAGGTGAAGCTACACCGGTGGGTCTGTCTGGGACCTGCCCAGGGTTCCCTTGTTGCAGAGCCCACTGGGCTGCCGGCATCTTAGTTTCAACAACAAAAGCAATTAAACCAGTGTGGTAGCAGGCCCCTGGCCCAAGCCCGTCCCACAGGCAGGCAAGCATGGCTTGCTGACCACCATCACCACCCTGCCGAGGGACAGGAAAGCATCCAGGCAGGAGGATTTTGGTTTTTCCCAGCTCCTCCTTGTGCTCAAGGTACATTTCCTGATGGGAGACACAAAGGAAACCCAAACAATTCTTCTATCGCTCAGTGAATCTCCTAAAAGCAACTCCAAAGCACTGCCCAGGCCCTTGGCTTGCTGGCGGAGGAGATGCTTCAGAGCCCAAAGAACAAAGTGGTGCTGCCGGGCCAGCCCAGCCAACACACTAATCCCTGGGGATTACTGCAGTCTAGTCACGGCTCAGCCACTTACTCCAGGATGGTGACTTGGCCTCTCTTAATGAGATAACAAGATCCCACATCCCCGAGGGGACAAAGTGCTGCCACCCCTGCACTCTCTCAACACCCAGCTCCGCAACCGCCCAGTTCATCCCAGCCTTGGGGAAGCTTTCAGGGCCAAGTCCAGGTTGTGTTTTCCTCAGATGGTTGTTAAAAAGTCCCTGTGAGATCCCTGGGATGGACAGACGGATGGATGTAGCACTGCTTGGTAGCACTGCTTGTCTCAGAGCATACAGCTCACAAGTTTTTTGCTGGACTAAATATGTTCTGCTAGACCAGATGGTTTTAAGCAGCAGCCAAATTCCTTCAGGAGCAGAGTCTGGATGCTGCTCTGAGCCTGGGAATGAGCATGGATCAATGCTCTGCAATCGGGACAGGCACCTGCCCCTATTGGGGGTACCTGCTCCTGTCACAGGTGCCATCACTGGGGCCAGGTTTTGTGCCCTCCCCCCGGTGAAGCCCCTCAGCGAGCAACTGCTAGCTGTGTCCTCAACATGAAAAGTGAGAGCCTGGATCCTCGCTGTGCAGCCCACCCCCCAGCCTACTGTTTCCCCCAGCTTAAAGGGATCCTGGAATTAATTAATACCTGCTTAGCTGGGTTTAGCATCACTCTGAACTCAGTGCCTTGACTGTTACTGCCCGCTGCCCCAGGGTTTCCTGGAGGTGCACTCCAGAATGTCCAGGACACCATCTCCAGAGTCACCAAGAAACCAAGCCACAGCTTCCAGAGGCCACAGTGCTGCAATTAGCACTTGGTCATCAAGTATTAATGGCTCATTTGCATGAAGAGACGGTAAGGCAGGTATGTAAAGAGCACAGCCAAAATCAAAGAGGATCTGGACTAAACCCAGTCCCTTCCACATGCACAGGATGGATGGGACTTTCTCTACAATGCCACCTGCATGGCAAATAGCTTCTAAAATAATAAGCAGGATACATCCATTTTTTCATAGTTACGGTGACATGTTGTAATGCCACTGGAACCCATGTGCAGCTGTGCCAACTGCCTACCCCTTGTGCTCCCAACAGGCCTTGTGCTCCCAGCATCCCTACTCAATCCCCCAAATTGAAATCAGCTTATCATAATTTCCCTTATTTTTCCAAAGGAGGTTTTCAGACCAGCTCCCCCCTGAACAAAGTGCTCAGCTCAGGGGGAAGGTATCCAGGGTCTCCTGCAGAGCCGGGACATACAAGTATTTGAGGCCATAGCTGCAGTGTGGTTCCTCATGGCTGAGCTGCTGCAGCTGGCAAAGCCCAGAGTTTGGACACCCGCAGGAAACACTTTGATCAAAGGCAGAGAGCTCCAAATCCACCTGGCTTCACTGCATGGGGGGGAGCTCCAGCCAGGGGGCAAAAATCAGAGCCAAGGTAGCTCGAGGAGAAAATCTGGAAATTTAACTTAAAAGCAAGTTTGGGAGGGTCCTCAGAGCAAAGGGAAACCCCAGTTTCAGAGAGGCCAGGAAAGCTGGAAGCACTGAGCAGGAATGACAGCACCCAAGCAATCCAGGGCTCAAGAAAGGCTGGTGCAGCCTATGGGGACAAATCCCACCACTTCAGAGATCCACTGAGGTAGAAGGAAAATTTCACGCTCCTCCCAGGGGACTTCCTTGCTGTAGTTCACTGCATCACTGTGAGGACACAAGGGTGAAGAGGCATTCCTGGCTCCAGGGTGCTCTTGGGTTATTCCCAAGGGCTCCCGTGAGGACCGGGGCATAAACAGAGTATCCCAGTCAGATGTGCAAACCCACATGCTTCATCCCAGGCTCCAGAACCCTCTCCAGGGCTGCATCCTATGAGGAGGGAATGCACTGATGGGGCTGCTGCACAACTGCAGGGCATCACAGGCACTGCCCCCACTGGAGTAGGAAGGAGCCTTTCCCACAGGGAATAGAGAAGGCAAAGTGAGGGCCGCTTCCCTCGAGAACCAGGGGGGAGGCAGCTCCTTGCTTCACCCTGTCCCCTGAGGACCTTCATTCATCATCCTCCGGTCTGATCTGGAGAGGTGCAGATCCCTCCTCTCCCCTTGGCTGTACTCAATCTCCTTGGGTGCTTCACTCCAAGTCCCTTTTCTCCATCCTGGAAGCACCCTCCACCCTGCTGTGGCTCCATGACTCTCCTGCCAGTTTCCAGGATGGTATGTGTGGTCCGGATCACGATGTAAGAAAAAAGATGGGACATTCAGCATCTTCCCTCACCTGCCGGAGGCTCTGCAAGCAGCTTTTAAACTCTGTTTCAGCCATCACCTCCCATTAAAATGATGGGAATTAGGATAAAATGTCACAGCAAGTGTGGCCTTTTGTCATTGCAGCCCAGAGAATCTCCTTGGAAATGCTCTCTAAGGCTTTGGCTTTTATTGCTTTTACATCTCTGATTTCTGTTGGAGCAAACCTCCGCCTGAGCTGATGTTCAGGACAGGAGTGGGAAGCCTGGGTCAAGCTGCTCCAGGGAGCATTTACGTGCCTCTCAAAGGTCTCCTTCCCTCTTTTTTCTCTCCTTCTGTTCATTTTACCAGGTCTAAAAATACTCCACTAAAAACCCTCTTCCCCTGCAGCCGCCTCCCTCCTGGATGACTAATAATATCTGTTGCTCCTTCTTGATCTCTCTGTATTTCCTAAGTCTTCCCCAAGGGAAGGAGCCAAATCAGGGCTGTGCTCTCAAACAACTCTTTGCATTCAGACTCCTAAATTCATTTTCCTCAGAGAATGGGATTCTTTCCCAGCTCCTCCAGCGCAGCAGCTCTTTAAACCCACCTCCCCAGCTCACAATAAACTAATCCTGCTCTATGGCTTACACTTGCCCAGTGCTGCTGAAGCATTGTTCTGATACGGGAGCTCCAGGATCCTGGGATTTTCAGAGCTCTAAGGAGAATAGCAGGTTCACTAGGAAAACCACCAAGCACTTCGAAAACAATTTATTGTCTGTTTCTTCAGTTTTCAGTTCTTTCCAGCAGCTTTCCAGCCCTGGAGCACTCCCTTGGGGGATGTGCTGAGGAGGATGGGTTAGGCTGGGTTTGGTGTCTGGTCTTTGGAGCTGGATGAGCAGCACTGTCTGTGTGAGGAGCTTGCATTTTAGGAGCAGGGGGTGAATGCTGGGCACTGGGGGTGTTTGGGATAGTGGGACTTAGAGGAAAAACCCACCTTGCTGTCACCACATTGGTGGCAATGGCTTTTTTCCCCATCGAGTGGGATGTTAGAACACTCTAACAGAGATCAGCTTTCCTGCACTGCTCCATGTCTTTACAAAACAGAGCCAAGACCTGCACCAGGCACACTCCCCATTGCCAGCACCACATCATGGATTAGTCAGGATACAGGGATGGAACAGCACTGGCAGGAGCTGGAGGTGTGACGAATTTCTCTGGACTCAGACACTGCAGTACAGCCAAATCCCTCAGGGCTGATCCCAACCCACTGTGATTTTCCAGAGATCCACCAATGAACAACCTTTAGAAAACCCTCATTACCTGACACTGGCAATGTAAAAGATGTCCCCAAACGGTCACAGTCCTGGTGAACCAGCTACTTCCAGCCCCAATCCTGCACTGCATGGAGGCAGATTTAAAGGGTGTTTGGCTGCTCCAACACTTCTGGAAATCCCCTGGCCAGCTAATGCCCAAATACCTTTGCAAATCTTGATTTAGGAAAAATATCTGCTTGGGAGCAGTGCTTAAAAAGCTCAAGGCCATTTCCAAATCCTTGTAATGCTGCAGTTTCCTGGACATGTGAAAGTGAGAGGGAAAAGCAGATCAGGCTGAAGCAGGCACGGGGCCAGGGCTGGTGGCTGTGCCCAGGGCTGTGCCGGCACGGAGCAGGCAGGAGTGGGCAGCCCAGGGGTTATTTCAGCACCAAGCTCCCCCAGCTGCTCACCACGACTGGACCAGCATGGAAAGCAGGGAGGAGAGCAGCCCTTCCACATCACCCCAGGCAGGAGATCCACCAAGGGTTCCCAGGGCAGACCACATGGTTCCCCATGTACAGAGGGGAAGCCCTGTAGGCAGGCAGCCGAGCTCCACTATCCCTCCTGCCTTTACAGGAAGCCACTTGGTGGAGTTGTCAATATAGAAATTTTCTTTGGAAAAAAAAGAAAACAACAACAAAAAAGAAGAAAACAAACAAACAAAAAAAGCCCCACAAGAAAACAAAACAAAAACAAAAAAACCAACCAACCAACCAACCCACAAAAAGCCCCCAAAACTCCAACAAAAAAACCCCAAACAAACAAACAAACAAACAAACCAAACCAACAAACAAAAAACCCCAACGGGTTCATGATGGCATTATCGATCATTTGGTATTTTTAGCTCCTTGTTCAATCCATCCCTGTTGGTGTTACAGCAATCACACAGCCCCGTGGAACACGGCTCAGTGGGGCTGCTCCAAGGTGAGAAGCTCAGAGAGCAGCAACACAATCCCAATGGGATTAAAAATGCAAGAGGGAAAGCAAGAGGTGGGATAAGCAGCATCCTCCCCCCTTACTGCTTCCAGCTCCTGCTAATGTTACAAAGAGACAGGTAGATAGATCCTCCAATCCAAACCAGAGGGAGATGAAACTCCCATTTCCTACCTGGTGTGGAGGGCTGGGAACTCACAGAAGGGGTGAGACTGAGCTGAGTGGTGCCATCGATGGGCTGGAGGGAAGGGAGGGCATCCAGAGGGAGCTAGACAGAGTGGAGCAGTGGGTCCATGGAAGCCTCATGAGGTTCAGTCAGGGCAAGATCATGGACCTGGGCCAGGGCAATCCCTAGTACCTGTACAGACTAGGGTGGTCTGCAGGGAGCCCAGAGGTCTGTGAGGATAAACACCCTCAGCATCCCTCTCCATCCACGGGGTCATTTACCTCCCACCAACGGCCCCCCAACGTTATCCTTTCATCTCCACTTACAGGCCCTCCATATCCTGGATCCACTGATTCCATAATAATTCAGTGTATTCTACCATCACTGATTTCATAGATGATGGATGGATGGATGGATGGATGGATGGATGGATGGATGGATGGATGGATGGATGGATGGATGGAGGCGACCCTCTGGAGGACTGGGGGATTCTGGTAGGTGACAAATGGGACATGATCCAAGCCAAGCATCTTCTGAGACCCCCCTGGAGCTGCCTACACCTCTGGGGTCCCAGCACAGCACAATGATGTTAAACTGAACAAGGGTGGGGTCAGGTTAGACGTGGGGAAGAAATGTTGGACCGTGAGGGAGGGAAGGGGCTGTCACAGGTGAATCATGGCAGTGGGATGTAAACCTGCACACGTGACAACTTGCTCATCATTGCAGAGGTCTCCTGGGTCCCCTGCAGATCCATCCTTACATGCAGGTTATCTGGGAGCCCTCCTAGGAACCCTAGGCTGGCTCTCCCTTTGCACACACACAATGCTCTGCTGTGCTGTTGCTTCCTTCTTGCCTCATGCTGACACCACTGAGATGAGCCAACGCCCAGAAGAAGGAAACAGGGTCAGCAAAGGAAGACAGCTGCAGTGGGAACTGGCTCATCCTGCCTCCCTCACTGCTCCCTGGGCTCACAGGGACCAGTCACCCACCACCTTGCAAGCCCCAAAGTTTACAGGGGTCGATGCCCCCAGCAGCTCTCCCCATCCATGGGGATGTTTACCCCCAGCCATGAGTCCACTGAACCCCCCCATCAACAGCCCCCAGCTTCGTCCTCCGTTCTCTCCTTGTAGCCCTTCCATATCTGGATCAGTGTCACCAGTGACTCAGAAGATGGAAATCACAAAATCCCAGAAGGATTTGGGTTGGAAGGTCCCTTAAAGCCCATCTCATTCCACCCCCTGCCATGGACAGGGAAACCTTTCACTATCCCAAGTTGCTCCAAGCCCCATTCAGCCTGGTCTTGGACACTTCTAGGGATGGGGCAGTCACAGCTACTCTGGGCAACCACTCTTGCAGGGAAGAATTCCTCCCTAATACCCAATCCAAACCTACTCTCTTTCAGTTTGAAGCTATAAAACACATCTCCCACTCATTTCCTTTTAAAGCTGCCCTGTAGACTTCATAAATGGGGAGCTGAGGCTTCACACAAAGCACAGTGCCAAAACACATTCAGAATCTGCCCTCGGGCACCTTCCTCCCTCCCCCAAAGCATAGTGAGGCCCTTGTGAATCTCCAAACATTTGCCTTAGGTGATCCTTCAATTGTCCCATCAGAGGAATCACTTTACTTATCTGCTTTTGCCTGCCCCTTGAATTGAGACAGCAGAGCCTGGCAATGCCAAGTGTGACGCTCAGCTCAGTGCCCAGCCCATAACCACTTCCCAGGAGCTTCCCAAACCTTCTCCTGAGCCTTACATCCATGCAAACCCAGACAGGGGAGCAGGAGGCTGTGTGGATGCCTCAATACAGGCACACACACCTCAGCACCTCCCACAAGTGCTAAATGTGAACAGTTTTGTTGCAGATGTGTAGCAAGGGGGGAACAAACTCGCCTGAAATGAAACCACTAGATGCAATAGGTTGGGAAATACCACAGCACGTGTTTTCCCTGCACTAGACCATGTCCTATGAGGCCTGCCCCTGCCTGCAGCCCCCTCAGCAGTGCTGGGGCTGGGGGGTGGGCAGGGAATGTGGGTGCTGTGCCTGCCTCTGGCTAATGGGCAGCAGCTGAGGTATTTATAGGAAATATGCAACATACTTCCAGCCTGGGGACAGTTTCCAGCCCTGAGCTTGTTCATATTTGAGTGCTGTGTGGTTGCAGGGGGAGGTTGGAGCAGAGTATGCAACGCTGGCTTGCAGCAGGGCTGGCTCCTCCCAGTGCTCCCACAGGTTTGGCTGCTTGCTTTGGCCCCAGAGGACACTTCCCAGCTCTCCCCCTTCCTGGCCACCGAGACCCCATCCAACTCCCCATGGCCCAAACAGCTGCTTCCCAGAAGGGCTCTGGAGCCATGGGCTCCAGGCAGCTGCAGGTTTGCAGAGGGGCCAAGGGCTGGTCTCCCTCCCAGAAGACCCAGCAGGATCGGGATGCCCAATTCAGTCCAAGGGGAAAATGTTGGAGCAAATAGGTGTCCAAGCGACAGATAAATATTACATGGTAAATTCCCTGCCTGGCATCCCCTCATATGCACCAGTGTCAGGATGAAACCCTGTGGGTGAACCCTGAGAGCTGGAGCCCCTCTGCTCTAGAGCCAGGCTGGGATACCTTGGGGTGTTCACCTGGAGAAGAGAAGGCTCTAGGGAGACCTTAGAGCCCCTTCCAGTGCCTAAAGGGGCTCCAAGAGAGCTGGAGAAGGACTTTGGACAAGGGCCTGGAGTGACAGGACAAGGGGGAATGGCTTCTCACTGCCAGAGGACAGGGTTAGATGGGATATTGGGAAGAAATTCTTCCCTGTAAGCATGGTGAGGCCCTGCCACTTGTTGCCCAGGGAAGCTGTGTCTGCCCCATCCCTGGAAGTGTACAAGGCTAGGCTGGGTAGAGCTTGGAGCAACCTGGTCTAGTGGAAGGTGTCCCTGCCCATGGCAAGGGGTGGAGTGCGATGGTCTTTAAGGTTCCTTTCAACCCAAACCATTCCAGGATTCTCTGCTATGAGAGTTCAAGCTTTCCTTGTGCTCTTTTAACAGTCTCTGCTCCTCTGTCCAACACTCTCCAGTGCTTGTGGCTTGCTTCTGCCACAGGTGATGCTCCCACAACTGCCCCATAACTTTGCCTGGCTGATAGCACCTGCATGCTGCCTCCTCCTTGGGTTGTGAGAAGGTCCTGAGGAGGTGGCAGGGCTGGAGCAGGGATCTCAGCTGCGACCAGGGTGGAGCTCCAGGTGGAAAAAAACCTGGTGCACAAAGGAAACTGTGTTTCATGTGTTATTGCTGCCTGTCTGAGATGATTGAGGAGGGAACAGCAGGCACGATTCCATGCAAAAGGCTGCAAAATCCCTTCCTGAGATATAAATATTTGGTTTTCCTCATTTTCCTTGTGTGGGAATAAACACCGCTGGCTGGAGCACTGCCAGCATACCTTTGGGCTCACCCAGCCCAAGAGAAGGGTTGCACTGTTGTGCTTCAGCCAGCCCCTCCACCAAGGCTGGAGGGGCCCTAAGAGCATGAAACCCAGCTCTGGGTGTGGAAAACATGCCTGTGCCTATTGGAAGCATTGGGAAACAGGAATAAACACAGATGACAAGAAGCAGCTCCATCGGGAGCTTTTCTGGCAACAGGGAATGCCCCCTGCACTGGGAGCCAGTGGTTCCCCATGGAATGGGGGGCACCCCCATGTGTGGAACGGGCTGAGCACAGAGGGCTGTGCCTGCCTCTCTGCTCCCTGCCTGCTCTGGCCCCACCAGCAGGATGACATATCTTCCACAGCAGGATGAAGGCAGGAAGAGGGGCGCCTGAAGGGCTCTGCACCCCAGGGATGCCCCTGCTGGAGTTCATCAGGGCAGAGGGAAAGGCAGCCCGAGGATTTCCATGCTGTTCCAGGAAAACAAGGGGTTTAATGTGGGAGGGAAGTCTCTGCCCTTGAATGCAAATCACAATGTGTGGAGCATACACAATACTGTCGACATTGGCAGAGGGGCATATAGGACACCCAAACATGAGGAATTTGCTCTGAGAGACACTGAACACACCCAGTTTTCTTCTTTTCCTGCAATTCAGCAGCAGTCAGCCACTGCCAGGCCAGCACTGCCCAGGGCACCCTGGTCCTCCGCCCCGCCCCTGGCACATCCTCCTGCCAGGGACATATTGCACTGGGAGGTGACAGGGTTGGGTGAGTGACACAGGGACAAGGCTCCTGGGACACAAAAGCCACAGGAATCAGAGTGGCCTTGGTGAAGATGATGGATGGCCCAGCCAGGCACCAGCCTGAGGACTGTGGGAGCTGCACCCAGTACTCCTGCGGAGAAAATCCTTCATGTTCCGATGATGTTCAGGGAATCACGACTTTCGTTTTACATTTTTGGATAAAGAAAGAAAAATGTGAAAGAAATCTGCTGTATGATACTATCAGAAACAACCCAGAGAGCCCTGAGCACAGCTCAACCACCACAACCAGTTAGATCCTCTGCTGCATCCTGGTGAGGCAGAGAAAAAAAAAATCCATGTGGGGACAATTGGTGGGAATTTCCAAATGCTGCTTCCTTCTGGAAAAGCACATTGATCCTAAACACAGGACCAGGAACATCTGCAGGGGAGAAGCAAACATCCAGGTCCTGAAACACCCAGACTGTGGGACCAGCTGGGGATTGCTGTGGAAGGAGCTGAGCACCATCCTTACCCTCCAGGGTTGGGAAAGACAGAAATACCCATGGGAAGAAGCAGAAGACCTCACCATGGCTACACACCCTGTTCATGAGATGCTTGCTCTTTCCCCAAGCAGGAATCACAGCACTTCTGCTGCAGCTGGAAATAAAGAATCTCTTGGAGGTGTTGGGATTGGGTACCAAAATTTGCTTCTTATCCAATGAAAAGGCCTGACAGACTTCACCCCTCTGACAGGGGGGAAGCATTCCCACTATGTGAAAAATCTCTTTTCCCTGCAGATGGGAAGAGAAGTTGGATTGCAACTGCTCCAAGAGTTAGTGAATGCTGCAGAAAAGGAGGGAAAAGGGTTAAAATGATAAAAGATGCAACAGGGACACTGGCTAATTGTCGTTTCCATGTGATGGCTGATTAGAAGAACGATTGGTTCTGATTTGATCCCAGAATTATTTTTCCCTGGCATGTCCCATTCCCAGCTCACAGAGATGCTGGTGCACACAAATGGCACTCTGGAGGCTAACAGACAAGGGGCAGCAGGGACCCAAAGTGGTTCTATGATAAAAAAAAACTCTCAGAGGGGAGATTGCAGCTAGGGCATGCCCCACAATGCTATCCAAGTATTAAGGGATTAATGGAAAAGTCTAGACGTGACACAGTTAATTATACCCTGCTCCTATGGGAGAGAGGAGCCGACCCCAGGATACTGTGGATGCTGTGCCAGGGCAGCTCTCTCCACATGCCCCTGCCCCAGCATAGCACCACAGCCAAAATTCCAGATAATAATGGGCTGGAAACCCCAGGTTCTGTCCCACAATTTTCCCTCTTTCCTTTGCTTTGGTTTATTCCTGTCTGTGCTGCTGCCAAAGCTTTGCTTCCCTCCCCACAGGCAGAAATTGCTGGATATTTAGTGTGAGCTGTGTGCTCACCACTCAGAAGCTTTGGCTGGTACCTGATTGTTCCTCCAACCCCTAGACATTACTAATTCCTCAGGGAGTTCTCCCGCCAAACCAGCTGTGTTGAGGGGTGAAATTTGGGGGTTACAGAAAACACAGGCAGGGCTGGCAGACCCCATTTGCCAGGAAAATCATCCCAAGGGGGCTCAGTGGCTGGTGTGAGGGCACTGGAAATAAGGCAGACCCAACGTGAATGGAAAAAATGTGGATGATTCCCAGTTCTGTGCCTGTGGCAATGGAACTCTTCAAATTTGGACATTTCAGCTAAAAAAAATTAAAAATCTGGAATGCAGGAGCAGAGAGCAGCCCTATTTCTAGCTGCGACTCCTCCCTGTGTGCTTGGCCTCCAAGACAACTCAGAAACTCAAGGCACTTCTTCCTGAGCTATAAAAAGAGCTGGAGTGGGACTGCAAGAGCCAGGAAGACAAACAAGGGAGTAGTTTGAGGACATGGGTAAAGTCAGGAGATGGTCTTGCTCAACCCACCTTTTGAGGTGCCCCCAAGGAAGGAGAGTTGTGGGGCATGGTGGAAATCCCAGGCTGGATCCCACCCACAAATGTTTTCTGTGCCTGTCCCAAGGCACCCCACCACTTCCCACCCCTCCTGTGTGAGGAGAAGGTCTAGGACTGGCCCCATCACCCCAACGCAATTCTGGGTTTCTTGTACTTGGGGAGGGTCAAAGGTACCATGGTGATCAGGGACAGGGCATGGAGTGTCCCCTGGGACCACAGGGTGGGAGGAGCTCCACCAAAACACAGCTTCCCTTTCCCCAGGCTGCTGAAACAGCCTCACCCGACACCTGCTCCATGAATCCCAGCAGGACAGGATGGACTATACAAGTTCCAGGTGACCATAAAATTCAGCAAAGTCAGGAATACCCACCTTTGCCCTCTCCAGACAAGTATTTACCCATGCAGAAGCAGCCAAACCTTGCAGATTGTTGGAACATTTCATTCCCATTTGTGAAGTGCACAAAACAT
Source organism: Phylloscopus whistleri (assembly GCA_017589585.1). Classification (NCBI taxonomy): domain Eukaryota; kingdom Metazoa; phylum Chordata; class Aves; order Passeriformes; family Phylloscopidae; genus Phylloscopus; species Phylloscopus whistleri. The sequence continues at coordinate 397,269 of JADMLD010000352.1, forward strand.
TCCTGGCTGGAAAAACATCACCAGGTCACTGACTGGGAACAGTGCCACCAAGAGAGATGAGTTCTTTAATGGTTTCACTGACTTAGTGCAGGAGAAGCATCTCCTCTGGCACAGCCATTCCCAGCCTACACTGACTTCTTCAACACCCAGAAAGTCAAAGTCTTCCTCTGCCACTACTTCAGCATTCCCTTAAGACCTCAGAAAATCTCCTCACACCACTAACTGGTGCTGCAGGACTTTCCTCCTGAGCAGTTCCAAGGGTTGTAGAGCTGGACTGGGTGGTCCATATGGAGCAGTTGGCACACTTGGTAACCATGGTTCAGGAGGAGAGGGACAACAAATGGGGCAAGAGGGCATCACCTCAAGCTGAACCAGGTGAGGTTCAGGTTGGACATCAGAAGGCATTTCTTCATGGAAAGCATTGTCCAACATTGGAAAGGGCTTCCCAGAGAGGTGGTGGAGTCCCCATCCCTGGAGGTCTAAGGAATGACTGGACATGGCACGCAGAGCTCTGGGCTGGGTGACAAGGTGGGAATCAGCCACAGGCTGGATTCAATGACCTTGGAGGTGTTTCCCAATCCAAAGGATTCTGTGATGCCCATGGATCAGCAAGGTGAGGGCCAGCACCAGTGTGACCGGCTGCCAAGCCCACGGAGATGCCAGAGTGCTGATCCATGCTTTATTCAGTGGGATACAGAGGTTGCATTTAGTTCATTTAGGGATGGGATGCAGAGGTTGTGGATGAACTGTGACTTCATCAGGATCAGGCTGGGGATCTGAGGGTCATATTTGGCTTGTACAGAAGATGCCAACCGCTCTTTTCAACAGTTCAACAGAGTGCTCCTGTGCCCAGGTGCCTGATCCCGGAGAAAGATGTCCCTGCCCATGGCACAGGATTGGGACCAGATGATCTTTAAAGGTCCTCCAGCCTAACCCCAATGTTTTAAAACAGTCTCTTAGCACACGGAGCTGCCTTTTGTAACTGTGGAATCTCAGTCCCTTCTTCGGTGGGACACTTCTCCAGCTTGCCAAGCCTCACACCTATGGAGAGCATGTCCTAAGGGTTGGCTGTGGTTGTGGCTGGTGTTGTGCCATGAGGATGGTCTCAACTCTGTATCCTCTGCAGAACTGAACCCCGGCCATGGCTTCCAACATCTTCAGGCCAACACAGGGTGTCAGCCCCCACCATGGGGGCTTTGTTCTGGAGCTCTGTTCTGGAGCACTGTGCCCTCCACAGTGCTCGGCACTCACTCACCGATCCCCTCCTGCACCTTGGTTGTGCCAGTTTGGTGCTTCAACAAAAAGGTGCCTTTGTTCCCACCAATGCAGAAAGTACCAGTCCAGTGGCTAGGAACATTGTGGACTGAAGAATCAGGCAGCTCCAGAGTTGCTCTAGCTATACTCAGCTCATAGGGAGGTTGCCAGGCTGGTTTGATAGTTTGGCCATGAAACTCAGGTTCAAGAGGACCTGGGATTGCCCAAATGTGCCACACTTAAGTCTTGAGGCAAAGAAGACCCTCTGTTGCTTGACAGTGGAGCAAACTAATAAAACTCTGCTGAGCTGTGGTGACTTTATTCCAAGACTTCCATAATTTTAGTTGCTATTTTTATCTAGTCTGACTGGTAGGCAGCTTTATGTGATAACAATAAATCCCAGTTTAACACCATCAGCCTGTGCCCTTCCTGGGTGGGTATTTAGTTCTGTTGTGCCAAATGCTTGCCTGTAGGAAAGAGGAAACTTCCATCAGAGAAAGGGATCCTTTGGGAGAAGTTGCTTCTCTTGCCAGGGCCAGATTGGAGACTTGCTGCTTATTGTTACCATTTGTCTCTTTTATTGGAATCAAAGATGGATGTGAGCAGCTCAGCACTCTCGAGAGAGCCTGTGGCATCGTGCTTTACTTGAATTAGCAGATGCTGGCTGGAAAATAGTTTTTTCCAGTTGTTATGTTCACATGGAAGTGAACAAGAAAAGAGGTAAGTGCAAATTGTGTTGTGAGGTGCTTGTGCCAGAACCTCGAGGAAACCCAGGAATTGTCCCTTTTCCTCTTAAGAGCCCAGAAAACAGGGGATGGCATCAGTAGGGAGACCTCAGCAGTCATGGCCCACTGGGACTCCTAAACAGCACAAAGAAAACTTGAACTCACACATCACAGAATACTGGACTGGTTTGGGTTGGAAAGGACCTTAAAGATCACCCAGTTTTACCCCCTGCCACGGGCAGGGACACCTTCTACTAGAAGGAAGACCAGAGGGCTCCAAGCCCCATCCAGCCTGGCCTTGGACACTTCCAGGGATGGGGCAGACACAGCTTCTCTGGGCAACCTGTGCCAGCACCTCACCACCCTCACAGCCAGGAATTCTTCCCAGCATCCCATATCTATCCACTCTCTGTCAATCTTAAGCCATTCTCCCTTACTCTGTCACTCCAGCTCCTCCTCCAAAGTCTCTCTCCAGCTCTCCTGGAGCCCCTTTAGGCACTGGAGGGGCTCTAACATCTCTCCAGAGCCTTCTCTTCTCCAGTTGAATACCCTCAGATGTTTCAGCTTATCTCCAGAGCAAAGGGGCTCCAGGGCCCAGCACATCTTCATGGCCTCCTCTGGACTCACTCCAACAGCTCCACTTTAATTCCTGGAATTGTCCAAAGCCAGGCTGGACAGGGCTTGAAGCAACCTGGTCTAGTGGAAGGTGTCCCTGCCCATGGCAGGAAGTGGAAAAAGCTAAGTTTTAAAGATGCCTTTCAATCCAAGCCCCTCGCTGAGTCCATAATAAACTATTCAGTGTCTCTGTATGCCTTCGAGAAAATAATTCACCTTTCTACTGTGGGCTGGGATCATTTACCCTGCACTGTGATTAGCCCGGAACAGCACACAATGCATAATTACTGCAGCCGTGGGCCGGACTCACACATCCGGGCTGGAACACTGCTGTGCTGCCTGTTTCTGCTGTCACCCGGGGAACAGGCTGTCCCCAGGAAGTTTGCTTATTTGGTGACTGTGCAAAATAGATCAGCCAAGTTGGTGGCAGGGAGGAGGGCCAGGATCCAGCCCTTCCTCCAGCCGTCATGCTGCTGTATGACCTCTGGCTGCTGACTCTCTGTCCCAGGTTCAGAGGGTACAGAGCCAGCAGTGGGTGATGGGATGAGGATGGGCACGGAATTCAGGTGCTGGGGCTTGTGCTGCAATGCCATGTGCTGGACAGTGCTGGAGCAGGTGATGGGATGAGGATGGGCACAGAATTCAGGTGCTGGGGCTTGTGCTGCAATGCCATGTGCTGGACAGTGCTGGAGCAGGTGATGGGATGAGGATGGGCACAGAATTCAGGTGCTGGAGCTCACTCTGCAGTGTCACGTGCCAGACAGTGCTGGAGCAGCCAATGCTCATCCTGGCCACATGCCACATACATGGGATACAATAGGCTGCAACGGGCACCTTCTCCCTATCCTTGGATTCTCAATCTTTCAGCCAAAATTGTCCCTCCTGCAGCTCCAGCCCCTCTCCAGAGGTCTTTTCTTCTGGAAGAGCAAAGTTGGAATAAGTCACCCTCTCCTCATGACAGGTGCCCACATCCCAAATGCCCTTCCCCACTGTTTTTGCTGGACTTGGGTCACAGCCAGTGGCAGCAGAGGGGACCACACTCAGTCCAAAGTGCTGTGATGGGGAATTTAGTAAAAACCCAGCCTTCCTGGCTGTATCTCCTCAGCTCTGCAGATGGATGGAGTTAAACTGGATAAATTTCAGAGGGCACCCCTCAGCACAGGACATCCTCGGTGGGGAAGTACACACTGAGTGAGAGGGAAAGGGGTTTTTGGGGCAGCAACATCCCTCAGCATCCCTGTCTTCCCACTCAGCCTCTGGCATAATTCAGGGCAAGGTTCCCCCTTGTCCCTTGGTGGTCCAAAACCATCATGTTTTCCCAGCTACAGAAGCTCCTGAACTTGGTGGCAGTACCTTCAGCACCAAATCTATTCATCCTCCAGAAGCTTAGCTGCTTCTGGAGTCCCTCCCCACATTAAAAAACTCAGATATTTCTGCATCTAAAATAGATATTTCTATATCTAAAATAAATCTCCTAAATCCCTCCATCCCTCTGTGCACTAACGAGAAAAGCAGCCCCATATCTGGTACAAGAGAAACTATTTTCTTTCCCTGGGGATGGAAATAAGTCTCCAAGAGGGACTCTCTGACAAGAGATGAGATGACTCATTACTTCACTGCTGAAGCTGCATTCAATCCCCAGCACCTCTAGTTCCCAGTAAAAGCCAGAAGACTGAAAGCATGGGGGTTCACACAGCAAAAAACCCAGGAGCTCCTTTTCCTGGAGATGAAAGGGCCATGAATTAATCCCCTGTATCACCTACTCCCCCAGGATGGGCTCAGCTGCTGTCAGCCCTCACTCCTCATGGCCAGGAGCTATTTTTTCCTGTTCTTGCTAGTGTCAATATGTTTCTTTAAATATCTTTTTGGAGAGGCTGTATATATATAGCCCCACTCTGATGCTTTGAAAGGAGCCTCATTTCCTGTGTAAGAACTTAAGTTCTTGGCAAAGCTGCTGATGGCTGCAGCATCTGAACCACAAAAATTGTTGGTTTTTTTTCAGTAGTAAATGGTATTTCCTTTGCAACTGCGAGTTGGACCGAGCTGGGTCTGGTCTGAAACCAGCTGGGTTGCTGTGTCTGCAAGATACAGGAGCATATTCCCAATTATAAAAATGATGGGAGAAAATGATTAATTACATTAATGGGGTGTGATGGTGGCCCAGAGGTGGCCCAGCCCATTGCAGAACAGGATGGGCACAAAACTGCTTTTAACCTGCATTTGGCTGTGAAAAAGTTGGGTTCACATACCAAAAGGATTTATTAACTGACACTGACTGAGAAAAAAAATCCATTTCATTTGCACCTGATACTTTTTCTCTTTCTTCTCCACCATCTCTCTCACCTGGTTTTGGAGAAGACTCCTCCAGCAGCAAGGTAGGAAGTAAAACAGCTTTGCAGCCCCTGAGAGATGGCTCATGGATACTAAGGACATTAAAACATGCCTGAGGATATGTGGCATCTGCTGCATTCAGAGTTCTGCATCTCCCTGACATGAAAATGCCACACTTTCCCACTGGGATACCCTTAGCAGGAGGGTCTGACACCCCCAGCACCACCCTGGGGACGCTGATGGCAGGAGTGGAGATGCAAATATGCCTTTGCAAGGTAATTTCTGAGCCATAAATTGCTTTTACTGCTGCACACAGTCCTAAGAACGCAGTGTGTACACGTGTCAGAGGCAGTGGCAGCTGTGGGCAGCTCAAGTGATCCCCGTTTCCCTTTGCCACTCCCTGAGTTTTCCAGAAAAAAAACTGCAGCCAAAGAACCTAAAATTCAAGTTTTTTAGATTTTCTGCAGGAATTTTTAAGAAGTGTCTTCTCCCAACCCTCACCCTTGTCAGGATGGATTACCCTTGGAATTGTTCCAATGGCACAGGGACTATGCAGCCACATCTGCTGGTATAAAGCCCCAGCAGCCATGAGCTCTGGGAAACAGATATGGAATTTCTGTAGCTCCTCCACAGCCGCAGGCACTGTCTCCATTTCATGTCCTCATCTCTGGGACACAGCACAGACTCAGGCCAGGGCAGTCTGCCGTGGTGTGGGACATGATGGCTCGTGATGGAGCACAGCTGGGCACTGGGGCAGGCTCAGGGTGGGAGACACAAGAGAGTTACTTGGTGACTTTGCAGCGCAGGAGAGGACAACACACCACCACAAGATGCTGCCTCCCCTCTACCCAAACCCCACAGGGCAGGGACAAGGACTGAGGCTCAGGGCATGTCTTGCTGCAGCTTCCAGTGCACTTCCCTCAGTTTTGATGTCCAAGCATTTTTGCCCCTCTCCCGTGATGGGTTTACAAAAAGAAGGAACACGCTGGTGCAGGAAGAGCTGAGCTGTGTCAGAAGGAAATCTTTCCACACCTCCAGCCTTCCAGGAGTGAGCTGCTGCTTTGCTTGGGAATGTCATGCACCACCTCTGGGAGTCTGCGGTTGCACCTGCACTGATGCTCTGCTGGCCATATTCCCTGCTAGGGAGGAAGGGAAATATCCTATGGTAGTCTAAAACATGAGTGGAGGAGCAGGAGAGCCTGGGACATCACCCCTGGAGCATCATCCCTGCCCCGCTGAAGTCCTGTGTCCTTCCAATTCTGTTTTCACCCTCATTCTTTGGCTCATCCAATTGTTGAGCATCCAGTCTTTGCCAACCAGCCAAGCACAGAAGCAATTTCATTCCTTGTCTCCATCATGGCACAAGGATGTCTGCTGTGGAAAATTACAGTATGGGAAGAATAAAAAGGAGGGAAGGAGGGAAGGAAGGAAGGTCCCAAGGAGGGAAGATCCCAAGTACCAACCTAAACAAAGAACACCTTCCCTGCAGAAGGAAGGACATGCCCAGGACATGCCCCTTAATCCAACCAGGAGAACTTGGAGGGGATGCAAACATCAGACACCATGTGAAATACAAACATTTATCTTAAAATATGTCAGGATTTTCACTTCTGGTGCTTTTTTCTCCTCCCTTGGTGACCTTTGCTGTGCCCAAAGATTTGTGCCAAGGTTGAGGTGATAAGTGTTGAATCACCACGTGAAACACCAGCAAAGGGGGAACAGTCATTGCAACACTCCCATGGCAGGCCTGCACCCAGCTCATCCTGATGGCAGCAGAACTGCAGGATTTGGTGTCCCTGTTGCTCAGCTTCCTATGACAACTATAAGCATTGACAGGAAAGAAAAAGAGGAGCCCTTGGCTGTGTCTTGTTCTCCCTGAGCTGCTCTTGCCCAGCAGGCAGCAAGGACAGCATGAGAACACCATGCCTGTGTCCTCAGGTTTCCCACATTTGCATTCCCAGGAAAATTGAGACACTTGAACAACTGTGGGAGCAGAAGAGAGGCCACCAGGAAATTTATTCCTGTTTGTCTCCAAGCCAACAGATGGACGTTGTCAGGGCAGAGTCTGTGCAATGTAATGACCACCATGGAAGTGTCCCACCACCATGGAAGCTTTGCACCACCAGAATATCCCACCATCAAAAGAGCATCCCACCACCATGGAACCATTCCATCACCAGTTTACCACCGCCACAGAAACATCCCACCACCACAGGAGCATCCCACCACCTGACCTCCCCACTACTAGGGTGTCCCATTACCACAGCTTCATAGGGTACTCTTGTTCTTCCAAACTGAGCTCAGACCATAGAATGGGGTGCTGCCAACCCAAGCAGGTGATCCTCAGGCTCCCCAAAAGCCCATTTGGACATACTTTCTGCCTGTTTGGGCTCTTTTAGCCCAAAATAGACTTTGTGATGCATGTGCTGCTGCCCTGAGACGGACAGGATTGGAGGGGAGGGAAGGAGTCTGTACATGCCAAAACACAGGGAAAATTTTCATTTTAAAGCCATTTAACAGATGAAACTTTTCTTACAAGAAGTCACTTTCAAAAAGACAAAACCCCAAAGCCACAAAGTTTTTCTAAAAACAACCTCAGAAAGAAGAAGTTGGACAAAAACTGTATGACCACGACCTAAGGGGTGCCTGGCAAGTTCTCTAAACTTGAGAAAGAGAATTATTAAAAAAAAAAAAAAAAAAGAAAAAAAAAAAGAGTGAGAAAGGGAATTACATGGAGCTGAAGCACAGAAGAAGGAAAAGCCAGACAGGGCCATGCTGTGTCATTACTATGGAAATCAGATGAGGAAGATGAAATCCAGCTTGTAGCGATGTGGGGAGCGGGTGCTGCTCCACTGCCCTCTCCACTCAGCCCTTCCCAGGAAACCACGAGACTCATGGGGAGCCTGTGAGAACTCCAGGCTCATGGGGCTGTCGCTGACACAAGAAGCCAGAAGGTTCCAGCAGCAAACCAGTTCCACTCCTACCTTTAGCAGTATGAGTAAATTAATAATGTCTGAGGTAACCTGAGCGGGAAGGTGAGGAGCGTCCTGCACATGATCCTGCATCCAACTTCACATCCTGGTGGGTTTTCTTCCTGCAAAACCCCTTCAGACCTGAACCTTGGTGTTTATTTCCACCCCTAAGCCATCTCCCATATGTTGTTCCCACTCTGGGCTCATCCAGGTCTGCTCCCACTGGTCCCACTTCAACCATTGCTTCAGCCTCAGTTTCCCTTCTTCTCCTGCAGTAGGTCTGGACAGCTCTGCTTCCATTGGTACTTTCCATCCCTGGACATAGAGCAGGGCCAAGCTGTCCCCAGCTCCCTCTGCTGCCATCCCTCCCCATGCTTCATTCAGGCATATCCCCAGCTGCTCCAAGCACATCCTTTCCCCAAATCACCAGCTTTTTCTACCAAAGCACCCCTGCTGCCGCTCCAGCTTGGCTGCCACCTTTCCTGTGTGCAGGACATCAATCCATCACCTAAAACCTGAGTTGAAGGGCCCCATCCTGATATTCTGGATGCTGCTAAGGAGTAAATTCTGTCTACTTTTCAACATGTCGGTGCCTTTTCCCAGGAGCCACCCACAGCGACAGACCCTGTCTCCTGCCCTGTCCACACCTGGTGTCCCTGAGTGACACAGGAACAGAACACAGCGGGGGGACTGACTCCACTGGCCAAAGAGCCACTCCACGTCCCCTCCCGCCAGTGGAGACACAGGCTGTGTGTGCCCAGGGTGGTTCCAAGGACAGGGTGGCACTGTCCTGGGCATGACGCCCGGCTGTGGCTGGGCTTGGAGACCCGGCAGCTCAGGCCAGCTGGTGAATGTTCCCTAGCCCACGGTGGGGAGGCCAGACTGAGCAGCCACTGCCGGGCTGGAGCACCTCGAGTGCCACTGCACCCTGATGTCCCCGGGCGTTTCTCCAGGGCTTTAGCCCCTGTCAGGGGGCCCGGGGGCGTCCCAATCCCTGCTGCCCTCCCGGGTGGGTGGCGCCAGCCCGGCCCCATCGATCTCCCCGTACCTGGGGCAGCTCCGCCCACTGGCGCCACCCCAGCCCGCCCGGGCCGGCCGCGCCCCCCCTGCCAAGCCCTGCCCCTGATGCCCAAACCTACCTGCCGGGCAGCTCCAGCTGTCCCCGTCCCCGGCTCACCTGGGCTGACACCGCCCACTCAAACTATCCTCGCCCACTCCGGATAACCCCGCTCGCTCGGCACAGCCGCGCTGCGCTGTTACCGCTCCACGTACCTGTCGGGCCGTCCCATCGCACCGCGCCCCAGCCCGGGCCCGCCCCCTCAGCCGGCACCTTCCCTGCCTCGCCGTTCGCATCCCCCGCCCTGCCCTGTCCCGCCCGCACCTGGGCGCGCTCGAAGCTCTCCCGCTCCGCCTCCAGACCGCCGCCGCCCGCCCGCCGGCTCAGCACCTTGGGCAGCGGGTTGGACACCTGCTTCATGGTGCTGCTCACGCGGTCCATGGCCGCCCCGGGCCCGCCACCGCCCCGGCCCCACCGCCCCGCGCAGCGACGCCGCCGCGCGGGCCCCGCGCCATTGGCCCGCCCGCCTGCCGCTCACGGCGGGGCACGCCCCGCGGGCACCGCCCTTCCACCCGCAGCTCCGCCCACCGGCCCGGCTTCTCGCTCTCATTGGTTCCTGGCACAGATCCTGGGGCGGAGCGGCACGGGAGGTCCAGCCCCTGCGTGGAAACCGCCAAGCTCACTGGTTCGGCTGGGCGTCAGTCAACGCTAGCTCCCGCCCCCCAAGAGTCTCCTGCCCTCTGCCCCGCCTTCAGGGACCGCACCCTTAGCACCGCCCACCCAAGCGCTGTGGCCACGCCTTTACGCCGTTCCCAGCTGTAATTGGCCCACGGCCCTGCCGCTCACACTTCGGTATTCCGCCCCGCCCCCCAGCGGTGAGGGGCGCGGCGCCCCCTGGCGGCGGCGGGAATGCCGCTGAGGCCGGAGCCGCGCGGGGGTCGGGCGGCGCTCGGTTCTCGCCGGGAAGGGCTCGGCCGTGTGCGGGGCTCGGCCGTGTACGGGGCTCGGCCGTGTACGGGGCTCGGCCGTGCACGGGGCGCCGCCGCGGGGTCCGCCGGGCCCGGGGGGCCGCTGTCGAACGGCTCTGAGCCGCGGCTGAGCCATCCCGGTTCGCAGGCCGCGCGGGTCCTTTACAGGTCGTCCGTGCGGCCTGCGAGGCTGCGGCCTCTCAGCCCAGCCCAGAGTGTGACCACGGAGGTGACACGGCACCGCTGCCCCCTCCCTGCCACCCGCCTCAGGCCCAGCCCGGCGTCTCTCCAGGCTAAGCCCCCTGATCAGGCAGTCCTTGGCGCACCTGGGTGGTTCAGGGCTCCCCAGCCCTGCCTGCGGCCGGGGGTGGAGAGGCGGCCCCCGCCTGCGGCAGGGTTGTGTGCGGGGAGTTGGCTTTGTGGGATCCGGGCTGTGGGTGCGAGCTCTGCAGGGGGATGCTGCAGGCACAGCTGGCAGAGCCCAGAAGAAGGGTGTAGCATTGGCAGAGGGGCAAAGTGTGGTTACAGATGTCTGAAAAGAGAGCTGAGAGAAGGATTTTGCTTCCCCTGAGCAGCTGGACTGTGCTTTAGCATAACCTGATCTGAGCCTGTGTCTGGTCCCGTCACTCTGATCAGAGGTTTGTGTAGGGTTAGACTGGATATCAGGAAGGAGTTGTTGGCTGTTAAGGGTGGTTGAAGCCATGGCACAGGTTGCCCAGAGAAGCTGTGGCTGTCCCATCCCTGGAAGTTATCCAGGACACATTGTATGGGGCTTGGAGCAACCTGATCTAGTGGAAGGTGTCCCTGCCCATGGCAGGGGATGGAACAGCATTGTTGGAAATGATAAAACGTCTAAAATTTTTAACTAACCTTAGTCAGGGGTTTTGTTCATCTTTGCTCAGGGGGAAGGGAATGGAAGTTTGTTTTCAAGAGACTGTTCCCTGGGCAAGGCCTGATGAGCTTAACATCTCAATGGACTGAGAGCCACCAGATGATGCACAAGAGATAAGCAACCACAAGGCCTGAACATCCTTCTTGGTGTGTCAGAGACACCTGGTCTGGGAAAAGATCATAAGAGGAGAATGAGGATTCCATTAGCATCGAAGCTGAGGGGATCAATAACCTTTTAAGGATGCAGGAACCCAAATACCAAGAACTGTGTAACTTGGGACCAATAAACATTGAACCAATGAATTTCTCTGGGTTTTGACTATATAAGTATCTGAAAAATCTAGAAAAGAGACATGTGTTATGGAATGATTTTCTTTGCACAACCCAGGCAATGTGTGGATGAAATGACTTCTGTTGCACATCCTGGCCAGAATAAAGTAATGCTTGAGTTTCTCTAACACTAAAAATTGTTGAAGAGGTTTTGTTTTTCCTGCTGTTTCGGTGACAGGATGAGCTTTAAGGTTTCTTCCAACCAAAACCATTCTGTGATTCTCTCAACCTGGTGAATTGCTGTCTCCTGTAATTTTGACCAGGAATACCATCCTATTCCAGAGGTGGATTTCTCACTTGGAACATTTCTGCAGTATTGGGAGAAATTACGTTTTTTTGTGAAGGGACTGAGAACTGAATCCCCAGATATGGCAAATGGGCAGTGCTGGGGTTGTCCCAGCTGGGTTCCTGCATCCTTAAAAGCAGACCATAACAAATCAGTCACAAATCAGTGACTTTGCTGTAGATGGGGAGGAACTGTGCAAAACACTGCTGGGGTGATGGGGCAATCTGGGAACAGCTGTTTAGGATGTGGGCTGGCAGCTCTTGTATAAGCAATTTTCCCAGCATAACTCTCTTTTGTGTCTTTTCAGCTGAAATAATTGCCACACCAGGGCCCTCCTGGAGCTGCCCAGCAGGGTGTGTGACAGGCTGTTTGCATTCACAGGCCTTCCCAGCCCCTGTGCATTGGATATCAAATCCCAGCTGATGGAGCTGCCCGGAGCAGTGAGGCCATTCCTCCCACTGTGGCTTGTCTCAAGCCTGTCTGCATTCTCCTTAATGTACTTTCTGGAAACCTGAAACTACATTAAGGTACTTTTAAGCCTCCTTCCTTGGGGCTGCTTCCAGGGGAGGTTTAATGGGTTTGATTCATCCACTATTGCAGCGAGATCATTAATAATTGAAGAAATTACGTCATTGCTGAATAAAGATGGAGGAAAGGAAGAGCAAAGGAGGGCACTGGACAAAGGACAGTGGTATCCTTGTGATCTGGACCTCTCCCACCCTCCACCTTGCTCAGAACATCCTGCTCCTGGAGTCCATGGCAAGGGACCACTAGGCTGAGGCCTGGTGTAGCTGCTCCCTCCTACTGAAGAGCAGAGTCACATCTTCTCCCATTGAGATTGAGATGCTTGAGCGTGTCCAGAGGAGGGCAACGAGGCTGGTGAGGGGCTTGGAACACAAACCCTATGAGGAACGACTGAGGGATCTGGGGTTGTTTAGCCTGGAGAAAAGAAGACTTAGAGGTGATCTTATCACTCTCTACAACTTCCTGAGGGGTGGTTGTAGTCAGTTGGGGATTGGTCTCTTTCTCCAGGCAACAACTGACAGAACAAGAGGACACAGTTTTAAGCTGCATCAAGGGAAGTATAGGTTGGATATTAGGAAAAAGTTTTTCACAGAAAGAGTGGTAAAGTATTGGAATGGCCTGCCCGGGGAGGTGGTGGAGTCACCATCCCTGGATGTGTTTAAGAAGAGACTGGATGTGGCATTTGGTGCCATGGTCTAGTTGAGGTGTTATGGTATGGGTTGGACTCGATGATCTTGAGGGTCTCTTCCAACCTGGAGATTCTGTGATTCTGTGATTCTTCCCTAGCCAGGGCTCAGCACCCACTTTGGGACCTGGACAGGAGCAGAGGAAGGTGCTTGGATGTGGCTGTTTCTACTGGCTATTCCTGCCTCCCCCAGGAAGAGGCTGTTAACAGGATGGAACTGGGATCCAGCCCATGGGCTGCTGGTCAGACCACTCTGGGCTAGCGCAGTCCATGCAGCATCTCTGCTGGAATGTGCTGTGGGGCTCTGCATGGATTTGAGGGGCTCCTTTCCAGTGAGAAAGAGTTAGGCTTAGGCTTAGGTTTAGGTTTAGGTTTAGGTTTAGGCTTAGGTTTAGGTTTAGGCTTAGGCTTAGGCTTAGTGTTAGGTCAGGTAGTTGAGAGGGGAAGGCACAGAGCTGTTCCTGTGGAGTGTCTGTTCCTCTGTCTCAGGTTCCATGGGGAGATGATGGGGAAGGACTGAAAGTGAGCTGCATGGAGGTAGAGCAGGGTAGAGGTAGAGCAGGTTGGGCATTGCTCTTCCTCCCCAGCAGTTTCTGTTTAGAAGCCATGGCTGGGGTTCACCTGCTCTCACAGTGCTCTGTCCTCACTCATGTCCAAGAGGCTGAACTGAAGGGTGATGGCAGAGCCCCTCATGGGTGTGTGGACAGACATTGTCTGGATATAGAGAGGACAATGTGTGCCCTCTCTTTTTTCCTGCTCAGCAGTATGTGGCACCCATCGAGTGCTGCTCAGGCCAGGCAGGTGGGACTGGATCTTATCTTCCCCTTTTGCAGGGCTCCACAGAGCACTTCCCTCTTCCTGTCCATAGGATGCTAAAAGGGGTCTGTTCCCATTCTGTTGGGATACCTTTAATACAAAGAGGAAGGACAAGTGGCAGGAGAGGGGCCAGAAGGGACTGCAGGGGCTATGGGCCCTGCCCAGGGCTTAGGGATGCTCTTTTTGCAGGGGCTGGAAGCTAGAGTCTGATTTTCCAATCCCCTCCCCAGCCAGAGCTGGAGAGTCCCAGGGTGCTGCTGCAACACTTATCACCCTCCCATGGCCTGGCCTGGGCTCAGGGAGAGCACAGATCCCCCTTGTTTCAGCAGGAAAACAGAATCACAGAGCTCCACAGTCCTTCCTCTGTTATCCTGCTGCTGTGCCAGAATGGGCTGGCACAGGGCTCTGTGCTAAGATCCTGCTCTTTCCCCCTTGAAGGTGGGAAAAAATGGATCCCTTTGGGATCCTCTTCAGTAATCCCTTTACACATTCCAAGGCACACCATCCTGATCCCAGCCAAGCAGACAAGCCGTTCCTGAGGTCACATCTCAAAAGGGCAGTGGCCATGTCAAGCCTTCCATAAACCCAATCTTGCAGCCCCAGATGCAGCCCTGCCCTGGTGATGGGGTAATTTGCTCAGACTCTGGGATAAAAAAACGCTCCTGAGCCAAAGTGCCCACCTGAAGAGGGCAGGGTAGTGGTCCAGACCCAGCAGGAGGGTCCTTGGGAAGCAAAGATAGTGGCGGGAGGAGCAGGCATAGGAGCATGGGGAGGATTTTCATCTTTTCATCCCATGTTTTGAATGCTTTGGGCAAACAGATGGTGCTGCTGCATCTTTGTGCCCCCAAAGAGACCCTGGGCTATTATGTGGGGCAGGGACAGTCCTGGTGCAGGACCTGGGAGAGCATTAGAGGCAGAGCAGCCTGGGACTGGGAGAGGTCTTGGAGAGAACTGCTTGCCTAGGGCACTTGAGGTCCATGGGGCCCTCACCTCTGTCCTGTCTAGGTCTCCTACTTGCCCAGGTGTTACAAGGAGGGCTGTAACCCCAAAATATCATCTGCTGTGTTTTCTGCACAGAAGCCTCAGCAACTGCCTCTGCTTGCCCAAGAATTCAAATGCAAAGCTGAAGAGGTTTCCAGATGGATCTGCAGAAGAAGACCTGAACTCCACAGGGACGCTGGGCTGCCGGGGCAGCTGCCTAGGTGAGAAACAGGCTCACGAGCAGGACCTGGACATGGGAGTGTTTTTGCCACTTACTGGAGAGTGTTCCCTTGGCATGGCCAGTAAGTCCAGCTGTAGCACCCCACTGAGCCCAGGTCTCATCCAAGGCAGGACATGGCAAACTTGGTTTCACAGAATCAATTGGTTGGAAAAGACCTCTGAGATCATCAAGTTCAACCTATGACTGAGCACCACCATGGCAAATTAGACCATGGTGGACACTAAGTGTCACATCAATCTTTCCTTAAACACCCCCAGGGATGGTGACTCCAATTCCTCCATGGGCAGCCCATTCCAATGGCTGATCACCCTTTCTGTGAAGAAATTTTTCCTAATTCTTCCTTTATTTCTGTGTTGGGAGCTTTGGCTGCCAGAGTGGGATCACCAAGGAAAGGATTTCTGTGTAGGACTTGGGGTGTACAGAGTTGGGTGTGGGAGCCCTGTGCTCACTGCAGAACAGTGTTGGGAGAGCACAAGGCCCTGCAGCAGGGCATGGGCATGGGTCTGGAGAGCAAGTATATCCCTGTCTTCCCGTTATGATACAGGAAATATTCCGGTTCTCTACAACTCCCTGGCAGGAGGGCAAAGCCAGGTGGGGGTCAGGCTCTGCCGCTAGGAGCAAGAGATAGGACAAAGGAATATGGCCTCAAGTTGAACCAAGAGAGGCTCAGGTTGGACCTTAAGGAAAATTTCTTCACTGAAAGAGTGGTCAAGCATTGGAACGGGCTGCCCAGGGCAGTGGTGGAGTCACCATCTCTGGGGGCATTTAACAGATAGAGATGTGATGCTTCGGACCATAGTTACTGGTGGCCTTGGCAGTGCTGTACTCAATAATGTTAGCGGTCCTTTCCAACCTGAATGACTCCATGATTTCTGTGATTTCCATGATTCAACATCCACCAGTGCTCTGGTCAAATGTTGTTTTCAGGATTCCTACAACTCCATGGTCTGACTTGCAGATGCCCCCTGTACCTCCAGCTGACAACAACAGGCGGCAGAATTTGCAAGGACAATGCAGCCGTCACTCTGGTGCTTGGCAGCCTCAGGTCCTGCCCGTCTCAAACCCAACACCAAATGGTTTTATTTTCATTTCTCTGAACCGTGGCTAAACCTGTCATGCTGTGCTGCAGCTGCCGTGCTCAGCTCCAGGCCAGTGCTGCTCAGTACTGAGCGCATTGTTGGGGAAACAAAGGTGTTGTGGCAGAAGCATCATTTGGCTGTCCTGGGAAGTACCATCACATTTCTGTGAGGGCCACATCCCAACATGGCATCCAGCCACCTCCTCCTCTTTAGACTCTTGGTCCCAAAGTGAAGCTTTTATAGGTGCCCCAAATTTGTCTTGGAAAATTGTATGGATTGCAACAATGTATTTCTGCTTTGCTGTGTGCTTAGAAACTGTTGGAGTCTTTCCACTGACATTTACCAAAAATATTTATCTGGAGGCGCATGGCGTATAGATTTCAGTCCAGAGATTTCAATGCAATTTCACAAGCTACTCTGTAGCCCTGATGGTCCTGTTGGAACAGTTGCTGTGGGGAATCAAAGATGGTCGCAGAGGATGAAGACTAAGGATCCATCTACATCAGCCTTGATACCTCCAGATGTGGCCACAGCAGACCCCTTGAAGAGACAGATCAATATTTGTGCTGCACTCTGGAGTTCACTCTCAGCCCCAACCATTCTCATTTTCCAAACCTCAAGCTTATGGCTCTGAAATCCAAGCTCAGACTGAAGGAAATTTCCTTGTGCTCACCGTGTCCCTTGGCAAGGAGCTCCTCATGTGAAGAGCTGCCTCCCTCTGTTCCTTTTGAACCTGCTTCTTGCCCACTCCGTTGAATAATCTGTGGTTCCTGCTCTGGGACAGACAGTGACTGTTTGCTTTGTCCCTCTTTCTAGGCCACTTGCCATCTTGCAGACTTCAATTCCCATGTGGAAAGTCTCAATTCTTCTTGAAAATACTTCTTATCTGAGATCTTGCTTGGAGCTGTACCACCGTGAGGTCTCTGGCCCCAGTCATTTTCTTTCTGTTTCCAACTGATTTGCTCACAGTTAACCCAAATTTCCCACATTAGTGATCCAGCAGCTCTCAGGAGCACTGTGATAAAGTGATCCCCCAGACATGACTCCAACCCAGGAGGTGGTGTGGTGGAGCAGGCTACCCTCAGGGCTGAGCCGAGGTTTTCTCCCACATCCTAAAAACTGTCCTGGTGATGGATCCAAAGATACTGTGTGTGGTTTCTATCTATAGCTGAAGCACACCATAAGGCAGAGGTTTTACAGACTCCATAAACAGCCACTATTTCAGATGTATAATATGGAGGAGGTTTTAGAAATCAAAATATTTAGAGGTTTGCATTATTTGTCTTGGCAGGAAGGAGCAGCCAAGACTGAAATACAGAATCTTTAAGGAAGGAATAAAGTTGAGGAAAACAGTGAATAGGGGAAATGATAGAGGTGTTGAAACCTCCAAGAATTCTTTTGGTTGAATGGAAGCAGGAAATACAGCACGGTGTATCCAAAAGGAGGGAGAATTCATTGACAGTGTTGAGGCACATATATATTCCTGCTATAAAATACTGATTTTTCAAAAAAAAAATTGACATTTTGATCAAACCTGTAGTTGAATGTTGCAGAACATCCAGAACACTCAACTAAAGCTGCTCTGAGCTGGGCTGTGTTTGTGTGAGCCATCAGCGAGGAGGCTCCAGCTCATTCCCCAGTCTGTTCTCCTCCTCTCAGTTTTATTCTGGTCCCTGTGTGGAGATGTGTCAGAGCAGTGTAGGGTTGGTCTGAATGGGAATTCGTGCAAATTTGTTTCTGAATGTGCTGGTAGAAATGGAAGGAGCAGGGGATAGAAGGAGTATATGTTGGTGACACCTGATCTTGGAGGATTTTTCCAACATTAATTATTCTGTGGTTCTGTGATTCTGTGACTCACACTGAGCAGTTTATTAACCCTGCTTAGAGAAGACTGTGACAAGTTTAGAGGTTGCCATTGATAACTGACCACAAAAATGTTGGAGTTTCCTGACCTTCCTCCCCACTTCAGCTATATTTATGTTATTTTCTTGGGAAAATGCATGGTTACAGTTGATGTCATTTACTGTTCAGATGGAGTTTGATTGACTTTAATTATTAGCATATGTAGAGGTGGGAAAAGTAATTTATATTTCTGAGTTCAATGAAGTTCAGCTTTTGATTTCCATCTAGATCATTCCTTTGGCTTAGTTCCCATTAACTGCATTGTTTTCCATGGCTCCTATCCACAACACTGCTGTGTCTTTCCATCTTTTGTTTTGTATTTGCTTTGATTTCAACAGAGAATTCCTGCAGTGCCTCCATGCTGCTCCATCCTTTGTTGGCACACCAAGATCCATCAGCATTCCTGCTCCTAAGGTGTGCAGGCAGTTTGTCCCTGTCCTTGCACTCCATCTTGCTGAGCTTTGGGTTTCAGTCTCCTCATACCTTCCTTGTCCCACTGTGTGCAGTGTGAGGGGGAGTGGATCCATGATGGTGGATGGAGGTACCTCATGCCCTTGGAGGTATCAGATTTCATCCCAGTATCTCAATGGGCTGTGGAACATAGGACAAGGCAAGCCATTGAGCAGGAAGGACCCCAGAGGAATCCTGAGCTCCTCAGCTGTTCAGAGCAGGGTATTCTGAGTCTTCTTCTCAAGTAAAACCTCAGCCTTGATTCTGGCTGTCTCAACTGACTTTCACTCTGGGAGTTTAACCCCTTAGCAGGAGCTGGGATGAAAACAAGCCTATCCATGGGGAAAGGACTTCAGAAAAGGGAATGCATGTGCCAGGGCTAAGCTGGGGGCTGGGCTGTGATGGCAGCAGAGAATCCATGGGCTGTATGGAGCCTGCCCACCTGCTGTGGGAAAGGGACAGGTATGGCCCTGCTAAGGAAATGTCTGCTGGTGTGGCCCTGCTAAGGAAAAACCCAGCAACATGCCCTGTGCTCCCAGGGCTCTGTGAGTAGACCCTCCTTAGTTGCCCACTCCCCAGGCTTGTAGCTGCACCTCCCTGGCACCACAGCACCACATGTGGTCTCCCCCAGGCACAGTTTTGCTCATGCTTAGTAACAGAGTGTTGTAGTGAGAGAAGAAGCTTTGTGTAAAACAAACCCCACCATAGCAGCAGCCTGTACCCTCTAATGACTCTGGCTCACTTTTCCATGGAGTTCAGTCTCCCGAGATGAACTGATTATCTATCACATGCCCTGGAGCACTTGGGAACCCCAGGCTTCCAATCCGCCCTTCCATTTCCCTTTGATTTCCTCGTCTGAGTTCCTACAGGGAACCCCACTTTGAGTGGGGGATTCTATTTTCTGATCATCCTCCTCCACAGAGGAGCAAGACTCCTTTCGTGGCTTTCCCACTGCGGCTGTGGTTGTCCAGCACTCAGACACGTTTCCTAGCACCATGGAGATCTCGCTCTTCCTCCACTCTCCTGAGGCTTTGTCTACAAAAAAATGGTTTTTCTGCCTGGAAAACAGCAGAGCCCTTCTGGAGGGATGTAACATTTCCAACAGTTTTTTTGACAGTGCAGAGACATCATTGCCATCCCAAGCAATATGTACTAAATCAGCCAATCTTTTCTCTGTGTGTGTTTGGCAGCTGGGACAATGACAGAGCAGTGTCAGGAGGGTGCCAATGCTACACTGCTGGAGCCAAATAACCATCTTTGTCAGCTTTGTTGTGCTAACATGGTCATGAGCTCCTGAAGTTCTCTGTATGTGCCAATGGCTGATTCCCATGTCCATGAAGAACTGAATACTATTTCAGCTGTCACTGGCATTTAGGAAGTTGTGATGTAACAGAACCAGTTCCTTAAAGACTTGCTGCAAGGGATGCTCAAGGACAGAAGAGGAGCCCAGGTCAGGAATGGCACCATGCTCCACCCTCTGCTCTGCACATTTATGCACCAATGGCCTTCAGGGTCCCATGGAGGAAGCTCCCATTGCAAGTGGAACCCAGGGTGGTCAGCCTGACTCTCAGACTTTCCCTGTTCCAGTTGCTGTGGCAGAGGTGAGATCTCCTGTTTGTCCATTGTTGCCCTGGTTTTCTCTGTTCTCTGTTTTCCTAAAGTTCTGCTTCAGCCTTCTGTGTTTACCTTTTGCAGTGGAGTTTTCTCACTCACTGTTCATGTAAACAATGATTGTTTTGCATTTCTGTCTGTAGGAGGAGAGGATTGATAGACTGCTAAGTTGACCAGTGTGGTTGGAGAGGAAGATTTTCTTCCTCCAATCCATGGTCACTGTTGGAATTCCATAAATATCGAGGTCTGTAAATAAACTTCCCCTTTTTGCTTTGGACATCTCAGTGCATGAGTGTCGTTTCTTTTGTGTCGTATTGCAACAGTCCATGATGCAGATGTTCTGGGAAACACAAGTGTGTGACAACCATGGTCATCCTTCATCCACTGCTGTGACTTCTAGGCAAGAGGTCGACCTCCTGATCTTCTGAATTGCTCATTCTGGATTTTCTGCATAGTCCTTCGGTCAGGGGAAATGAAATGACAGGTCATACCCTGTTCTCTGTCCTCTCATGGTGTCTTATCACCCATGGTATCATACCCTGTGCCATGTCAGGATGCTGCTCTCATCGGGGCTCTGGATGGTTTCCTGTGCAGGGCTGTGTGGTATCCTTGACACTGCACTTTTTCCACTGTGTCATGGCTTTCAGCAATGTTTCCTTCATGTTTCAATCTTGACTGCTGTCTCCCTATATAAAGAGGGCTAAACCCAGGAATCCCACACAAGACACAGCAAGGGACACACTGCAACAGTCCAGCCTCACTCCTACAATTCATCTCTACCCATCAGGACCATGAAGACCTTCACAGCAGCCCTTTCTGTACTTTTTGTGGTTATCTTCTGCTACCAGGCCACCTCTTCTCCAAGTGAGTCCAATCTCTCCTTCCCAAGGAGCTCTCTCCTCTTTCTGTCTTCTGTATAAGGTCTAGTAATGCTTGGCAGCTCTGTCTTACCAGCACCTGCTGTAGGAAAGGCCTGTCTTACCTTGGCTCCCTGAGGCTGTGGTGGGAGCCCACTGTGGGATCAGCACTTCCTTCAGTGGGGATCTTCTCATCTTCTGACCCTACTTCTGCCCACTGGCATTCTTCCTGGTCTGGTGTAATCAGAAAACTTCTTTTCCAGTTTCTCTCAACTTTTATGGTCCCTGCTGTGTTGAATACATCGCCAGACCATTGCCCTTGAGCCGCGTGGTAAAGTATGAGCACACAGGCAGCCACTGCTCTCCACTAGCTGTGATGTGAGTAGATCTCCTGCCCTGCTTCTGGGGACCCTGCTTGTCCTGACAGTGTCAGGAAACCCCACACCATACCTCATCTTGACATGGAAAAGCACTGGGCAGGGCTCTTCCATGTGAGGAGAACAGCCTGGGAATGTATCAGAGGGCAATCCCACATCCCAGACAGCCAGTCTGTGGACCTCCCTATTAGATTGGAGCCAAAAGAGCTTTTGCTGGTCACCCCCCTCACCCCAGATAGTGGGACCCAGCCAGAATGGTGTCCCAGATGTAGAGATGCTGGGGACAAAGTGGCTAAAGTGGCAGAGAGCAAGACACCTGTAAGGACATAGAGCCACCCCCACCCTATTTCCCTAGGGCCGTTTTGCAGCCTGTAGAGGTGTCTGGTGGTCTTCACTAGCAGCGTGGAGCAGGTGGTCCCACTCTCTCTGTCATCCTTTCGCTCTCCTCACTGGATTTCCTTTTCTAGATTTACCACCATCAAGGACAAGCTGGTCTGTGCCAACCCCAATGACAAGTGGGTCCAGAACATAATGAATCAATTAAAGGACAATGAGCACAGTGAATGAGGAATACCCTGTTCTCTCCAAGCATCACTTCTGCAAGAACCTGCTCTCATGGACACCTCTGAGACATACTCAGTTTTCTCATTGCCCGGGAATTTGGCAGGGTATTCAACTCAGTGTTTAGCTCTTTTATTGAAGGTTCTGCAAAGGCAGTCTTAATTTATTTGACATTTTCAGTGAAACTTTTTGTTCTCCTTTGTACTGAATGTGTTGAAGTTATTTTTGTATAATAAAAAGGAGCAACACTTTTGGCTTCTCCCAGGGGTTCTTGGGACAGAGACTGGGGTGCATAGCAGTGGCTGGAAGGGGGTCAGGGCTGACACTCGAGGGCGTGTGGGTGATGGGGTGACACCTGGCTGCCCCCCAGCCCCTTTGTGCATGCATGGGAGAGCACTTCTCATCCTGCCTGTCCCTCCTGCCTCCTGCCCCGGCACATTCCCGAGCTCCCGGCTCTCCGCAGTGGGTGGGTGTCACGGGGGATGTTGTGGCACAATTGTTGGTGTGGCGAGGGGTCCCTGACCTCGGCCAACATCTCTGGGCAGCGGGCAGGTGCCAAAGGGGCTCCACGGGCTGCTGAGCTCCTCTAACACCAGACCCGACCCCATCTCACTACCGTCCCGGTCCGGGGCTGTCTCTGGCCACGGGTTATTTCTGGTGCTTCCTAATCTGTCCCTCTCTCCCCGCTGGGGTTTTTCTCTGGCTTTGCCCCGCCGGGCTGGAGGCAGTCCCAGCCTTTGGGGCTGGCTGCAGCTGTCCCGGCCGGTGCCAGCTCCTCCCCCCAGCAGCACGGAAGCTCCGTGACCGGTGCTGCCCGGCAGCAAGGCCGGCTCGTCCTCCAGGCTTTTATGGCACTGCCGATCCTTCCTTGCCGTGGGGCTGTGCCAGTCGAGCCCGCCTTTGCTGGTTGACGAGGGGCGAGGGAAGGGCCGGTCGAGACCAGCGGGCCACCATGGCGCTGGCAGGTGCCCTGGAGCGGCTGCAGGAGGAGGCCATCTGCCCCATCTGCCTGGAGTACATGAGCGAGCCGGTCAGCATCGACTGCGGCCACAACTTCTGCCGGGGCTGCATCGCCAAGCACTGCCAGGACAAAGGGCTGTGGGCCGACGGGCCCTTCTCCTGCCCGCAGTGCCGGGCCTCCTGCCACCGCAGCGGCTTCCGACCCAACCGGCAGCTGGCCAACATCGTGGAGAGCATCCGCCAGCTGGGGCTGCGGGGCGGCCTGGGGCCCGAGCTGGAGCCGGGGACCCCCCTGTGCCCCCAGCACGACGAGCGCCTGAAGCTGTTCTGCGAGGAGGACGAGGAGCCCATCTGCGTGGTGTGTCGGGAGTCCCTGCACCACCGCCCGCACACGGTTTACCCCATCGAGGAGGCGGCCCACGTCTACAAGGTAGGGGAGGGTGGGGGCCCCGGAGTCCCTGTCCTGCCCCGCGGCACTCTGGCATGGGGCTGTGCGGCCATCGGGACCCCAAAATGCCCCGTGGCACCGCTGGGAGAGCAGAAGAAGAAGGGGGTGCAGACAGTGACGGCCCCCCGCCCCCCCACCCCAGCCACCCTCACACCCCAGCCGCCCTCACAGCAGGGATAAGGCTGGACCGGCCTGAGCTTCCAAATTGTTGATGGACTCTGGCTCACCCAGTCCATCCGGCTCAGGGAGGCAGCCTGGCTCCCTGCCCATTCACAGCCCCTGGAGAAGCTGAGCCGTTGGGTCTCTGAGGACATTTTGCCTCGGTGGAGAAATGCTGGCAGCCAAACCTCACATCCCAGCTATGATCCTGACAGTGCCACCATTCACCCTTCACCGGCATTGAAAGAGGGCTGTCACTCTGGTCTCCAGAACCTTAATAGTGAGGAAAAACATAGAGGAAACCTGAGGAGCATGGGGAGGGTTAACGCTGCGAGTGAAGAGCACAGCTGCTTGGTCTGGGTGCCAGTGCTGGCACTGCCTGGCACCGGGTCAGTGTCTCCCCCCAGGCAGAGGGAACCCAGCCAACCTGCAGTGCTCAGCAGGTGCTGTTGGGATGAGCTGAGCCCATTTTTCCTCTTTCCAGGTCAAACTCCAGAAATCCTTGGAGAATCTTTCACAGGAAGTGGAGGAGGTGATGAAGCGTGAGTCAGCAGAAAGGATGAAAACCCAGGAGTGCAAGGCAGGTGCCTGTCTTAATTCTCAAAGAATGAGCTTCAGAGATATCAGGATTTAAAAAAAACCAACCAAACAAAACAACAGCCTGAATGGTCTTGTCTGGGGACACAGATTTATCATTGTCTCCAGGCTGTGTCCCCGTGTCCTGCTGTCACAAATAGGAGCAATGCTGGAAGCCAGGCTCAGTAACTGTGTGTGGCTCCATAGAAAGGTTTGCAAGGAGCAGCATGCCAGCTTCCCTGGAATCATGAGGACTTTGTGCTGGTTAAACAAGTAGACATGGGCTATTTTTTATTGCCTTTTGTTTTGCAACATGTGCTTGAGTTCCAAGCCAGGCGTGAGCTGTGTGGTAAGCTCTGCTCCACAGCAACAGGAACCAGAAGTGCTTTCATAAGAAAAAAAAACCTGAATTACTGCACCTCTGCCCAACACCAGTTCTGGGAGGAGCAGATGCCAGCAAACAGCTGCATTTCAAGTCCCTTGGGGTGAAAGCTGTAAAGTAAAAGTAACTGCAGAAAAGGAAATGAAACTGCTGGATGAGTTATCCAGCCCTGAATTTGAGATGATAGTTAATCAGCTCTGGCCGGGAAAACAGGTTTCTCTGAACTGCCCTAGTTTTTCGCTCAGTTCCTGCCTGTGGCAGTCCAGACAAGTGGTGGTGGGTTTTGAGGATGTCCCTATGAGCCCTCTGACCCATTGGGGCACAGGGACAGAGATTGTGAGAGCTGTGTCACTGTCCTTCCATCTGCCTGAGTCAAGGCTCAGGGCCATGACTCAGCTGCCTCCATCTTCCTCTGGTTGTGCTTTTATAGCAAAAAGATCAAAAAGTCCCATGTGTATGGTGGGGGGAAGAGGCTGTCCTTACCATGTCTTCATGACTCAGGTCCAAGGAATGCTGTACTTGGATGGGGAAAAAAAAAGTGGAGTTCAATTTCCTTTCCTTTATCTCTTTGTTCTGAGGTTTTGTGGCCCAGGCTCACCACAGAGTGTCTTTCTGCAGCTCCAGGTTTCCAGCCAGTTTTTAGGAATGAGGTGAAAAACCCCAAAGCACTGGCAGACTCTGCCAATTGCTGGCTCTTCACCTCTTCACCTGAGACCCAGGGAGTCTGGTGGGCTCTGCCTTTCTCTCCCTCCACAGCCCCTGGGGCTTCTTTACATGGCAGATAGAGACAGGACATGAGGGAACCATCTTAAGCTAAAAGAGGATAGATTTAGGTTAGATATGAGGAAGAAACTCCTCCCTGTGAGGGTGCTGAGGCCATGGCACAGGTTGCCCCAAGAAGCTTTGGCTGCCCCATCCCTGGAAGTGTCCAAGGCCAGGCTAGATTGGGCTTGGAGCAACCTGGTCTAATGGAAGGTGTTCCTGCCTGTGGCAGGGGATGGAAGTAGATGGTATTTAAGATCCCTTCCAACTGAAACCATTCCAGGAATTTATTATTTTTCCACCTCTTGCCCTTTACTGGGGATTTTTCCAGCATTGTCCACCTGTCCAAGTAGTTTATTAGCCTGGATTTGGCTGGAGGTATGAAGTTGTAATAAAAATCTACCCCGACACCTGAGGGCATCTCCTTGCAGCCCAACACATTCCAGACATCTGGGGTCCAGCTGAGCAGAAATGCCCCAGGCAAAGTCCTGCTGCTGATCAGCTGAGGATGTGGAGCGGGAACTCCAGTGGAAGCACAAGTTTGCCTCCAGCTGGTTTTTCAATTCATGCACTTATCACAAAAATGCAGTGTTTTCCCACAGCCTGATGCTGGGCATGGATGCTGGAGCACCCAGCTCCATCTCGGCTGCCTGGATGATGTTCACCCCATGAATCTTCTTATCCCAAGGAGACAGTAAAGAAAAAGCGGGAGAGGATTGTGAGTGAGTTTGGGAAGCTGCATCGGCTGCTGGCTGATGAGGAGAAGCTACTGCTCCAGAAGCTGGAGGAGGAAGAGAAACAGATTCTGCTGCTGATCAATGAAAACCTGGCCAGGCTGGTGGAGGAGAAGTGCTTGCTGGAGGAGCTGATCCTGGAGATAAAGGAGAAGAGCCAGCAGCCAGCTGATGGGCTGCTCAAGGTCAGGCTTTGCCACCAGCACCACTAAATCAGCCCTGGTGCCTTTGTCATCTGGGTGGGTGACTTGGCCCAGACAAACCAAGAGTCATTTTTGTCTTCTTCTAGGACATGAAAAGCATCCTGAGCAGGTGGGTGATTTTTTCCTGGTGGGTGCCATGATTATTCCTGGTAGGTACCCATGATTATTCCTGGCAGGTACCCGTGGTTATTCCTGGCAGGCACCGTGGTTGTTCCTCCTGCTGTCCTAGCTGCCTCCAGGCTTTGAGGCAGATGTTTGTGTCTGTTCCACAACAGCCACCCCATCCTCCCTGCCCAGCATCTGCTTTGGCCCACCTGGGGTAAACACAGGAGGGAGTGAGACAATCCCTCAGAGGTACCATCCACTTTTTCCAGGGGCTCATAGCCAAGGGCTTGTCTGGCTTGTGACATGTGAGCTGTGGAACGTGCTGCCCAGTGGTTTTGTTCCTTCCTTCCCCAGGCCTGGCACTGCTGCTCCCTGTATCATTTAACTCTGATCTCATTTGGATTGCCAATATGCAAGCAATTATCCCTAGTGCTCTTCCCAGCCAGAGCTCCAGGGAGATGATGGAACTATGGAGCCAACCAAAGGGCATTAACCCCACTCCCGGCCGTTGAGGGGCCATGGCACAGGCTCTGAGTACAGCCCATGGGCATCCCTCTCTTCTCAGGTGTGAAGGGATAAAGTTCCAATCTCCCAAGGCTGTGTCTGTGACCCTGAAGGAAAACTACAGCATTCCTGAGCGCTGCCTGGGCATGAGGGACATGCTGAAGAAGTTCAAAGGTGAGGGGGCAGCTCCTGACACATTTGGACTCTGCTTTCCTGCAGTACCCTGGGGCACAGGGGGGTTTTTCCAACAAGCTTTGTCCAGCTGCTCCCAGCTTGTGCACTGATGAGTTCAGGCTGGTTCCATGGTGGGAAGACCTTTGTTGTGGTTTTGGATGGATAGTGAGGGAACCCTGAAGGCCAGGGTATTCCTCAGGGGTTACAAGCACCATGTTGTCCATGACCTCTTGCTTTCTTAAGCTGTGGAACTGCCCTCATTCTGCCCTGGCTCTGCAGCCTGACACCAAATACGTTGATGCGGCTGATTTTCTGTATTGCACTTCCCCACTGCCAGGCAGAGCTGGGAGCAACGCAAAACCACGAGCAAATAATTGCAGGGTGTGGGATAGTTTGGGAGAGCCCAGCACCCGGGTCACAGCCTTGTCCATCTTCCGCCCTTCTCTCTCCCCAGTGGATGTGATTCTGGACCCAGAGACAGCGCACCCGGACCTGGCTGTGTCCGAGGACCGCAAGAGCGTCCGGCGTGGGAGCAAGAAGCTGCTTCTGTCCCTCTTTGACAACGCCAAGAGGTTCAGCACCACCCCGGTGGTGCTGGGCAGCCCGGGCTTCTTCTCGGGCCGCCACTACTGGGAGGTGCAGGTGGGAGACAAGCCCGAGTGGGGCCTGGGGCTGTGCCGGGAGGCTGCCGGCCGGAAAGGCTCTGTCCTCTTCTCCCCCAATAACGGCTACTGGGTGCTGCGGCTGCAGAGCGGGGGCACCTACGAGGCCCTGACCGTCCCTGTCTCCCCCCTGAGCCTGAGCGTGAGGCCCCGGCGCGTCGGGATCTTCCTGGACTACGAGGCGGGGGAGATCTCCTTCTACAACGTCAGCGACCGCTCTCACATTTACACCTTCACCGACAAGTTCTCAGGCAATCTCCGGCCTCTCTTCTTCCTGGGTGCCTTTCTGGGGGGCAGAAATGCAGAACCCTTGGTGATCTCCTGGGTCAGGGACCCACAGGGGACCGGATGCATCATCCTGTGACAGTGGCTGCCCTGGTTTGTCACTGGTGGGGAGTGACCTAGGAACCCAACCAGCTTCTCCTCGTGAGTGGGGTAGCACCAGGGAAAAACCTCAGTGCCCTGGTGAGTGTTCTGGCAGGATTCTCACATGGTGTTGGCTGCTGGGGTGGCCTGCCACGTGTAACACTCACTGTGTGCCATGTGTTGGGAAGGCGCTTTGCAGCAGGGATGTGCCATAACCTTCTGTGCCAGTAGTGGGGACAGGGGAGTCCCCTGATCACTGATGCCCTTGATGCTTATCTCACAGGCTGCTGAAGCAGGGTGTGTGCTCAGCCTGCCATGTACTGCTGACTTTGATGTGAATTGTACTGGAATAAGGCAATAAAGGCTTGATTTGGGGAGACTTGTGTGGTTAATGGTGTGGGTTTGTAGTGCTGCAACTCCAAAATATCTCAGAAGGCAAAGGGTGCTGCTGTTCCTGGTCTTCTCCAGCCCAGAGAGGGTCCTTGAGAGATCCTACTGTGGCATCTGTGGGACACAGCAGCACTCTCCAGGCAGGGATTTGGGAGCGGCAGCTGCCTGTCTGGTGGCTTCACCCCAGCCTTGTGGTGCTGGGGCCTGTGGTGAACAGAGGATGTCTGTGTGGGTGTGGGTGGTCTCTGGGCTGCTGTCTCTGGTCCCCTGGTCAGGAGACCCCTTCCAGGTCTGTCAGCTCCAGCCTCTCCACCCCGCCTCAAGGCCCCGTGGGTGGGAAGCCTCCAAATGTGGGGAGCTGCCCACCACAGGGCAGGGGTACTTCAGGGCTGCAAGACCCAGGGAAAGAAAAATAGCCCAAACTCTCCAATGTTCACCTTTGGTCTGTCCATCACCTGGGACATCCCTTCTCCTTCAGGCTGTCTTGCTGCCCCAAGGCTCTTGCCTTGAATGGGCTGCCAGTGTGTCACTGGAGGAAAAGCTCATCTGAACCTGAGTGGGGCTCTTTGCACAGAGCCAGGAGGCAGGAGACACTGCCCTGGGTGCATGGAACACTGCCCCATGGCACATGGGGTGCAAGCAGTGCCACCAGCCCTGGACTACCGGCTGGAGTGGCTGTGCATCACGTCCTTCAGACAGAAATCAAGAAGCTGCTCAATTGGAAGTCTGATTCAAGGAAATAAAGTGAGATTTGGTAAAACACAGTCTGAAATGCTCAGCACAATTTATCATAGAGTCCCAGACTGGTTTGGGTTGGAAGAGACCTTAAAGTTCATGTTTTTCCACCCCTTGCCATGGGCAGCAGCACCTTCCACTACCCCAGGCTGCTCTAAGCCCTCTCCAACCTGGCCTTGGGCACTTCCAGGGATCCAGGGGCAGCCACAGCTTCTCTGAGCAACCTATGCCAGGACCTCCCCACCCTCACAGAGAAGAATTCCCTTCCAATATCCCATCCATCTCTGCCCTCTGGCAGTGGGAAGCCATTCCCCCTTGTCTTGTCACTCCAGGCCCTTGTAAATTGTCTCTCTCCAATTCTCTGGGGATGTCCTGGATGATGCTTTAGGAGCCTTCTAGTGAAAATTAGCTTGACTGGAAGAGCAGTTCTTCTTGGCTGAGTTTTGCTGTCTTTTTGGGAGTCCCACACTCCTTCAGCATCTTTCTTTTGGAGACTGCACAACAGAGAGAACAGACTAGTGAGACAAGCTCAGTCACAGCTTTGCCACATCCCAGGAAGGAGAAGGGTGATAAGTCTCAGTGGATCCTGCAGTGCCTTTACACCCTGGAGATGTTACATACAGATTGTGATCTTGCATCCACTCTGTGGAGAGGGAGTTTATGGAGCCTGAGGAGATAAGAAAGGACGTGAACTTTGAGGCCTTGATAAAGGGCTGAAGCAGAGGCAGTTGGTGGAGGGAGTGGTGAGGACAGCCACAGAAACCTGTTGTGCAGGAAAGGAACCAGGGTAAATGTCACTGAACCAGGGGTAGGAGGAGGTGATGGAATAGAAACTGTCTAGAGCAACCAGATCTTGGCAGGTGACAGACAAGTGTCACTTGTTGCTGGAGGGGTAAAGTGTTTCCAGAAGAAGCAGAAGGAAGTGCAACAATTCAGAGATCTTTCAAGTAGAGGAAGAAATGAATGAGCAGAAAGGATGTGAACTCACCCCAATGAAGCATCCAAAGTGTTCCTAGAAATCATGAATCTGCCTGCCCTGGGAAGGACAGTGGAAGTCAAATGTATGAGATAGTTCTGGGTAGGCTCTCAGATTTTCCATCTGGTGGACTCTGCATCACCTGCTACTAAGGAACTGCTTGAGGCAGATACTAGTCTGCCCTCTGATGCCCAAACTGGTTGGCAATAGGAGGCTGGAGAGCAGCTGGGAGCACTGGGACCTGGTTTTGGGAGCTCCCTGCTGCCTTGAAACCGACCCTGGGGTGATTTGCAAGCAGGATTTCTCTCTAAGCCATGGCAAGTGGAGTTTGTCCCTGTCCTTGGTGGCAATGCATTGATGTCTGGCTCTGGCCTCCACACAGACCCTGTCCTGCAAGGACCAAATCCTGCTCAGCCTCATCCAGAGGGAATGGCTGCACAGCACAGCAAAGAATCATAGAATCATAGAATTGTTCAGGTTGGAAAACACCTCTAAGGTCATCGAGTCCAACTATTACCCCCACCAAGGACTGTTCTGCTCAAGGGATGGGGTTTGGCTGAAGGCAGGAATCCCTTGAGATACCTCGTCAGGAAGAGGGACCATGGACTATGAGGGTGTTACTGTTTTTCTGGTTTTTCTGATGTTAAAGTAACATTTTGAGGTGTTGGCTCCTGGGGCAGCTTGCTCACTCCAAGGCACTGGCAGTGTCCCCTGGTAAGATTCAGCACAGTTAACAGACCTGCAGCTTTAGAAATGTGCTTTCTCAAAATGTTGCATCTTTCCCTTCTAGAAAGAAAATGCTTCATCATCTCAGGGGGATGTGAGTCATCATCCATGTCTTTCTAAGAACTCAGCAGAAATGTTCTTTTGGGTCCTCATGGCCACTCCTGCCTTTCGTTGGCCCTCACGGGGAAGGCAACAGCCAGGCACAACTTCTGTAATACTTCTGTGCCTTCCTTAGGCCTGGAAGTCTGAGATATCTCACCACTTTAGGAAAACTACTACTTTTGTGTGCAGCATACAAACACATCCCCTTTTACATTATATGTCCGGATTCTGGCCCCTCAGAAGTGACATACCCCCTGCTCATGGTGTCTCTGGGAAGAGCAGTTCTGCATGCAGGACTGAGCCTCCCCTCCCTGTGGCAAACCAGGGCCCTGGGATGGGGAGGAGGGCATGGAATTGTCACTTCTGGGTGCACAAACATTTTGCCTTCAGTGTATCTAATTCCTCTTTGAAAAGTGGAGATGTAAAAGCTCAGACCATGAACCTTGACTGGCTTCAATCCACATCCCCATCAGCACAGCCCTGCTCCTCCTTGAGGAGGACTCTCACCTCCTGTGAGATGCTGGACTTCAGCCTCTGACTCCTCTGGCATTTGATGTGCCTCAAAATGCCTACAGACACACTAGAGTGACGTAAAGAGCAAATATGGAGACATACATATATTATAATAATGATATACTTATCATAGTAATGATTGAATTTTTGTTCACAGCCACGCTTGCCCAGGACTTTCATCAAAATAAAAATAAAGTAAAAAAATAACCAAACAAACCAACCCCCCCCCCAAACCAAAAAAGATATTATTTTTATATACATAGCACAAAACATTCAGTAAATACCACACTCTGGTTTCAGGATGAGTAGTTTACAAATTCCAAAACCCTTGACAGCATTGTTCTTGTTTTAATCTGAATCCAGAGAAAAATCCCCAGAAAACCACCCTCCTCTTGGTCCCAGCCTCACTTTTCATCTGTTGCCTCGAGCTTAAGGATCCCTTCCAGTTCAGCATATTCTGTGATTCTAATGTCCATCTGCTTGAGCACCCCATGAGGCTGTTTATGGGAGGGATGAGCACCACAGTTAGCCCAGAGCCCTGGGCATGAGCTTCCCTAGCGAGAAAAAACTCATTACCATGAGGGTGGGGAGGCCCTGGCACGGGGTACCCAGAGCAGCTGTGGCTGCCCCAGCCCCAGAAATGTCCAAGGCCAGGTTGGACAGGGCTTGGAGACACCTGGGATAGTGGAAGGTGTCCCTGCCCATGGCAGGGGGTGGAACAGAATGAGCTTTGAGGTCCCTTTGAACCGAAACCATTCCATGATTTTATGATTCCATGACTCTGTGACTCAAGGATTGCACAGTGTGAGGGTCTCCTTGCATCCTTCAGCTCTAGCAGCAAAATCCGTCTCAAACAGCTGCACCAACCACAAATACACCCAGTGCTCGGGGCAGGGTGATCCCTGGGTGAGGATTTGAGCTGATGATGCCACGGGTACTGCAGCTCCTGCCTGCTCTGGGCCACTCCTCATCCTCTGCAGAACGTGCTCAGCTCTCACCTCGCTGCCGGGGGTACGGAGTTAGAGCTCCTCCCTGGCTCCTCTGAGCTGTCACACGTAGGTGGGTGCGAGCTCAAGAAAGACATGAGTAATTCGGGGCTGCTGCAGGCTCCGGGAATAGCTGAGGTACCGGGGGAGGGGGCGGCTGTGGGCGGCAGGAACGCGCCCCGGGTGCTTGGGGACGGGGCGCAAGGGGCTGCTTGCCGCGGGCTCCAGCAGCGCCCGGGCTGGGTGATGCTCCCTGCATGACCCTGTGCCTTTCCACAAGAAACCCTGAGGCTGTGGGAGTGCTGGCGGTGCCACAGGGGCAGGCGGGGCTTGTATCCAAGAGGGACTGCGGAGGCTCGGGTGATTTTGGGATAATCCCATCACAGGTCTTCACCCTCCTGTCTCCTGCTCCTGCTGTTCCCTGGAGTGAGGGCAGCTCTGGGCACTGGGCTTTGTGCCAGTCTCAGTCCTGAGAGTGAATCTATCGAGCAGCACCCAGGGTGGCTGGTACCGAGTGGCCAAGATGTTTTCCTGGCCTTGATGAGCCCTCCTTCTGGAGTTGGCCCTGGGGTGTACAGGGTCTGGTGAGTCCAGGCTTTCACCAAAGCCACCACCTTCCCATGCGGGTGGCGATATACATCTGAACCTCCCAGCCGTGGGCTCCCTCCCCTCCCAGCAGTGTCTCAAGGAAGGGGGCTCTGGTGCTGCTCTCTACCTCACTCCACTCCTTCTAGCGTGCTATTTTAAACTGGATGCAGTCAGCACGGGGGTGGGATGACTGATGGGATCCACAGGGCCCCATGGGCTGAGGAGCTGGGGGCTGTAGTTCCCCAAGAGAGGAGCGATGTGTTCCTTCCTCCCCCAGACACACCCACCACCCCCTGATCCCTCCCAGCCCCACCTGAGCCTCCTCTCCCTGCTCACCATCCACCCTCTGTGTCTGCTCAAGGTCACCCCTCCCCAGGGCCACCTCCTGCTCTGCTCCTCTGTGTCTCTCTGGTGTTTATGTTTGAAATCCCAAACCCAGTATGGAAATGCAATGGGGTGAGCTGAGCATTTGTCCGTGGATGGCACCAGAGACCCAGGCAGGAGGAACCAAATCCTTCTTGCTGATCCAACAGAGCCTGTCTAGAGCTGATCAGAGCATCCCAAATACCATCAGTGGTGTGGGAGATGCCATCAGGGATGTGGGAAATACCTTCACTAAGGTGGGTTCCATCTCCGTCAGCTCCAGGGGGGACCAGGGGAGATGTTTCCTTGCAGGGGCAGGTCCTGCCCTGGGCTGGGGTCTGTCATGGTCATCTCTGGACAGGCACCTCCAGAGATGAGCAGGTTTTGGAGTCAAGGTATTACTGAGAGGGAATATCTGCTAAGCTTCATGTCCCAGCTAAATGAGAGCTTAATGAAATAATTCTAGAATTCTTGTAGTGAAACGTATTTTTTCCACCCTCAGCTCTGGAAATAGCTGATCCATTTTAGCTGTAGCTCTCAGAAAGCTTTCCCTAGAACAGCCAATGTGTTAAATTTCAGCCCCTAAAGGTAATATTTTGATTGACTATAATGGGGCCAGCAGCAGAATTTAATGAGCTTCCAATTATCATAATGAATGGAGATTAAATACCTTATAAAAAGCTTGAGACAAGTTACCTGAATGTAATCCCTGCCCTTCTCATGACTCCTCCTTCATGGCTTTTCCTGTTATTATTTTGCAAAACAGGATGCTCAGACATGGAAAGCTTGTAGGAGTTTTGACAGGGTGGAAAAGGAAATAAAGAACTTGTCACTATTTTAATTTCAGCCATTGCCATCCCAAAGGATTGTAACAGAGGCAAACACAGAAGGTTATTACTACAAAAATATTTATTTATTGACATCTGAATTGCATTTTATATCAAAAATACAGTTACTTAAATACAAAAGATATAACCCGAGTCTACAGGTTAAAAAAAAAAGTATATATGTAAAATAAAATAAAATAATTTTTTATCTCAAAGTTATTGCACCTGATCCCTCCCCTATAAAAAAATTAAATAGCACAACATTAAGTTGGATTTGGGAATGTTTTCAGTTTCTCTGCTAGCTCTAAATGACATTGAAGCACTTTCAATGGACCCCAGCTGGTCATGCTCGTCCATCCCAGCAGCTGGGGACATGGAGCAGCTGTATCTGTCTAGAACCTCAGTCCAGCTCCAGCTCATTCACGTACTGCTGGACCCAGTCCTCCGTGGGGTTGGCACAGACTTCCCGGCCCTTCCTGGTGATAAACCTGTGGGGTGCAAGGAGGTCAGTTTTTGGTGGGAGAGCACTGAATGGAGAATCACAGAATCATGGAATTGTGGAATGGTTTGGGTTGGAAGGCACCATGGACAGGGACACCTTCCACTAGACCAGGGTTTTTCAAGCCCCATCCAACCTGGCCATGGACACTTCCAGGGCTGGGACAAGAGCCTTGCTCAAGCCCAGTCTCTCCCAAGGGTGAGCAGCTCCATGCCTTGCTCATCCCATCCAGCAGCCACCAGTTTTATCTGGTGGCAAAGGGGTAGAGCAGGAGCAGCGTGTGGCTTCTGTGCTCCAAGCATCACCTTGTACCTCTTCCTTGTGTAGAAGGCTGTCTACCCCAGCCTTCCTTCCCTGTCTTTGGAAAAGGGGCTTTTCCCACCCTGGCTCCTCAGCCCAAAGCCACCCCTGCCCCAGAGGAGGGACTTACACGACAGCAGGCTGGGAGCACTGGCTGTTGGTTTCGTAGTAATCCTTCACAAAGCTGCGGGGCAGCTGCCGGGAGATGTAGGAGAAGCAGCAGGAGGTTGGTGGGTCTGAGCCAACTGTGAAGGGCAAAGACAGTCATGAGCAGTGGTAAGGGATAGGGAACACGGCAGGGACCTGGGATCACCCTTCCCTAGGTCTAGGGAGCAGGGATGATGGGGGAGAGATGAGATGGGGTCTTTTTTCCTCTTCCTTCAGTTGTTTCCCCGTTGGGCTCACTCTGAGCTGGCATTGACACAGTTCATGCCACCAGGCAACATCTCCCAGCCCAAACCTGGCCAGCCCTAGCCTTCCTCAGGGTGCCCACATTTGACCTCTGTAGCAGGGGTGGGGGGCATGGTTGTGCTTTTACCCTAAAAAAGGTAAAAAACCTTTAGTTTTTATGCTAATGTTCTTTGAGCTGTGCCTGTCTCACAGCCCTGGAGCACCTGCCAAAAGATGGTGGGACATAGGGAGGGACTCAGAGTGGAAGTGCTGCCAGAAGGGGCTGTCCCATCAGTGCCGTCTCTCCTGTCCCCACTTAGGAAGGGTGGGGAGAGCCTGGACTTACGTGGAGCAGCAGAGGTCTGGCAGTAGAAGGCAGCGATGAGGATGGCGAGGGCAGCCACAGACACCTTCATGTTGGTGGAGAAGTGGTGGCTGGAGCTGGAGCAGGCAAGGGTAGCTTGGAAGCCTCTTTGCTGTCTGATGCTGAGACCTCAGCAGCCCCTCAATTTATGGGGTGAGAGGTCTGTGCAGTGGCTTGCGTAGGCATGGTGGAATTTCCACCAGAGTCCACTTGTGGTGCAGTCTTGTGATGGAACAGAGCAGCCCCAGCCCCGGAAGAGTGAAGCTCCCTGCTCTATTCAGTGACTCCCCAGTGACACAGGATATGAAACAGTCACTGTGGCTATTTCTGCTTCTCTCATGTTTCTCTTAGTAAGAAGTTCCTCTGTGGAGGTTCCTGCATTTGTTAAGTCCCCTGTTACCCAACCTTCCCGGCTGGGAGAGTGTATCCATGCAAGAGCTGTGCTGGAGGGCCCAGGAGCATCAGTGGGATGAGGCTAGTTAGGGAAAAAGAGACTGAAGTCTCCTTTACCATAGACTTCTCCCCTCCCATATCGTGCTGCCCCAGGAGCAGGAGGTGGGAGCTGTCACTGGTGTCCTGCATGTTCCCCATGGTTGGAGGTGCCTCAGGGCATGTCCTGCAGCTGTGACAGCACTGCAGGCACTGGCATAGGTAGTGATGGGCATGAAAGAGGAGTGAGAAGTGGTAACACTCAAGTTTCCTCCTCAGTTTAAGGGAAAGTAGAGCTGAGATGGGCTACTTGTTATCTCCTGGAACTGCCTGATGCCCTCCAGGTCCTATAAGGAGACATTAAATTACAATTTAATAATACATTTTTTTTTTATACAGATTATACAGTTACATTTCAAGGGCTACTAATAGTCTGGGCATGGGGATGCAGAGAGCTGCAAGAAGTGTGGAGATTGGTAACCCTGAAGTCGAGGCAGAAGGAGTTCCAGGAACAGGGTGAGGAAGGAAACAGTGATTCTGAAAATGAGGAGCAGATTAACTGTGGGGTGAGAGCATGGGCAGAAACTGGGATATTGGAAAGAAAATGGTATCCTGTCTCTTTGATGAGAGAAAATGACCACAGCCTGGGGAAGTGGTACAGTGTATGGGAGAGAGTAAGAGCTCTGTGAAGGCTGGGCAAGGGCTGAGACAGGGATGGGTCATTGGGAAGAAGCCATCAGCCTCCACAGAGAGCCATGGAGGTCTGACAGACTCCCTGAGGAGGAGAGGGACAGCCAGGCAGAGGGGTAACGAGTGCTTTAGGAAGAGCTGAGGGCTGTCCAGCTGTAGTGAGATGTTTCTAGAAGGATATCTGTTCTCTACAGAAAAGCAGATATTCCAGGTGACAGTCTCCATTTCGTTATTTTCAAGACATCATGGAGTGGTGATGTCCTGATAGACACTTCCTGAATACCAGTGGAAGACTTACAATGTAAAGTGGAGCAACCGAACCTCACCCGGCACCTCTGCACTCCCCCCAGCAGCACTGGGTACTGACTCATCCTGTTTCTTTTTGAGGTTTCCAGCTACTGCCCCAGGAACCTTCTGTAAACAACCTGGTGTTTTCCCAATGTCCTTCAGCCCTCCACCAGCCATGCTGGCTTAGGTCCATGCTCCACGTGGGCAGCAAGGGCTCCAGAGGACAAGGCACAGGAGAAGCCCCAGACTTGCTGCTGGGAGCTGTGGTGGTGTCTCTCACCCAGGTTGGGGAGGGCAGATCTACCCCACGGAGCAAATATGGCTCTCGCCAAGCTGAGCATCCCCTTCCACGGCTGATCTGGCCCGTTTCCATCTTTCCCTTTGCAGAGAGGCACCTTGCAGGCTCACTCATCAGTCCAGATCCCATTGCCTCTCTCTGTTTGTCATCTTGCTTGTCCCCAAATATCCTGGGAGCATGAGGAGAGAGCCTGCCTCCACATGCAGGGCGCCCAGCCAGGCAGGAGGTGGGAACCTGGCGTTCCAACCGACGCCAGCTGGGCTGGGAGGGAGGGAGCATCAGCTCACTTGAATCCTGTCTGGTTGCTCAGGGAATATAGCTTGTGCATGGATGTAGGAGTGTGGTTTGCCTCTGAGCTGTCCCTTCTGACCGTGCCTTCAAGCATCCGTGGGTTACGCCTGGAGATCCGGCACCTGCAGCTCCTGCCCTGCTCCGGAGGAACGCGGTACCACAGTGCAGAGAAATGCTCTGCTGAAAGATGATTTTCATGAAAACAGAAGAATTAGTTTGGGATCTGCTTTGATTACTCAAATGTTTTCAGTGAGAGATTTTTCCTTTCAGGCAGCTGGACACCTCTGTGCCTTAATCCCTTTGTCAGCAAGCACATGCCAAAGTAGTTTGGACTCTCAGGGACTATTTTGAAATTAATAAAAGCAAAAATTTCCTGAGTCAGTTTAGGATCAGTTTAGTTTAGGTAATGTGTGTTACAGGGGACTGGTAAGGGCTGAAACTTTTCTACTGCTGAGAGCCAAAAATAAGCCCAAAGCCAAGTTTCTTGGTTTTAGGAATCTAATTCTTCCTTAGAAATCTGACAAAAGATCCTGCTCTGCCAGCTCGTGGCCAGCTGGAGGAGGTGGGACATTACAGTCATGCCAGTGATGCCCTGGGATGTTGCAACATGCTCCTGAAAAAATGTTTTCTTACCCACTTCCCACATTCCAGGGATGACGAAAAGAGAAAGTCATCTCTTCCAGCTCTTCCTCCTTTCAGGAAGGAAAGTTGAATTTGTTTCAGATGAGGAACCATCTTCCCTGGGATGTGCCTTGAGACATTGAAGATGGCCACAGAAGAGTGGGAAAAGTGGGAAAAGTGGGCTGGAGCATCTCTGGGGGGATTAATTTAATTACACAGCAGAGTGGTGGTGTAAGAAGGAAGTTTTCTCGTCAGGAGGTTTCAGAATTCCTGACCCAGGAAGCAGAACTTGGAGTCAGTGGAATTTGCTGTTTGAAGGAGCCTGGCTGATGTTGCCCTGTTTTACATAGAGGGATATAATTGAGGTTTTCTACAAGTCCCCCAAAAAATCCCAGGAGAAAGTGCTAAGTAAAGCAAATGCCCAAAATAAGTTTCATGACAGTAGAAATAGGGAAATTCTCAGTCTTGAATGAAAGGGGAACCTGGAAAAAAATGGTGAGACTGGCTGATGTAAGTTGCTATTTATAGCAGGGTTTAATGCTGAGGAATTGGGATTCACTCAGAAAAGGAAGCAATTAAAGATGCCCTGAGTTCAGAAATTGCCCCTAAGCCAGGATGCACCAACCCCTGCAGCAGCTTCATCCTGCCCTGCTCCAGCTCCAGCACCAGCACCATGGAGTGTCCATCAGTGTCCAGAAATATCACCCCCACCATTCTTGACATTGCTGGAGAAATGCTGGAATTTTTTTAGATGATGTCACATCCTGGAACTGACTCCAGTAAGAAACTTGTGCCTGTGGGAGTGACTGGGGACCATCTGTCTCCAGCGTGGTGGGTCCAGGGGCAAGCACAGCCACCTTGGCTGGTCACCTCCAGCTGGTTCACAGAAAACCCTTTGTGTTTCCCCGAAGTCATGTCAGCACAGGAAGCTGGTCATAGCTGATAAGAAATGTGTATCTTGCTAAAGGTCCCATCCTGCTCCAGCAAAGGCATTTTAAAAAAGAAAATATTCCAGGAAATGCTCTACTTTCTAATGGCTGATGCCTCAGATTTTTCCTGGCCTTTCTTTTGAAGCAGAGCAAACCAAAGAGGATGAAGTGTACAGTATTTCAAAGCAAATTGAAGTGAAATAAAAAAGCCTCTTTGTTCCACATCCCTCTCCATTCTTGGTATGAAAAGAAAGAAACAGGGAGGGAAAACCTGAGTTTTTGCAATTTTTTGAGCCTTAGGGGGTTGACTGTGGGGCTGCGCCCCTGGTTCACCCTGACTGCTGGCTCCAAGGCCTAGGACATAACCAACCCACCCCCTTCAGCATCCCTCAAACCCCAAATATCTGGGAGGACCAGACAAAGTGTCTCTGCTGGGGCTGCATCCCCTGCCCACCTCACTCAGATTGTTGTTGAGTCCCCCAGCAAGAGCAAGGAGGACCAGGCTGAAAATTCAGGGCTCCGCTGGGATGGAAACTAGAAAAGGGTAGAGTTAGAATGGATATGAGGAAGGAATTGTTCCCTGGGAGGGTGGGCAGGCCCTGGCACAGGGTGCCCAGAGCAGCTGTGGCTGCCCCTGGATCCCTGGCAGTGCCCAAGGTCAGGTTGGACAGGGCTTGGAGCAGCCTGGGACAGTGGAAGGGATCCCTGTCCATGGCAGGGGGCAGGTGGAACAAGGTGGTCTTTAAGTTCCCTTCCAATTCAAACCACTCTTTGATTCTATGACTGCATGAATACCAAACCCACATTTAATGAATCCAGTGGGCCTTGCCTGCTTGTTGTAATCAAGGAAGAATAAAAATAAATAAGACACAAAGAGTTTTCATTTTCAGTGGTGCTCCTGCTGTGCAGCTTTCTAGGCTTTTTTGGGTGGGATGGGTGGAGGTGGCCCCAGGGACGTCTGGCTGACCCCCACAGTTAAAACCACAACCTCCCCTGAGAGCAGGGATAACCTTTAAACTTGTGTCAGGGCCACTGCCACAGCTGGAGGACTTCCCTAATCATAGAATCATGGAATCATTTAGGCTGGAAAAGCCCTCTGAGGTCATTGAGTCCAACCATCCTCCAAGCATTACCAGGGCCACCACTAACTCAGGTCCCCAAGTGCCACATCCACACATCTATTAAACCCTTCAAGGGATGGGGACTGATGGCCCCCAGATGCCCTTGCCCAGTGCTGACCCCTCTCTGCAGGGTCCTGGCAGGGCTGTGCCACTGCTGGGAGGCTGGAGCCCCAACGGGAGGTGTGAGCCCCAGTCCCACAGCGAGCTGTGAGCTCTGCAGCTGTGGTTGTGCACTGGTACTGGACTCATGATTCATTCAAAGCTGTAAAACCACTTCCCACATGTGGGGCTGTTTGGAGGATGGGGTGCTTGGCAGCGTTTCTCTGAAGTGCAGGTTCTGTCCCCTGTAATGTGGAGGGTTTTGCCACCCCAGATGGATTTGTGCCCTTCAAAGGGGATATTGTCTGGCTGCCCCAGCTAGCTCAGGCTGTGCCTGGCACCCACATCCCCTGGGAGAGAGAGACAGCTCGGAAAGCTTTGGCACTGCTCACTCCTGCATCCCTACATGGCCTTGCAGCCTCCCCCTGTGGGTCCCTGCATCGTTCCACAGCCCCCACAGCCTCTCTTGCATCCCCCCACTGCCTGCAGAGGCACAGCATCCCCATCCCTCCATCACCCCAGGGTTCCTGCATCCCCTGGGGACCGTGCAGGGATGTACAGCCACACGTTGGGACTTGCTGGGGTCAGTTTGTGAGTGGGAGTAGTGGGACCTGGGCTCGGTCAGGGATCACCTGAGGGCAGTGCTGTGACCTCCAGAGCACCTCACCTCTGCCCCAGGTGAAGCCCCCAGCATCTCCCAAATGGATCATCCCACTCCTCAGACCTTGCATCCACTTGCAGACTTATGGAAAGAGGAGAAACGGCTCCAGGAAATAACAGGGATGGAATAATATTCCTTCCTATGCTCCAAGGTCCTTCAGTGCCAAGGCTGGGATAGTGCAGCCCCTATGGGTGAGCTGTGCCCCAGGGGGAGGCTGACAAAGTCCCCCACCAGCCTGGGGACAGCCCTCACCATCACCCATGGGCAAAGTACCCCCATTCCCCTGACCTGGGTTCTTGGCTTTCCTCTGTCTCTAGGAGGGGGCAGGATTTCAGGGGAGCTTGAAGGAGTTTGAAAGCTTCTGGGCTAACCCTTGTAACTGTTTATATCCCAGGGGTGAAGAGTCATCAGCCCCCTAACATCCCTCCCTACACTCTTCTCCCATGAATAATTTTAGCTTTCTATTTCTCCCCTTCCTGTACCAAAACAAACCTCATACCCCAGTCGGGTGAGGCTAAAGTGGTAAAGAATGGCTTGTTTCCAGGAATAATAAAGGAAGCTTGAGAGAGGTCAGCTCATAAACATTTAAACTGCAGGAACTGCAATAGCAGAGGGCTCTGAGATTTGCCAGAGATGCGAAAACCAGTGGACAGAAGCAGAAAACTTAAACCAGAAACTGGCCCCGGGGGTCGGCAGGGGCGCCTCGTTGGGGGTTGTCAGAACTCCAGGGGCAGCAGCCAGTGACTCAAAGCTGAGCCCTGCGGGCGGGGGCGAGGTGTCTGTGACCGGGAGGAGCTGCCTCCCCTTTCCAGGAGGCTTCCCGGCATTCTGGGGGAAACAACAGCCCAGCTGACAAAGCAGCTCTGTGGGCACCCACTGGTGACACAGCCAAGGGGCTGCAGCTGCAGCAGCTCTTGGCAGCACCCCCTCCTTCAGCTCCTCACATTCAGTTATGCTTTCTTTCCTTACGCTGACCGTCTCGGAGCTTCCAGCTGAAAGACAGAGCTGCAGTTCACAGCCACCACACCTCCCCACATCCTCCTGTGCCCCGTGCACATCATCAGCCTCGTGGTTTGTGCCTTGCAGGCACGACTGGTGAGCAGAAGGTGCGAAGTTCCCATGAGCAAAGCTGTCACCTGCTGGTGCCAGCCACAGGGTGCCTTCCTGCAGCCCAAGCCTGTCACTGCTGCGTGCAGCGCTGGCGTTCGTCACACTCACATGTGAGTTGCAAGAACAGAGGAACATAAAACTCCCACTCATTGGTTTCTGAATGAATTATTTCTGTGGCAAAAAGCCATAATTTGGTTTTTCAGCAGCAATTCAACCACAAGCTAGAGCCACTTCTTGTTCTGCGCTGAGCTGATCACACTTAGCAAGAAAACAAAGAGCTGATCCTGCCAGAGCTTGCTTCTGACAAAATCCACCACCTTCCCTGATATCTATGTCAGGACATACGGGGTCTTTGTTCCCTCTAAAAGGACACCCTTGGCCACGCTGGTGAGGTCTCTGCCCAGAAGAGGATGAGCCACAGCTGGCAGTACCAGAGGTGTAATGCAGGACAAGACCACGAGGAAAAGGAGGAATGCAAAACAAATCTTCCCCATGGGTTAAGTGTGGGAAGGAGCAGACCAGTCTAAGGAGCCTCCAAACGTCTCCTTTTAGTCCCTGCCAGGGACAAGCCAGCTGGTGAAGGACAGTGCCTCCATTGCCCTCATATACAGCTCCAGGGTAGCCATGCAGGGGGTTTAGAGTTCTGGGAGAGAAAATCCAGGCTCAGGAACATAACCAGAGACCTGAGCATCCTCTCTGCAGTGGAGGGGTCTTTGACTGCATGCCCAGAATGTGACAGGACACCAGGAAGCCCAGGTCATCCCTCTCCCTGCTCCCCAAGGAGCTGCCCAGAGTTGCTGGCCTGCTGAGACTTGAAGGTCTCTCCCATGTCAGGCAGGTTGTCCCCCGCTTTCATCTCATCTCTTCAGCCAGAAAATCCATCTTCTACCCAAGGCATCTCTTGGAGGGAGGGGCTGAGGCTGGCAAAATGTCTCAGGTGTGGCAAACCCCTTCTGCTAGAGAACTCCCTGCTCCTGGGTGAGATCCTGTCCTTTGGGATGCCTGTGGCTGCTATGGGCAAACTGGTGAAGGTGGATTAGTGAAACAGCAGAGAGAGGCTGAGCATGGGCTGGACACTGTGCTTGGAGGGTTGTGCTCTGTGGCACAAAGTCCAGCTGGAGGCCAGTCAGCAGCAGGGAAACCCAGGGATCAATACTGGGTTAATGTGTTTATGTCCTGGCTGATGGGAAAAAGGTCACCCTCAGCGAGCTGGCAGGTGACACAAAGCTGGGAGGAGGGCTTGTCACACTAGAGGTACATGCTGCCATCAAAGAATCATGGAATGTATTGGGATCAAAAAGACCTTAAAACCCATCCAGGTCTGACCCCCTTCCATGTGCAGGGACACCTTCCACTGTCCCAGGCTGCTCCAAGCCCTGTCCAACCTGGCCTTGGACATTGCCAGGGAGGGAGCAGCCACAGCTTCTCTGGGCAACCTGTTTCAGGGCCTCACTACCCTCACAGAGAAGAATTTCCTGCTAGTATTTAATATTAATCTCCTTTTTATTGGAAACGTGCTGCTGTGGAGTCTGATGAGAGATATCCAGAGACCGGGGTGCTCTTAAGACACGTGGTTTATTGGCTGTGGGAAAGCAACTTAACTAGCACTCAGGGAAGGGAAGGGAGCAGCAGCAGGAGAAGGTCCAAGGGTCTAAGAGGGCAGGGGAGCAAGAGTGCAAGAGAGGGAATTTCCTGTTACATCACATTTTATCCTCTTCTATGCTGAATATTCTGGTTAGCACCAGCCAACAGTACAGAGTACAAAACCTACAAGATTTACATACAGCCTGTGAGAACTACTACATTACCATACTAATCTACATACTACAAACCTGAAAAACCACCTTTTCCCTGCTACCTGGCAGGGTCCAACCTCCTTTTGTATCCCATTGTCTGGGGAGGAGAATTGCTCAATCACTAGAGCCCTGGTAATTGACTCAGCTAATTTAATCACCACCTTCCTGCTTAGCATTCTATATCTCAAATCTTGCTTTTAACTCTATTTCTCTCGCTGGTTTCACACTCTTAGAATCTTTCACTAATAAATCATTTCTGCAGGGGCTTCCTGCTTCATCCTCCCCACCACCTTTTTTTTTTTTTAGTTTAAAGCTGTTCCCTCTTGTCCTATCACTTTTGGCCTGCATGAAATCCATGGAGACCTTGTCAGGCTGGAGAACCTCATGGAGCTCAAAAAGAAGTGCAAAGTCCTGACCCTGGGAAGGAACATCCCCAGGCATCAATGTAAGGCAGTGCTGACCATCTGAAAAGCAGTTTGGCACAAAACGACCTGGGACTCCTGGTGGACACCAGACTGGACATGAACAGCAACGTGGCCTTGCCAACAGAATTCCAACAGGCTCCTGGGCTGCATGAGGAGGAACATTGACAGCAGGTTGGAGGAGGGGACCGTTCCCCTCTACTCAGCATTGATGAGGCTGCTCCTCAAGTGCTGGGTCCAGTTGTGGGCTCCCCAGGACTAGAGACGTGTGGACATACTGGAGAGAGTCCAGCAAAGGGCCATAGAGATGATGAAGTCACAGAAGCATTTC
This sequence comes from Phylloscopus whistleri, assembly GCA_017589585.1. Classification (NCBI taxonomy): domain Eukaryota; kingdom Metazoa; phylum Chordata; class Aves; order Passeriformes; family Phylloscopidae; genus Phylloscopus; species Phylloscopus whistleri. The sequence goes on from JADMLD010000352.1 coordinate 441,663, forward strand.
TCCAGGGAGGAGATGCTGGTACAGTTCAGGCTGGAGAAGGCTCAGAGGAGTCTTACCAATGTGTGTGGAGCAAAGTAGATGAAGCCCAACTCTCCTCAGTGGTGGCCACTAACAGGACAAGTGGCAACAAGAAATTCTGTTTAAACACCAGATAAGACTTCATTGCACTCTGAAACAGGCTATCCAGAGAGGCTGTGGAGTCTCACAGCCCACCTGGACATGGTCCTGGGCAGCCTCCCCAGGGACTGGGCTGGATGAATTCCAGCCTCAGCTCCTTGTCAGCCCTACGGGTGTGGGGAGGGCAGGCTGAGTGTTTTGGGTGGCACAGAGCCCTCAGTGCAGCCACCCCTGAGCTCTGGGGCAGCAGCTAAGCTGGCAAACACCTGGCATACGATGGCACAAGAGCACTTCTGTGCTGCCTGTTGGGTTTTTTTCTAGAGTTGCATAATCTTACACAAACATTATCTTTGCCTACACAGCCTCACAGGGAAACGCCCCCCCTGGAGGGACCATTCTCCTTTTGGTGGCCAGGCCACTTGGCACATTTAAGCTTCCTTTTGATTTGAAGCAAAAATGAGTGCTGAATCACTTGGCATTGTGAACCATATTCCATTCTGCCTCACTTTTTTTTCTGCTCCCTCTAATTCCCTTCAGCTATTTCACTTTCATTTCATCCTGTATCATCATCTTGGAATTTCCATTTCGGCTTCTCCCAGCTGCCTCCAGGACTCTCTTTTAAAAGGGGGCTGAATCCAGCTGCTGCACACTGAACTGCATCTTCCAGAGCTTCTGCTCCTGCTCCAACAGCCCTCACCTAACGGAAAGATGAAGGTCTCTGCAGCTGGATTGGCTCTTCTCCTCATTTCAGCCTGCTTCTCCCAAACTTTCTCTGGCCCAGGTGAGTCCTGCTTTTTCATTTGTGAAGGGAGAACAGATCTGAGCCTTCCTTGTTATTTCTCCATTGAGTTCCCATGGCAGATAGCTGAGAATTAATCAACATTTATGCTACTCTCCATTCTGCCCAGAGATCAGCTGCATGTAGGAACCTTGGAATTAGAAAATTATCCATCCATCCATCCATCCATCCATCCGTCCATGCATCCATCCATCCAAACTGGGCTCAGAGTACTTATTCCTGGTTAGAGTTGAGAGATTTCAGCCTCTGCCCTGGGGGGCAGGAGTTGGGGAAGTGAAGCTCTGAGCAAAGGCAGGGTGAGAATCTCTCACAGCACCTTGATACTGCTGGTGGCATTGGACCAGATGATCCCCAGTGTCCTTTTCAACCTTAATTATTCTCTAATTCCTCACTGTCCTCCCTGCCAGCACAGCTCCCAGTGCTCACGCTGTCTTCCTTTGCCTCTCCTAGCTGGACTGGACATCCCAATCTGCTGCTTCACGTTCAGACAGCGCCGACTCCCGTGGAAGCTCATCCAGCGTCATTACACCACCGGCAGCAGCTGTCCCCAGCCGGCCATCGTGTGAGTGCCACCGCAGGGGACAGGCAGGCACAGCCAGCGGGAGTGACCGGCTCTGCACAGCAGGCGGGGCTGGAGGAGCAGAGCAGGGAGAGGGGAGCACCAAGGAGAAAAGGCTCGCACAGGGATCGCTGGGCGTGCTCCTGTGGGGATTCCTAGGGATGCTCCTGCAGGAGTGGAGGAGGCAGTGCAGGAGAAGGGATGGGAGCAGGGAGCATCACAGTCACATTTCAGCATCAACATAGGGGAAAAATCTCTTGCAATGCTTGAAGCTAGGATCCAGGCTCTTCTGGGAAGCAGGTGTGAGCAGAGATCTAACATGTCCCATCCCTGTTCCACAGGTTTGTCACAAAGGAAGGCCGCCAGGTCTGTGCCAATCCCAAAAACACCTGGGTCCAAAGCTACCTGCAAATCTTGGAGCAGAACTGAGCCAAGCAGTGTGGCAAGAGTAGCTGCTGTCATGGACAAGTCACATTATCCTGAGCTCCAGTCGTGGAGCAGGACCCTGGGACAACAGGAGCCACGGGACCATCTGCAGGTGTCACCAAGGGACTGCTGGAAGGGCACCTTGTGTTTGGGGCTGCTGCTCATCCATGGCTTGCATGGACCAGGCTTCAACCTCATCCCTCTGCCCCAACCCCAGGCCCATGGGACTGCCCCTTGGCTGTTGTATTATGTGAAGTTATTTAAGAAATCATCATATGAGGCAGCCAGTCCTTTTTTTTTTTTTTTTTTTTTTTCTGTGGATAATGATATTATTTATAGGGGTGTGACAGGGAGGGTATTTATAGGAGGGTGACCCAATGTTAGGTGATGAGGGACCCTGGTTTATACACTTCAACTCATGATTCTGGAAAATAAAGAATTTGGAGAAAACCTTTGCTTTTTCTCTTTTACATGCCTCTGTGTGCTGCTCACTAGCACACAGAGACTGTCCCTCTGAGCCATCTGCGCCTTCATAGGACACATGAAGATGGAAAATGGTTTGAGACAAACCCATGAAGTTTCCATACTGCAGACTTAAGAACATCCTCCAAAACCTCACTCCCCCACAGAGCAGACCCCCACTCCCCACATCCTCTACAGAATTAGAAGTGTTTGCACACACATGTGGGACTTTTACATTCATGAATCTGCTCTCCACAGTCCCCAGGCACATCTCACACACTTGCTGCTCCCAGGCCTACACACCCCACCTCAAACTGACCTCTGGGTGTACAATGTTGTGCTGAGACCAGCAGTGCTTCCTGGAGAGGGACAGGGACCCCGTCTTTCATTCTGACCACCCAAATGGGGACTGTTCTTCACTTTCCCACCTGTGAAACAAGGGGAAGGTCCAGCTGTTGATGTAGGGGTCAACCAACCCCCAGAAAACCTGCTGCAGTTGTTCTCAGGATGCAGCTTTCTGTGGGAACATTAATGGAAAGGAGCAGGTCCCAAAGGTGAAAGCACAGCGCTGGGCACAATTTGTCCATGGAGATCATGCTCAGGGCTCCTTGACATCTGGGAAGAAATCCCAAAAGGATTTGGGTTGTAAAGGACTTTAAAGCTCATCTCACTCCACCCCTGCCATGGGCAGGGACACCTTCTAGTGGACCCTTGTGCTCCAAGCCCTGTCCAACCTGGCCTTGGACACTTCCAGGGCTGGGGCAGCCACAGCTTCTCTGGGCAAACTGTTCCAGGGCCTCCCCACCCTCACAGGGAAGAATTTCTTCCCAATGTCCATTCTAAAGTGACCTCCTTCAGTGTAATACCATTCCCCTTTTTCCTACAGCAACAGGCCCTGCTAAAAATTTTGTCCCCATCTTTCTTACAGACCCCCTTCAAGTGCCCCCACAGCACAGTCCAGAGCTGGCCTTGCCTTGCACACATCCCACTCTTCCTAAAGCAAAAAAAAACTTTCTCTTAGTGTTTATTGTTTTCCCCCTGCAGCGATAGGTCAGATTTGGCAACTCTGATGTTGGGAAAGCACCTCTGTACTGTCTTGTGATTTCTCTCTAGTCTTGTGTTTTCCGGGCAGGAAAGCTGGCTGCAGTCAGGAAGGTCATGGACACGCAAGGAGCAGCACTCAAGCAAAGGGCAGCCAGCCCAGAACCATTCTGTGTCCCAGGAGATGATGCTGGGGCAGTAAATGGAGAGAGAAAAATCTGCAGGGGGTGTATCCTGGGTGGGGCTACCTCACTGTGCTGTGAAACCCTGCAGCAGAGTGGTCGGTGGATGGACAGGAGCAGGTGAAGATCCTGGGAATGGGGTGCTGGATGTCCCTGAGGACATCCCAACCCCAAGTTTGGTGCTGCAAAGGAACTGCAGGAGGCACAGATTGTCCCTGCCCTGGGACTCTGAGCTGAGAGGGGATGGAGGATGAATGTTTTGGAGAAAGGGAAGTTGAGGGGAGTACTGGGGTTTATCCCATGCACAGAATGCAGGGACAGGCTGGAGAGGCTGCATCATCCAGTGCTGCAGCTGCCTCCCCTCGGGACAGTCCCTGGCTGTGTGCCCAGACACTTGTGGGAATTTCCCTCTGAAGCCTTTCTGGTTTCGGTTTCCAGTCGCTGGACTTAGGGAATGTTTCCTTCACTGCCTACAGTGGCAGAAGTCATCAGGAGATCAGAAGACCTTCATGGTGCCATGGGCAAAGCACTGGATAGCCTGATTTTCTCTGGCTGTTTTGAGAGCATGAACCCTGTGGCTGCTCACTCTCTCCCAGCTTCACTTGAAGAAGCCCTGGGAGGAGAGAGGAGCCACGGAGACCCTCAGTCCCAGTGTCCACATTGTCTCCCTTCTGGTCCCTGCTTCCCAACCCCATCATGAACATCCTGGCATGGCCTCTCACTGCCACTCCTGGAGAACTGATGGTTTGAACTTGGCCTGGCACCTCAGCCTTTTCAATTTCTGTCTTTTCAATTTGCACTGGACACTTCATCCAAGAATCCCTTCTCCTAAACCCATCCATTTATACATCCTCTCACTGGTGCTAGCCTGTGGAAAGTGGGGGCTGAATGGATCAGTGCTAAGCACAAACATCTTCCCAAGTGTGTCTTCCCAAGTCCTGATGGCAACTTGAAGGGCTCTCTGCTTGAGCCTTGTTTCTCTCCTTGTTTCTGCTTTCCTTTCCCAATCCTGCTCTGCTCCAGGTGAGTCAACCAACCCAGAACCATAGAATCACTAAGGTTGGAAAAGACCTCTAGGATGGTTGCTCCAGTGATTCCCCTGGCACTGCCAAGACCACCACTGACATGTCCCCAAGTGCCACATCCACACATCTGTTAAATGCCTTCAACGATGGGGTCTACATCTCTGCCTTGGGCAGAGGTGATGATGAGCAAGGGGAGGTCAGGAGACAACTGGAACATCTGCAGACCACTGTGGCACCAACGGGGCTTGGGGGTGTTTTACAGGCAGTTTATCTCACACTGGTTTTCTTGGCCCTGATATCCAGCTCTGATGGAACACAGCCTGAAGTGCTCCCGTTCCCTGTCACACTCCAGCAGGGAGCTGGGACTGACAGTTCAGTTCTCTACCCACAAAGTTACCAGCCAGTTTTAAACGTCAACCACAGGCTGATAAAGTGCTTCTGGTGGTTTTACTTTGTGCTTTTTTAAACGAGTCTCATTTCCTTCCACAAGAAGCTGCAGAACAACAGTGAATTGGTGCTTGTCTTGCAATAAACACTAACAGAGCATCCCAAGAGCTTAGCCTGATTCAGGCTGCATTCCAGAAGAGCCTGTGCCAGGGATGTGGTCCTGGCCATCCCCCTTCCATCTCACCATAGGGACACACCTGAATCCCCACCCTGAGATTTCCAGGCATTCCTTTGCCAAATCTGCAGTGGCAAAGCCCCACCATCTCCCAGCCTTGGCTATGACATGATGTGGGGAAAGGGCTGGGAAGAAGTTCTGGCTCCACATCAGCACAGGGGCTGGGAGGTGCTGGGGCTGCTGCTGCTGTAGTGCTGAAATCAGCGAGGCCAAGCAGAAGGGAAGGCTTTTAGACCTAAGGAGGCCAGAGCACTTCCAGCTGAGAAGTTGGGTTTTTCCCCTACATCTCCAAGAATGTCTTTAGTGGGGTGCCCGTTCTCCAAACAGGAGGGGAACAACCAGAGATGATACAGAGAGAAAACAACTTTATTCTTTGGCACCAGTACAAAACAGGGGTTTGAGAATAAGGCTGAACACTGTGGTTCCACAACAAGCATCCTGTAAGTAACCAGGGTACCACTTCCTTCTCTAGGGACAGATCTTACTCACAGCATCTATTGCACCGTTACAAATTTCAGCAGACAAAACCCAGCCTGGGCTTATAAGACAGCACTCAGACCTAATTCCAACCACAAATACCTCTGGGATGAAATCCCCCTCCCATTCTAGCAGTGGAGGCACAAGGTGGGACTCAGTTTAGCCACATCACACAGCAGGCACCCCGAGATGGGTCTGCAAGGCCAGGAGGTCTTCAGCATCATGGTTGCCCTAAGTGTGGCTGAATTAATGTGAATAAATGACACCTTTGCAAGACAAAACAAACTTCAGGCATCCCAAGGTGGCTCAGCAGGTCTTGGTGCTTGGCAGTAATGTTTCTAGGTCTGTACCAAGCTCTGACAGGTGGCGTAGCAGGACTTCTCAGCTTCCAGTGCTCACTGCAGCTCCAGGCTGTTCACGTATTCCTTCACCCACCTGGCATCAGGGTTAGCACAGACCTCCCGCCTCTTCCTGGTCACAAACCTGGCAAGTTGTGAGTTCAGGGGTTACCCGGAGGGGAAAAGAGACATGAGGGACTTGGGTCATGTCATTGGGTCATCTCCCACAAGCCCTCAAGCATTGGGAGCTGCAGCATGTGCTACAACCCAGGGGGAGATCAGGGTCCCTTGGAAGAACCTGCCATCCTCAGATATTTGTCTCCTTTACCAGTGCAGAGGTGAGTCTGGATGCAGTGTGGAATGTTGTGTGGATTGGGTTCATCAAGCTCTGGAAGGTCCTGCTGGCTCCTGACCTCCTTCCCATGCCTTATTCCCAGCATCAGGAAGTCCAAGGAGACCAAGGGGCCACTTATTTCTCAGCTGAGGAGGGTGAGGGCTCACACACTGCACATGGAACCTGGGTGGCTGCTCCCTTCCCCCAGGGATGATGCCCCACAGCATCCTGCTCCTGGCCCTGTTGGATGTGAAGCCAGGAGCCCAAAGGCTGGCAAAGCCTCCCCTCAGGGCCCAAAGCTGGTACTTACACAACTGCTGGCTGGGAGCACTTGCTGCTGGTGTAGAAATACTCCTGCACATGACTCTGAGGCAGCTTTCGTGAGGTGTAGCTGAAGCAGCATGAAGTCGTGTCAGAACCCACTGGAAGAGATCAGAAAATCCAGCCTGAGACCATCACTCAATAAATTGTACATTCCCAGCTGAGACAGGCAACCACCTCCTTAATCAGCTGGACCACCCTTTCTCCTCCTGTTTTCTCTGAAAATCAGCAAGAAATTACCATGAACACAGAAGCTTGATAAACAACATTGCTAGGATTGTTTGTTAAATGTTTTACACTCACATCCCAGGGTAAAAATCCCTGTCATTACTCTAGTTTCACTCCTAAAGGCCAGCAAGAAAATCAGGGAAGAGGAAACCTGAAAACTCTGATACCAGTAAAATTCATCCCTAGAAAAGAAGACCAGTCCAAATAAATCAGAAGTTATTCAGACAGGTTTCCAACATTTGCAGCTGACTTTTACCAGTTCTGCTCCAAATTACAGGCAGTCAGAGCAAAAGTCCACCCCAGGAGAGCAGAGGGATGCTGTACTCACGTGGAGCAGGAAGGGCCTGAGAAAACAGAGCAGCAACCAGGATGATGGAGAGGCAGAGTGTGGAGATATTCATCCTGGACAGGGATAAGCTGCAAGGCTAGAGGCAAGACCAGAGCAGGATCCTCCTATGCCTTTTGTGAGGTGCTGGCTCTGTCGTTGCTTTTTATAGGGACAGTGGCCAAGTTAGCCAGATTTGAAGGCAAATGTGGAATTTCCGAAACATGATAGAGCTGATGTCATGGCACCTCTGCCTCAGAAATACTGGGGGGAAAGAAAAAAAAAAGGAAACAGCTGGTTGAGGAAGTAGCAGAATAGCCTTTGTGTGAAGGGAGTTAAGTGTGAGAAGATCAGTCCCCAGTGACCAAGACAGGTTATGAAACCACCCTTGAGCAGCAGGTTCACATTTGCATCATCCAAAACAACTTTGCTTATCAAAGTCACCTCAGCATCCCCAAACAAAGCACCAGGAGGACCCAGCTCAGTCTCTTCTTCAAGGAACCAGGTCTGGGGGTCAGGGGAGCTCAGACCTTCAAACAGAAGGTGCAGGTCCAGCCAAGGGGTCCCTTCTCTAGTGGTGGGTCTGGGAAATGTCCAGGGTGGATACAGGGAGTCAGTGAGGGCAGCATGGGCAGCAGGAACACTCAGCCTGGAGACTGGCTGTCGATCCAGGCTGGCAGCCTTGGCACCATCAAGCACAAAATTCTCATTGCTGTGCTCCCAGTGTGGGGTTGTGCCCTCCAAACCCCTCCCAACAGCCCTGGTAAAGGCAGGGCTTGACTGGGAATCCTGCCTGGATGGGCTGACTTTACAAAGAGCATCTTCTCCAAGTGCCATTGGGTTTGGTACAAGGTGGATTGCAGAGGGCAGAGCAGGAGCTTCCCCAGCCCAGGAAGCTGAGAGGGACCAAGAGACACCAGTCCCTGGTGCCCATCTACAGTCATGGAGGTCATGGTATGGTGGCCCCTGGCACTGCTCTTGCCGTGACATGACGGGTTCCCCAGGATGTGCCAGGGAGTATTTCCCCTTTTTCCACCTCTCATCTTTGCGAGAGGCCTCCCTTTTGCCAGCTCACAGTCTGTGGCTCCTCTGGGTGTTTTCCAGCCCAGCTGCTGCTCACAAGGCACCACGAGCTCGTGTTTCCCTTATTTCCTCACTGACCCTCAGCTCCAGTGCTGCCACAGGGTTGCTCTGCTGCCACTCTCCTTTTCCCCCACTGGCCTCGTGGCTCTGTGGGGGCACTCAGAACCTCCCCAGTGTCCTCTCCACCAAAAAGTCCCCATGGGTGGGGATGAGGGCTGCAGGAGAGTCTCCAGGGCTGTGCCAGGCTGTGCCTGATCCTGGGGTAGGCAGGAGCCCATGGTTTTTCAAAATCATCCTCTCAGGAGGCATATGGGTGGTGTCCTGAGGATCCTGAGGACTCTCCATGAGCAGGAGCTGGAGCTGAACCAAGTGCCTGACATCACAGGGTTGTCACAGACACATGGTTGTGGCATTTTGGGGAAGCACAGCAATGTGCTGCAGGTATTCAGGCTTCGCAAAGGACAAAACCTCAGCTGGAATTTGCCAAGGGATACTCCCTGTCAGAGATGAAGAGATGGATTATTTATTGCTACTGCCATATTGCATTCCAGAACTGTGATTAGTCTGGCTAATTGAAGTGTGCCAGATCCATGTAGGGTGCAAAGTAAGGCAGTGGGTCTCACCTTCATCTTCTCAGCACAACAACTGCATTTTGTGCTGAGCCTCATACCCACTGCCCCAAGGCTGATCCCAGCCTGTAGAAAAAGTCTATTTCTTATGTCCCCCACCTGCCTTGCCACATGGCCCTACAAAGGGCTCCAAAAAGCAGCTCCCGTGCTGTGTCGCTTTCCGGATGCCTGTGGTGAGGCCATTCACCTTCCACCAGAGATGGAGACTATCCTGCCTTGGAACACGCGAGAGAACCTGTTTGGTGTTCCCAAATCTGCTGGCAGATGAAGGAACTGTTACTGCCAGTGACATAATATGTGACAGGGCCAGATAAAGATCTAAGAAACCACAGAGAGAGATACTGATGCTCCCCCAACCGCAAGGCAGCCAGAGCTCATGCTCTGTCATGGCTGGGAAAGGCAACTGAAACCACGACATCTGATTATTCCTCTGACAGCGCAGGGTGACTTCTCCTCAGCCCTGCACAGCCTCCCCCTTCCCTGCTCCAGACATGCCCAAGGGCTGGCACAATCCGGTAGGATCACCACACAGCCCATCACACAAGCCCAGCCTTGCCCCTCACTTGGGGGCTTTGCCCCGTGCAGGGTTTTTTGAAGGTGCAGCCCTGGCCTTCACAGCAGAGGTTTGGAAAGATGCCAGGTCATTCGTCATAGCTCCATCCTTTCTCCAGGCCTACTCCACGTTCTCCAAAGCTGCCTCCCTTTGCCTTCTCCTTCTCCAGGGCAGCTCCCCAGGGAAAGGTGTTGGCAAAGGCAGCAGGAATCTGCTCCAGATTCCAAAGGCGGCAGCTGGAATCCAGCAGGCACTGCAGAGAAACCTGGGAAGAGATCGTGGCACCACAGGGATGGGGGTTGGGATGCCCAGAGTCCCACTGGGACACCAGGTCAGGGAAGGGCTGGGGGGGACCGTGGTGGGGTTTGGCCTCAGACAGAGATGGGAGCTGCACTGACAATTTTTTTGGAAACTGCACGGGACAAGGCAAAGCACAGGGAGGTTTCTGCAATCTGTGTGCATCAATCCCTGAAAATCGGAGAGGTTTTCTCTCTGTCCATTTACTTCCCCTCCCAACCACAAGTGAGCATCCAAGGAGCTCTGGGCCCTCTGCTGTCCTCCACGGGAAGCGTTCCTGGAGCCCTTTCACTCATCTCCACCTCAGCCACAGCTCATCCATCTGCTGAGGGGCTCTGGAGACATCCCCATGCTCCCCTCTTGGGGTCTCCTCCCTGCACACAGCCCAGGAGCTCCATCCTCTGTGTCAGTGCTCCTTCCCCTTGGATCTGAGCCCTGCTGTGCTGGCACTTGTACTGTCCCCTTGAGCCCTGGGCTCTCCCTTGTGCTTTTTGGTGTGGGCAGGTGTTCAGGGCTCTGCAATGCCCTGTGTTGCTGCTCATGCTGGTAGCAGATCCCTGGAGAATGGGGGGACCATTTCCAGCCCCTCTCCATCTCCCTGTTCATCAGGGAGACACTTTTTGTTCCCCTTCTGTGGGGCAAAGGAAGACAGAACTCTCTACTCCCCCTAAGGACTCTCCGTAAAGGAGAATCACCTGCTTTTCACACCTCCAGATTAGGTTCTAGAGAGCTGGCCTCAACCAGCTGTTTTCTCAGACAAATAAGATGTCCAGGTTACTGTAAAACTAGCAGGAATGGGGACTCCAGACACCCTCCCTGCCCAGCACCAGGACTCAGATCCGTTTTCTCTTGCCCAGGAAAGGCCCTGCTGACAGTCAGCCTGTACCTGCACTTTTGTTCCTCTCCCCAGGTCACTCTGGAGAAGCTTGGGCTGTGCACTGGGGGGTCAGTATTGTTGTGTCCATGACACTGTGTCTGACACAGTGGTGTGTGTCACACAAGCCTGGCCATGACAGCAGCCCCAAGAGGGCCATGATCCAGCAGCAGCAGGAAAACCTCCCTGGTGAACCCTCAGAGGAGGCTACACCTTTTCCTGAACCATTTGCTGTCACTGCCTTCCCCAAACCTGCCTTCAGTGGTGGTCAGAGTCATGGCACTACCATGTCCTGCTTCCCTGGCCTACAGAGGTGGGGTCCCCTTGCACAGAGGGGCTTCCCAATGCCACAGGCATCCCTGCCAATTCCCCCAGAAAGGCTGTAGCATCCAGCCCCTCTGGTCCTCTCCTTGAACTGTGGGGAGCAAGTGTCCCTGACCCTTCAGGGCTTGGTTGATGCCAGCAGCAGGTCATTCTGGTGGTGGCCACTCTACACTGGTGGTCAGCACTGCTCCCATGTGGTTTAGTGAGCAGGATTCTGCACTCTCACTGCTGCGGCCTGGGGTCGGTGCCCAGCCAGGGAAGGGGTTCCTGCAGCCACCACAAGTCCCAGTCTTTTCCTGGGCGGCTGTGCTGTCCTGGAGCAGCTCCTGGGGTTCAGTTCAGCGTTCAGAAGCTCCCAGTGTGTGGGGCTGTGTTGCGGTGTGCCTTAAAAGTTTTCAAGGTGAGCTCCCTTTTGGGGGTTCTTCCCCTCCCCCAGGGTAGGTTTTCCCCAGCCAACCCTGAGGGAATGATTATAATACACAGGGTTTACCAAGCAACCTGAGACTCTGTAGGGGCTGCCCATCGAAGGAATTGGCCAGGGCAGAAAGGGCCCACCTCTCCTCACAGGTGATTTGACCTTTAGGCTGCCCTTTAGCCCTCGGGTCACGCCCTGCCCTATCTGATAGGAAGGATGAATGCCCTCCCCCAGCCCCTTCTCTCAGGGTATAACCTGGGGGCAGCCATGTGCTTCCTTTGTTCTGCTCTGGAAGTCAAGCTGTTCAGAAGAGCTGCTGTACTGGAATAAAATCTCTGGAATAATATCTCCTAAAGCAGATCCGTTTCCTGTCTCCACTGATCGTCCAACCTCTCTGAAGGAGTCACGCAGGATTCATTTGCTACATTTATCTCCCTGCTGCACCCCGGGTCCTGCGCTGCCTGGAGCCTTGGAACGAGCCCAGGCTTGCTGGGGGGGTCTGTGCCTGTGTTAGCAGTGCAAGGAGAGTATCCTTGTGGGACAAACCATGAGGCTGTTCTCCCAGCACAGCAACCACACGGACTCTACAATATAGCAGTGATTATTCGCTGTTATAGGGCTGCATCAGGACGGGATGAATTTTGGAGGGTGACCGCAGCCTCCTGTCCTCCCACTGCCATCAGGCTACAGCTGCTAGTGGGGTAACACCCCTGTGGTGGGGTGTAGGGAGCAGGGTGTGACAGGGATGTAGGGGGCTCATGTGCCAATGCCCCAGAATGTCCCCCGGCGAGGGTTGCAGCACCGGGGCTTGTGATGCTTTATGTTCCCTTCTGGTGCCATGACCACGGCTTGGCCCCGTTTCTCCCGAATGCTTTATTGTTCCAGTCGGGAGTCGTCGGAAGGGAGGGAATTGGCATGATAGAAAACATTAGCCCTCCTCTGAAGGATCTGCTTCTTATCAGCCTTTGCCCTTATCTCTTTGAAACATTTGAGGCATTAGCCTCTGCCTATCAGGAACACAATAAATCACAGGGCTCTACCAGTTTTTTTAAACAAAATTCAGTCTATCACTGCGGAGTGATGGCTGGGGGGAGCAGGGTGATGGGCTTTTTGGGAGCAGGATGACACAGCCACAGGGAGCAGGATGACACAGCCACAGGGAGCGAGGTGACACAGCCACAGGGAGCGAGGTGACACAGCCACAGGGAGCAGGGTGACACAGCTGTAGGGAGCAGGGTGACACAGCCACAGGGAGCAGGGTGACACAGCTGTAGGGAGCAGGGTGACACAGCCACAGGGAGCTGGGTGACACAGCCACAGGGAGCAGGGTGACACAGCCACAGGGAGCAGGGTGACACGGCCACAGGAAGCTGAGTGACACAGCTGCAGGGAGCAGGGTGACATGGCTATAGGGCGGAGAGACACGCTATTGCAGGATTTCTTCCTGTGATAAGAGGAGGTGCAGGGCTGCTCCCCTGGAAACCTTCTTGACCATCTCCTAAAGGTAAAGAAGTCCCTGGAGATCAGGGCCAGGGCTGTGGCTGCCATGTGTCTGTCTGTCCCTCCCTCCTGGGCCAGGGGGACAGGGAGTGGCAGGAAAACTCCCACTGTGAGCAGGACTTGAACCTGTGTGGGGAGTGACCCCACTGGATTTCAAGTCCAAGGCCTTCACCACTTGGCCACCACAGCAGCTTGTCTTGGCTGCCTCAGTAGAGGCCCCTGGCTGTAACCCTGCCCAGGAGCACAGCAGAGCCTGGCCCCATCCTGGACATGGATTCTGCCATCCCTGCTTCACATCCAGCTTGGGGACTGGTGTTTGTGCTGCCACCCACCCTGCACAGAGCATCCCAGCAGTGCTGGGAATGGGAACTGGGCACCAGCCACAGCATCAGTGGTGATGATCTGGGGGATGAACATGGTGGGAGGTCTGTGTCCTGTCTCATCTCCTTGTATCCAACAGGAAACTTGTCCCAGGACAACTGTCCCCAGTCTCCTTTTCCAGCCTGGAAATATCCCAGCCTTCTCCATCCCGTCTTCCCACAATATTGCTCTTTTTGCCTCTGTGACACCATGTCCAGACACAGCTCTTGGAGACAGCCTGAGCCATGGACCCGGCAGGTTCTGTCCTGCAGCTGGGAGGAGATGTTCCAAGGTTGTGTGGTTCTCATCAGGTTGCTGCCTGCATTTGGGCTTTTGGAACAGGGGATTTGGAGAAAGGAGGAAAAGGCGGCTGTCGAGATGAAATCCTTGCTGAGCAAGGTCTGGTAGTGACTTGGCCTCTCATTTGGAGCGTAAATTCAATTTGGAAGGCAGTCCTAGAAGCACTATCCTTGGTTTGGGTGGAAGCTGGCTTTGACTCATCCTGAGACATCCAAAGCCCTCCCTGGGTTCCTGGAGTTTTGTCCAAGAGCTGTGCAAGAGCTTCCTTATGTCACTGGCACTTCATGCCCCTTCCATAGGGACTTATCAGCAGGGACTTGCACATTACCGGACCCCAAAATGGGGTCTGGAGTGGTCCACCATAATATCAAAAGGATGGGGGGGTCCATTGGAAGGACCTGGAGAGAACCAGAGTGGGAGCAGAGGGACCTGGAGAGTAGTGGCACCCTAACAGAGGAGGTTGGAGGGGACTAGACCCGAAAAAAAGAGGTCTGAGGGGGTTAAGGAGGTTGAAAGAGCCTTCTGTTGGAGAGCTCCAACAGAAGTGTCTGGAGGAGACTGGAGGACACCATATCCCCCAACTGTTTTTGCAACCTGGCTGGACTCGCACTTCCATTCACACTGGTCAGAGTTGCCCAATATTCCTCTGAATCTTTCATCTTGTTGACTTTTTTCCTTATCTAATCTTGCATTGTTGGCAGTGAACAGTTATTTTCACGTACAATTCCTGCCATATTTACAGACAAAACAATCTTGCCTGGTTAAAAGAACAGGATGTGTTTACAGAAAGTTTGAGTTCAACAGAGAGCTGACAGCTCTTCTCTTGTAACAAATGGCACTTTGTGGGTTATGCAATAGAGAAAACAACAAGGTGTTCCATGAGGCAGAGCTTCAAAACCAAGGAAACATTCAGACTCTCATTTTCACCCTCTAATCTTCCAAGTTTCAGGAAACAGTGACATCCCTGTCTGAGCACCAATTTTGCAGGACCCAGGACACAGCTCTCACCATTCCTGAGGAGAGAGGATGGCCTCAAGTTGTGCCAGGGAAGGTTTAGGTTGGATATTAGGAAAAATTCCTTCACTGAAAGGGCAGTCAAGCATTAGGACAAGTTGCCCAGGGCAGTGGTGGAATCACCATTCCTGGAATTACTCAAAAAACATGGAGATGTGGCACCAGGAGACATGGGTTAGTGGTGGCCTTGGCAGTGCTGGGGGAATGGTTGGATTCAATTGTCTTAAAGGGCTTTCCAACCTAAATGATTTTGTGATTCCTTGATTCAGTGTTCCCTCCCATCCCTTGATGCAAAGTTAGACACTGCTCTCACCATAAACCAGCATGTCACTGGTTGCAATGTGAGGGCATTGGATGATCCGGGGGAGCCTTGGGATACCAGGGAACCCCTGCAAGCTCTGTCCATACAGACATTCCTTCGCACGGTTAAGCATTGAATCAAGCCACAAAATCTGTGATCCTTTTTTGCTTCTATTCACATATTCAACCTCTTAAGAATTTAATCTGCAGTCCAGGAAAAATTGTCCATGGCAGTGGATGTCTCTGATATCTCTCAGCTGTGGGGCACAGTGAAAACTGCAGTGGGATCTAAAACTTCTTCCACTCTCCTTGCATAAATAAATCCCTGGAGTGTTTGAAGCTGTGTGTTCTCCTAGTGGCTTTCCAGGGGCTTGACAACTGCTTCTGCTGTGTCCCGTATTTCCAGATAAGATGGGAACTGATTCCAGAGCACGAAGATACATGGAAAATGGAGAAACCATCTTCCTGCATTCTGTCTTCTGCTCCTGCCAGCCCCATCTCCAGAGAAGCCATCTCCACTTTATCGCCTGAGCATGCGTGCACAGTCTGGAAGAGAAATGGAAGGGATGGAAGAAAAGTTTGCAAAAGGATGGGGCAGGAAGAGGTTTGGTTCATGAGAGGGAGCTGAAGGTTTTATTCAGGAAGCTTGGTCCATGGAAAGGGAAATAAAGCTGCAGCCCCTGGGGAAGGATTGTTGTTCTTATGGAAGAAGTGTTCTAGCAGCTGCTCAGGACTGGAGTGCCACACAGGCCTTGCAAGATGAGCGTTTTCTGTGGATGGATGTGCAGTAGCTTGTGCTGGTGTGTGTGGTGGGTCCTGCCACTGTGCTGGAAAGTCACATCTGCCTCTCCATGGCTTTCCAGCCCTGGGCACTGTGCCTGCTGCTTGAGGGAGGTCTGGAAGGAGTCACCAAGCAGCCTGTCCTCAGTAGTGTCTCCCTAGCCTCTTGGGCTCACCTGGAGCACCTCCCATGGCTATGAAGTATCTCCATGGCTGGTGGGGAGATGCACCAAGGAGGCTTCATAGCTTTGGGTGTCGAGTCTTTAAAGGAGAGCTTCCAAAAGAGGTGATAATGTCACTCCCGGGGATCACACAGCTGGAGACACCCCTGAACACCTCAGTGATGCTGTGGTGCCACCTCCTGAACATCCCTTGCTGTTGCTGTCACTTATCCATAAAGGGTTAAAGTTCTCTTTTAGTGTTACAGACTTTCTATTTTTAAAGCTGGACAATCTGGTTTTGTTAAATGCCACCCCTGTGCTGCTGGGAAGTTTTCCTCCTCTACTTGCCCTTACAATTTCTGTGCTGTAAGCTATTCTCACTTTTATCTGTTTCATCCTGCTCATTACCTCCCTTTATAAGCTCTGCCCTTCATCTACTGGAGCAGAAGATGCACTGGTTACAGTTCTGTAAACTTGTGCCCTGGACAAGGACAGACTGGCTTGTACAGGCTATTGGCTCTCAGCTTGTAAATAAATCCACAGTTTGAAATACAGGGAAAAAAAAAGTCATTGGCAGGTGAAGAGGAAATTTTGTACACTTAAAGTTGTACCCAAATAAGGTCCTTAATAATTATTAAACTTGAGGCATCATGGTTCACACCTGGGATTAAAATGTGCCTCTGCCATCCAAGGCCAGTTAAATGGGGCTTGGAGCAATCTGCTCTAGTAAAAAGTGTACCTGCCCATGGGATGGAGTGGAATGAGATGACCTTTAAGGTCCCTTCCAACCCAAACCAGTCTGGGATTCCGTGATTTCTATGAAAACAAAGATGAAGGAGTTTGCAGGAATATCAGAGGTATCAAATGAGGAAAGGGAGGATGTTGCCTTTTGCCATTAGGATGGGAAATAGGAATACAATAATAAGCTATTTCTTTTGTTTGTGTTGCTGGAGTTTAATGACCTTGTTTCTACAGCTGCTTTTTAGCAAACACCATCAGTGGATTACACAGCTCTGGATTTATACTGGGATTCTGGGGTGAAGATCTGCAGCCTGAACAGGACCAAGAAGTAATGTTAGCAATACCAAGAGCCTGAGAGAAAATAAATCTGCATCTTCTCAAGACAGAGAAAAATCTGCTGCTTGGTCAGATAACTAATGGATAATCATTGTCCTGGTTGCCTGGATGTCCTGTACACTGCTGAATGTACATTTGCCTTGGTGAGCAGGATACCCTGGGTTTTCTGGAGGCTCCAAAGATTGCACTGGAACACCACAGATCCCAGCTGGAGGTAACCTGGGACTGCTTGCCTGACATGTGAAAGCCTTGGGAACTGCACTTAGACCCCAGTAATGCACATGACACATAATGTGAAGGCAACCTTTGCCTACCAGGGGACTGGAGCCATGGGAGCAGCATGGGGCCACCTGCCCACAAGGATATGTCCTCGAGGGTGGAGAGTGTCCCTGTCCAAGGGCAGTGGGGTCACCAGCCTGCCAATGAGATGTAAAGGAAAATTCCTTTTCTGACCTGGCAATCCCTTGTCTCCAGCCTGGCAGTCCCACCGGCACCACCTGAGCTGGGATTGAGGTCCCTTCCCAGCAGTGGCACTCCCACTGGACTCCCCACACCCCTCACACTCCCCCAGTCTGACCAGGTTTCCTCACCAGCTCAACCCCAGGTTTCCCACAGTAGAGTCACAGATGTCTGGATGCTCAAAATAATTTAATCTTGGTGTAACAACAGAATAATTGCTTGAGTTGGTACCTCCGAGCAGGGATCCAAACAAAGGAAGCCCTGGGCTTTTACACCCCCGCAGTCCAAGCACAGGAAAGTCTGGAGTCCTTGGCTCCTGCCGTGTCCCCGAGTGTCCCTCACCTGGCTGTGCACTGGTCCCTGTTTGTGAGGGTTTTGGCTTCTTCTCTGCCAAGGTCAGGATGAATAACACGGGAAACGAAGATGTCGAGTTCAGACTTGGAATGTTTATTATCTCTTACCTATTTACAGTATTCACAGGCTCACAAGCTGTGAGCTCAACTAGCAAGTTAGGGAAACGAGATAAAAATGGAGTGGTTCTAACTCTTTCCAAGGTTGTTTAAGCGGTAATTCCGCAGTAATGAGATGACACCAATATTATTTATACTTTTGACCCAGTAGTGACCACCCAAGGCCTGCAATGCAGACCTTTTCCACCCAATTAGAGAAAACCACCCAAACCCATGAAGAAGAAGGAAGAAAGTGAAGAAGAAGGACTCAGACAACGCCCAAACTCCTCCATCTTGACTCACATGTATTGTTACACACTAAAATCCCCAAATCCAAGTTCCCAGAATTCCAACAGGAAGGGACCTTAAAGTTCATCCCGTTCTGCCCCCTGCCATGGGCAGGGACACCTTCCACTGTCCCAGGCTGCTTCAAGCCCCATCCATCCTGGCCTTGGACACTTCCAGGCATCCAGGGGCAGCCACAGCTCCGGGCACCCTGTGCCAGGGCCTCACCACACTCCCAGGGAAGAATTCCCTCCTAACCATCTACCATAATTCACACTGAAATGAATTACATCACTCGGCTCAAGACTTGGTTCCTTTCTAAGTATTGGCACAGCTATAACTTCAGGATTGTCAGTATTTCTGTCCGTGTGATTTTGCTGGAGACAGCTTGACCTTGCTCTGTGCTACTGCCTCATTCCTTGTCCAGTCTGTGTCATCCCCAATAATCAGCAATTGTTTTATAGGAATTTCCAAATCCCTGATGGGACACAACTTTGTTTTGCCTGGACACAAATAGTGGCAAGCCCACCATTCTTACATGCTGTATGTGGAGCTCAGGATGCTCCACAAATGCTCCACAGGCAAAACGATCCATTTCTGGCTTCCCAAACCTTCAGAGATGTCAACCAACACACACACACACACACACACACTAAAAAAAAAAAAAAAAAAGTGCCAAATTCCACCATGATCTTTTACCATCATAAAGTTAAGCTGATCTCTTTCACTTGCAGGAAAGAAATGTGTGTCTTCATTCGTTTTTTAAATGATTTTTTCAAGAAGGAAGTCAGAAGGAATGGAGAAGTGTGCACTTTCTAGCTCATTCCAGGAGAGCAAACCAGCAGATATTTCCTCTTGGCTCAATCTGGTCCCAGTTTTTTGGTCACACCCATCTTACACCCAGCTAATTTCTGCCCTGGTGCAAGTGTATAAAGAACTGACTTCTCTCCCAGCCCTGCCAGTGCTGCAGAGATGGCAGGTAAGATCAGTGCATGTTCATTCTATATCTGCATTTGATATTTCTGATGTGGATATTGGTGCATTCCATGGGTGAACCCAAGGAGATGGGAGGTAGAGTGGAGGGTTGGGACCTGGCTTCATTCCTCTTTCTCCCCTGATGTGTATTTAATTTATTGTGAGAAGTGAGCAAAGACAGCCTGATTTATTCCTTGTGCAGAAATATCCTGCAATATATGATTGCAAGGAATAGGTAGTTTTCAATCCCCAGGAAGATGGTTCAAGAATTTTAATGGATTGCAAACGTAAGATAACCTCTCCCACTGTGAAAAACCCGTTAGTTCTTCAAAATTTTGTCTCTATCCTGTTTGAAACAATTAAAAAGTTGACTAAATTACTTAAAATAAATCTAGTTGCAACCTTTGGACTTAAAATCTCCATTTGGGGAAGGTGCTGTGCCACAGTGGGAGATGCTGGTGGAACACATTTCTGCTGTTAATGTGAAACAGGGATAGAGAATTTCAAGGAGCAGCAGGAGGACTGGCAGGGGTGGTTGAAAGACTGATGATAGATGTGGCAGCTTGTTTTGTTCAGCGTCAGAACAGAGGGGGCAGAGAGGGATGTGTGGGGTCAGGCTCCTTTCCACCAGCTGCTTGTGGACATTGCCAAAGACAGGACCCCAGGACACTGCCCTCTTCCAACTCACCTTCCCAATATTCTTCACCTCTGAGGCTGGACTGTACCTGACTGCCTATTCCTTGGCAGCTACTCAGCCCAGTTTGTTGAGGGTCCCACCCCTCAGAGGTGTCCCTGTGTCCTACCAACATCTATAGCCACAGCCCCAGCCTGAGTCTCACTGACAGATCTGGACAGAGGGCAGCTTGATTTTATTCCTGGATCCTGAAAGAGATATTGGAACCAAACGTGCCAATGTGTTCTGAGCCCTCAGTGAAGCCTTGCCCATTGAGGATTTATGTTGCATTTCTCTCTAGGCACAAACCCAGGGATGACTCTCCTGGGATCCCTCATCACTCTCTGTGCAGTTGGAACAATGGGCCCCTCAGGGAATGGTAGGTTCCTGTTTGTCCTCTGGCTGCTGCTGCTGTGGAAAGAGTATGAATCAAAACTCAGCCTGAGTTCCCAGTTAGACACAGCTCCAACAAAGAATTGAAGTATCCTGTAGATTGATCCACTAAAAATGAAGTTGATACCTGAGAGATTTGCCTAAGGAAACTCCCTATTTAGCCAACAGCCCATCCATGCAAATCATCCTTTTATGACAGGGAACTTGGGGCAGAGATTGTATTTTTGGCTTCTTCTATGCACTTTCCCTGGGGACATGTCTGGAGCTCCAGGAGCAGCTGAGGGAGCTGGGAAAGGGGCTCAGCCTGGAGAAAAGGAGGCTCAGGGGGGCCCTTGTGGCTCTGCACAACTCCCTGCCAGGAGGGGACAGCCGGGGGGGTCGGGCTCTGCTCCCAGGGAACAGGGACAGGAGGAGAAGAAATGGCATCAAATTGTGCCAGAGGTTTTGATTGGATATTGGGGGAAATTTCTTCATGGAAAGGATTGGGTAGCATTGAAACAGGCTTCCCAAGGTAGTTCCAGTGGAGTTGCCATCCCTGAAAATGTTAAAAAACCATGTGTATGTGGCAGCTGGGGACACAGTTTAGTCGAGAACAACACTTCTGGTGTATGTTATCATTGAGTATCCTCAATTTCTGCTTTTTCTTCTTTTACTTTTTTGAGCAGAGGTGTCAGAGGTGCTGTCAGATTCATCTCTCCTGAGCATCATTACTGAGGCCAGGCAGTTGGTAGACACCACATATTTACAGTCTCGAAAAAGGTGAGTTCTTCCTGCATGACAGCCCCAAATATTTTAAGGCAATAAGATTAATCATATGTGTGTTTTCTCTGTGTTCCAATGCATATTTATTGTGGAGAAGCATTAGTGCCAGGGCTCTCCTTGTCATAGCTGGAGGAATCCTTTTGCCCAGTTTGGCTGGGTTCCGGGCCACCAACCATTACCTCCACTGCACTGGACAACCACTCCACTGCACAACCATTTTCCTCACCTGCACTGCCACAAGCACCTCTCACTGATCCATAATGGCTCAGACATTCACATGTGTGAATTCTCTCCTGGCAGCAGGAGTTCTGCCCCTCTCCAGAAGGACTGGAGTGGTGCAGATGTACACATCCAGCTGTTCCGGATAAGTGGAAGTCAAACCCCAGGCGTCCTCTCTGATTGTCCCAAGAGGCTGGTTCCAGGCAGTGGGATGATTTGGGAAGGAGTCTTTCTCCACTCCTCCTACATAAGTAGCAAGACAGAGCCTTGGCACCAGAAAGAGATGGAACAGGAGCAAGGTTATCCCTCTGTTCACAGAATACACCTCGCAACATAATACATGTAAAATTTTATCCAGTCACAGCTCATTGATCTGGATTTCCACATGCAGAACAAAGTTTATTGTGACAAGGAAGCGTGACTGCAAACTTGAAGGAGGGGATTATGGTGCTTTGTTTGCCAAAACCATCTGGGCTGACATGATGATGTGCAGACAGCTGGTCCTACTGGGGAGGGCCTGCATGTGACACCGCAGTGTTGTCACAGCTAATTACACCCAGTCCTGCACAACAGAGGAGCTCTGATTTCAGAAAAGGTGCTTCATGGAACTCTTCTATGTTCAGCTTAAAGAGAAAACTGGAGGAAAAGATTGTCAACCCGATGGATTTCCTGAAGCACCTGAAGGACCCCATAGGAAGAACCAGATCTGCAGTCCGTGCTGCTGATTACTTGGAAACTACTTTGAAACTCCTCGAAAGGAAGCTGCATCTCTCTGGGGAACGAAGTTTCAATGTCACAGGTAATGTGATTTAGACCAAAATGTCTTACAGAGCTAAGAGCAGGAAATGTGCCACAGCAGGTGGCAGAGAGCAGCTCTGCCATGACCCAAATGACTAGGGATAAAACCCTTCCCCAAGAGGGGAACAGATTTGAAGGTTGCTCAGAGACAGACCAGGCCCCTGGGTGTTTTATTCTTCATCTTTGAGAGTGCATCTCTCCTATCCTTGTGAAAACAGCCTAACAGTACCTGTGACAAACCTGTGACAAAACCCACTAGCAACTGTAACCACTGAGAACCCTCCATCTTCTACTTCAGCAGCTCCTCACATCTGGATTGTACCACTCTGCAAACTCATCACTTTGTTCCCAGATGGGGTAAAACCTTCCTGGCCATGATGCTCTCCACATTCCCCTGGAAAATTGCTTCATGCCACCCAGTTTCCCTAGTCCAGAGGGGAAGGCTGATCCACAAAAGGGCTTAGGCACCAAATTAACAATTCCAATCCAGATGTTTTATATCCGCAGCTCCAATTCAGCTGGCTCAAATGTTGACCTAGAACACTGAGAAGCTGAAACAACAAAAGAAGAGTAGGATCAGATGTTACTTTACAGGGTTTCTCTTGCAGACCTGTTGAGCAGGAGACAGAAGGAGATGATTTCCAAGGGCACTGGCTGTGCCTACCAGACTCGTTCCATTAAATGCCCAGAGAGGGACTTTTACAGGAGCATTACTGGGGAGTGCAACAACAGGTAGGATTTGTGTGTGGACAAGGAGAGTCTCAAGTCTATATTCTGACCCTGGGTAGATGATTTGTGAAAGTGCCTTTCAAAAGGGAAAGACTGAAATGCTCAGTTTAATGAGCCTATAACAGAGGATTCATTTCTACCTTTGCCTGTCAGGAAAAAGATGTAATTTCCTGAAACTCTCAGATTTGCACACACTGCCCTTTATGTGCTGCTTTGGATGAAGGAAAGGACTTCTTGGGGTGGGGGCAGGTAAGAAGTTGAGGAAATTTTGAGGCTATGACTCAGCCTCTCGTCTTGCTGGAGGCTACAGGAAATCACCCCTCTACTCTTCCATAGGATAATACTAATTTCCCCAGCTGATTCAGACTGTAATATTCAGCTGTTGATGCATCTCTGTGATGAGTAAGGATGGGAATTAAGTAAGACTTTAATTCTTCACTCTTCCAACTTTATATGAGAAAATTAGGTCTTCAGCTTTTTTTTTCACATAATTTCCCTCCAGGTTTAAAGCTGGGAATCAAACATTTATTTCCTTTTGTGCCTTTTTTTTTTTTTTTTTTTGATCAGAAAATGACCAAATTCCTACTCTGACAATGGTAGTCAGGGCTCCTTGTCCTGCTATGTTAGTGCCAACCCCCAAATCTGAGTGGGACTTCCATCCAGTGTGCATCTGGCATGAAACAGATATGCCAGATGTGATGACATAGCACAGCTCTGCATCAGTGTTTGGGGGGCTCATACTCCTTGGGGTTTTCCAGTCTGTTCCCATGGACTCCAGGGCCTCCAGCCCAGGACAGCGTTATCTGTCTGCCCAGAAAGGGTGTGGAGTCCCTCTCACTGGGGATATTCCAGAACTATCTGGACACAGTCCTGTGCCATGTGGTCTGAGATGACCCTGCCTGAGCAGGGACACTGGGATCAGGTGATCCCCAGTGTGGTCTTTTCCAGCCTGACCAATTGTGGGATTTTGTGTCCATGGTGATTTGAGGCTCAGGGTAGGGTTGTCCTTGGCCTTGTTGGGCTTTTGGAGAGATGAGGAGGCATTGGGCTTGAGGGATCCCTGTGGTGTTATTATTTTCCTAAGGATCTTGCTCAGCTTGAGGCGCACACCATGAGAATAGTTTGCCTGCAAGGATAGTAATAACAATCAGAACAAGACCCTGCTGGTTCTGAGTCCTTAATATTTGATGGAATTCCTTCAGCTCTGGCAGAGTCATTTTCCTGGAACATGTTCTTGTTTCACAGCACACTGCTGTGAAATAAGTGCTGGGTACTCATCTCCTTTTCTAGTGCAGAATGACAGAATCATTTAAGTTGGAAAAGACCTCCACGACCATCAAATTCAACCTTTGACTCATCCCCACCTTGTCAACCAGATGAGAACCCTGAGTGCCATATCATATAGACAGACATTGCCTGAGTTTTGTGCCTGCAGGGCCACAGATCATTGGCTCAATCAGAATTGTTGTTCTTCTGAACACAAAATGCTGGCTTAAGCAATTCAAACTTTTAGGAGCAGTGTAAAGCAACACCATAATGGCAACAGCTGCAGGCTGAGAGGGTCTGTGTAAAACCTTCCCCAAGGGGCAGCCTTGGCACAGATCCCCACAGAGGTGGAGAATCTTCATCCTTGGAAGCTTCCAGCCCCCAGCTGGACAAGGCATGGCCACCCTCACCATGCTGATGGCCCTGCTGTGAGTCTGATTTTGAGAGAGCAGTGAAGTCAGAGGTGGTACAGAGATTTAAATGTCAGATAAAATTATTAGAGTGCACAAGGCACCTTTTTTTAAAAAGTTGATTTTTCTCCACAGTAATAACCTTGGTATAATTTGCTTCTTGGTGTTTTCCCAGTCTCATCCTCATTACCAGAGAGCTCAGACATGGAATAATGGGCTAAGAAATGTTGGTCTGTACAAGGCTGCTGATGTTTGAAAAAAATAACAGAAGTTGTTTTTCTGGTGATGCTGCAGAAATCACCCCCACCTGGGGTCCTCGAACCGTGCCTTTGCACGCTGGCTCCCAGCCATGTACGAAGATGGAGTGTCTGTTCCCAGAGGAGCAAGTGAAGGAAAGCGCTACAATGGATTCCCACTCCCACTGGTGAGAGCTGTTACCCTAATCCAGCCACGAGTATGGACACTGCCCTCAATGCAGGAAGGAAGCAGCATCTTGAGTGTAAATGGCTTGATCTTTGATCTCAGGCTGCTCTTCCACAACTGAGTTATGGCTCAGGTTAATATTTTTTGTTGGAGGCGGACATGAGGAAGAAGGTTGTGGATGCTTCCCTAAGCAGTTTCCACTGTGCGTCCCAAGGATTGCTGCAGTCAGTGCTCAAGGACACCAGGAGGTTTGTACAAACCACAGGGCTTGGAATTCCTCAGCCATGTTCTTGACTTTCTGGTGTTCATGAACAAGTTTCAGCTGGAATGGGCTTTCGATGAAGCCGGGTTTGGCTGAAGGACTGCGTAGTCTACTTTTACACCTAATTGGATAGAGCTGGGGAATGACATGGAGCAGTGTAATGCCATAATTAACTCTTAATAATTCATCTAAGATCATCCTATGCACAATCTACAACTACCTGAAAGGAGTAAGGAGGGTTGGCCTCTCCTCCAGGGGAACAAGTGACAGAACAAGAGGCAATAGCTTCAAATTGTACTATAAGAGGTTTAGGATGTTAGGAAAAATGTCTTCACTGTGGTTAAGCATTGGAGCAGGATCTCCAGGAGGAGTCAATCCCTGGAGGTATTCACAAAAAAAGGTAGATGTGGCTGTTGGGGAAGATGAAAATTTAACAGGAAAGTCTTACAGATATGAATGCTTAGCAGAAGGTTCACTAGAAATGAAAGCAACTTTCAATATAGAAGAATAAAAAATGTTTAAGTTAGGGATTTCTGAGTTAGTTGTTACTGAACAAAGGTTGAGTTGGAAGGAAACTTTTATGGCTAAAAACAAAGGATAAGTCATCTACAAACAAGAACGTGCTTTTACCAAGTAAAGAAAAAAAACATAGGCAAACAAAAACATGTTTTTACCAAGTAGAAAAAAGGTCTAAGAATTTTCCACTGCAAGAAAACAGAAAAACAACTTTAAGCTTAAAATCACTTGATGTGATTGGATAGGACTAGCCATAATATGGTAATGATAACAGTTGTGATAGGCTATAGGTAAATGTAAAGGTATTGTGTATGATACTGATTGGTTATTATGTATTAAGATGCTCAGTAAAGAAAACTATATAATGCGTAATAACCAGAACTAAAGTGGCTTCAGGTTTTGCCTGTAAGCTGATGCTGACAGCTTTGGGCTTGGCTCTGTTACCCATGACCCATGACTGCTGTAACATCCCCTTTGCAATAAACAGCATTTTCTGAAGAGCCTGCCTGTTGTCCCAACAACCTTCGTCGACACCATCTTCTACATGTGTCATTTTTCAGTATGGTTTGAAGGGAATGAGGGTACTCAGTCAAAGGTTGATGATCTTGGGAGGTCTTTTCTGACCTTCATGATTCTGCGATTCCAAGATCTCACAGCAGGCGTTCAAGTGAGAGGCAAATCCACCGTGGCAGAGACAGTGACATTTTCATTTTGGTTTTCTGCAGGTTCGAAAAGTATCCAATGAAATCGCTCACACGGCCAACGAGAACGTCACTGCAGACCAGCAGCTCTCACTGGTCTTCATGCACTGGGGACAGTGGGTCAACCACGACATCGACCTGGCCCCCGCCAGCGGGAAAGCAGCCAGCCCGGAGCTCCAGTGCCACACCAGCTGTGCCTTCAAGCCCCCCTGCTTCCCCATTAAGGTACCCTGACTCTCACCCATGCCACACTCCCTTACAGCAGCAACTTGCAGGACTTCCAGGCGTGTTACTTGGCTCGTATTTGTTTTAGCTGCCCCCCGACGACGCTCGGGCGCGGAGCCCCAGGGCCTGCATGCCCTTTGTGCAGTCAGCCTCTGCCTGCAGCCCCGGGGCCTCGCACCGGGAGCAGCTCAACGCCGCCACGTCCTTCATCGACGCCAGCACGGTGTACGGCAGCGACGACCCCCTGGCCAGGAGCCTGAGGAATCTCACCAGCCAGCTGGGCACGATGGCTGTGAACCAGGATTTCATGGACGCGGGGCTGGAATTACTGCCCTTTGAGAACACGATGCAGAGTGTTTGTGTTCTCACCAACAAGAGCGCCAGCATCCCCTGTTTTAAAGCAGGTGAGGTGCAGCTGGGGGGGCTGGGGTTCCCAATACCTCTGA
Organism: Phylloscopus whistleri; assembly: GCA_017589585.1. NCBI lineage: Eukaryota > Metazoa > Chordata > Aves > Passeriformes > Phylloscopidae > Phylloscopus > Phylloscopus whistleri. The sequence goes on from JADMLD010000352.1 coordinate 468,577, forward strand.
GGGTGACCGGCACCTCACAGAAAATGGCTTAAATCAATGGCGATTTAGAGAACAAAGAAAAAGCCAGGCACAGGTGTCAGAGAAACCTCTGAGACCTTGCTAAAAACACTCCAAAAAGCCCAGAGCACCTCTGTGCTGTCTCTTTAGTACTGAATGACTTAGGGAGGTTCCATTTGGCACCTTGCCCAATGAAATTGACAACAGGCTTTGAGGTACACTTCCCAAGCCCAATCAATGCTCTTGTGCTGGTACCGAGCCAGTTACAATGAGAAGGCTATAGAAAATTCCAGTTTAACTTCCTTACACGTTCTGAGGTAAGATGAAAATTTTTCCCATATATAGAAAACACCTGCTTGAGTGTGGAAATGCATTCCAACACTGGGGGCTTGTTTTCAGTGGGTAATAAAGTTAAAAAGGGACAAATATCTCCTTATAGGATCCTTGTGAGTCCCTTCCAACAGAGAATATTCTGTGATTCTGTGATATTTGAATGAAGCACTTAAAGACAAGACTACATAAGGTGAAGGACAGGGAATCTTGCCCCTAGTTAGAAAAGAAAAATAATCAAGCTATAATTGATTAATAAACATAAAAATTATTTTAATTTCCCAGAAGAATTACAGCAAATTGTTCTTCCTCTATAAAGTCTTTTCAAAAGCAGGAGAAATTTTCAATAGAATAGCCACCAGTGCTTAAAACTTCTCAGGAGCTTTTTTTCTTCTATTTAGAATTCACCATTTATTATTTGAATGCTAATTGTCATCTTGTCAGCACTGACAGGCTGAGAAAGTTGAGGCTGTTCAGTCTGGAGAAGAGAGGGTTGTGTGGAGACCTTACAGCACCTTCCAGGATCTGAAGGGACTACAGGGAAACTGGAGAGGGACTCCATCAGTAACTGTAGCGTGAGGACAAGGGGGAATGGCTTCACACTGAAAGAGAATAGATGAAATTAGATAAACAGAAGAAATTGTTCCCTGTGAGGGTGGTGAGGCCCTGGCAAAGTTTGCCCAGAGAAGCTGTGGCTGCCCGTGGATCCCTGGAAGTGTCCAGGGCCAGGCTGAATGGGGCTTGGAGCAACCTCGGGTAGTGGAAGGTTGAAATGGGCTTTTAAGTCCCTTCCATTCTGTGATTCTATGAGTCAGTTTTCAGCCCAATCAAGACTAACAATTAAACACTCTTAAGCAATCTAGTCAATTGCTTAATTAACTATCCCACCCTGTATCAGAAGAAAAGTCTAGAAGTTTGTCTGAAATTTAAACAAATTGAGGATGAACACAGAACTTACTCAAATTTGAAGTGATCCATCATAGGCATAACATAAAAAAACCCCAACATTATAAATGTGAAGCTTCCAATATCAATCATAAGAATACAGTGTTCTCACTTCCTCATTCTCTGCCTGTGAGAAGGGCTCCTTGCTGTGTAAGGAGGTGCTCAGTGCTTTTCCCATCATCTCACAGAGAGTCTTCACTGAGTCACCTCCAGTTCTCATAGAATCACAGAAGGATTTGGCTTGGAAGGAACCTTAAAGGAACCTTAAAGGAACCCATCCTGTTCCACCCCCTGTCCTGGGCAGAGACACTTCCACTACACCAGGCTGCTCCAAGCCCCATCCAACCTGGCCTTGGACACTTCTAGGGATGGGGCACCCACAGCATTTTTGCCAGGAACATCACCACTTGTTACTTGTCTGTCCTAACACAAGAATCTGCTTCTGAAATTGAAAGCAATGTACAAAATTCCTAAAATATTTTCATTTTAGGTGACAGACGGGTGACAGAAAACCTGGGACTCTCTGCAATGCACACTCTCTTTGTCCGAGAGCACAATCGTCTGGCTACAGAACTGAGGAAATTAAATCCCCACTGGGATGGGGAAAAGCTTTACCAGGAGAGTCGAAAGATTGTGATTGCCATAAACCAGGTACTGATCACTGTTCTCTGTTTGTCACACACTTAGAAATGGTTTTTCCTCCAGGCAAAAGGAGGAAGATGTTTTGCTGAATCAGTGGAGTTATTTGTAGGAGTTGGAAATTGTGAGTGAGGATGGTCCATCTGAGACAACATGGATATCCAGAGCTTTTTTATGCATCATGTTACAAATTTATCAATTATTTGTTATGTTAATGTATAAATTAATTATTAGATAAATAGTTTTACATTTAAAAATAATTTAAATCCACAATGCCAAACTTATTCATTGCTGCAGCTCTTTTTTCTGAAGATCTTAATGAATTCTGCTTCAGAGAGTCCATGTTCACTCTCTGTACTTGACTTTTGATGCCATTTCTGCTGCAGCTGCTGGTAACTTGCTCCTGTGCTTTTTCAGATCATAACGTACAGAGATTACCTCCCACTCCTGCTGGCTGAGGAGGCCAGCAAGTGGATCCCTTTGTACAGTGGTTACAATGAGAAGGTGGATCCAAGAGCCTCAAATGTTTTCTCCCTGGCTTTCCGATTTGGCCACACGTTGGTGCAGCCTTTTGTGTCCCGTTTGAATGAGAGCTTTCAGCCTTTGGGCTCCTCCTCCCATGTCCCTCTGCATTTGACCTTTTGTGCTCCGTGGAGAATTATAATGGAAGGTAAGAACATGAAGCAGTGATCCTGGTCTGGTCCTGAGGTGGAGATCAGCTGCTCAGACACATGGAAGTACAGAATCCCAGAATCATTTTGGTTGAAAAGATTTCCAAGACCATCAAGTCCAACCCTCACCTTGTCACCCAGCCCAGAGCACTGAGCACCACATCCATTTCTTGGGCACCTCCCAGTGCAGCAAGACCTGACAGTGAGATGTTCCACATCCACGCAGATGGTGCATCTGCTCCTGCTGCTCCAGGAGGCAGGAGACTTCCTGTGCCAAATGTCAATCCACTAAAGTCTGTGTCAATCAAACTCTTATATCCCCCTATAATCAGGAGACATGGACAGAGGGTGATGCATCCAGTTTAACTGAGCTAAAGCAGCATCACTCCTTCCTAGAGGTGCCCACCTCTCCTCTTGGCTCTAACTGGAGTTATGGGGTGCTGCTATTACACAGCTGAGTCATTCCAAGGAAGACAAATGTCTCTTCCAAAATGGGTTAACTAATGATGAGAAATATAATTGCACATGTGCAGCCAATTTTCCTGTGTTTTGCTCATACTGTCTCCTTAATTGCTGTGAAAAAGACATGGATAGTCAGACATGAATTAATTCTATCACTACATTTAATGTTTCAATAAATGTCTGTCAATTAATAGTGAATTATAAACAAAATCCACTGCTAAACCTAAAACCTTGGACAGACCCCCAGGCACCAGGACATAATGGAGCCTTGCAGGCTGAGGAACAGACTTGGAAAGGGACTGGTGGACAGTAAGTGGATTTAGGGGTGTGGAAGGAAAAGCTGAGGGATAGGGAAGGATAAGGAATTTAGTTACTATGTGAGGCTTTATTTACTGGCACCTGCAGACATGTGCAGATTCATACAGGTACCACTGTTAGGGTGGAGAGGCCGTGACACAGGTTGTCCAGAGCAGCTGTGGCTGCCCCAGCCCTGGAAGTGTCCAGGGCCAGGCTGGGTGGGGCTTGGAGCAACGTGGGACAGTGGAAGGTGTCCATGCCTGTGGAAGGCAGGGGGTGGAATGAGATGAGCTTTAAGGTCCTTTCCAACCTAAACCACTCTTGATTCTATGATTCCATATACACATGGTGAAATGAAAATACGGAGATGAAAACCCCACCCAGCCCATAGCTGGCTGTTTCAGCTGCATGAAAGGGACCATCAAAGCTGCACCTTGGCACAAAAAAAACCAAAAAATCTTCCCTTGATTTGCAATGGCTGCAGGAGGCATCGACCCCTTGATCCGGGGCATGGTTGTGGATCATGCAAAACTCATGAAACAGAACCAGCTGCTCGTTGAGGAGCTCCAGAACCACCTCTTTGAACAGACAGAGGTGATGGGTCTGGATCTAGGGGCCATGAACATGCAACGGGGAAGAGACCACGGCCTTCCAGGTAAGCAGACACAAATCCACAGCTCCTGTGAATAAGACCTTTTTTTTCTGCTGCTGCTTATTACATGAATGAACCAAGCTTTTTCTGTACTAATGGGAAGAACCAGTACCTTGATTTGAGGGTGAAGGATGAACAGACAGCCAAGGTCAGGGAATAAAAGGTTTCTGTATTATAAAAATCTTTTTGTGAGACATTTACAACAAGGACAAAACACTTAGAAATCGAAGATGATATTTGGGATAATGTAAGAAAGCAGGTGAGAGACAGTGGCATATTGCGAAGAGAGAACATGTGCAGTACAGAAGGTACAGACATGAGTGACCAAATTCAGCTTTCACACGGGCTTGGACAGGTACCCTGGGCTTTATTCTTTGCCCATCAATCTTGTTGTGTGTCCCAGACAAGCCAGAATTCTGAGCAGAAGTGACTTGCACCCACAGCTGGGACTGCCCCAGGTGCTAGAGAAGAACAGATAATCTTGGGTTAAACACAACCAATTTCCTCTTTTCTAAGAATTTGATCCTAGAAATTTCGCCTCCCAAAGCAGCAAGATGCATTCACCCTCAGCAGTAGAAAGATACAACCAACAGGATGAGTTGTAGTCTCAAAGACAACCCAAACTGTTAGTTTAGTGTACATATGAGAAGGACCTTTGAGAATGTGACGTTTGTTGGGCCTGCCTGGACCATAGTGCCTTCCAGGTCCTTTGCCATGAGAAGAAGCAGGCAGTGTTCATGGCCCAAGAAAGGTGCTGTGGAGATGTGATGGTGGGTTCTGGTCATCTGCTGCTCCTGCTCTTGCAGGTTACAATGCCTGGAGAGGCTTCTGTGGGCTCTCCCAACCCCAAACTATAGAAGAATTATCTGAGGTGCTGGGCAATCCCAAGCTGGCCAAGAAGCTCATGAGTATGTATGGGACACCGCACAATACCGACCTCTGGATTGGGGCAGTTGCAGAGCCTGTGGTTCCCCAGGGCAGAGTTGGGCCCCTCCTGTCCTGCATTATTGGCACCCAGTTCAGGAACCTGCGTGATGGGGACAGGTGAGAGATACATTCCCTGTGGCATTTTTTAGGGGGGAAATGCTGATGTATTCTCTGACACAGTAACCCAACCCATCTACAGCACTTCAGTGAGTGCTCCCAGCAAGGCTCACCCCTTGATTTTAGCCCAGTTGCCAAAGGACTGGTTTTTTTGCAGCTTATTTCTCTAGATTCATGTGGCTGAGGAGCACCAGCTCCAGATCATGAGAGATCTGCTGTGGCCTCTGCCTGAGGTGACTTTTGCTCTCAAGGCATAAATCCCTGCATCGCAGCAGCCTGCTGTGTGGAAGAGGCAGGCTCTCTGCACTGGCAGAATCCAGATCTGGCCACACTGGAGACACTTCTTTCTAAAGGGGTGTGCCTGGAGAAGGTGGAACTATACTCCACCTCTCCTTGGTCAGGTTCCCATCCCAGCAAGTAACCAGAGGTTATAAACTGCTTCTGAAAATTTCATTGCAGATTCTGGTGGGAAAACCCAGGAGTTTTCACTCCACAACAGTTGCAAGCATTGAGAAAAATCTCAGTGTCGAGGGTGATCTGTGACAATACTCACATCAAAAAGATACCCAGGGATGTGTTCATGATCAACACTTATCCTGAGGACTTCACTGATTGCCAAGAGATTGACGTGCTTGACCTCTCATGCTGGAAAGATGAGTCTGAGAGTGCCACAAAAGGTAACAGTGGTCTGAGATCTGTCAAAAATAATAAATGTGCTATGAGGTCTCTTCCATGCCTAAAAAAATGAAAGAATTAAGGTTTCCACCATGACTCTGCCCCCAAAAAGAAGATGACTGTTCATTTAGCTACCTTCATACACCACAGGGAGGCAGATTTGCTATTAACTGGGCTTCCAGGCAATCCATCACTTTCATCACCCTTATTCCCTGCCTCGTCCTTTCAAGCAGATGGGAAATCCCTCAAAATCCAGCCTGTTCTGGACTGGGAATGTGTCCTCTAAAGACCTTATTCCAGAACAACCATAGTCTTTCCTGATAGGAAAGTTGTTGATGAAAAATCAACTAGAATTAACCAACCTGCTCCAAGGTCTTACTCTGCTGCTCCAAATTCCTGCTCTCCCCTCATCTTCCCCAAAGCTTTAAATCAGTTTAAGGAATATCTGGAGTAGTTTTGACACTGTATGGCCTCACACACCAGTAGTTGAACACACATGATTAAAGGTTATGATGTGCCACAGTAAAACAGTGTCTTTGTCTGAGAGATGTGGACACTCGGTGTCCTGCTGAAACACTTTTGACCAGGACTTTCCCAATGAAATGGTGTGGGAGAACAGAGACTTGAAGAATGGACTAGATTGGATTCCTTTTCCTTCTGACAACCCATTTATAGATGATCACAATACCTGAGGATCATCTACACTGCCCTCTGCAAGGCACAGACCACAAAGCATTTCCATGCAGTTCCTGTACTGAGTTTGAGTAACTATTTGAGGGAAACACTGTTGTTTAAGACAATACTTGCACAAGACGATACTTGCACTTAAAGGCTAAATTATGGTGGCTTCACCCCATTCTTTAGGACCTGAGTCCAGCTCACCTTCTCTCTAAACAACAGTTTTTTTCATTTATTTTTTTATCATATTCTTATGGTCACTAAAATGTGTTGAGCTGCTTCCTGTGGCTCCTTTCTCACCAGGCTTGGGGGAAGTCAAAGTGTTTGTGTAACCCAGAGAGAGTAAAATTCCAGGGCTAAAAGCAGCTGCTAGAAGTTTAACCTTTTGAAATGACAAGAAATTGCCCCAAACCACTCATTCTAAGGCTGGAAGTAGCACGGTGTCTCACAGGTGCAAGGAGACAGGGATGACAAAAAGGTGGACAAAAATGGTGTGTCCAGGAAAGACTTTCTGCCTTTCAGCAGCTTTTTCTGCTTTATTGACAGTTTCTAATCCTGCTCATCAGATCAGTGTTGGAAACCCCTGATGGTGGCACAGAGCTGCTCCTGGGAAACTCCTGCATGGACATCAGGCTCCGCTGGCTGCTGTTGACTGAACATCAGCACATGGTTTCCCAGAGGGGAGCTCATGACTATGTCATCTGTTTTATTTCCTGTAATGTGTTTTTTAAAATATGTTTTCTTTCTAAAAACTGTAAGTCTTCAGATGGAAGGGCAATGATATTTTATTTTCTGTTGCCCTAAAAAATTGACCAGATGCTTTCTGACTCTCTAAAAGTGTAATTATGACAAGATTTTTACTTCTCATCCTGAATGGGTGCCAAACCTGCAGGCTGGCATGTTTGCACTGCAAAATCAAATTCCTTATCCTTTGTAACTGCTCAGAAATTAGCACATTCATGTAATCTTCACCAAAACTTTCCCAGTTTCCTGGTTTTGCACAAGAGAAGAAGCTGTTTAGGCTGCTTCTAATCAGCAGTGAGATTTCAGCCTTTGAAGACACTGAAGCATGGAAACTGCATCTTGAAGCCTTGAAACAAGTTTTATTTAAATCCTACAGTGAACCTGTGTGGTTTGGGTGTTCTGGGCAGTAATAAAACACATCCTTGTGCACTCACCTATACTTGGCATCAATGACAGCCTAGGGGCAGAGGGGTTGGAAACCTTTCCATCAGTAAAGGGCCTGGGGGAGCTAGTTGAGAGTGGCTGAACAAGAGCCCAAGTGTGCCCAGGTGGGCAACAGTCCAATAGCAGCTGGGCTGTGCCAGACAGTGTGACCAGTAGGACCAGGGCAGTGACTGTCCCCCTGTGCTGGCACTGCTGAGGCCCCACCTCAAATCCTGTGTTCAGTTTTGGGCCTCTCACTGCAAGAAAGGGAAAGGCTGAAGCATGTCCAGAGAAGGGAATGGAGCTGGGAAGGGGCTCAGCCTGGAGAAAAGGAGGCTCAGGGGGCCCTTGTGGCTCTGCACAACTCCCTGCCAGGAGGGGACAGCCGGGGGGGTCGGGCTCTGCTCCCAGGGCACAGGGACAGGAGGAGAGGGAACGGCCTCAGGCAGGGCCAGGGGAGGCTCAGGGTGGGCAGCAGCAGGAATTTCCCCATGGAAAGGGTGCTCAGGCCTTGGAATGGCCCAGGGAGGTTTGGAGTCCCCATCCCTGGAGGTGTCCAAGCAAGGACTGGATGTGGCACTCAGTGCCCTGGGCTGGTTGAGAAGGTGGGGATCAGGCACAGCTGGGACACGATGACCTTAGAGGGCTTTTCTAACCCAAATGGTTCTGTGAATATGTGTGTGATTCTGTGTGAGTCAGACCTGTGTCCAAAATATTTTTTGGCTCTGGTTCATAGCTAAACACACCAGCAGAAAAAAGCAAATCACATCCTGGCTGGTGGGAATCGTCTGACAGAGAAGGCAGGACGTTGGACTCAGAAATCAGGAGCTGCAGCTCAGAGAGTGTGTTTGAGTTGAAAGATATATAGATTGTGCTAAAAATCATGAGGTTATCATAAAATCCTCACAGAATTTCAGAATCAGTAAGGCTGGAAAAGCACTCCAAGATCATAGAGTCCATTAATCCAGCACATCCAGGTCAACCATTAAACCATGTCCCTAAGCACCAGATATACACATCTTTTGAACACTTCCAGGGATGATGATTCCATCTGGGCATGGCAAGGATATTAGGCAGCATACTCCTGCTGTTTGCCTCTGGTTTCTGAGTCCCCAGACATGTCCCTCTCGCCCAACCCTGAAAGCAAAATCTTCCTCAGCTTAAAAGGAAGGTTCAATATACCAAAGATACCACCAAGCCCTGTAGACACATGAAAGGTCTTTAATTCCCCTCTCCCAAAGCTGCCTTGGTTTCTGTGTGTCATGGCAGAGGTACCTCCCAAATCCTCCCCACGGCAGAGGAACAAAACAGCACCTTCTCCTGAGTGTGTTCCAGGGGAATGTGGCAGCCCTCAAACCCCAAGGCAGCCACTTCCCAGGCAGCAGGGTCACAGGCTTGGGATCAATGCCTCTGCCTCATTGGATCTGAACAGGGAAAGGTGGTTATAAGCAGGCAGCAGTGGTCACAGGAAGGGCCCAGCTCTGCCTGGGGTCTGGCTGGTGGGACATTGTCAGCAGTATGATTGCACAGAAATGTCCAGCAGTCCATTGTGTGTCTGTCCCCCTGGGTGGCATAGTTCTCTGGAGGTACACAACATTCCCCTGGGAAGCTTCTCTCCTTGGCGGATGTTTTGCCTGCTTCTGGTATATCAGCGTTGCAATCCACAGTTGTCTCTGCTGCCAGACCTTCCTGTGGTTGCCATGGCCTCCCCTCAGCTGTGGCAGACACAGCTGGAGCTGGAAGAGGGGATTGCTAATGGGAAGCTCCATTCGTCATCCCTGATATCCCCTGGTAGGAGGAGAGCATGGAGTCACGGACCTGCTCCGTCAGCTTGGGAACATCCTCTGGGCCCAGGCCCAGCGTCTCCACTTCTGGCAGGATCTGGATGATCATATTTCCTGGAAGAAAGTGATACAGGGGAGGAAAACCAATACATGAGTGGTATGGAGGAGCTGGAGGTGGTACAGCAGGAAACAAGGAAATGCCCTCATTTCTACACCAGTGGTGTGGGAGCCCAGCTACATCCCAAATGCACACAGCAAAAACCCATCCTGGGCTTTTCCCATCCACAGAGAGCACAAGAATCATAAATATGGAAACAGGTTAATGCCTCCTCCAACACAATGCAATGTTTCATATAGGATGAGTTTTGACAGTGGAAAGATCTCAGGGTCTGTCTAGATCACAGGCAAAGAGAAGATGTTTAATACTACACATCTGAACTGGCTGTTCTCTGTCTATGTATACCAAATTTAGTACAGTTCCTCCTTCCAGAAACATACTTTGGGATGAGAGGAATTGTGGCCAGGATTCCCTGGTATGTCAGATTTCTCCAGGGGAGCATCTAAGCAATGGACTGGTGTAAACTGGAAGAACATACTGGGGAGCTGCCATCATGCTCTCCTGTTCTGGCACCAAGAGTCCCCTGTTTTGGCCCAGTGGAGACAAGACAGTGCCTGCACAGACAGAAACCTGGGCATCTGGGGAAAGTCTGTGATGTGTTGCAATGTCCTTGCATGACTTTACACGTGCCTGGAATGAGATCCAGCAGTGCCGGCAGCAGAGCTGTGGGAAGGAGGCAAAACAAGCACAGAGATGAACTTCACAAAAGAAAAGGGCTTGTCATGTTGGAAAAGGCTTGGAGCAATCTGGTCTAGTGGAAGGTGCCCTTCCCATAGTCAGGGGTGGAATGAAATGAGCTCCAAATCCTTTCCAACCCAAACCTTTCTGTGATTCCATGGCTCTGTGTTACCTGCCTGCCCACCTCACACCCAAAGCCAGCCTGGTACCTCACTTCACTTGCTCCTACTGAAAGAACAGGGTGATGACAAGGCTGTGCTGAAAATTCAGGTCTCTTGGGAACAGACTTCCAGCAAGCACCAGGTGTGTTCCATGAATGACAGTGTCCAACACCAGGCACAGAGCTGAGCTTTCAAGAGGCTCCTGAGCACACCCAGAGCTGCTGTGGACACACAGAGCTGTCCTGATCCACAGACCTGCTCAGCGTGCAGGAATCTTCACCACCATTTTCAGAACCAGCTCTGGCAAAACTTCCAGGTGAGAAAGTACAAGAAAAGCTAACTAGGGTTCTTTCTTCAGTAGTGCAGGTCCTGCCTGTTTGACAGCCATATGGGAAAGGGCTCAGAGATCAGCTGAGCATGGAATTAGCTTACCATGAATTCCCAGGGTGACTGAAGTTGTATATAGGCAAATGTACATGTAACTGCAAAAAGTCTTTCCTAAAAAGCTCAGGGAATTCTTGGAATCTCCTTCCTTGGAGTTAATACAACCTTTTCTGGACTGCTCACAAAGCTAACTCATCTGTCTTTAGAATAGGCCTTGCTTCAGCTGCTTCAAAGATCCCTCCCCAGGAGGTTATTCTCTGATTTCCCAGATCAGGGACGTGAAGGGAACAGGCTGGCAAAACCCCTGCTCATGGTCCTATGACCTCAGGTGGAGGTACACTTCCAGATCCAAAAGACTTTTGTGTGTGAACAGGGAGAGGACAAACCCAGCAGGTGAAAGATGACTGGAAATAGGCAATTTCATATTTATCATTTGCACCACTTTCTCTTTCCAGGTGTCTGCCTGCAAGGCAATGACTACACCCAGGCACAACAATAGGAGGAATGAGAATTTCAGATGCAAATCCTCTCCTCAGGGAACACCAGGGCTAGCCTGGGAAAGAGTGGGAAATGGCAGAAGTCCATTGTAGGGTGGTTGGCAGCTAAGGGAGCAAAGGAACAGGATGGCTTGCTTTTCTCTGCTGGAATTTTTACCATTTTTTCTGCATTTTCCTTCTGAAGCCCAAGACTTGTGTTATTTTTTCCCCTAATTTTTTTTCAGTGGCCAGTAGAAATTTTTGCTATCACAAATGTTTCCTAGCTCTCCATGCACCTGCAGATCCAAGGGCAGTGTGGGAGGGTCAGGGGCAGGACCTGCCCCAGGACTCTGCTGCTCCTCCAAGTTCTCTTGGACAGGTATTGGACAAGCAGTGAGAAATCCAAGGGGAGAGGAAAAAGTGATGCCTGAAATGTCCCATTTCTTCCCAAGAAGACAGAAGCTGCTGTGTTCTGGGTGCCATCTCCATATTACAAATGGTCCTCTGCCCACCTTGGTTATGGCTCCAAGGGACTGAGCTTGCACCTCCACCCAGACCATTCTTTGCCCCAGGTCATCCTCACCTGGTGTAAATTTCTTCTCTTTCTGGTTGTAGAAGCTGTTGTAGGAAGACAACACTACAGGAATAATGGGGACCTGGAGGGGAGGCAGTCTACAGTGAATATACACATCTCCTTATCCTTCCTCCAAAGTTCAACTCACGTTTTCAGGCGAATCCTGCACCTTGTTGATAATTATCACCATCAGCATCACAGCAGACACTTGGAGTATTATTTGAATATTTAGATCATTTAACTGTATCACCCCATGTCCTTGCTATTGGGTTTTGAATTTTCATTTCTGTATTTAGGCCAACAACTGTGGATTGTCAAATTACTATCTACAGAGGCCAACTCAGTAGAAACTTCCCTGTGCAGGACCAGGGCTCTTGTCAAGGGTCCCCACTTTTATCCCAAGCTGTAACAAAGGTTTTCCACTTGCAGACAGAAACACCTCCTGTGCCACCTGCAAACCCCCAAGGGCTCCTGGATATGTACTCAATCCATAGGGAAGCCAGGGACCAGGACCCTGGTTTCCTGGTGGACCACAATAGGCAAATTGCACTCCAGGGGCAGAAGGAAGGTGGGTCTCACCTGGGCTTTCACTGCCAACTGGAAGGCCCCACGTTTGAAGGGCAACATGGAGCCACCATGGTTGCGAGTTCCTTCAGGGAAGATCAAGACACGCAACTGCAGGAGGGAGAAGACATTAGGGCAGAAGGAGCTCCAGGTACAATTCTAAGCCACTGAAGAGGGGTGGTGCCCCTGGGGCTCATCTCTGTGCCTCTGACCTCCATTCACGGGCACAGAACACACTCCCTGTTCTCACTCTGTTCTGCTCAGTGCCCAGCCCAGAGACAAAGATCTCTTTCCACCCACATCCAGATTCCTGTTTTCCAGCAGCTCCTCACTGGACTCCTCCCTACTCACGTTGTCCTTGTGCAGGGAGTGTGCCACCTCTGTCAGGGTGCCAATGGACTGCTCACTCCTCTTGCGGTCGATGAAGATGACCCCTGCCAGCCAGCAGGCCAGGCCAAATGTGCCCATGTACAGGATCTCCTTCTTTGCAATGGGCACACAGCGCCTGGGCAGTATCTCCATCATCACTGCAAGGGGACAGCAAGGACAGAACAAGTCATCATCTGCACTCAGGGTCCCATTAGATTATGGGCAGCAGCCCTCTGCTCTAGGAGGGAGGGATTCTATGCCGTGCCTGAAGCTTCATAGAATCCCTGGGGAATTTTGGGGGTCTCCAGGCCATCCACTCAGGACTGGCATTGAAGAAGAGCAGCTATGAGAGGAGGCTGTGGTCAGCTGAGAGCCTTGTCCCGTTCCCCTGGAGAAGGTGAAGCTGATGTAACTTGAAAATTCCTCTGATACCCTGGAGATCAGCCCTGGCTTGGGGCTGGCTGGTGAAAGGCTCTGTAGCAGCCAGTCCCGCCCTTCTGCCTGTGGCACCTGGGATTCCATACAACCCATCCCTACAAGCACCTGGGGCCAGGAGCAGGAGGCAGGATCACCACATACCCATGATGTCAAGGGAGGTCTGGTGATTCAACACCAGGACAAAAGGTTTCTTAGTCCTGAGGTTCTCCTTGCCCTTCACCACGATCTGAATGCCAAAGATGTATTTGAGTGGCCGGGTCAATGTGCGCAAAAACCTGGAACAGAGGAGTGGAAATTAGCCAAAGAGAGGCTGAAATTTGGGACCAGACTCTGCATCCAAACCAGCCGACCTCACACACTGCTTCTGCCAGTTTCCCACAGACAGCTTTGGCCATGACTTGGAGAAGAACAATTAGTGCCCCTCTGCATTTAATCACTTAATTACAGAAGACAAATACACCTTGCAGATTTCCCTCAAGCCATACATGACCAATGACCCAGCAACTACAGCTCCCTAAGTTCCATGGATCAATCAAATATTAGAAAATATCCAGGTTTACAGCACACCTTTATACTCTGCTTTCCTCCCCACCTTGCTGGGTTGGGAATGCAGGCTGCAGTAAATCTGTGCCTAACCCTGCTGGCTGTGGAAAGAGAGGGGTTTGCCTCTAGGTGACATTAGGCTGCAGTGCTGCGAGCCCTATTTGAAGAGATATTGGTAAAATAACATCTAAAAAAAAAGGTCAGGCACCAAAATCCAGAGGTGAAGAAAATTTCTCAAAGCAAAAGGCTGATGCTCAGTTAGGAGAGATGAATTTCCACTGAAGCATAAAATGGAATAGTAAATCCTGCTTCTGCAGCACTTCAGGAGGGTTCAAGCACTGTGGTGCTGTGTAGCAGAGTCATCTTCTCGTCCCCACTCAGTCCAGGTTCCTGAATGCCACCACAACTGATCACTCCTGGACACCCCACACAGCGTCCAGGTGAGTCCACAGCCTGGAGAGTCTGAATGGAATCTGGAGAGACAGGATGGGCAACAATAGGATGGGCTGGGGGACTGCCAGACCTGAGACACCAGGCTGTCACTGAGCTGATGGTGACACCAGTGCCCATGCAGAGGCCAGCACTGCACTGTGGTGATGTCTCAGGTGTGCATTGACTCAGAGTAGAGAATGGGAAGAGGCCCTGGAATGGCTTTCTCAACACAACTTAGTAATAGAGTGCTCAGCCATGGGAAGGAGAGAAATACATCTCCAAAGACCAGATGAAAGAGCTTTAGTAAAAACAGCAATATGCATTACATCCAGGTTGTTGGCATTACCTGCTTTGGCAAATCTATGTAACCTTTTACTTCCTTTCTTTCCATAATTTGTTATTCTTTATATCAACCCCAAACCATTATTAAAACTCATGCCCCTTCTCTGAATTACAGAGTCTGTCATCTCCCCACACCAATACACAACTGATCCCTCCCCACCACACCCTCAGGACCCTCCAAATCAAAGCACTGGATAGAGTGGACTCTATCAATGCTCAGGGCAGAAAGGAGCCACAGACAACTTACATCATGTTTTCCACGTTCCGTCCACGAGGAATACTGAGGATGGCAACCCCAATGCTTATGGTGAAGAGCCACAGCTTATAGAAAGTCATCTTGCAGAAGAATCTGAATGCAGGTTTCACCTGATAGAGGACTAGAAAGGCAATGAGCAGACAGGTGAAGGGGTAGTGAAGGAGGAAAAGCTCCATCCTTCCAGCCCGGAGTGTGTTGAGCAGAGCAGTGAACGAGTCACGAGAAGCTGGTGATGTAGAGCAAAGGTGAGACTCCCTCCATCAGCTGTGTGTGGGTGGTGAAAAGCTGGAATGAGGTCTGGGAGTGAGGCTTCAGCCAGGCTGTGCTCTCTGCTTGGAGCACTCACCGTGGGAAGCCGGTTTAGCAACAGCACCGTGACAGCTCCACTAGGGCTGGATGGCAGCAGGGCAAACACAGAAGCAAAGCTGTCTGCCTGCAGGGGCTGTGGGGCTGCCAGTGCTTGGAGAGCCCCTTTGAGGCTCTGGGAATAGGAACCCTCAGGAATTTCAAGAAAATCTTTAGTGGGGAGGAGCAGGATGTACAGACAGCACAAACCCTGCCCAGAGAAGAGGTGGCTGCCTCATCTCTTGAAGTGTCCAAGACCAGGGTGGGGCTTGGAGCAACCTGGGATAGTGGAAGGTGTCCCAGATCATGGCAGGAATGGAACTGGATGACATTCAAGTCCATTCCAGCAGAAACTATTCCATGATTCCATGATTCTATGACCCCAGGCTGTCTCACTTTTTGCAAACTTTGATCTTTGCCAAGCGAGCTGGCTGCAAGATGTCCAGGAAATCAGGAATCAGTATTTTGGAGAAAAGAAAGAGAAAAACAGTGATCTGAGCAGCCTGACCCTGTCCTACATATCCAGGCACTGGAGGGACCAAGCTGAGCAGCTGGACATTCTGCATGCACAGTGGGAAAAGTGGGAAAAGTGCCAAAAGTCTAGACAAAGAGATAAAGTAAGAGCAGCGACTCCTGATGTTTTCCTGGCCAGAGGCAGGCACATGCTCAGACAGCATCTGCATAAGCAAGGAGTAAATCAGGAAAATGCAGGTATAACCTGGGACTGCTCCAACTGCATTTCATCTCCTAAAACAACTGTGTGAAAAGGAACTTAGCAATAGCCAGAATGACTGGGCTGAAAAACAAATGTTTCATGACTCATCACTGCACACCAGGCCTTGCTCTAGCAGCTGGCACTTCAAAGGAGCAATGACTCTCAAATTGAGCCAGGAATGAGAGCTGCAGATTCTCAAAAGGGAATAGCCCAGGGACCCATAGAACCATGATGCCCATCATCTACAACCTAAAGAATAAAGTCAAATCCTTGAGGACAGTAAATGGGCAAGACTCAGTGATATTTCCTGAAGAAACTGAGGAAAGACATAATAATATAGAAAGGCATTGCCTGTGCTCCCTGCTTCTCTGGCTTAGCCAGGGACCCTTCTCCTGATTTTCCTTGGAAAACTGGAGAGGAGTGACTGCAACCTCACTTCTCAGCTCTCCCAAGGCTTCCCTGCAACCACAGGAGAGGCAGCCAAAGCAAAGAGCTTCTCCACAGCCTCTGAACTGTCCCTGCACCAGCACATGGACGCTACAAGAGCCCATGTCTGCACACTGGGACTCTCTGAACTGGTGCTTGCAGAGACTAGGTCCCTGTGGGAGCCAGTGCTTAGAGAAAAAACATGGCTTCTTTCTGCTTCTCCAAGGTTTGATTCAGCAAACAGTTCCCTGTCTGCCTTTCCTGTATCTCATCTGTACAAAATTATGGCCTTTTGCAACTGGGGGAAGGTTGGATTTGATGCACAACTGGTTCATCCTGACCTACCAGAGAGAGGTTAGTGAAATGTAATGCCAGTGAATGGAGTGGAATAGCTGCCCTGCAGAGATGGCTGTGGTTTCCAAACCAGGGTGCTGCTGTCAGGCTCCTGCTGTAGAAGAAACCTGTGACACAACTCTTCACACAGAAACCCACCCAGAATGTCAGGGACAAGGAAGTCTGCGAGTTCACAACAGTCCACAAATCACTGAAAAGGTTTAAGTCACTGTCAGCAATTTTCAGACTTCACAGAAACACTGAAGCTGGAAAAGACCTCCAGGATCATTGAGTCCAACCTCTGACTGATCCCCCCACCTTGTCACCAGCCCAGAGCACTGAGTGCCACATCCAGTCCTTCCTTGGACACCTTCAGGGATGGGGACTCCACCACTTCCCTGGGCAGCCCCTTTCAGTGTCTAACAACCCTTTCCAAGAAGAAATTCCTCCTGTTGTCCAACCTGAAACTCCCCTGGGGTAACTTGAGGCTGTTCTCTCTCCTCCTGTCCCTGTTCCCTGGGAGCAGAGCCCAAATTCCCCCTGGCTGCACCCTCCTGTCAGGGAGTTGTGCAGAGTAAGGAGGTCCTTGATTCCAACAGCTGGTCAATGTCTCTGATGAGTATGGAGAGAGCCAAGGACGTTCCCAATTCACCATGGACAGACAGGCAGCTCAGATCTAACACAACATTCAGGCTGCAAACCCACAGATACCAAAATCTGCAGCAATAATTTTCTCCTGTTGCAAGGATCCCCAGCACCTGGATCCATCCTGCTCCCATTTCAGGAGCAGTTGCCTAACCCAAAAGGTGTTTTCAGAAACTGCAGCTCTAATGAAGATCCCAGTCTCCAGAACAAGTGTGTCCACGCCCTGCTGACTCCCTTCTGCCCCTGGGTCCTTGCACCATTTCCAGAACCTGGCTCAATTTAAGTGAATCTGAGATAGGGAGGGGAGGGACTTGCTCACACCGTGAGCTTTTGTTACAAAGTTTTAATGACTCTCCCACTCCCCAAATCTGCTCAGCCACACAATTGGCCTGAAGAGAAAGGGGAGCCAGGGAAAGTGATCCAAATTGGTTGGAAAAGGCCAAGAAAATTGTCTTGTTCACCATATAAAGGCTCAGAAGAGAACAGAGTGCTGCCAGCACAGCAATGTGTGTGAGAGAGGAGCTGGAGAAGCTGAAGATCACAAGTGACTTCCAAATGCAAAGCAGTGACTCCAGCACAAAATATGAGGACTGGATTTTGAAATGGGAGTGATTGCCACTGAAAATTGCTGGCATAAATATCTACTCTGAAACAGATTGGAATAAGCAGAAGGGCAGACACTAATCTCTTCTCTGTGGTAACCAGGGACAGGACCTGAGGGAACACCTGGAGCTGTGTTGGGGGGTTTAGCTGGACATTAGGAAAGGTTCTTCCCCCAGAGGGTGCTGGGGCACTGAACAGACTCCCCAGGGAATGGGCATGGCCCCAAGGCTGGCAGAGCTCCAGGATCATTTGGGCAATGCTCTCAGGCACAGGGTGGGATTGCTGGGGTGTCTGTGCTGGGCCAGGAGTTGGACTTTCCAACTCAGGATACTCCATGTTTCTATGATAAGTTATCAAAGGGCACTGTGGGGTCTGGCCAAGGACAGCATCAGTCACCAGCCTCCAAAGCATGAACAGATCAAAAAGGAATTTATCACTTACTCTTCACTTAGAGACATTGACACTAAAACCTTCAGAGGGATTCCAGGGTAAATATATTAAAGATCATCAAGACTGAGAAAACTGTTTATGACGCTCTGGCTGCAGCTCCGTGATGAAACTGTATAAACCTCAGTTTTACGTGGCACATTTTCACTTTGGAGACCAATTTGTGAGAAGAGGCATGGCTGGAAGTGCTTATAATGACAAGAGAAGAGGTTTTACAAGAAAAGGTGGTCTGGCTGTCATAGGCTAGGAAAAGCCTGATTTTGTTCCAATCGGGGTCAGTTTGTGTGATTGACAAGTAATTTATCCAGTAAAAGACAAGCTGCGACTTTCGGCGAAATGCTTAAAAAGGCTGGATGGGGGGAGGAGCGGTCTCTTTGTCTTGCGGTGTGGCAGGCCGGGGACAGGGAGCCGCCGGGGCCGGCCGGCCTCGGTGCCCCCCCCCACCCCGGGGCGGCTGCGGCGGGCCGGGCCGGGCCGGGCCGGGCCCCGATGCTGCTGGAGCCGGGGCAGGCTGGCCTCGGTGCCCCCCCACCCCGGGCGGCTGCGGCGGGCCGGGCGGGCCAGGCCGGGCCCCGATGCTGCTGGAGTCGGGGCGGGCCGGGTCGGAGCTTTAGGAGCCGCTGTCTCGCGGAGAGGCGGACAGCATGGAGAGAGAGAGAGCTCGGACGGAGTGCCCCTTCGCACTTGCTCTTCTTTTCAAGCCGAAGAAACCAGCGCACGGCTTCTAAACGACTCAGTTTCCCGCCGCAGAGCCACGTGGGCAGCCCGGCAGCCCGAAAAGTTTAACCTTTTGTTGTGAGCAGATGGACTTTCCTAAACATCATCTTTCTCCGGAAGAAGAACAAATATAGCGAATAGAAAGACACAGCATGGAGCTACAGTCGGTAAAGGAAGAGTGAAAAGGACTTTAAGGCAAAAGGACAAAGGAGTGGCCTAATTTTGGCTGGACATTTCTGGTAAACTATAAAGACTGAACTGGTTTTGTTTCCTGTAACATATAAATGCTTTTGGGGGGATGTAAGGTTCTAGTTAAAAGTGATATGAAGCTTTTTGCTCCTAAAGAAAGAGGAGATTTGTTTTTGGGTCTTGAGATGATTTTGGAAATAGAAGAAGAGAATCTTTGTGTCATACTAGAGGAGGCATCCTTAAACAGTACCCCAATAAGCAAATATGGCCTATGTGCAGTGTTGAGAGAACTGCTAATGGGTAGGATTTCGCAGTTTGCAGGAGTTCCTTTAAAATCCTCGCAGATGTAGAGCATGGGATGTCTATATAGAACCCAGAGAGACTCCTTTCCTAAAAGAACTGATAAAAGGTTATTTTTAAAATGGTAAAACTGGCTGGAGTTGCAAGTCATGTCTTTTTATGTTGAGTGAAGAAAGGTAAAAAACTTAGAAAGAGAAAGAAAGATGTTTTAGAAGTTTCATTTGTTGTTGTTGTTGTTTTTTTTTTCCTTTTTTTGTTGTTTTTGTGTGTACTAATAAACTATCTTTGTAATTTAAAGATAGGCCTGTTTTGCTTTATATTCTTCCAGTCAAATGAGATATAGAACGTGATTAAACCATCACACTGGCTCATGAAGGTTTCTGTGGTACAGGTCTGACAGAAAAGAATGCAACAGCATGGAACAGCCTGGGCTGTAGGACTTGCATACATGGGATAGCTTAGAGCCCAGGCAGGTGAAATCTGGCTAGGAAGTAAAACAGTTTATCACTGCAAATCACAGGAAAAATGAAGTGGGAAAGGACACCAGGAGGTTTGCAGGCCAACCAGCTACTCAGAGCAGGGTTAGCTGAAAATCCAGAGAACTTGCTCAAGGCCTAGACAGTTTGAGAGAATACCCAAGATTGGAGATCCCCAGATTTCTCTCACCCCTGTGTCTGCATCACACAACTATCATAGGGAATGATGTTTGTCTAAAGGTTACTTCCCTTGTTGTAACCTGAATCTGTTACCTCTTGTCTTCTCCCTGTGTGTCCAATTTTACCCTTTTCTGACCCAGAGATGGGGCAACTGAGAGGCGTTTTAAAAACTTTTATTCCATTTTCAGTCTCGTGTGAAGGGTGAGACAGTACAGATGTTACAATTCATGCCATCACAATCAGAAACCAACTATTTTCCTAATTCCAATCCATTATAAGCATTTTTTTTACCTATCAGCTTTTGCCACACAATGCTGTTAATGCCTTAAAGCCTTAATGCCTTAAAGTTCCATTTCTCTCTCAGCAATATCCGTCCTATTCCATGGCATTTCTAAGTCAGCACTTCTTATCTCAAAGTTTGCATACAGATGCACATTATGTGAGCCTTCTGTCAGGCTTTGAGAATTCTCTACAAATCCATTTCCCACACCTGTGAGCCTGTGGGAAGTGTCCACCTTCACAGCCACTCCTCAGAGAGACTGAAATCACTCCCCCTCCCCTTCTCCAGACTGAGCAGATCCAGCTTTCTCAGTCTGTCTTTGCACCCCATTGCTACAGCCCACTGAGCACCTTGGTGGGCATCCACTGAGGAAAAATGTAGTTGGCACTGGGAGAAGGACCTGACAGGATGAACTCAGGATGGACATCCAGATCTGAGCTGAAACAGCTGGGGGAGGTCTGGTGGGAAAGAAAGTGAATGAGAGGCCTCAACAGCTGGGAGGGAGAGCTGCCCTTCTGAAACCAGCAGCAGAAGCTGATCAGGGTAAACCTTCCCATCCTAGCTCCTGCAGGAGGCATCCCCCAGCTCAGGAGCTCCACTGGCCAAGCAGGCACATGCCAGACACTCTATGGACAGTCCCCATGTTGCTGTACCAGCATTACATAGGTTTGATCAAGCTGATAAAGTAAATAAAGTTGTCCAAATTTCAGCTTGGCTTAAAAGAAGAAAGTCAGCTGTCTGTGCTCAGTGCACACAGAGGGGTAGTGGGTGATTTTGAGCCAGTCACATCCTCCCCCAGAGGGGAACTGCTGAAGTCAACAGGCAATACCCTGTCCCTGAGGGGCTGAACAGATGAACAGACACCAGCCTCTGTCACCATTGGACAACCAGGAATGGCAAACCAGAGCTGGAGAGACTGGGACACCCCAGTCACTACCTCCCACCTATCAGTGCTGACTTTCATAGTTCTGCATCACACAGGACTCGGGGTCAGAGGCTTCAGCAAGAAATACCCTCTTTCATTAACAACACACAGCTTCTGAAACTCCCTTTTCCCAATATTCCCACTGAAAGCCTACCACCATCCTCCTCCACTCAACCACTGTGTGGTTGCTACACCTTTTCTGAAATGCAAAGAACATCTTGGCCTCAGCCCAAAATTGCAATTTATTAAGCAATAACAGGAACATAGCAGGCTACAGAGGGTGGAGAAAGTGGGTTTGATCCTTTCAGGAAAAGGGAAAAAGCTGGATAGAAACCAGAATAGTTTTTATTTTCTTGGGCGTTCAGATTGTTCTTATCTTTGCCAGGCCACATCCCACCAGCTCTACAGGCCAGTGCTGAGTCACTCAGGCTTCAGGAATAACTTGTTACAGGTTTCTGTCACATCAGAGGATGTTTTGGGCATTCTGGACTGTGGGAAATATTAGTGAGAATACTCTCATCCATGTGGCAAATTTCTTCCTTCCATGTTGGAGCAAAACCTGACACAGGGCATTTTAGGACAGTATGCTTGGACATACAGGACAACTATTTCTTCTTCTCTCAGAGGCATCCTGCCATTTAGTATATTTTCTCTGGAAATCAAAGGATTTATTTCTTTCAAACAAAAAAATTGGAGAACAAAAAACAACTGTCATTCCGATGCCCTGGATCATTCTGTAAGGGTTGAAAATTTTAAAAGGAAGGTCCAAAATACGTGTTTGACAGTAGATCTTGATGAAGCATTGTGTGGTTTCATGGCCTAAGCCAGCAGTTGGTATGATTTGGGATCAGCCTCTGGGCAACTCATTTCACTTGGCTTTGTGATACTGAGTGATTTCATGGATCTGGGATACCTCTTCATGAAGTTCTTTTATTCCTGGGCTCCATCCCACTGTAAAGGCTTCATGCAAATCAAGCTGAGCAAATGACAGAACCATGCCCAAACATTGCAGGCAGTAAAAGCATAAACACAGTAAAAATTTCTAATTCACCTCAGCAGCTCCCCAAGTCTGGACATCTGGGAAATCCTCAATGTTCAGCATTTAAAGTCATCAGATTCTTTTTCTAGAGGAGATGAAAAGCATTGTGTTAACAGAAAAGAGCCTGCCATAGCTTCCTGATACCTTGTGTGATTTGTTTCCACAGGTTAGGCTGGAAAGCAGGGATCAAAACCTGGTATTATGAGAGTGCAGCAGGACCTGACTGGCAGAGGAAAGGAAGGATGTTTTGTATGGAAAAGGCACTGGAACAGCCTGCCCTTCTCTAGGGAGAGCCACTCTACATCTACTTCCCAGGGACTTCAGGGAGAACTTTGGAAGGAATTAGACCTCAAGAATTTTACAAATCCTGAAGTCAGGTGAGAGAAATAGTGTAAAAATAGACAACAACTGTACAAGCAGAGATCACAACCAGAAACCCTTCCATAGAATGGGAATTAATTTTCAAATGTTGAGTTGCTTTTGGCCTGACAAGGATGTACTGACAAACAGCTTCTCAACAGACAGACAGATAGATAGAGCAGCCTTCCCAGTCTGGGCATTGTTTCCCATGCAGGAAACCCTGGCATCAACAGTGAAGAGCTAAATGGAAAGTCTATTAATTAGAAAAAAATCCCAGAATTCCAGAATGGTTCAGGCAGGAGGGGACCACAGAGGGTCACTGGTGCCACCTCCCTGCTCAGGCAGGGCCATCCCAGAGCACAGGGCCCAGGATTGTGTCCAGAGGGCTCTGGAATATCCCCGCTGAGGAGACTCCAGCCCCTCCCTGGGCAGCCTGTTGAGGGCTGGGCACTGCCCAGGGCAGAAGTTGTGCCTCCTGTGCAGGGGAATTGCTGGGCTCAGTCCCTGCCCGTGGCTCTGGTGCCACTGCTGGGCCCCTGGAGCAGAGCCTGGGCCCTGCTCTGCCCCTCCCTGCACACAGGGACACCCAGGGCTGAGGGCCCCTCTCAGCTGGGGCTCCTCTCCAGCCTGAACAGCCCCAGCTCCCTCAGCCTTTCCTCCTTAGAAAAATTTCCCAGAATAGGGCACTTGGCTTGGTCTGCCAGGAAATCTGCATTTTGTAGGAGCCACTCTCAGTACACCTGGTGAACTGGAGCACCTAAAGCTGTACCTGGCACACAGTACCTGCCATGTTAGGCAGCTCAGTTTTAAACCCCAGGCTCTGGCTTTCTCAGGGGTCTGCAGGCAGGACCTGTTGCTGTGTGCAGATCATACCTTGCTCCTTGGTGCTCTTTGACTGCCAGGGTCTGAGGTCCAGCTTTGGGATCTGACTGCAGCTCACAAAGCCATGGGGGTAGCTGTTAGCCTGGAAGATATTCCTTGATACTTTAGTGATGCCTGTATTGTCACATATTATTCGTGACAAGGAGATTTTGGCCAGGGAATAGCGCTGGAGAGGAGTGAAAACGCCAGGGTTCTGCCACCAAAACCTACAGGAGAAAGAAGACACAACAGATTTTTGCCTTCTGTCTTCTTCACATGGATGACTCCCACAATATTAATTCCCATTAATTGTTCTTCTGCCAAGAACATATTTGAATATCTGTTATTTAAATCAAGAGCTCTGACTCACCAGTTGGATAATTATCTTGCTTTTCTTTTGGCCACGAACAGGTAACAAAGCTGCAATTGAATTAATTGTCCTCAGATGAGGCACAGGTACCCTCTTTCAAATAGGAAAGGCTGCACAGACTGTGCACAGGCTGTGGTTACAGCCAAATGATTGCCATGTTGGAACAAGCCCTGCAATTACTCTATTTTTTAGAAAAGGGTTCATTTCCTGCCATGAGAACAGGATTTCCAGACTGCAACAGGCTGTTGGACTCTAAGCTCCTCATACTGGGGTTTGAGCTTGTCCTAAGTCTTTATCAGCAGATCTGTTCCCCAGAAACATGGATTGTGATCCCATTTTCAGGCAATATTGCTGGCAGGTACAGGGATCTTGCTTCAGAAAGCTTAAAATGGAGAACATAACTCATTGCTGCACCTGAAGCCCCTGTGCAACCTCAAGGAGGAGTAGGAATTCAGATGTGTTGAAACAACAGCCCTGCTGAAGTGATTTTGGCTGACAAGAAAACCCCAACCTGCCACATCCACCACAAGCAAAGACCAAACCCTGCCACATGTCAGAGCAGAGGGTTCCAGTTCAGAACTGGGGGAGGGAAGAAGAAATAGTGAGATACCACTTTGCTGGGAAGGGATCTCAGCCCAGGATCTCAACCATCAGACAGGGGGTAAGAACATCACTACAAAGAGAATGAAACTTTTGAAGTAGTACTGAAAAAAAAAAAAGCAACAAACAACTGGAGTAGTTTTCAGATCTGTGTGAAGGAGTCTGCATAAACTCCAGCCTCCCTGTACTTTAGGGCTGCCGTACCCTGCTCCCCTCTTACCTGTCCCCATCACGAATGTTCCTGAACTGGGTGCCAATGAGACAAGCCATGAGAGGCCCAACTCGGCCTCCTTTCACAAAGGGCTCTGCAAGGGCCCCAATCCAGATGTCAATGTTCTTTGGTGTCCCATAGAGCTTCAGGAACTTCCTTGCCAGGTTCTGATTCCTCAACACTTGACCAAGTGACTTCACTCCAGAGGGCTGTGAGAGCCCACAGAATTTTCTCCAGGAGTTGTAACCTGCAAGAAGTTGCATGTCAGAGCAGATAGAGCAGTAATGTGCTACCTCCTCCTGGAAAGATTTTTCACTCTCTTTCCCAAAGCTGGGACATTGGTAGGGTGCCAAAATGTTTAAAACATTTTTCTATGTTTCTGTTAATGCTACTGCCTTCCTGCTCCTCCAGAGCCAGTTCCTACTGCCTGGCCTTTCAATGCTGTTTTGGGAGAGCCATGTCTTTGCAGGTGAGAGTTGTTCCACCACCTTCCAGCAATGTTCTTCTCCACTCAGCAGGAATGCAACTGATGTTGCCTTCATTGAAAGTGAACCTGGAAAGGATGCTGAAGGCTCCTCTCTCTGTACAACTGTAGAATGACCAAGTGCTTCTCCACAGCTGGTCCCTGTCCAGCCGTGGGGACAAGCCACCCACTTCACACAGCCCAAGTTACTTCAGCCACCAGATTTTGCCAGCTGGACTGATTTTTCTGCACTGCAAACAGCCAAAAATCCACTGGGCCACAACTGGTCCGTAGTTCTGCATCTTGGTGGAGGAGATGAGATGATGCTGCAGCAAACACCTCGGCTGTAAGCAGGATGTCATGGAATCATGGAATTATTTGGATTGGAAGGAATAATAAAGCTCATCTCATTCTACCCACTGCCATGGGCGGGGACACCTTCCACTCTCCCAGGGTGCTCCAAGCCCTGCCCAATCTGGCCTTGAGCACTTGCAGGGATGGGGCAGCCACAGCTCCTCTGTGCACCCTGAGCCAGGGCCCTCCCATCCTCACAAGAAAGAATTTTTTCCTGATATGCAATCCAAACCTACTGTCTTATATCTAAAAAGCAGGGAGCATTGGGAGCAAAAGACACAGCATATGGTGCCCAGATGACACCACTATCAAACAATTCCAGGACACTGGGAAACCAGAAAATTAATTAGGGAGGGTTTTTGATCTTACTATGCCATCACCACCTTCATGGGTGTCTAATATAAGGGAGTACAGCACTCATAGGTGGACTGAGACCTAAAGCTAAACCCAAATTCACTAGAAATACATGCCACTCCCCCCATGTCAGGTCTGGAAACCCAGGATTTGTGGTGCTGATCCGGTTCTGCATAATGGTGTTCCAGAAAGCACAGAAAAAGCACAGAAAAATCACAACCTTCTGTTGTGGCCAAGGCAGAGCAATCCTGTGAGCTGATGATGCACCTGGATGTACTGCAAAGCCTCTCACTGGGCTTAAAACCCGTGGATCCAGCTCAGTTTTCATCTCAGTTTCAAACAGGAGCCCTGTTGCCTCTCTCAGGATGTTGCTGACACGGCAGCTCTGGGCTCTTATCTCTGCCTAATGACACTGTTGGGCAAGGACCCACTCAGGAGCCAGCTCTGAAGTGCAATCAACAATCTATTTCTCAAGACCATCTTGCAATGCCATTACACTGGTTTTGCACCTTGCAGAGCCCTGAGAGTGGTTCTGACATGCTTGGTCATTGTTTTTCTCTGGGACACAGATTTAATAGAGAAATATGATGAGATTTTCTTTACATGTTGGAATCTGCTCTTCCAGTCACATGTGGCTGAGCTAGACCACTACAGATGGTTGCAGAGAAGTCACAGGAGACTTACAGCCCTAATTCCACTCCTGCAAACTTGTTGCTGAACTATTTTACCAGTTTTTTCCACTTGGACAATAGGAATGAGTCAGTCACTGAACACCAAACTCTGGTCTGTGCAATGCCCCATGTTCTTTTGCCTCCATGTCTCTCATGCAGCTTCAGCCAGGCTTTGCCTTCAGTGCTCAACCTCCACCCACTTACCTGTGGTTGTTCAGAAACAAGGAAAACGTTTGGGAAAGAGCATCACAGAATCACTGAATATCCTGCATTGGAAGAGATGCATAAGGATCACCGAATCCAGCTGCTGAGTAATTTCAGCCAAGCATGGGCTGGAAAAGCTTCTCAATGTTTAATCACAAAAACTCCTGATTTCCCCTTGTTTTCCTTTGTAAGCCCTGCTCCCACAGCTGACTTACCTGGCAGGCCATGATCTCGGCTGCGCTGCATGTTGAGTGCAGCTAAATCAAACCCAATCCTTTCCACCTGCTCAAAGAGCCGGTCCCGGAGCTCGCCCACCACCATCTGCTGCTGCGTCATCAGCTTGGCCCGGTTGGCCATGAGGCTCCGGAGATAGGGATCAATCCCACCTGCAGAGGTGGCACAGGGAAACTGGGATCAGTTACACCTGAAGCAGGGACATGTGAGCAGTGCAGGGAAGCCAGTGTGTAGCTAAGAGGCCCCAGAGAGGTGAGCACAGCTTGTATTTAATTATAAGCTTCTACTGTATGAGAATCAATTTCCCTGCACTTAAAGAATTAAGAAGAAAATGCTTTGAATAATGTTCTTGGAGGCCAGAGCAATGAAGCAATCAGACCATCCTGGAACATGATGGGCTGCCCTTGTCTGCAGGTGACAGTTCTGTTGGGACAACTCTGGCTGGTAGTAAAGACCATTTAATTAATTGAACACAAAACACTTTTAAATTTGACTGAAGCAGGAGCTCATCAAGAGAGGGCAGGAAAAGGTGAATGAAATAAACCCACACTGCAGAGCTGCAGGGAAGGATTTACCTTCTTGAATGATCCTCCAGACTGCAAAAAAGGAGGTTCTGAGATGAATTTCAGGAGTTATGGGTCTGTAATATTCATCTAAGCGGCCAACAGTTGGAGGGATTGAGGCGTGAGCAAAGCGAAAAGCCAAGGTGAAGACGTTGGATATCCGAGGATCCACAGACTCGTTGTAGCCCCGGTAGCGAGGAATAAGCGTGTGGAAACTGTATCCCAATAGGAGAGGCAGGTAGTCCCTGTAGGTTATGATCTAGGGGGAAACAAGGAAAGGGTGAACTGTTAATGTCTTGGCCATCAGTTTCTGTGGAAGCAAAGTTGTTTTTCATGTTCTCTCTGCCACAATACTCTGGCAGGTCAGAGCAACATAATAATAGGTTGGATTCAATGATCTCAGAGGTCTTTTCCAATCGAATTGGTTCTGTGATTCTGTGAAGATAAAAGCCTGCCAAATCCTCCTAAATATTGGCTCCTTGTCACCATTCCCATCAGGCAGGCAGAACTGCACCCTGTGTGCCGCAGATGGCAGAGATAACATCGGCTGATAACGGGGGCAGCACCACCCACAGGAAGCTCCCTGAGTCCTCCCAGAGTAGAGAGCTCCAACCCTGCTCTCATCTCTCTCTGGGATATTGAGGAGGCAGCACAATATAATTAAAAAAAAAAAATCTGTGTCAGTAGGAGAAAATGGATTAACTGTCTGAATAGTGCACGATGAAGAAACCGTTGCTGTAAACACAAAGATGGAGATTATGCTTTTTAGGACAATGCTTTGGGTGTTTGCCTTGCCCAACATATTTTTTCAACAATACAATAATATTTAAGTTGACAGCATAAAAACATAAACATTTTGATATTTCTGCTTTTTTTTTTTTTTTTTTTTTTGTTAAACCAGCTCAGAAGACAGGCTTCAAAGGAAGTGCAGTGCCTTAGGAAACCGCATATCCCTTTCTCTCATAGGATCCAGCCTTTCCTGCCAGATGTAAAACCTTATCTGGCTTTGAGGCCATTCCTGCTCCAAACTGGAGGCTGGACAAGAGACTTCAAGAGTTCCCTCCCAAGCACAGAGGTGTTTGTGTGACCTCAGGATCCCATTCAGGGTCAAGTCTGGCGTGCAGCCCAGTCCCAAGGAGACACCATGACTGGCTGCACCCACCAGCACTTGGGGCTTCTTCACAGAATCCCAGAACGGTTTGGGTTGGAAAGGGCCTTTAAGATCATCTCATTCCAACCCCTGCCATGGGCAGGGAATCATTGAGAGGAGGGGATTCACAACCTGAGGAATTTTAATCCAAATTTCCAGTACCATTTTTACGAGGTACAAAACACAGTTAGAAAAGCTTTTCCTCTGACTTTTCTGTCTGTTCCTCAAACAAAAATGTGCCATTAAAAACCTCATCAAGCACTGTGTAGATTTAACAGTAGAGGGACATCAAAGATTCTGTGCATGTAATTTCACGTATCTCTGTGTGATTTCGCTTGCTTTGGTCGAAAGGGGCTGGGGGAAAGAATCTGGTCCTTCCACCCCAAAATCCTGCCCCCTTTGGCCACCCCACACTAGCACAGCCTAACACTTGAACCTTGTGAGACTGCAGGCAGAGCCAGGACAAGTGGGATGATCTAGGCTGGTACCTGGATCATGGCTCCCAGGATCTTTCGTGCCTCCTGGTAGAGCCTCTCATCATCCCAGTGGGGATTGAGGCTCCTCAGCTTTCCAGCCAGGCGGTTGTGCTCCCGCAGGAAGAGTGTGTGCATGCAGGCCAGCTCCAGCATCTCACTCGCACGGGTGTCACCTGGGAGGGGCACACACAGCACTGGAGTGCGAATGTCGCAGTGGGAAGCATGCACAGAAGAATTTTTAGATGTCTCAATATTTGTGTTGTGAAGAAAATGGGTAAGAAACAGAGGAGGAGAGAGAAACCAAGGATTGAACAGCACTAGGCAAAAGCTGAATTTCTGCTGAGGCAACAAAAGCCAGGTGCTGTCCTGGCTGTGCTGAGAGTCACAGAGAGGTGGGGAAAGTTTCAGTGAAGGGCTGCGAGCATTTACTTAAAAGGTTAAATACAAGTAGGTGTTCTCCAGGCTCCCATATCAGAGACATTTGGTCTCACATCTCAAGAGAGAAATGCAAATGGGCAGAGGGAAGTCAAGATGGCCAAGGAAGCTCTGAAAGTCAGAAGGTCTGCTTCAGACCAGCTGAAACTGTGGCCAAAGCAAGGTGACAGTCACAAACAGGCTCTCTGGGGAGTAAAAGGAAAAACAAAATGAGTCAACTTGGAGAAATAAATTACAAACAGCATAACAATGAAATATCAAATCCTTCTTCAAACATCTGGAACAGGAAATGCAAGAGCAAGCAGGTGATGAGAGTATAGACAAGCACTCAGAGAAAAGTAAATATGTCGTATTTAGTCCCCTTGTCCCACACTAAATAGAGGGATTTGCTCCTGCTCTTGGCACAGAGCCCTTTTCATCACTCTCAAAGGCTGCCTGTGAGGAACTGCGGAAGGAGGAACAAAAGCAGCACTGTGAGATTTCCATGAGCAGAATGCATCCAGCCAGAGCCTCCAACAGAGCTCTGGAAGGAAATGCTGAGTCCTGGGAGGCAACTGCACATGTAAAACTCCCCCAGTTCTCAGGGACCGGAAAAGTCACAAATAAGACACTGAATTTTCAAAGGCGCCTCTGAAGCAGCCTGAACTGATGACTATAAAAGAATTGATGGGTCTGTTCCAGCCATGGAACAGGATCTGCTCCTTGCTGAGAGTCCATGGGGGCCAGAAGCCCCTCCTGGGAAGTATCTGATACTACTGCCCACTCTGCTTCTCACTGGGCACCTGCCTTTGGCCACAGGTCCTGTGCAGTCCAGGTGGAATGCTGTGGGAGTCTGGAGGGAGCATGAGACACCATGAGCTTTGAAGGAGGGAACTGATGGATTCCAAGGACCATGGGGGTGTTCAGAGGAACTTCGGCCAGATAAGAAAGGGGCCAAGGGCAGCTCCATAGCTGATGAGACCTGTTGTGCCCTGAAGCTTTCTCCAGCAGTGCCTCAAGCAGCCTGGTGTGGCCAGAACCAGCAGGAGCCAACTGGAAAGTCCTCTCTCCAAAAGAAACAGGCCAAGGAGTAAGACACTAATTCATGAGATGTATCAGAAGCATCCCTCTCTGGGGTCCCAGACTCTTGTGGAAACCTCCTGGTCCTCAGTAGCAGCACCAGGAGAAGGGAATAGTGCTAAGGATCCATAAGGTCACTTCTGTCTCTGTGATCTGGGGTCAGAACATGGCAAAGGGCAGCACTGGGGGAGAGGGTGGTGGCTGTGTAGGGATTTGGCTGGAGGGAAGGCTTGGCTTTGGGAGCCTGTCTGGCTTTAGGAGACCATGCCCAGGGCCAAATGAGTTATTTTGGGTTGAAGAAGGGGTCCAGGGGATACCAGAAGCATGACAAAGAATAAATGTAGTAGGAGGGTGTCCTGATGGACTGGCCTGGCTGGAGTGCACCCAGTGCTCCTTCGACTTTCACAGTGGTGGAAACACACCTTGAAAGGCCACCTTGGTCTGGTATTTGCCTCGTTCTCGTTCCAGCTGGGATCCGAGCTCCTCTCACAGTACAGCAGGGACATGCAAATTTTCCTGCTGTGACCCAGCACAGTAGTTACACACCAGTTCCCATCCTGCTGGATGGAGACAACCATGGAAGGACAAGTACAGACCAGCCATTGCTTCCAGGCCAGGCTGCCATCTCTTTGCCTGCTTGGCTCTGTCATGGCACTGGTTCCTAGGTCACTCTGGGCCCTACACCAGAGCTGCTGAGCACGGATGGGACACCTTCACTTCAGGTTTATCTCAAAAAGAAGACTTGGAGATGGTGAAGACCTTCCTCCTAACTATCAGAGCCTATATCAGTCTTTCACGATTTGTTCCATTCCATTTCCTACTTAAGTAAGAAAAACAAACATCTAAAGGAGGGAAGTGGAGCCGGTGGAACTGCCCGCTCCAGATTCCAGGTTTGGGGTGCAAGCACCCAACTCACCTGCAAGAAAACAAGGGATTCGAGCTGCCCCGCTGGCCTTGAGGCAAGGCTCCTTCCTCATGGGGTTAAAAGGCATGTAGGCCCTGCCCCTGTCGGTGAAGTTGCGGTTGACAGCCAGGAGGCCCCTCCGGCCGCTGCGGTCGCGCAGCCGCTGGGCCGCGGCCTGCTCGCTGCCGTACACGGCGCTGCCGTCCAGGAAGGAGCTCAGCGCGTTGAGCTGCTCCCGCACCGCCCTGCCCCGCGGGCAGGCGGCGGCCGAGCGGAAAAAAGGGAGGCAATCCCTCCTGTTGGTGATGCGGGGGTCGTTGGGTGGGATCTGCAGATAGAGAAAAGGACGATTATTCATCAGTGGCTCGGGAGATGGAGCCAGGCAGGAGCCCTCCCCCACAGCGTGTTAAGTCTCCAGCATAAATCCTGAGATGAAGGGTCAGATTGACAGCAGAGATGCTGGTTTTGGAGCCCAAGTCCTAAACAGCCTGGAGACACCTAGATTTCCCCAAAGTCCTATGGATTCCTAAAGCTTTCCCCCTGAAAGTAAGTATATTGGATTACATCTTTAAGGCTCAGTTTTCTTATCTCCATATCTATACCTCAGGCAGTTGTCATCCAGGACTTGTGACCCTCCCAGCATTCTCAAATGCATGGCAGGGAAATACTCAGTGATGTTCCATCCCATCATAGTTTTCCTTAAGAGGAATTAGGAGGACATGTGGGAGCCAGAGCTGCAGCAGAACTTCAAAGGCAGGAGAGTGGGGCTGCAGGAGGGACATGGACATGATTTGGAGAAAAGGAGGCTCAGGGGGCCCTTGTGGCTCTGCACAACTCCCTGACAAGAGGGGACAGCCGGGGGGGTGTCGGGCTCTGCTCCCAGGGAACAGGGACAGGAGGAGAGGCTCAGGCTGGGACAGGGGAGGCTCAGGGTGGACATCAGGAGGAATTTCCTCATGGAAGAGTGGTCAGACCTTGGCAGGAGCTGCCCAGGGAGGTTTGGAGTGCCCATCCCTGGAGGAATCCAGATGCCCTCTTCCTTCCTCCCCTGGAAGAAGGAGGCTGCCTGTACCTGGATGGGAAAGCAGGGAGGCTCCTTGGCACAGCTGGTGTCACAGTCTGTCTCGCCACCAAAGGGGACTCTGGCTGGGGTTTCTGGGCTGAGATCCAGGTCGTGGTCAATAAACTGGCCCCACTGCATGAACATGAGGGATCTCTGCTGGTCCATCCGCAGCTGCTCCGGCGGGAAGCGGACAATCTCATTGGACACTTGTCGGACCTGCAGGGATGGAGGCACAACAGGTTGGTGGGAATTGATGTGTACGAATGGGTGCACCCAGTTAGGGGGCCATCAGCAAAAATTCCCAGGGAACTTCTTGTGCTTTATAGACAAAAAAACCCCAAATCTGTCTGTGCAGGGCACTATCACCAAGTGCCCTTCACTGAGCACGATGCTGCCCGGGCTCTAGGCAGGGTTCTGAGCCTCCAGGCCAGGACTGTCCCTTGATGGACTTAGAGAAACAACTAAGCAAGCCTGGGAAAGGGAGACAAAACAAATTTTAAAATACTTTTTTTTGAA
Organism: Phylloscopus whistleri; assembly: GCA_017589585.1. Lineage (NCBI taxonomy): Eukaryota > Metazoa > Chordata > Aves > Passeriformes > Phylloscopidae > Phylloscopus > Phylloscopus whistleri. The sequence continues at coordinate 501,721 of JADMLD010000352.1, forward strand.
TAGAATTGTAGGAAAAATAGCTGCAGGGAATTTCTGAAACTCCTGTTATCTCGAAGTCCTCCTCCCTTCTCATCCCTTCCCCAGTGTTCTAGGGTGACTTTATGATGCTTGTATCCCCAATCATCTGTTCTGTTTGTGTTGTATATTCAGTTCTGTACCTTTAAAAGTGATTCTGGGAGCAAAGGGGGAGAAAGGACCAGCATGCAGATTGTTCTGAGAACACTGCCTGACTCCCACACGGCCTGGCTGCGGCCTCGGTCTGAGGCACGGACGGCGCTGGGACAGAGATCTCCTGTGCTCTCAGTTAGTTTGAGCTGCCTGAGGCAGAGAAGTTCCCTGGACTGTTTTTGTTTTGTCTTTTTTCCTTGGGACTGTTTAAATCTGCTCTGGACTGACAAACCCAGAGGAGCAGCGAGGGCTGGCACCTGCGGCCTGTGGGGCCTGGCCCTGCTGAGGGAGTGGGGCTGGTGAGAGACTGAGGGAGCTGAGCTGCACCCAGGGCAGGGACTGGCTCAGTTTGCCATCTCTCTTCGGAGCGGGCAGAGGTTTTATTGTTTCATATTGTTCATTCTTTGTGCTTGTGGGCATCTTGTTTGTTAAATAAATAGTTTTTCCACTTTTCTCCAAGGAAGTTTCTTCCCGGACTGGCTTGGGGGGAGGGGCTGCTTGGGTTTGCTTTCCAGAGGAATCCCTTTGGAGGTTTCCTCCCAAATTTACCCTAAACCAGGACACCCAGCAATCACCGTTTCCCCACCTTCATGTGTTACTACAGAAAAAGTGGGCTCTGTGCTGTGGAGGAGGGTTAGGAAGTAAAACAAATCTGTGAAAACAACTCCAGCTCCTCATCAGAGCTGTTGTTGCACCAAGTTCAAGTGACCAGCAGCCACTTCACAGTGTCCCTGCTCACATCCAGCTGCCATGAGAGCCACAACCTGCACTTCACACACCCAGAGACCCCCACATAGCATTTCTGGTCATACATTTTTTGTTCTGGGGATTTCCTGGCTCACTTTATCCTCTGCATAATTGCTCTTCAGGAAACAACAACTGCCACAAATCAAATCAAGAAAGGTAAGTAAAATAATTTGGTGTAAATGCACTCAATTTAAAAGAACATATTGTGTAATTCTGTATTCCTCCTGTGATTCTACAGCAGTCAGATTAATTTTCCCTTGCTTTTCCTGAAGGCATGGGACTTAGAAAGCATTCCTAATAGATCCCCCTGGATATTCTCAGACCATCACCTGGAGAATTTAAGCTACTCCAACCTGATCCCCAATTCCAGCTGGTGGATGAGCCTTTTGATGCCTACAGCCTGTCCTAGAACTGACAATCCCTAGGCCTGACACTGTATTCTGAGATTGTTACAAACTTTACCAGTGGAAGGGGGAATCCAGAGAAACGCCTTCCTTCCGTCCACCCACGGGGCCTGGACACGCCATCCTCATATTCTGCTGGCAGCCACCTGGCCAGGGCCCTGTTGGAGGCTCCTAGGGATGGGTTCCTCCTGTCAGAGGCAATGGAAAAACAGCAAACAGTTGGAGCCAAGAGCTTGTGGATATGGAAAGACATGAACCTTGGAATGGGAGCACACTGTGGTTGGGGAATTGCTGCAGCTCCATAGGTTCGGTGCTATGAGTAAACCTCAGGATTAATAACAGTAACAACAATAATCATAAAATTGTTTAGCTTGGAAAAGACCTTTAATAATCTGCCCTAAGCCTCAACTTCTGCCAGGCAAGGACTCAAGTGCTCCTGATGTCATCCAGCCTGAAGAAAGGCCCTCAACCTCAGACTGTGGTTGGAAAACAAAGTTGGAAGCTGAACACCAGGAAAGGGGGAAGAGCCTTGGAATGGAATTACCTATGGTCTTGAACAGAAGCTGGGGGATTTGGACTGTGAGGTTACTGTGCTGGGTGATTTTCTGAAGCTCATTACTAAAGACGTCCCTGCCCGTGGCAGGGGGTTGGACTAGATGACCTTTAAACCTTTTCAAAATTGCTTTCAACACAAACCATTCTGTGACTCTGTGATTGTAGTTTAGACCATTAATCATAAATCTATGATTTAGATTAGACCATTAAAACCTTAATTAGAATACTAATATGCTTTCTTTGGAGTGCATGTCCAAAGTGTGTTCTGTGGTGGTCTCTCACGCACAGGGAGTGTAGCACTGCCCTGGGCAGTGGAGAGAGAGCAAAGCTGAGCACACCTTCCCCAGGTCGGGATCTGGTGTAATGGACCTGTCCTCATTCCAGAGCCCACATCCCCCCCTGCAGTGGAAGGAGGCAGGAAGGTCTCTCCTTAGTTCTTATACAAAGCTAAAGCACCCTGGGGCAGGAAGAGCTGGCTGAGTTCCTTCCACTGCTTCGGCTGCTCCCAGGAGCTTCCCAGCTCTGTTTTTACAGGGAATGCTTCTGAACTGTCCCTATAAAACACCCCGTGCTCAGCAGCTTCCCATATCTCTCCCACGTTCCCATCCCAGCCATGGCAGGTGCAGGGGGTGCTCTCCCAGCCCCTATGCTCAGATTTCCTCCCACACACACTGTGGGGCAGGGGGGTGGCTAGATCATGCCCAGTATGGATTTAGATCAGGAAACCCTTGGAGACCCTGTCAAAGAGTCTGTCCTCAACATGGAGCTCCTCCTGTTTTGGCAAAGAGCTGGTTCAAGTACAGCACCAGGAACCTTTCAAACAGGACTGGAATTAACAAGCTCCACACATTACTAGGAAATACTGTGGAGTGTGAAACCCCATAAACGAGGTGCCTGTGTGGGTCATCCCTGGGGAAGTGGGTCTAGTTCTGCTTATGGAGGATGCATCCATCCATAGAATAATTTAGGTTAATCAACAGCCCAGATCACTAAGTGCCACATCCAGTCCTTCCTTGGACACCTCAAAGAATGGGGACTCCACTAACACCCTGGGCAGTTCCAATGCCTGACCACCCTTTCCAGGAAGAAATTACTCTCGATGTCCAACCTGAGCCTCCCCTGGTGCAACTTGAGGTCATTTCCTCTCCTCTTGTCCCATCCATCCATCCATCCATCCATCCATCCATCCATCCATCCATCCTCCTGCTGACACAGCCCCTCACCTGTTGTTGCACTCGCCAGTGATGGTTCTGTAGCCAGAAGAGGTACATTTTATTTTCTTATCCTGCTGGTCACATCCAGTGGCCTTGAAAATCACCCCCACCTGAGCTGGAGTCAGCAAGTCTTGCAGGGAACAAGGGAGAAAAAACATGCTGGAACACACTGGCCCTGCTGGGTTTGCTCAGGAAAAGGTTTTCCTCTGCCCTTATGCCTCTTGTGCAGCATCATCTGCACAACCACAATGTGCTGTCATTTAAATCTTCCAGTTTGAAGATGTGCTGAGGATCCTCCTTGACCAGCAGATGCTTTTTCTGGTTTGGAAAGCATCAAACTGAGCAAAGCTGTGGTCAGATCTTATTTATAATCATGTTAGGCTCACGCAGCAGCAGAATGGTCTGGTATTGGCCTTCCTCTCTCTCCCTTTTTATCTCCTCCATAAAATGCAGGCACAGCCATCCTAGGGGCTTTTACAAGTTTTCCCCCCTGGAAGCAGTTTCCAGTGTGTGTCACCCCTGCTTGGAGCTGCCTGGAAAAGAACCATCCTGTGCCTGGGCTCACCAGGGACATTGTGCTTTGCTGTGCACATTTCCCTTTGCACGGGAGCTAAGTGGCAGAGTTTAACAAGAAAAGTCTTACAGAATCACAGAATCATGGAATGATTTGGGTTGGAGAGACCTTAAAAATCATCTTGCTCCAACCCCTTGCCGAGCAGGGACACCTTCCCAAGTTGCTCCTACCTGGCCTTGGACACTTCCAAGGATGGGGCAACCACAGCTTCACTGGACAACCTGTGCCAAGGCCTCAGCACACTCCCAGCCAGCACTTTCTTCCTAACATACAATCTAAATCTCTCCTCTTTTAGTTTAAAACCGTTCCCTCTTTTCCTGTCACTATCTACTCATGTAAGAAGTTCCCTCCCTCTTTTTCATAAGCCCTTTTAGGCACTGGAAGGGGCTCTAATGTCTCCCCAGAGCTTTCTCTTCTCCAGGCTGACCCCCAGCTCTCTCAGTCTGTCTTCACAGGGAAGATGCTCCTTCTTGGCTCTTTGCTCACTCCACAGCCCATCCCTCAGAGGTTTCCTGGTCACTGCTGCCACCAACAGTCTGGGTCACAGCACAGTTTAAAAAGCCATGGGCGAGTGGGTGAGAGGTGGCAGCCAGGTGGCCCTGGCAGAGCTCTGTAGTGGTGCTGGAGCATCAGTTCTGGATGGAGAGGCTGGAGCTCTGCACTGCCAGTTCTGCCTTGCAGCTCATCCTGTCTGGAGCAAAGCCAGAGCACTCCGGGATGTATCTGATCCTGCCAGTGCTTTACTGTAATGTTGGAAAAGTGTTTGAGGCCAGGCTAGGTGAGGCTTGGAGCACCTTGGCACAGTGGGAGGTGTCCCTGCCCATGGCAGGGGTGGCACTGGATGGGCTTTAAGGTTCCTTCCCACCCAAACCATTCCATGATCCCCATGAGTTCATATTTATATGGCAGGAATCCTCCCTGTGTGTCCCTGAGCTGTTCCTCTCACAGGCCTCCTTCTTTCAGCAGCCTGGCCTGGCCTGACTCCATCACAGAGAGGATGTTGCTCCTCCAGACACACACTGAAACGTCCTCTCACATCTCCCCATTCTCTGTTTGGGCAATGTTGTGCCTGTGACATGACTGCAGTGCTGTCTGAGGTCTGGCTGCAGAGCTGCCTTCCTTGGGGCCAAGCTGCTGGGAGTCGTCTCTGGGGTTGCTCATTCCCTACTCAAGCAGCAGAATATCTACCAAAGCCTTCCAAGCTTTGACCCATTGGAACATGAACCCCAATACAGGAGAAGGAGCCAGGGAAACACACAAAACACTTCCATTAACTGAAAAGTCCCCAAACAATATTTAAGATGGAAAAAAGAGCACAGAAAAATAACTCAGCTTTGCTTCACTGCAGCCACATGGGAGAGATCTGTCACAGCCCATCACAGCCCCCTTTCCTTCCCTCCTCCTAAGCCCCAACGACCAAGCCCTGTGTTTTCCTCCTCTGCCTTCCTCCCAGCAAAGGGGGGTCCCACCTGTGACGTTGAAGTCCCCCCTCAGAGCCCATTGCAGCTTCTCTTTGAGCAGGCCCAGGGTGGTGTGCAGATAATCCGCTGCCCGGGCGGCCGCTCGTGTCCCCTCCACTGGCTGCTTGAAATATCTCAGGAGCTCTGCTGGGGTCAAGGCACTGTTCTGCAGGTTCTTCTTTATTCTGCAAAGGACAAGAACCCAAAATTTGAAATGGACAGGGGCAGGGATGCCGCAGTTGCACACCTGAGCATCAGACATGGCATGTCCCAAGCATGAACTGCTGGAGAGAGTCACTGGGAGAGGCCAGGGCTGCTCCCAGCACCCTCCACAGAGCAGCAGAGACACTTGCAGGGAGTCTCTGAAACTGCCCAGCTCCACCTGCCAGAAGGCAAATCACATCCATGAGGCACCAAATCTCACTCAGCTATTACCCACATCAGCAATGGCTGTCACTGCCCAACGGCCTCAAATGTCTGCAGGCCACCCTGTCCTAAAGCTGCTGGAGCCTCCTCTCAGCTGGAGGAGTCCCCAGGCCAGGGAGGGCATCCAGAGTGTGGCTGCTGGCAGAGGACAGGTGTCCAGCTGGTAGGAAGCTGGACACTCCCAAAGCATGGCTGGGCTGGGTGTCCCAAAATATCCTTACTGCAACATCCAGCTGTTTGCTGCATCCATGGGAGGGAACCACTGGAAATAAGCAGGAGCCTCTGCTGGTCTCAACTCAGGGCTCCTGCTCAGAGCACCCTGAGGGTGCAACAGAGCCCAGCAATAGCACCAGGTGCAGCTGTGAAGGTGGGCAGCCCTGGCACAGGGTGCCCAGAGCAGCTGTGGCTGCCCCAAGCCCTGAAAGTGTTCCAGGCCAGGCTGGACAGGGCTTGGAGCACCCTGAGATAGTGGAAGGTGTCCCTGCCCATGGCAGGGGCTAGAGTGAGATGAGCTTTAAGATCCCTTCCAACCCAGACCACTCTGTGATTCTGTAATTCTCTGAAAACCAAGCTGGAAGGAGCAGCACAGAGGTGGTCACAGCTCTTGGTGACCCAACAGACTGGTCTAAAATCAGGGAGAGCAGACAAAAGCTGGATGACAGCTCGTTGTGCCCCCGGATGTCCCCACCCTGCTGTCCCTGTGCTGCCGGGAGGAGGAGAGGTGGGGGAGCTGCAGTGCAGGAGAGGACAGGGGACAGGGACTGGGGACAGGGACTGGGGACAGGGACTGGGGACTGAGGACAGGGACTGGGGACAGGGACTGGGGACTGGGACTGGGGACAGGACTGGGGACAGGGACTGGGGACTGGGGAACAGGACTGGGGACTGGGGACAGGGACTGGGGAACAGGACTGGGGACAGGGACTGGGGACTGGGGACAGGGACTGGGGACAGGGACTGGGGACAGGGACTGGGGACTGGGGACAGGGACTGGGGACAGGGACTGGGGACTGAGGAACAGGACTGGGGACAGGGACAGGGGACTGAGGAACAGGACTGGGGACAGGGACTGGGGACAGGGACTGGGGACTGGGGACTGAGGAACAGGACTGGGGACGGGGGACTGAGGAACAGGACAGGGGACAGGGACTGGGGACTGGGGACTGAGGAACAGGACTGGGGACAGGGACTGGGGACAGGGACTGGGGACTGGGGACTGAGGAACAGGACTGGGGACAGGGGACTGAGGAACAGGACTGGGGACGGGGGACTGAGGAACAGGACTGGGGACAGGGACAGGGGACAGCGACGCTCCACACCCAGCCCGGCTCTCACCGGTCCCGTGTGCGCCTGTAGGCGGCATCCACCAGCTGCCGGGCCTCGGCCACGCTGCTCAGCAGGGACGCGTCCGACAGCTCCAGAGGCACATCTGAGCAGGGAAAGGGAGCAGCAGAGGTGAGGGTGCGGGCAGGCAGCATCTCTGTGCCTCCACCCCCCAGGGACTGGATACAGCAGTGCTGGAGGCAAATGCTGCTCACTCTGCAGAGATCTGCATATAAATACATCCCTCAGGGGAGTCTGAGAGTCTCTCCTGGGCATGAAGAGAGTCCCTCCATCAGTGGAGGCTTCAAACAGCCCCAAACAGTGAGAGGTGCAGGCACCATCTGTCCTGCCCTTTCCCAGCAGAGCATTTGAACAGGTTGTCCAGAGAAGCTGTGGCTGCCCCTGGATCCCTGCCAGTGTCAGGCTGGACAGGATTTGGAGCAACCTGGTATAGTGGAAGGTGTCCCTGCCCATGGCAGGGGGTGGAATGGGATGAACTCTAAGCTTCCTTCCAACTCAAACCATTCTGGGATTCTCTGATTCTATAAGCAGCCCAATTTCCCCATGGTTTTCCCCAGTCTCTCCTGCAACCTCCTGCCAATTTCACTGCTCCCTTTCCTGCCCTGGCAGAAGCTCCCAAAATGAATTTCATCTCCACCATCTGCTGGCTGTGGGTCACAGAAAGGGAGGGGACAGGCCCTGAGGGCTTCTCTGAGTGACAGCACTTTCCTACAGTTTCTGGGAAAGAGGAGGACTTCAGAAAATAGCACAAAGGGATAAATATCTCCCCAGTTTCTTTCGAATAACTTCCCTGATCAGCCCAGAGCTCAGCTCTTGGGCAGTCCTGATGAGAAAAATTATTGCCTGGACCACCATTTGAGACAAATGAACAGCCAGGCATGTGCTTTCCATAAGGATTTGACATTATAAATTAACAGATGGAAGTCTCTATATGTTTTGGAGCAGTGATTCAGGGCTGGAAGAGGAGGAGTGACTGCCCCATCCCCACACTCCACAGGCCCTGGTAGCTCTCTCAGGGGCTGGCACAGGGATGGTTCCATGGTCATGGACCAGTGTTGGGGACTGATCTCCTTTTACGTGATTTTAAGGAATCAGGCAGGATGTGAACTGGTAAAAACCTGAAAGAGCCAAGGTTGGTGCCACAGGATGGACAAACTGTGCTCCTTCTGGCACCTTTTCAGGGCTGTGCTGCTGCATGACAGGCTCTTCCAGACATTGCTTTATCAGAAAACCCCCTGACCTTCAAAGCCCGAGGGAAGGACAGTACCGTGGGAAGAGGATACGGATGCCTGGAACAGGCTGAGGATCACCAGCGAGCCCAGGAAGCTTTCTGCCTTCATCCCTGCAAAGAAATGCAAGTGAAGAAGACCAAGAACACGTGGATGCATCGGGAAGGTCTGTGCCAAGGCGGAGGATGGCACATGACAAGGGAGCCCATGAGGAATCCCCAGCCCAGTGCAAGGCTTCCAGGAGTGCTCAGTGCCATGTGGAACAGGAGCAGCCTCCTGTCCCAGAGACTGCCAGCACTGGTGGAAGTGTGCTGCTTGGGACTTCGGGGGCAACACAAAGGGACAACATGGCAACAGAGTGTGCCATGGAGAGCTGGTGGGGAAGAGGGAAGAGCCAGGATAGCACAGCAGCTCCTCTACACCTCTGTTTCTCTGCCTTTAAATTCCAAGAGTCTTCCTTGTAAGCAGTCATGTCACACAACATGCCACATGAAAACATATGAGGACTGTATTCTCCTTATTCCTGGTTAGCCTGGAGTTGAGGATATTCAGATTAAAAGTTACACCAAAAGTTTGGAGGAAACAATACTTCAATATTTAGAATGTTGCTACAAAAAATCACCTTGAGTGAATTGTCTCCCTCAATAGAGCCAGAGGAATGCCAGCCATGAGCTGGGTATCACTCTATCCCCATAATTATAAAAGATGGCATTTATATTTGTGTTTTAATTGAAATTTACTCAATTATAACCTAGCTGTTCCTTTAACGTGGGCTGCAGAAGGAGTGGGAGATATTTAATAGCCGTTTAATGGATGTTCGGGATGTTTTTCCCAAAGCTGACCCACTCACCTCCCAAGGCTTCAAGCAATCAGCTCCCAGAATGACCCCAGAGCTGTGGGCTGAGCACCCACTGTGAAGCTGCCTCAGAGGCACCCTAAAATGCCCGGCTAAGCCCCTCAAAGGCACCCTAAAATGCCTGGGTAAGCCCCTCCAAAGCACCCTAAAATGCCTGGGTAAGCCCCGTCCCTGCGGAGCAGCCCCTGGCACCAAGCAGCACCGCGCTCCAGGCGCTCCCGGTGCCAGGCGAGGGTGGACGCGCAGAGCTCAGCCCCAAACTCAGCCCCAGCTCCCCAGTCCCATCCCCGGCAGAGAAACAAACACTCCAGGAGAGAAAAGCTGCTGTGCCCGGGCCAGGCTCTCACCTGCGATCCGCCGCCTCCTCCCTGCCCGCGGCGCCTCCGCGCCCGCTTTTATCTGCCCGGCGTTATCAGCAGGGGCTCCCCTGGCGGGGGCGGCCCGGCCAGCACGGCACTCACCTCCCACGCCAGTGCTCGCCAGGGAGGCTCCTTTGCACGCAACTGGATGCACAGTCTGATGCTTTCCCGGGATTTTTGAAGGTGGAGGTGTGACCACTCTGTGGTGGTTTGAGAGTTTTGAGCCCTTCTGGGCGTATCTTCCAGCTTCCAGGCTCCTTCCCCCACGGTGCTCTTCAGCCTCTGCCGCTTTTAAAGTTCGAAGCAACGCCTGTAAAGGAGTCCCCACCCTCGGAGACACCTGCAGCGTCCAGCACAACCCATCCCACCTTCTGACGTGCTCTGCCCCACATCCCCTGAGGTCCGTGAGAGCTGCTCCTTCTTCCTGCCCAGGAGCAGGCACTGGGATGATGGCTTGGACAGGCATCACCCTGCAGCTGCTGGTCTGGAGCACAGGGCAGCCCAGGCGGGTCTGGCCTCTGCCCAAAGTGCTCTTGCACCAGGAGCTCAGCTGGCAAAGCATCTCCTCTGCCACCGGCCAAAGCCCCTCTCCCTTTCCCAGAGCAAAAGCATCTATGGACACAATCCTTGCCACGATGACAGGGCAGAGGGATGCTGCTGGATCACTGGGGGATGTGTTTGAGCATGGAGGTGAACAGGGAGGCAGAGGAGCTGCTTCTCAGCTCTTCTTCACTGCACACTGCAATTGTGTTTACCCTCATGGATCAAAATTCCTTGGATCAGCAGCACAGACTGGGAGCAGGGGCTCCTGCCAGGGCTCCCCAAGGCTGCTTGGATGAAGGCTTTCACCTGGACTCTGCCCTGCAGACACCCCAGGGCCCACAGTGGCTGTAGAATCGTACAGGGCGTGCAGTGCCTCTGGCAGTGACTCTGCAGGTGTGTCCATCCCCAAAGCTGGAATCCACCATCCCCATCCCCAAAGTCGCCTCCTTTCAAGTGGAGCTGTGAACTGACCCTGGTCTTGGTCCTTTAATGTTTTAAAGAAAATCAGCAAAGCAAATTACAAATCTTGCAGTGAGGCCCAGATGAGGCTGATCCTATTTGCAGACTGGTTTTCAAAACCTGGAGGGAGTCCCCCTGGAGCCCAGGAGAAAGCAGGGTTTGGTCAGCCTGGAGGAAAGAAGGCTCTGGAAGCCTTACTCTTGACCTTGACTGTCTAGTGGAAGGGCTGCAGAGCAGACAGAACTGTTCAGAGTGCCCAAGGATGGGACAAGAGGCAATGGCACGTGCTACTGCCAAGAAAATTCCCAACAGATGTAAGAAAACACCCAGGACAGTGGTGAAGTGCTGGGACAGGGCCAAGAACAGAGGTGGGGCCTGCATCCCTGGGGATAATGTTCCCTTGAATGAGACCCTGAGCAACCTTCCCTGGCCTTCAAGGTGACCCTGACCCAAGAGACTCAGGAGGTTCCTCCAGCCCACCCCTTTCAGTGTGAGACAGAAGCAGAGTGTCTGCCTGAGGTCCCAGCTTCAGCACCAACCCCAGCTCTAGCTCCAGCTCCAGCATCAGAACCAGCCCCAGAACCAGCAGTTTGCACAACAGAGACCACAGCACGGGTCTCGTGCCAAGGGGCAGAGCTGGTGGGTTTGCAAAGCCACGCTCTGAGTCTTCCTCTGCTGTGTCAGCACCAGATAGAGGAGGAGGATGAGGATTTTTCAAAGGCTACAGACAGTTAGTGCTGATAAATGTGTTTCACAATGAGGAACTTAATTCAGAGAATCACAGGGTTTGGCTTGGGACAGACCATCTCGTTCCACCCCCTGCCATGGGCAGGGACACCTTCCACTGCCCCAGGCTGCTCCAAGCCCTGTCCAACCTGGCCTTGGACACTGCCAGGGATCCAGGGGGAGGCACAGCTTCTCTGGGCACCCTGTGCCAGGGAAGCCATTTCTTCCTCACAGGGAACAATTCCCTCCCAATATCCCATCCCTCCCTGCCCCCTGGCAGTAGGGAAGCCATTCCCCCTTGCCCTGTCACTCCTCACCTTTGTCCCAAGTCCCTCTCCAGCTCTCCTGGAGCCCCTTTAGGCCTGGAAGGTGCTCTGAGGTCTCCCTGGAGCCTTCTCTTCTCCAGGTGAGGACCCCCACCTCTCCCAGCCTGGCTCCACAGCAGAGGGGCTCCAGCCCTGGAGCAGCTCTGTGGCCTTCTCTGGACTCGTGCCAGCAGCTCCACATCCTTCTGCTGTTGGCCCCAGGGCTGGAAGCAGCTCTGCAGGTGAGGTCTCACCTGAGCAGGGCAAAGGGGCAGAATTACCCCCTCCCCTTCTGTCCACAGTGGGGTACCAGCCCAGGGCACAGGGGATTTCTGACACATGTGACTGGGGCACATCTGTGGCAGGGGTTTGGAACCAGATGACCCTAATGTGCTTCCCAGCCCCGGCCATTCTATGATTCTGTGTTAAACTGTGTCCTTCTCAAGGCAGCTTTCCATCTGTCCGTCCATCCATCCATCTGTCTGTCCATCCATCTGTCTGTCCATCCTCTTCCCAGCCTGTACTTGGGATTGCCCCAACCCCATGTAGGACCTTTTACTTGGCCTTGTTCAGTGTCATGAGTTTTGCACAGCTTCACCTCTCCAGCCTTTTCATGGATCCCCATCCCCTCCCAACACACAGCCTGGTGTCACCAGGACACTGCCCAGGGTGCCCACGAGCCCCTTTGTCACTGGGAAAGATGTTAAACACACCAACTCCTGCATCGACCCCTGAGAAACACCACACCAATCTGCTCTCAAAAAAAAAAAAATGTTCTCCCTCCAGCTGCTTCAGAAACCATGGAAGTGGGGGGTTATGAGATGCTTTGTCTCTTGAATGTTTGCTTTCCCTGGAGACTGTGACGCTGCTCCCAGATCAGGGTGAATAGGAAAGGCCATGGGCCTGGCTGAGCCTTCTGGTGAGCACCAACGCAGCATCAAACCCTTGCACTCAAAGACCACGAGCTGCTCATCTGGAGAATGGAAACAGGAATGTATTTATGCCACCAACAGCTCCCTCAAGCAGAGGTGAGCCATCCACACCTGAGCTGTGGCACAGCGATTAGAAGCAGAGAATGCAGAACAACATCTGGATTATATCTTTATTTTACCCCTTTGTTTCTTGTAGCCTTTGATGTTTAGCAGTAACAACTTGAAGATGTTAATCTTAAATCTGTCTCATGGAGACTTCTCTAAGCTTCACTGTACAGCCTGTCTCATGCTGGGGAACCAGCTGAACTGGAGTGACTTTGCTGAATGATGGGTCTGGGTCTATCACAGCAACGTTGAGAGACCCAACACACACCCTGTGGTCCCAGGGGCTCAGCTGGGCAGGGAGGATGGAAGCACCAGGAGCGAGGGAGCCAGGCAGGCACTGGCTTCACAGGGCCTCTAGCTCTGGGCACACCCCAGAATGTTCCAGCAGCTGCTTTTCTTCAGAAAGGTTTTGTTCTTCAATTCATCCCCTGAGGAACTGATAAAAGCAATGACAGTTTCTTTCAAAAGACCTTCAACAACTCACTTAAGAAACTCCAGTTGGTAAATTCAGTTAGAACAGCAACGACTTCCTCCATGGGAGGACAAGCTGCAGATAAAGCTCTGGGTTGCTGATGAGTTTCATCACTGAGGCTGCTCCAGAGGCCATGGAAACTCCAGAGCTGCAGCACCTCATCCTTTCAAAGTCTTTGGTTTGTCCTTGCCCTGACTCCCATTCATCACAGGACACGGTGCCTTACAGTGGTACCAACATCCTCATGGAGTATTTCTCTCTAGGGAGCAGCAGCTTCCCAAACAAGTCCTTCCTGGCAGGGGAAATCCTGCAGAATCTCCCCAAAATCCCAGAGTGACTTCTGGCACCTTGGCTGGATTCCCAGAGGCTCCAGGTGCAGGACCACACCCCTGACCCAACACTCACACAAGAGTGGAGCTGGGAGCACAGGGCTCCAGCCCAGGCACTCTGGGCAGCCTCATGCCCACAGCCCTCCCCGGCGTCCTGCATCCCCAGGGCTGCCACCTCAGCCCCACCTCACACCCGGGGCATCCACAGCCACCTCTGTCCCTCTGAGGACACAGAAGGTGCAGAACATCCTCAAGGTGCAGGTGGCTGGTATAATTTCCACCCCCCTGAAGAAGCATCACCGAATCTTTGGCTTTTTTAAGGAAAATGTATATTTGTGAAAATAGACTTTATTATAATAAAATTTGATATTAAACAAAAACATACCATACCACCACCACTCATGGCTGCTGTGCTGGCACCAGTCACGGAGCTCACGGAACTGCCCTGCTCAGAACAAGGACACAGTGGAACATGCAGAGAAAGAAACACAGGGAGGGACAGAAACCATGGCATATAAAACCCTCCATGCTTGGCCAGGGCTGTGTCTCAACTGCAGGAACACCTCGTCTCGTACAAAAACACTGCAAGCTGCCCAGCCCCAGCCCTGCTCTCCCAACACTCTGGCTTGGGAGCAGCTCACAGACACGGCTGGACAGACCCGTGGAGAGAGGCAGACGGACAAATAAATAAATAAATAGGTAGATAAATAAATCAATTGATAAATAAATTGATAAATAAATAATAAGGCGGAGTCCCCAGCCAGTGTGTGTGATCAAGGTGAACCAGGCAGGAGCAGCTGACAGCAGCCCACCCCCACGCTGAAGAACCGACCCCCAGCGGGGCATCGCTCCCTCCTCTCTGGGGATCCTCGTGCTGGAAGCTGACTGAGGCAGTGTGGGATGCTCCGAGGCACAGCTGCATATTTACAGGGTTACAGTACAAATAAGAACTCACTCATCAGCCCAGAGACAGCGAAGGGGAGTCACAGGAACAGGAAAGTGCAAATTTTCTTTGCAGGAAGTGAAGGAGTTGACACGACCTCCTTGGGAGCAGAGAAATACCAGGGTGTGGAGTACAAGGGATCTCTCCTAAGGGGCTGGGGCTTTGCTTGGAAAAGCCAGTTAGCTAACTTACAGCCAGAATATAATCCTTAAATTAAAATATTTACAGGAAACCGGTGCACCGAGGGCTGCATGGAGCAGGACATGCTGGATCCCAGAGCTGAGCCCTCACACCCCAGAGCCACTTTTTCCCCAAGGGCTCTCAGCTCCCACACCCTCCAGAGTTTTCTCGATTCAACACATTCTTCTTCCCTATGAAAATAACCAGCTTATTGCAGAGGGCTTCTCCTGAACTCTCAGTCTCTGGGGTTGTGTGGGCAGCCCTGGTGGAAAAAAACCCTTGTTAGTTTTTCTTATTGGACCCAAGTTTTTTGAAGAGGTTCTTCCCTTTGAAGAAGAAGCCTTTCTTCTTTTTACTCTGCCCAGGTGCATCACTGCAGGTGAGGAGGGCCAGCGATGCCTGCTCTGGACACTGCTCGCCCAGGACAAGGCAGGAAGGTGCTGGCAGAGGAGGAGATGGAGAGGAGTCGCTCTGATCAATAGATCCATCTGGATTTAGCTGGGTGGGAAAGAGAGAAAACAAAAGACAAAAGCACAAGTTGGTGTGATCTCCTTCAGCAGCTCTAACATAAACCTCAGGCAGAGAACCTGGCCTTCTCTCCTCTATGGAGGTACAGTTTCACTTAGGAAGTTTCCAGTGGATTTAAATTTTGTAGCTACAACCCAGACCCTTCCTTAGCTAAGAATTCCTGAAATTCCTGAACTTTGGGCTATGAACAGGACAGCACAGAAGACCCACTAAGGACATGGTAAAAGATGCTGCTCCACAGCTAACTGAATCAGCTCCTGAGAGCATGGATGGAGACAGGTACTGATGAATCCATGGATTCCTCAGCCATGGAGCCTGCTGGGCTGCCAGCATGCTCTGGGACAGAAGCCAGGACATAAACAAAACCAAATTTTTAAGAACAAGTGCTCTGCAAGACCTCCAGAAGATCAAGGAGACTGGCTAAGCCCTGAGGCTTCTCAACAGTGGCCATGGTAGGAAGAATTGGGGGTCCTGCAAGGCTGCTCAGCATCCAGCAGATCCAGAGGCAGGAGAGGCAGAAAGCCAAGTCTGGTGCTCTGCAGTGGCACCAATAGAGAAGGACATGGAGAAGTCTTGGATCAAGTGTCACACAGGAATGTTCCTGAACCCCTAAGGGTTTGAAATGGTCAATTGGGACCCACCAGACTCAAATAGTGCTGTTTCCTTTGGAAAGGGCTTTTGGAAATCAGAATGTGCCCTAGTCCTGGGCTCAGTTTCCTCTTCACAAAGCACTGAGAGGTTGGTTCCTAGCAGCAGCCTTCCTTCCACAATCTCTTCTCCCTAGGCTTAGGTGTCCAGACAGTGACAATTACCATTCTGGCAGGTCAAGCTTTCCCAACAGGCTGCAAAGGTCCTCAGGGAAGAGGCTCTGGGTTTCTGAGGCCTAGGAGAGCCTTAGTTACTGCCTTCTCTTCCACACAGCTTTCACAAACCAGCAGTTTCCAAGCTCCAGCTGTACATCCTGTCTTGGCATTACCCAAAACACAAGGTGAGAGTGGCTGGAGCTGTGCCAGCAGAGTCCTCTGGACACTGGAACATCACACCCTCAGCATCCCTCTATCTGGGCCACACTGAGTCCCTCACAGGTCTGCAGCAGCCACAGCCCCTAGAGAGAATGTGAGATGGTGACAGTGGCAGCAGGACCCTCTGCCTGAGGTGGAAGCACTCCTGAAGATCAGACTCCAGCCAGGAACTGTGTAAGGATCCCAGCAGCTGCCCCTGGGCAGGACTGGATGTGCCTGTTTCTGGTCCTGCCCTGTGTCCAGGGCAAGCAGCTGAATAAGGCAGAAGCAGAGCTTGGAGCATTCCTGCCTCACTCTAGCATAGCCATGCTCATGCCCTGTGGGGACTTGATTTAAAGTCTCCTGGGGTGGAAAGTCAAAGCAGCCCTGCTCTGTCACCCTACTGCTGGTTCAGCACCCACCTC
Organism: Phylloscopus whistleri; assembly: GCA_017589585.1. Taxonomy (NCBI): domain Eukaryota; kingdom Metazoa; phylum Chordata; class Aves; order Passeriformes; family Phylloscopidae; genus Phylloscopus; species Phylloscopus whistleri. The sequence goes on from JADMLD010000352.1 coordinate 518,005, forward strand.
CTTCAGGACCAGGAGCACTCAGTGGCTGTGATCTCTCCTCCCCTCACAGGTGGAAGCTGTGCTGGTCCAGGCTGCTGCAGGAGTGAAGAACTTCTGGCCCAGGATGAGCACAAACCTCTGCTCTGGGTGGGACTCAGCACCTACAACACCCACGGAGTCAGTCCTGAGTGGGCAGGAGCACAGGGAGCTCCGTCTTGGGAGTGAATTTGTGACCCCTCCCAACTCCACAAAGTTGAGTCAACTTCTGCCTCACAGCAGTCACTGAGCTGTGCCAGTGCCATCAGACTTTCCCTTACCTGAACTACAGGTCAGAGCTGGAACTCCTCTCTGCTTCTCTCCCTGACACTAACCAATCCCACAGCTGACCTTTCCTGAGCTCACACTCTGTTCACCTGAAAATGTTGCTTTCCAAGGCACTCCTGCAATACTCCAGGTGTGCAGCACTGTGCCCTAAGGCCAGCTGCTGCCCAGGACATGCTGCAGGAGGTCACACATGCTGAGGGATGGCCCAGGCTGGTCCTTGGGAAAGCTGCACTCTGCCTGCAAGGTCCACTTCAACCAATGCTGCAGCAGCAGCTGCAACCTCTGTCTATCCTGGCAGCTCCCCTGTGCAAGGAACAGCACTTGGTGCTAATAAGGCCAGTGTTAGGTCTGAGGAGCCTGGGAGTAAATCCAAATAAATCCAGATGAACATTTTCAGCCAGAAATGCAAGATTTATGGAGGCAAAGAGAAAAAGAAAGCCAGGTGAGGGCTAACTTGGAGCCCACTCTCTTAGCAGGGAGCAAACAAAGAATCCCCAAGTTCTGCTCCAGAAACTGTTTATGATTTGTGCAATGAAGAATTCTTGGACAAAATACCCCAAAGCACTGGGCTAGGACCAGAAGGGGCTCACCAACACTCAGGGAGTGATGTGGGAGGGATGTAAAGGCCCCTGTGCAGCCAGAGCAGTGGATGCTCTGTCCACGCACCATTGGAAAACACTTTTTGGGTAAGGAGGAAACAGTTTCAGGACAGACCTGAGAGGTCTCTATGTAGCAGGAAAGCAACAGAACCAGCTCACAGATTCATGTGGTAAGAGAAAAATCATATTAAAATAGGGGATCCTTCTCTAAGAAAAACAAAGGAAAAACTGCTCTGTCAAAATCCTCATACAAGTTATTAGAGTGATAAACACAAGAGTGATGTCAGTTTTCAGGAGTGGTTGTAGTGCTCTCTCAGATGTTACTGATTAACACAATTTCTGGATAGCAAACATTTGAAACTAAGGAAAACAAAGACTGCTCCTGCTGGCCCGCAAAACCAGGGGTCTCACCCACCCAGCCCCAGAACAATTATCCACACAAGGTTGGTTTTAGGGACTAAATGTTACTATTTTCTTAAATGGATGGTGGGCAGGGGTTTTTCAGGACTATTCTCAGGAAGGGGTAAAATCCAGAAGGAAAAAACCCCAGGCTGAACATGAAGTGTGCTCAGACTGAGGAGGATCTTGCAAAGGCCAAATGACACTTTGGCTGTTGATGAGAACAGAAGGGCCAAGCTGAATTACAAAGCAGGCCCTTCCCAAACCTGAATATGCAGCACAGTCCCATCCTGATCCCCAAAACCACCAGATAATTGTTCCAACCAACTGCACTTCACGTGCTGAATGGTTTGTCTTTAGCATAGAACACAGGTGGCAGCGAATGGTCTGACATCAGACCTGAAGGTGGATTTGCCACCACAGCCCCAGACCAGCCTGTCAAACTACAAGCAAGAAAAGGAGCCAACTCCAGGTGCAGGAGCCTTTGAGGTGCTGGGCTGGGTGGGAGGTTGAAGGTCTCACACACTTACATGGTTGCTCTCTCTATGTACCATTCATATCTATCACTGGACTCTTCTCTTCCTCATTCTCTGAAGAAAAGAACCGGGTGCATAACACAGGCAGAAATAAATATATGAAAATCAATTAGAATCAAACACTTTCTGAAGGTGCTTTACAATCAGTCTTTGACAGAAACTGCATGTTACTGATGGAAAAATATTCCATCAACAGGAACAGCGTTAAAGCAGCTGCTAAGCATGAGTGTTTTGGGCCCTGGCCGTGACCAGAACTTCTTGGATCCTCCTCTTTGTGCTGTTTTTGTCTGTTTATTCTAATCCCCAAATGTTGTCAGTTTGTCAGTTCAATTGCTTCACCTTTTCAGTTGCCAGCATTTTAAGATTTACTCAGAAGTAATTAAAAAGGATCCACCTTCCCCAGTTCAATTTGGAAATAAATTGTCCTTAGTCTCAGGCATTTGGTAGTGCAGCAGGGAGAAGGGAAGTGTGAAGAACAGGTAAGGTAAGAACATCGCATCCAAGAAGTTACAAGTGATTTAAAAATCACTCATGGAGAAGCTTCTGTTGCAACTGGAACAAGCTGTAACCGAGTCCAAAGCTCTGCCATGCTGCACACAAATCTCCCCTGAGGTGCCAGGGCTCAAGCTGGGACTGGGAATTTGCAAGGGAGCCTGCTCTGCTAACAGCAAATTGAACAAGCAAGTTTTCCTTAACTCTGTGGGGTGAAAGTGCTAGAGGAATTTGGAAAGCCTCAGGCATGGCTGTATCACTGGGAGAGTTCATTCCAACTCAGGGATGGATATGGAATATGTGTTTTACAGGAGGTATTTCTCTCCCCTGCCTTCCCCATGAGGTTTTCTGCCCACAGCTTGGGATGCTGTGATTGCTGTGACAGCCAAAACCACCACGGGGTTCTGTCTCCTCGGGAATCACTAAACACACTTAAATGTGGTTAATTAATACCAGCTTGGCTCTGAGCAGGGTAAATATAACACTTTTAACAGGGGGCAAATGTGCCCTTCCTGTTTGGAAGCTGTTTAGCCAGGTCTGGATTGCAAAGCACAAGTGGGAGGTGTGCTGGGGGTGCTGAGCCAGGATCCCCTGGGACAGGTGTCCAGGAGAAGCAAGGAGGCAGCAGGACAGCAGCCAGGCTGGCACGATGCAGAAGCAGCCAAAGCACAGTCATGCCTAGGGAGTTCAAGCTGATTCCCACTGAAATAAAATTGATTTAATCATCATTATCTGAATTTCCCAGTCCCCCAATTACAGACAGAGAGCAGCAGTTCATGGATCAGGAGAGTACCAAAAGTACCAAATCCAACAGGTTCCTGCTCTGTGCACCCAAAAGTCAGAGCTGGTGTAAGGGGAGGCTCCCTCAGACACAGAGGACTAGAGGCAAATGGAAAGGTTTGAAGGGCAGGCAAACCTGAAACGTGTCTATTTTATATGGGGTGTTTTTAACACACCTGAAAGGTGCTTCTGTTTAAAAAAATGTCATGAAACATAGGAAAAGAGCTCAACCTTCAGCATGCAAGGATATGTCAGCCAAAGTGCTGTCCAGGGAGCCAGTCACCCACTGAACTCAGCAGCAGAGAGCAGAGATGGAAGTGGGTTTGGCTTTGCAAACCCTTCACACCTGCAAGGGGCAGACAACGTTACCTGAACTCCCCCTGGCTCCTGGGAGGATCCGGGCTGGGGCTGGAATAATGACCCCTGGAATCTGAAACAGGCCCTGTGGCTGCTGGTTGATGCCAGAGGAAAGGGAAAGATCTGCACTAAATCACACTTAGAATTCCACCTTTATTTTACTGGTTGAGGTCTCCTTTTGCACCCTCAATTTCAGATGAGTAATCTGGTAAGAGTAATTAATTTTGAGAGGGAAACTGAAGAAAGAACCCCAGTCTGCATCCTTGTTAACCCCCAGGGAGTTTAGACTTGGGTGACTTCAGGGCTCTTAAACCCTGGCAGTAACAGCTGATTAACCTGTGATTCCCCAGCAAGGACTAGTATCCTCAACAGGACCCCAGAGAGCTGCTGAGGTCAGCAGAAGATCCAAACTGCCCACAAACATCATTATCTGAGCCAGGCTGCTCTGCCCGAGAAGGCAACAAGGCTGGATTGCAAATTCTGTACCCACAAAGCCTGGAATGCCTGGAAGCAAGGGACAGGGCTAAGCTGAAGGGAGACCAAGCAGCATTTGAAGAGAGAGGGATGGATACAGAGGACAGGAAGAGCTGAGCATGAAAAAAAGGCCAAGAAATGCTGCAGAGAGCAGGAAAGCTGGGATGAAACCAGTGGGGAGTTCAAAAGAGCAGGATTCAGGGCCACCTACTTCCCTAAGGATGGCTCAAAGCCAACCTGCTCTGACTCATGTGGGTCTGGCACCACATGGCAGTGCCAGCAACCTCCCAAGAAGGACTGAAGGTTGAGCCCACGTGAGCTGGGACCAAGCTGGGTCCCTCCTGCCTCCTGCTCCTGTGAGACAGCACAGGGGGCCCAGGAATGACAAAGGAGCTGCTATACTTTTAGCCTCAGCCCCTGACATGGCCCCAATCCCCCACTTCAGCTTTTATTCCAAGAGTCTCAGCAACACAATGAGTTAATTTAACTTTTGAATTCCTTGACTCTGGGGGATGCTTTTGAAACCATAGGATCCATTCCCCCGATCTGTTTGGGAAACTCCTCAGTGTGTTTTGAATTTATCCAGAAGCACCTCAGCCTGGATATCTAACTTGGGGTGGATGGAAGAACATTGGTGTCTGGGTGTTGCTAATTCCAGAACTCTTTGGCATGGATATAATCATATTTAAGGAATTTCATGCGCCTGGGGAGCCGGTTGAACTTTCCCTCTGTAGGATTTTCCCATTTAGATCCACCTTTCAGTGGATCTAAACAATTTGCTGGTGGGATTTGAATGCTCCTTGCCCACCTAACCACACTGAGGCCCCAGCAGGTGTTGTTTTGTGCCACTTTCTGTACCACAAATAAGTCTTTGGGAAGAGCTCTCAGCACTCCCTTGGGATGAACAGGCTGCATGGCAGTACGTTCAGTGATGCCATGAGTGCTGCATGCCATGCAATGCCCAGGCTCCAGACACATCCCAGCCTAGATGGCAGTGCCAGGCAGTCACACATCTCACCTGGCTCTCAGCACTCTGAGGAGAAGCCTCTTTATCTTTGGAGTGGAGTTCCTCGGCCGTGTCTCCATCCAAAGGGACAGCTTCCAGGAAGTTGGACGGGACAAGCCCTCGCTGTTGGTTCAGCTCTCCCTGCAAGATCAACATTCAATTCTCACATCAGCTTTCCTGGAGAAATAAATAACAACTTGAGGTGCAGTGCCCTGCAGACAAGGTTGGGCTGTAGGAGACAAGTCCAGAACATACCCACATTGGGAGAAAAATTCACAGAAAATTCCATAACTCACATCCTTGCTTAGTCGTGGAGCAATTCAGAGCACAGAAACACAGAAGAGAATAAAGGAAGAAGAGATGACAACAAGCTGTGACAAAGGTGTTTTCTACAAACTCAAAACCTCCACTACCATGCTGGAATAAGGCTGTGCCACAGGTGCCCTAGAGGCCTTTGATTTGCCCCAGTATTCACCGATGTCTTTAAAGAATGAGGCAGTACTGGTACAATGTCCTGTAGACACTGCATCCATGATCACACAGGCCCAGAGCTGCACTATTGTATTCCTACAAATATGTATCCAGTTCAACAGGAGGCAATTGGGTGAGACAAAACCCACCCCAGCAATGCTGTTTGTCCAACACTATAAAAAGGATGAAGCACAACATTCACAGTGATGCCCTCAGACTTAACCTGGAGCTCAACCTCAAGCCTGATGTGTGAAGGCACACTGTTTCCCAGGCAGGAAGAGGTGGATGATCCAAGGGCCAAGGCTCAACTTTGGCACACAACTGAAGGGCAGGAACAGCCCCAGGAATGTCTCTGCTCACTTGGATCACCATTCCAGCCTCTGGTCCAAGTGTCTGAGTGCCTGGTGAAACGTCACCTCTGTGCAGGTGCTGGTTCAGCTGGTGTGTGCATGGAAAAATGCAGGCAAGGCTTTGGGAAACCTGCAGGCAATTGATGCCAAAAAATAAACTCAGAACCATTGGGACATTTAAAGACCATGGAGATCTCCCAGGGCTGGAGCCCCTCTGTGCTGGAGCCAGACTGGGACACCTCAGGGTGTTCACCTGAAAGAGAAAATGTTCCAGGGGAGACCTCAGAGCCCCTTCCAGCGCCCAAACAAACTCCAGGAGAGCTGGAGAGGGACTTTGCACAAGGGACAGAGAGATAGGACAAGGGACAATGGCTTCCCACTGCCAGAGGGCAGGGAGAGATGGGATATTGGGAAGGAATTCCTGGCTGTGAGTGTGCTGAGGCCCTGGCACAGGGTGCCCAGAGAAGCTGCGGCTGCCCCTGGATCCCTGGAAGTGTCCAAGGCCAGGCTGGATAGGGTTTGGAGCACCCTGGGATAGTGGAAGGTGGGGGTGGAACAGGATGAGCTTTAAGGTCCCTTCCCCAAACCATTCCAAGATTCCAAGATTCTGTAATATTGAGAAATGCGTGCCAGAAACAGGCTGCCCTGGACTACGTAGAGAGGGGTTTACTTTTTTCCCAGAAGAAGAATAATTTGTTCCCTGATTTCTGCTTCTCTGCCACTCCATGAACTCCAACAAATTCCAGTGTAACCACAGGACCTTGCCAAGCCCTGCACTTACATAGTAGAATCCATCATCATCCATGGACCCAAAGACAGTGATAACGTCCCCGGCACTGAAGGTCAGTTCAGCCTGCAAAGAGCCAGAGAACAGAGGTCACAGGGGAAGCACTGCCTGGAATTTCTCACCAGGAACACAGGCTCCCTTTGGCTTCTTGCCCAGTCTCACTCCAAGGGAGGGAACCCATTGTTTTAGTCTCACGGGACCAGGATGCAGGAGGGAAACTGAAGTGGATAACTCTGGAATTCACTGCTAGGGAAGCATTGCATAAATTAAGACAAGAGCAAAGCCCATTTTTAAACCAAATTTAATAAGGTTTCGAAATAGTACCTACCACCTGCTCTGGAAAGGTGCACTGAGGACAAGCTCAGCAAGCACCAGAAATACCTTCAATTTCTTTAAATATAATTACAAATCCTGCTCCCTTGGATGAGCCTGTTCTGCATGCAACACTCAGGGATTAGTCACTAGCAGGAATGCATCCAAACAGGGATGTTTAACCTGGACACAGAACAGGAGCACAGCACACAGTGACCCTTTGCTGTCACACCCTCTGTCCTGTCAAGACACCCCAGCACATGCTCCATGGGGCACAAGGGTAAAGACAAAGGTGTCACCAGTGTCTTTTAATGGAAAAAACTGCCCAGTGGAGGCTCCAAACAGGCTGAGTCTCACTCAAGACACTCTGTCATTTTACAAGTGTCAGCTGGAAGGGATCTACTTCCAATCTATTTACCATATTATATGCCTAGTGCTCAATTTAATCTCTTGAGGCTGCAGATCACTCCCGTGGAGCATCTCCCACAGAACTGCACCAGCTTGTTTCAGTAATTTGAGCTCTTGTCCAAAAAAGTTCTACAAGAGCAAATCACTGCAAAAAGTACAGTCATCTCCTCAGTGACAAGAGTTCCAAAAGTGTCCGGTGGCTCACATGCTCACACTGTGTGTCCCCCAAGATATTCCACCAGCCCTACAACACTCTGTCCTCAGCTGTCTCTCTCTGGGCAGCAAACACAGCTTGGGAAGCAAGCATTCCCTGAACTGTGCCCTCTGTTGGCCAGACACTCCTTTGTGGATGAAGCATGTGAATCCAAACCCCATGTTTATGTTTGCTCCGAGTGCTAACACAGCTAACCCAGCTTGGAGGAACAGAGCACGTGCTCATCTCTTTTTGCAGAAAGGATTCTGCATTGCCCCCTTTCTACCTGGAACAGACTTATCCACAAAAATACTGTTTGGATTGTAACCTTCCCTATTTAGATGATATCCCTTCCTATCCCTGGCAGTGTCCAAGGCCAGGTTGGAAGGTGCTTGGTCTAGTGGAAGGTGTCCCTGCTCATGGAGGGGGGTGGGACAAGATGGGATTTAAGATGTCTTCCACGCCAACCCATTCCATGATCCTGTGATTCTATATATAGGAATTGCTTGAAAACAAGAACTTTGCAAACGAGTCCATTACACTGGAGCTAAATCTTTTTGCTTGAACAAAAACCTACACAGATACTTAACTCAAAAGTCATGCTCAAATTAAGTGTCAAAAGTGCTTTCAAACCCTTAAGCAGGCTTTTCCTTTTTCCAGAGTGTTTCCTGGATCACTCCAGTAGGAGCTGCTTCCTCCCACCACAGATCTACTCAGTCCTGTCTGATCACTAAAGGATGCCATGAATACTCACACAGTTTCACTGAGACTCTGGTTGGACCAAAGTTCTGAGTGTCTTGGGAGAGAAAGAAAAAGGAGATAGGAAAAAGAAACCTCTGAAAAGGAGGGAGCTCATGGTGGTTACCTCCACATCTGTGTTCGGGGAGCTCTCCTTAGGATTGTAGTCAAAGGCAGCCACCATCCTGCGAGGAGTCAGCAGCTCTGCTTCAATGTCTTTATGTTTCTGCCCTGCAGGAGAAGAATAAAATATTCTTAGATGGAAACATTAGGACAAAATCCCAAATCACAGCAACTCCTTTCACCATTCTTGTAGTGGTCTGAGCAAAAAGAATACTGGGGGAAACTGAATGGAGAGAGACTTTAGAGGCATTTGGTAAAGCAGTTTTCCAATCTTCTTCATCATCTCCATAAGCACAAAAGTGGGGACACACCCCATCCCCCCATCCTGGTTCTCTGTCTTTACATACAGGAATGTTTTATTTTACATTTCCTATTTACACACACACACACATATATATATACACACACAGAGGACAGCTTTACAGTCTCTTTACAGTACAGAAAGGGCATTTCTCCTCCCACTACACAATGTTCTGCTATTAAGTTAGAAAATTTATCTTCCAAGGGCCAGGGACCAGCACACAGGGAAATGCAGGCCTTGCCATCCACAATCTCCTGCCTGCTCAGACCCATTACCTACAGACCTGCCCTGAGCCTACAAAAGCCAAGTCTGGTGCTACAGAAACACACAGTCATGGATTTAAACCCTACTTTGGGTCAGCATCAGATGGGCTGGCAAAGGGTTTGCAGACTTGGCCTCTCTGGATATCAACAGACTATGCTCCTCAGCAGAGGGAGCACCCTCTCAGGACTACAGCATGTGATGAGTTAGAGATTGCCCTGCTCCTCCCACAGCACAACAACAGGTGCACTCCCCCCCCTGCAAGCACCCCCTGCTCAACCACAGCATTCTGCACTAAACAAAAAGAACTAAGACCTTTTGTTACAGTGCTCTGAAGCAGCACCACAGGGTGTCACACTGGCCCTTGAACACAAAACACATCTGTAATTCGATCATGCATTACCTACTCTCCAGTAAAAGCAATTCTCACCTGGCAGAGACTTGTACTCCTGTTTGTCCAGCCCTGCTGGAGGAAGAAAATGCCTCATCAGTAAGAGCTCATCTCCAACAGTGACCACATGACACAGCTGACACAAAGTAAAAAGAACACCAAGACAGCAAACAAAAGAAGCAAACTGTTCATGCAACTCAAAGTCTACACCAGTAACCAGGACTCAGGAACGTAACAAGAAGCAGAGGTCAAGCTCCAAACTATAAAAGACATCACTGTGGTTAAAAACTTAACACCAGCACAGGGATGGGCTCTCTTTCCACTTCCTAGCAGTCGTACAAACATCTGAGGGTCCTGAAAGCAAGTAGTAAAAATTCAATGCAGTCTGTAATCCTACAGCAAAAACCAAAGAGGAAGCAGTGGGTGACACAGACCTTTTTTGGAGCGTCTGGGTTTTGGAGGAGGGACGGTTTGGCGGCGTGGAGGTGGAGAAAATGTGCCAATTCCTTAATAAAAACACCAAAAAAGCAAATAAATAGACAAGAGAAACAGACAGTGAATGGAAAGTGAGAAGCATCTTGAATACTGAACAGGGGACAGAGGAGATGACATGCCTCCCCTGGGAAGCTGACAACAAGATTTCTGTGGGCAAAGCCCTCTAGGCCTTATATGTGGACTCAGATGAGGCATGATCCACATCCCAAATACACACAGAAATCCACACTGTAGTTATGTCTTTTAGCCACTCCACAGCTTACAGGAGACAGACTTTGCTGCTCCTTAGCTTTCAGAAGCAGCATCATAAGGACAAAATAAAACTTTGTACCACTAACACCTGAAAAATCCCAGGTCTCTAGCTAAAGCTTCTGCACTGAGCAGGGTCAGGACTGGATGACATTCCAAATGAACCTGCGGAGTGCCCAGACAAACCCCTCCAAGGCATTTCCTTAGTTACAGGGCTTTGATAGGGGTTTTTGGCAGCAGCAAAACAGCAGAGGTACAGCCAGACCAACTGCCAAGCAATCAGTAAATCACTACTGTTGGAAAAAGACCTTTAAGACCATCAGGTCCAACCTGCACCCAGCTGTCCCCTTCTGTAAGGGAGCTGTGCAGAGGAGGAAGGCTCCCCCTGAGCCTCCTCTTCTCCAGGCTGAGCCCCTTTCCCAGCTCCCTCAGCTGCTCCTGGGGCTCCAGATCCTTCCCAGCTCTGTTCCCTTCCCTGGACACGCTCCAGCCCCCCAGTGTCCTTGCCAAGAGGGGCCCAGAACTGCCCCAAGGATTTGAGGTGTTTCCCCACCAGTGCCAAACCCACAGTCCCCCCCTGCACACACATCTTACTGGCTACCACCACCTTCCTGAAAACTTTCCAACCCGTCACGTTTAATGAAGTCTCAGTGCTATTAAAATCCTTCACTCTTCCAAGACTATGCAGTGGGGCAGGGCAGAGAGTGCCTTGTGTATCCACCAAGGGACACAGGCCACCACAGGCACCCAGCTATCTCTGGCATATACACAGGAGAAAGAGTATGGATGTGAAAAACACCTTACTCAAATCTCTTCTCCTCAGACATGGGAGAGATCAAAGGACAAATATATTCAAGAAATCACACAGTGGAAGCATCAGTGTCCTTCAATCCCTGTGCTCCTCAGGATCAACTTTCCAGGGACCAACATTTAGGAGCTGTGCACTGTCAGCCGCTCAGAATCATCATATGGTTTGGCTGGGAAGGGACCTTAAAGGTCTCTTAGGGCTGGATCTTGGTCTCCCTCCATGGAAATAAGAAAAAAAAAATTGATTGCTCACGTTTTTTTCTTGGGTTTTCTTATTTTTAGGTTGATCTAGATTTTTTCCCAGCTCGGGCAATGTCAGGGCTTACTTCTGCCATGACCAACACTTGTGCTGTTTTTCACTGCTGAACCAGCAAGGAAACAGGGCCCAGCCAAACCAGGAATATCCTGGTGTTTTAACAAGTGGAGCAGATCCAGTAATGGGCACTGGCAGTAGAAGGTGCACAGAGGAGTGCAGGATGAGAGGTGGGAGGTATGAGGGACAGGCACTGGGACACCAGCATTCACAGCAGGGGCAGCTCACAGCCACTGAGCCAGACTCAGCCTGAGCTGTGCTGGCTGCACATCCTGGGGCTGGCTCCCTTTCCTCTCTGAGTACATGAGTGGGAAAGAACAGGAAAGCCTCTAGAGTGCACAAAGCACTGACCACATGCTTCAGGGAGTAAGTAAGGAGGAACCCAACCACCAGGTCTGCTTCTTGCACACGCCTGTCTGGCCTACCTTGTTGTCTCACACCTTTCCTGCCCCCTCCCCATCTCCACTCCCAAGTCACAGATTCTCTCACCCAAGAGCAAGGTCATCCCAAGAATTCAGTCACAGGTTTTCAAAACAAAGGAGCTTTGAAAACTTCAAAACAAAGGAGTTTTTTCACAGAGTGAAAACTCTTGTTCACGTACTTCAGCTCCTCTTCAAAAGCTTCTGTTCCCCCATCCCTAGCGAGGTTCAGCCTTACTTTGTGCTGAATTCACACACCTCAAGCCCAGGAGCAGCTGCAGCAGCTAGAAATGCTACAGTGGAGTCAGGGATGAACTGAGAGCTTGGTACACCCCCATCCAGCCAGCTGTGGAGCAGCCACTAAACCAGGCTGCAGATCCAGGGACAGCCCTCCAGATGGGTTTGGTGGCTGCACTGGCCACATAGAACATACTGAGCTTCCAGCATTCCAGCAAAGAGCCACAGGAGCAGGGCACACACACAGAGTACCTTGGCTCTCCGTGTCCGCAGGCAGGAACCCCTGCTTTAGGAGCTGCTGCTTGAGCTCACTGCTCTCCACAGGGACTTCTGACACCATGTTGCATGGAATGTATCCTTCCCTTCCAGCACATTCCCCCCTGTAAAAACCGTCAGCATCCTTGTCTCCACAAACCTGCAAAGGGAAATAGACTGTTCATGCTGCAGTGACTGAGCTGCACAGATAAATAATCATGGAATATCCTGAGTTGGAAAAGATGCCCAAGGATCATCCAGTCCAGCCCCTGGCCCTGCACAGACCAAACAATCCCACCCTGTGCATCTCTGCGAGAGGTGTCCAAATGCTCCTGGAGCTCTGGCAACCTTGGGGCTGTATCCATTCCCTTTCCCCAAATCCAACCTAACTGTCTGTGACACAGCTCCAGCCATTCCTTAAGGGCACCAGAGAGAAGATACTAGCATCTGCCCCTATACTTCACTTGTGAGGAAGCTGCAGACCTCCCAAGGTTTATGCTGCCCCTGGAACACCAGACAGATCCACAGAGTAGGAGATGTTCACTAAGTTCTTACTTTCAGGATCTGCCCCTCCTTAAATGGGAGCTCCTCTTCTGCTGCATCAGGATTAGGGGACATGGAGACAGGATCGTAGTCAAAGAGAGCCACGAAGATCCGAATGCCATCATCTTTGCTAGAGCTCTCGGGAGCAGTGCTCCTTGGAGGGCCTGTGCACAGAGGGGACACAGCAGAGAGGATGTCAGCCCTGCCCCAGCCCCTGCCCCAGCCCTGCATGGCCCAGGCACTGCCTGCCAGCCTCTCCCCAACCATTTCCAGGAGCTTCCATCTCTCCTGCTGCCCACCTCTCTCCCCGTTCCTGCTCACCTGGACTAGAGAGCAAAAGCTTCTGCGTTTGGCGGCTTCTTACACTCTTGTTCCGTCTTCTGCTAGGAGCCTGCCAGGTGGCTGTGCCGGGCGGCTCCGGGCCCCCGGAATCTTTGTGACTGGATACCTGCAATTGGAACCACCAGAGAATCAGTAGCAGCCTCTGCTTTCTAACTCCCTGAACAGCGCTCAGCCCAAACGCACTCCACAAAGAGCAGTGCATCCAAATGCAACATTCCTCTTCAGGGACACTCTAGAGCTGGAAAGACCAAGGGAGTTGGAAAACAGAACTGAGGACAGGCAGGCACCCTGCCAGGCACCAGTGATGATCCCCTTGGTTAGGGTGAAGATGCAGGAAAAGGCATTTCGAGGGGAGGCAATGACATTACAGGCAGCATCTACACAAAGCTTTCACCAATCTGCTTATTGCAACAGGGATTTTCGTTTGGGTCCCACAGCCTCCTGCCATGGGGAGGAAGACCCAGTGTGAAAAGGAATACTGCATCGGTGACACTTGGTCAGGGAGCAGGAAAAGCAGAAGCAGCTACTACAAGAAAAGCCACGGAGCAGCACAGAACTACAGAATCTCTTAGATATTCTTCCAGACGATCCTAGAAGAGGGTCCTTTCTCTGGACAACACTGAACAAAGCAAGATACAGGCAGGCCAGGGAAGCAGAGGGAAGCCAGCGCCACTGCAAGCTGCTTCAAAGCCAGAATAGGAAATGTCACCCAACCCTTTTGTGCAAGGAGGTGCTATGTATCCCCTTCGAAGAATGTTCGAGCCTCCTTCTCCAGCCAGGTGACTTACAGTCCAGCTCCCAGCCCTGCTCCTCAGAATTGCTCTCACACCTCTGGGCTTTCTTCTCCCGGCAGAAGAATTGTAGGTGCCGGCTCGGAGACCCGACCCACTCCATACCCTGCTCTTCCATCATCTCCAGCCTGGTCAGGTCCCTTCTGCCGCCTGCGTGGGCAACCTCAGACTGACTGGGACAATCACTCCAGTCCCCCTGGCAGCTCTGGGACCTCTCTGGCCACAGCCTGCTCTCTGGGGATGATGGACAGGTTGAATCCTGATCATCTTCAGAGTCATATTCAATGTCTATTTCCAGGCTCCTGGGGCTGGGGCAGTGCATTGCCATCACAGCAGGTTCTGTCCCTCCTGATCCCACTGCTCTTGGGGCTTTTTTCCGTAAGGTGCCTTGTCTGGCCCGGCTGAACGAATCCAACCCCTCCTTCCCACCAGCACTGCTGACAACATTCAGCTCCTCCCTGAGACTGGGAGCTCTGTATAACCCGCTCCCCATCTGGCTGCAGTTGCCCAGCAGACGACTGCAATGCTCTGTTAGGTCACTCTGTCTCTTCCTACTTATCTCAGGCCGACTCTGGATCTTCTCGCGATAATTAATTCCCTTCTTCTTGCTCCAAGAGGGACTTGTCCCACTCCCAGACTTCGGATCGTTCTCCTGATAGCTCCAGTTCCAGTGTGCCTTCTTTTGACTGCAAGCCAGCAGGCCAAAGGCAGGATTCACATGGCCAGCATCTGCTCTGCTCTCCTTAGCACCGTGCTCTCCCTGCGGAGTCTGAGCAGACACATCCATGGAGGTGTTATTCCCATCTTCCTTTAGAAATGGCTCCTTGCTGTTGGGTGGTTTCTCTGTTCTTCCTGAATGGTAGCTTTGTGTTTCCAAGGAGTCTTGAGGGTCTGTCTTGTCTTCTGTAACACCCTTCTCATCCTCGTCTTCATCCTCATCCTCAGTCACTTCAGGGATGCTGAACAACTTCTTGCTGTGGTTCTTCTGAAGCGGGAGCTCCAGGATCCTCTCCAGAATCTCCTCATCGCTGTCAGTATCACAAAGATCCATCTGTACCCAGACCCCGAGAAAAGCCACAGCCAGGACAAGCAAAGGAAAAAAGAGAGGAAATAAACATTAAAACAAGAGGCAAAGTGACCCTGATTCCCTCCCAGCAGAGCAGGATGGAGCTGTGGCTGCAGCAAAGCAAGGGAAGCAGGGAGAGGGAGCGATGGATCTTCTGGCAAAAGCAATCAGATGAACCAGCAATGCGGCGGGAAGCGAGGAAGGCAAATGCATGGAAGAGCTCCCTCCCAGCCTCTCCTCTACACACACAGTTACTACAGCACAGTTGCTACAGTTACTCATCCTGCCACAGGAATGATTCCCCATGGCTTGGCACCCTTGGGGTGGGATGGGGGCAGGAGAGGCGCTGTCCCTCCACAGCAGAGCTGAGTGGAGCTCCACTCACAGGGCTGAGCCTCAGCCTGTGCTCACCCACGGAGCCACGGGTCGCCCCTAGCTTTGTCCTCTCCCTGGAGCAGAGGGAATAGCCTTGTGCTGTAGGACACCCCTTGGAGATGTTACTGCCTGGGCCTTTCCCAACTCCTAGCAAAGTGCAGCCCTACTGCAGGTTCCTGTCTGCAAATCCAGGAGCAGAGTTCCCACAAAAAAAAAAAAAAAAAAAAAAAAAAAAAAAAGGAAAACCTTTTACCTCAAAGGGCCACACAGACATGAGTTTCACTTGCAGATGGGTGAGAGCCTACCAGGTTACAGAAAATTTTGGAGACAGCACTGCTGATTTTTAAAATTTGTTGTGGACCAACTGTAGAATTTATGGGTTTATTTCTTATTACATTAGGACCAATATAAAAGGTAAAATCCCAGATGCATAGTGTCATTTTGGTAGGAAGATCCCTGTGGAAATCTCTTGTTCAACTTCCCTGACAAGTTAAATCATTATGTGTTCTAAAGGCACTTACCAACAGCTTACAAAGCATGTGTAGCTACTGATGTTTTAATCTACAGCCATGAGCAGGTCTGTTCAGAGATAATTAAAAACTGAAACACAGTGTGAGAGGAACAAAGGTAGTTGCAAGCTGTCGACTGATAGTTCCAACCTCTATAGCTTTTTCCAAGCAAAGGGTGGTCTTGAATTATATTTAGAACTGGTTGAAGAGGCCTCCAGAGGTCTCCAGTTCAGTCTCCTAATTGCAGCAGGACTGTTGGCAACAATAAATCCATGTCTTTGCTTAGATGAGATTGGAAAACACCAAAGAATGGAGATCCTGAACCCTCTGGGGACCAGTCCCTAGGCTGCACTGCCCTCCTGGGAAAGAGGTTTGAACTCATCTCCAACATCAACATCCCAAAAAACAGCTCACGATTTCTGCCTCTTTAAGTGTATCATCTCCCAGAAACAAGAAGACTTTGGTTCTCATCCTTTTAACCATCACACAAATAGTTATAGGCAATTACAAAATCTCCCACTTGACTCCTCTAGACCAAAAACCCCTCAATTTTCTCAAACTCTCCTTACAGAACGCATGCTCAAGGCTCCTGCCTTGTTAGCACCAATTAGGATATGGAGAATTCATAAATACAACCACAAAAGAAGTTCAGTAAGACTTCTCTAAGCTGTTTGTAAAGTTGGGCTTCTGCTTTGTAGTTTTAATATAATAAATGGTTTCAGCAATTAAACAACTTATTTGATGATAAACATTTTGAAAGCAGCACCCCTCTCAGTTTTCATCCTCTGGATCCTGAAAGAGTTGGCTGAGGGGTCTTGAGGTAACAGAAAATTTAGCTAAATAAGCAGAATCCTAGAAAACAGCCCTATTCCAGTCATACCCCTTCAATACATAAGACAGTAATGGGAGCTCTGTGCCTTAAAGCTTCCTGCCCCAATTCAGCATCTTGTTACCCTCACTCTGTCACTGTCAGCACAGAAAACAATCACTTCATCCAGTCAAGAAGCATCAGTTCGTTCAGTTCAACAAGGCATGAGCAGGGTTTTAGTGTTTCTTTCAGAAAAAAACCCCCAACCAAATAAAAACGTAAAGGCAAATAAAACACCCAGGAAAAAAAAAAAAACCACCAAAAACAAAAACCAAACAAAGAATAGTGTTCTTGATTGCTCTTATTTCCTTCTTTCTCTTTCCAGGAAACTTGTTTTTCTTCCATTTTTTTCCAGCCCAATCCCAACAACTGGAAGCCCTTCCAAAACCTTCAGAGGCAGCCCCAGTCCCTCACCTGGGAAGCAGAAGGCCCTTCAGAAGGAGAACAGGAAATTTACTCCAGTCAGTACCTTGTCTGCTACCATGCAGTGCTCACCAGCCCCATCTCTGCACACCAGCAGCCACACAGGGCACCATCAACTACAGATGTTCTTCGGTCACATGAAAAATTAGAGAGGGTGCTTTCTTGCCATCCAGGCATGTTACATTTCCCACAAAGCTTTTTAGTTTCCCAGTCTCTCATCCCTCAGTGCTTTCCCTCATGGACATTCATCTCAACAGCTGTAATCTGTATGGTTACACACCAGTTCCAGGCCATGCAGTTGGAATCACATTCCCACAGGTGCATTCAGACCAGGTTTAACTCTATGAGCATGAATTAAGGTGGTCACTTACAGCTCAGCTGAGGCAGGATTTCATCCCCTGCAGCATTGTAAAGCCACAACTCTGCTCCTATGCGCCATCCCTGGCTACAGAAAGCATCAAGGCCTAAGCCAAATAATCATAGAATCGGGGAATATTCTGAACTGGAAGGGACCCACAAGGATTGAGGAGAACTCCTGGTCCTGCACAGGAATCCCAACCCCAACTGTGCCTGAGAATGCTGACTGTGCCCTGTTTACTGTCTGTGTTAAGAACTCAATCAATACCATTGATTTTAACCCTGGATTTTAAACATCACAGCACACTGTTTTTCCAATTAATTAAGCCCTGGCTCCATTCATTACAAACAAACACCCTTCCCTCTCTCAAAGAACTTGTCTTTTTACTACCTTGAGCCAACACTGGGAGTAAAAGCAGAGTAGCAGGACCTCAGGAAAGGCTCAGCCCAGCCCCTCCTCCTGTGAGCTGATGGCATGGGATGGCTGCACCGGCGCTCCCCACAAGCAGCACTCTGGACAAGTTACCTTTTCCCCATTCTCCTGGGAACATGGCTCTCTCTGGTCCCATTTCTTCTCTTCCAGAGCTTCTGAAGACAGCTCATCTTCTTCCTCCTCTTCCAAAATATCTGAAAGGTCAGAACTCCGGTTGTGCTCAGTGAAAAGGGTCAACTGTCGGCAGCCCATTTCTGACAGTTTTTCTTCTTGCTGTTGAAAAGCAAAACACATTCTCTCAGTTCTCTCAGACTCTATTTCAGCAACAAAGAAGCATCTTTCCTTTCTCTGAGCACATACACAGGCCAGGTATGGTAGGAAAGGAAGTGGGCAGCACCCGAGGGAGTAACTGGCACGTGTGGACACACACAGCCATCAGCCTCACTTCACAGCCTGCAGAACAGCACTGCCTAAGGCTGGAAAACTCAGGAGGTCAAGCACAGTTCACATCCCTCCATAGGCACACATATTCAACTAAGGTTAAACAAACCTCTCTTTTCACTCTGGACATTTCTTTCATCATATCCTTGCCAGGAGACAACCTCAGGAAGTCCTGGCAGCTGCTCCCACTCGTGTTTCCATCTTGGAAGGTGTCCTGTGTCCCTGCAGCCTGGCTGGGGAAGGATGGAGGCTCTGGGCTCAGGTGCTCCTCTGCCTCTCTCTCCATGTCAGCACTGGGACCTCTGGGTGCCTCCTCCAGAGAGCACACGTGGCAGGTTTCTGTCTGGTGCTTCACCCCACTGTTGGTGAGACTTCCCAGCTCCGATGCTTTGGTTCTTGGTTGCTCCATCTGGGAAACAAAGCAACAGTAAAATCAAGGTGAGGTGTCTCAGACTACTTATGCGCTAAAACGGAGTCTTATGACCCCAAATTTTTTGACCCTCTGATGTATTCTTTGCTGTAGGCATATGAATATTTTGGCAGGCAACTTGCAGCTGGGAATGTTGGCCAGCCCTGGAACAAACCCCTGCCTGTCCTCAGGTCCCAGGAGACACACGGTGCCCCCCAGTGCTGCAGCCCAGCAAAGGCCCACAAGGGTATTGACAGTAACAAGTTAGAGAGCAGCAAGAAGAGCCCAAGCTAGACAACAAGGTCATTTTCCACCGTCATCTGCCAGAGGAATGGCCTAGACACCACCTGGCACATCGGGTTGAGCTGGAGATGAGCACACTTCTCCAAGACTTCCTGGGGTGTGAAGAAAAGGGAAATTAATGAAGAATAATATACACAGAGAGTACAACAAGGTCCTAATTAGGTCACCTAATGAGAATTAAAGAAAGTCTTCATCTGTATTCCAACCAGCCCAAGAAAACCTCCAGCAGATGACGAAATGGAGCTCCAGAAACAAGCAGGGTAAGGCAGGTGGGCCTGCATCAACCACGTCTTTCTCTTACTCTAACCAAGGGAGCCTCCCTGCATTTTGCAATGGAGCACAACCATGTCCTTATGTACCAGGCACACTTTAAAAACACTGAAGGATCAGACTCCAGGGACATTGAGACATTGCAGTGTCAAGCTTCTCAATGTCCCCTGGGCTCAGACAAAAGCCAGCTAGGTCCCGATCTCATGTATAATCTCACAGCTCAGATTTCCTGCCCTGTTTCCCTTTGCTGACAGCCAAGTGAAGAGACACACCTTAAGTGAGAAACATGATTTGCATCCTGGGAGCACCCATTTCATTTGTCTCCACAAAAGAGGCAAAGTGCAGCCATAAGTGAAGCCATCTACACCAGACATCTGAACGTCTGGAGGCAACAACGCTGGATACAGGCGAAGTGCAGTAAGAGGCTCACAGAAAAACAAGGAAATCTGGGCTGGAACTGAAACCACTGGCTGAGACATCATTCTCACAGAAACCTCCTGGCACACCACAAACATCTGAAGCTGGGACAAATCCACCAGGACATTCCTCATCCCTGGAAGCATTCAAGGCCAGTTTGCTTGGGGCTTGGAGCAGCCTGGCCTAGTGGAAGGTGTCCCTGTCATGCACCAGGTGATCTCTAATGTGCCTTCAAACCCCAACCATTCCACGATTCTGTGAAATGTGGGTAAATCAATCCAGCAGTTGACCCAAGGTACTGTGAGCTGCCAATGACCAGGAGCTGATCCAACTGAAAATTTGGACGCAACATCTCAGTTCTTCTGGGTATTGAGCTGGCCTTTGGGCTTGAGCCCACCATGCTGCTGTCACTTCAGCAATTCTCAGAAGTCTCAGCCTAACTCTGACTTCACAAGGTCACACTGCCATGATTAATAAAGCTGTGCTGAATTTAACAGTTTGAAGCACTCCTGTGAGTTCTGGTGTCAAAAGTCATAATGGGAAACAGATCCTTTTCCCTGATGTAATACATCCCACATCAGGACAGCCCACTTCCCCATGGCCACAGAGCAATCATTCACCATCATTATATGGCTCTCAGACACCCTCACCACTGCCCTGAAAGAACTCTGAAAGCACTCACCCACCCTACTGGGAATTCCACTGGGAAATTCTCACCCACTGGGAACTCCAAATAGCCAGTGTCAGAACAGTTTGCCAGCCACGGCTGCCTCAGTCTGCCACCCACTAAGGTGCTCTACCACTGTCTTGTGCAAACCCACCCGACTGGAGAAGGTCACTGGAGAGCACAGCAATTCCAGACTAACATGGGAACATCCTTTTAACCTTTTACCTCTGCAAATTCTTCCTTTCCTCACTCTGTTCCTCATCTGCTAGCAAACAGAATCAAGACACGAGCTGCATCTTCAAGATACACAAGCAGCCAAAACTGCTTGTACTGATGGTTTGCCACCACTGGATGATGGCCCACAGGCAACACTGCGTCACAGAAGGTGCTCAGTGGCATCTTGTCCCACTCCTCAAGAAAGGATCCATTGCCCTTCCCTGCACACCTGGCACTGAGCAGGAGATGTAAGCACTTACCTGAACCTCTGTCCCTTCACCCGGCTGTTGCAATCCCAGTTCCTGGGAGGGGCCAGGCTCCGTGCCCTGCCCTGGGAGCGCTGTGCCAGCCTGCTGGGGAGGCACACTCAGGCACTTCTTGTCTCCCACAGTGTCCGACCCCTGTGGGGAAGTGCCTGGAGCCTGAACCAAGGAAGTACCAGGAGAGGGAAGGTGTAGTGGGGAAGAGGCTTTCTCTGTCAGGGGCCGTGCTGAGCCAACAGGGCTGGAGGAGGGATCAGTCAATTTGGCATCTGAGCTCTCAGCAGGAATTTTCTGTCGGAGGGGGAGAGCGGGCGTGTGCTGCGGGCTGCGGCTGCGGGCAGGCAGCAAGGCCCTGGGGCCCCCCCGGGGCAGTCTGGAGGGGACAGTGGTGCACACAGAGGAGGTGCAGTGCGAGGATCGCAGCAGGACCGAGGAAATCTGGGCTGGAACTGAATCCACAGACTCCCCATACTGAGACATCGTCCTCACAGAAACCTCACGGCACACCTGGAACATCTGAAGCTGGGACAAGTCCACCAGGACGCTCCCAGCTGTTGGAGAAGTAACTTCTATCGCCTGTAATCAAAAGAACAGGAAGGAATTATTTACTGTGGACAGCTCTGCCCTTCTGAGAACAAGTCCCAACCCAAAGTTAAGATAGGACCCAAAGTTCTGGAAAGCAGCTGTGCAGAATTCCCACCCTTCTGTACAGTATCTGGGAAGAATGAACGGTTAAAAAAGAAATGTGAGAAACTGAATAGTCTACAAAATATGAATATATTCACTCCTACTCCAGATTTTAACACTCCTTGTTTCCTAAGCTTTAAAGATCTTTTCCCTTTTTAGGCTGCTCTTTTGACTACCTTCCAAACTCTTCCTTTTTTTGACCTGTGAAGAGGAAAAAGCATTTCTATGACAGAAGAGCAATTATCCAACACAGCATCATTCTGTTTTACACTGTGCTCCTTCAAACAACATGTGTGCACAAGACCACAGGACACTTTTAATCTAGAATGTCCTTGGATGCCCTGTATCAGTAACAGTACTGAGCCCTGGGCTGTTTGTATGTTAAAACCATTCAATGGTTTGGGTTGGAAGGGACCTTAAAAACCATCTCACTCCAGCCCCTGCCATTGGCAGGGACATCTTCCACTTGGAGCACCCCAGGTTGCTCCAAGCCCTGTCCAACCTGGCCTTGGACACTGCCAGGGCCGGGGCAGCCAAAGCTTCTCTGGATAATCTGTGCCAAGGCCTCATTACCCTCACGGGGAACAATTTCTTCCCAATCCCACCTAGCCCTGCCCTCCGACTGTGGGAACCCATTCCCTGTGTCCTGTCCCTCCATCCCTTGTTCAAAGTCCCTAGCCAGCTCTCCTGGAGCCCCTTTAGGCTCTGGAAGGAGCTCTGAGGTCTCCCTGGAGCCTTCTCTTCTCCAGGTGAACACCCCCAGCTCTGCCAGCCTCCCTCTAGAGCAGAGAGGCTCCAACCCTTGAAGCATCATCATGGCCTCCTCTGGACTCACTCCAGCAGTTCTACATCCCTCTAATGTTGGGGGCCCCAGAGTTGGGGTCTCACCTAACCATGGCAGAGGGGCAGATTCCCCCCCTTCCCTTCTGCCCACACTGTGTAGATGCCAACTTCATGCTGGATCACTATACCTCACTCTTCACATTCGAGAAAGCCCCAGGTGGTGGCTGTGTACTTGTCCTTGTGCTCTGTCCACACCCTGAGGCCTCACTGTTTGCCAAAGGATCAGGCCAGTGCCTGGGCTGAGCAGAGGAGGCTGTTTTGCTGCTGGAGAGTCCTGCTCCAGGAGCACCTCCAAAATCCGGACAGATGTCTTTTGTGGTGTGCATTACACAGGCCAACCAATGTCCCTTCTCAGATGCTACTCTTTCCCAGGCCAAGGACTGTCACTGCCTCCTCAGAACACCTTTCTGGTTTCAGCTTTCCATGTCCTAAGGTCTGACACTTTGTGCCACCCCTGCAGCAGCCCCAGCCCCCCTGCCCAGCCAGTACCTTCTGTCCATCTGCGTACACGGCATATCCAGTGACCCGGACCCCGTTGGAAGATCCTTCAGCATCAATGGTGACAGGTAACCAGCTGATAACCAGGATACCTGGAGAGGGACCAGCTTCTACCTGAACATCCAAAGGAGCATCGGGTGTGCCTGTGAGAGACCAAACACAATTCCCTCTTGCTTATCTGGCTACAGAATAAAGCTCAATCCTGGTTAGAATCAAAGAGCAAACTCCCAGTTAGACTCGCCCCTGCAGAACTGAACTACAACAGCCAGGCCAGTCCTGGGAAATGACAGACAGAAGCAGAGAAAATAAGGTGCTCTTGTTCTGTGAAAGCTTTAATGCACAGAAAACAGAACTTTGCAAAGGTAGCTGAGGCCAAGATGCAGCAACCCTTGGAGCAAGGTCACGGCAAACCATCTCTTCCCTGCCCAACCAGTTGCTCCAACCAGCACAGAGGATGTCTTCCCAGAGCAAATGAAAACAAAAGGAATAATCAAAATTTAAAATAAAGGAAGAAAAAAATTAACACAAAATGGTGAAGCACCTCAGGCTTTGGGGACCTAATCAGCCTTGCTTCTCTTTGCCCCATGGCTTTCCAGCAAAGGGCCAGCTGAGCATAGCCTCTCCATGTGCAGAGTACCTGCTAGAGGGGTAGTGAAGTGTATCACGGCTGAGTCCTGCTCCTGCCCCTCAGGCACCTCCTCCCAAGGAGTTTTCATGGGCCGGGCCTCCAGCTTGGCCACATACTGGGTGCTGGGCTGCAGGTTGCGGAAGGTGTACCAGTACACACCCGGCTTGGTCACATCACACTCCTGCCCGTTGAGATACACCCCGTGGCTGTAGTTGCTGTTGCAGGGAAGCCACGTGACCTCTGCTGATGTGGCCGTGACACTTCTGACTTTCAGCATTGCGGGTGCCATGCCAAAATCCTGCCCCACAAAGAAAGTGCAGCGCAGTTTATCAGAGGTGCCGTGCTCCGTCACCGTCTGCACGGACACACGGTAAGCCCTGCTGTGTAAATCCAGCTTTTCTATCACTGCCTTGGTCTGAAGGCCACTCTTCACGTTCTGACGTAGCTCCTCATCCACATAGATGTTGTAGCTTTGTATCTCTGGGCAGCCAGCTGGCAAAAGAGGTGGTTCCCAGCCTACAACTATGCTTCTGGCAAGCTGCTTGATAAGAGTCAGTTTTCTTGGATAAGGCACTGCTGTGTGACTAACAGGTTCCTCCTGGTCTCCTTCTGCTCTGCTGGCCAACAGACTGATGCTACTCTCTTCAATGGAGAACTCACTCTTATCTCCACTGCTGGTGCTTGCACTGACCAAACTTTTCTCCTGGTATGAGCTATGGGTGAGATCATTCAGCTCCGGAGGCAGAAATGTCACGAGGTCATCATCTGCAACTCGCTCAACAAAATTGGAGGGGACCAGCCCTCGCCGGCCATCCATCAGCTCCCCTAAACAAAAAACAGGACACCTGTTACCACTGCTCCTGCTATTGAGCCTTCCAGATCAGCTGTGAGAACTATGGGACAACATCTATGCCAGGGTACAGCTCTGCAGTCAGGAGTGGAAAAAACCTCAGAGATGATTTCCTGATTTCCTAAGGCTTCCTTTGTTAAGTCCCAATGGACGCAGTGAGGAAACTGCTCCACACATTTCAGAGCCAACTAAGTAAAAATTTGTGTTGTGTAATTAGCTAAAGGCTTCCTCCATCTTCATTATCCCATTCTTCCTCATCACAGCTCTTTCACTAATTTTTAGCCTTCCCGAACTAGGCAGATGGATGATTTTATGTCTTCTCCCAGCCATACAGATTTGGGGTTTGCAGTACTTCCTCAGGAAAGTCCATTTTTTCCAGCTCTGTATTTAGCTCTGGCCTTCCTTTCAGCTCCCTCCTTTCCTAAGTTAACTCCCATACTAATGGTGTCCTAAAAAGATTTGTGGGGACAACAGATACACAGCACTTGGTCTGTGCAGACCCATCAAACCACAAACGAGCAGAACATAGGGACAGCACTGCCCTCCCCCTTCCCCCTTCCAAACCCTACCTAAAGCAAATCAACTGAAAGCAGGGAAAGCAGAAAAGGTTAGTAAAAAATAACCTTTTTAAACAATACACAAACAAATAAATTATAAGCTTAGGAATAGAAAGAAAGAAAAATGAGGCAGAGCAGTCACAGAGCAAGCAGTGCAACACACATGCATTTGTTTCAGCTCTTGCAAAGCACCTCAGGAAATCAGGAACCATCACCCCATAAGCAAGTGGCTCCACAAAGAAACCTCAGCACAAATTTACAGCCCACAAATCTTGGTTTCAATTCCATCGACCTCTTAATCAACCAGGATCATGTTTGCAAAGGGGCCAAAACAGAAACACTGTGTGATACCAGCGAGGGTCACAACTGTACTTTGGGTTGATTACTGTATCCCCTTTCTGCCAAAAGAGCATGAGGCAACGGAGCCCATCACCTGCTGCAGTTCCTGGCTCACTACAGTCACTGGAAAGAGGCAAACAGCTCATCTGCAGAAGGGGCTGAACATGCTCCTCTCCATGGTGAGGGAGAAAGCATATGGAGGGCTGAAACCATCGGGGATGAAACCTGGAACTTACTGAAAGTAGTGGCAAAATTTCCACTGAAATCACTAGACCAGGATTTGATAGCTTAGACTTAATTTATTCATAACATAAATAAAGCCGTTTCCAACAGGATCCACTTGTCCTTCTAACTAACTTTGGGCAGAAACCCTTTACCTTGAGGTTTCAAGATTCGCTACATTTCTCTCTAATTCTCTGGAGAAAGATCAACCCATCACAGCAGTTCAGTCACATTTTGTTTTACTAAAACACACCTTCAAAGAAGCCATCTTCATCCATGTCTCCATAGATGTAAATATATTCTCCAGCAGTCAGCGGAAGCTCTGCCTCTGGATTTTCATTAGGTCCATCAAAAGGATTGTAGCTGAAATAATTACAATTGAAGACAATTTGCATAGGAACCTTCCCAGCAACACATTACAGTTGTGATGCTTACAAGCTTTCAATTCACTGGAAATGCATCTACTTTGGCAAGCAGCAAATTCCGCAGACAAAGGTCAAGAGTGTATTTTACATATAAAAATGTTTAATAACAGGTAATTTCTGAGGAGCAGAACAGATGTCTTGTGACATCCAAAGGAACAGGGATATGAGGATGCCTGGAGAAGAGTCAACTGAAAGGGGACTTTATCAATGCACAGGTATATTTAGGGTGGATGTCAAGAGGAGGGGGCCAGATGCTTTCCGCTTGTGCCTAGCAATAGGACAAGGGGCAGTGGGCACAAACAAACAGGAAATTCCACCTCAACCTGAGGAAAAACTTCTTTGAGGCTGAGCAAGCACTGGAACAGGCTGCATAGAGGTTGTGGTGTCTCCTCCCACTCTAACACCACATTTTAAACAGCACTCCAAAAACTTCACCAGCAAGAAAATTAGAAATACATTGGTGACATGACTTGGACTCCAGGAGTTCTAACCTGCCTACCCAAGGATCCTCAAAGTAATCAGAGCGTCTCATTTCACAGGAAAATGCCTCATGAAAAACCTTTATTTTTACAAACACCTACTGCCAATTCCTGCTCTTCACCCATTTAAAGGGATTTAATCATGCTAAAGCAATGTTTACCTCTCTGTGATCTGACTGAGACCTTATGGGCCCAAGACTGACATGAAGACACAGACCACATTTGATGTGCTCCTCACAAGCACGGAATCATGCTCGTTCTTTTCATCCCAATTCCCAATGGAGAAGCTGAAGGATAGGCAATACACTGAACTGTAGCGACTTGGGCTTGACCATGATGGCTCAGTGAATGGCAAGAGTTATCAAAATAATCTGGGTTTATTCTGTGATTTTTTTTTTGTCCTTTAAAAATTACATCCAGAAACATTTTGCCCAAAAATTTCAGGAATTCTAAGCTGAATTTTTCTTAATTGTTGGAATAAGATTTCTTGGAGAAAACTTCTTGCACTATTCTGAAAAAAATAGACAATTCAATGAACGTGTCAGGTTGAACTAATTTTCAACAGAGGACAATATTCAAAGTTTCACACAGTGCTGTTCACTGAACAGCTACTGAGCTTAATGTGCTTTTGCTGAGCTAAGCCTGGATTGTGCTGGAGGTAAAAGGTCTCAAATCATGGAATGGTTTGAGGTGGAAGGGACCCTAAAGCTCGTCTCATTCCACCCCCTCCATGGGCAGGGACACCTTCCACTGTCCAGGCTGCTCCAAGCCCCAATGTCCAACCTGGCCTGGGACACTCCAGGGATTGAGGGGCAGCCACAGCTGTTCTGGGCATCCTGTGCCGGGGCCTCCCCACCCTCACAGGGAACAATTCCTTCCCAATATCCCATCCATCCCTGCCCTCTGGCACTGGGAAGCCATTCCCTTGTCCTGTCACTCCAGGCCTTGTCCCCAGTCCCTCTCCAGCTCTCCTGGAGCCCTTTATGCACTGGAAGGAGCTCTAAGGTCTCCCCAGAGCCTTCTCATCTTCAGGCTAGACACTCCCAGCTCTCCCAGTGTGAAAATTCAAAGGAGAAATAAGATAAAAGGTTTAACCTACTATTATCCATTCCTAACAGTGGTGAATCCTAGAGAAGATTGTGAAGTAGAGATCTGTGGATAACCTGTGCAACTTGACAGAGCACAAGCAATGACTACTCAGTACCTGTATCGAGCTAAGAACACCTGGAGCTTTGCAGGGCCTTGGCTGCCTGGCTCTGGCATGAGGGAGATGCTGTCAACATCCAGCTCTTCCATTTCACTTGCAGTGTCCACCTAAAAATGTTAAAAGATAAGGATCTCAGTAAGGGAGTGTTTGTACATAGTGAACACATCCTCTAAACTCGTGGCTGGTGTCAGTCTGGCTCCTGGGCTAAGGACCATCTCTAAGAATGACCCTTTAGGTGAGGAAGTAGTAATAAGAAGCAACAGCCCCAAGTTGGAGCTTCAGGGCTTCCAGTCAGACACCAGCAAAAACTCCTTGCCCAGGTGGGTGATACAGCCTTGGGAAAGGTTCCCAGAGCTGGGGGATCTCCACTCTTGAAGAATCTGTAGCCTGAGCTCAGAAAAGCCATGGCCACACTGATCTAGAGCTGGTGACAGCCTCACTGGAGCAGGAGATTGGACTAGAGGCTCTGGAGACCTCTTGCACGCCACACATCCATAACTCAGTTATGTTGATATCTTGCTGCCTCTAAATGTAGCTGTGCCTGTGTGCAACACAAATGTGAACCTGAACAAAGGAGCACTGTTGGATGTTGGGGTCTTTAACTGCTTCTGTCATCTCCAACACCTGTAAATGTTCTGTAGGATGTCTGTGTACTTTAGACAGAGCTCTGATTGCAACTTTTGGTTTTAGCTGGTTCTGCTAACAGCACATGCTGAATGAAGCATAAGAGTCAGGGCAGGAAGCCCCTCTTCCTGTTACAGCCTCTCCCTTTCTAGCCAGCATCTCCTTCTGCACTTCCTAAACTGAAGGCTGCACCCTCAAGGCATTTGGTGCCTACTGGCAAAGCACCTTTGAGAAATTTTTCTCAGCTGTTTAGATCCCAGTGAAATTTTGGGATTTTACATCCAGTGGCAATAGGTTGTGTAATGCAACCCTTCTTCTTGAGGCAATGCACTCCCTGGGGTTTGTCTGAACTTGTGCCAATGAATCAATTCAAGCTGCCTTTTTAAAGCAGACCTCAAGGCAAATGTATTTTTGATGAAGACCCATTGCAGGCATCAGAAAACAAAGTATTTTTTCTAATATGTGAAGAGTCAGAGTCAATCTTGGGAAGAGTTCAGAGCACCTTTTGAAGGTACTGTGGTTATGGTAAAGCAATCCTGCCCCGTGTCCTTGGAAAACAAACACCTGCAACACCCAAATGAAGGGGCTCAGCCTGGAATGTTCCCACAATTGCGTGCTGTTGGAAGCACTGCAGGCATTGGCTCTTTTCCAAGGGTCCCACACTGATCTCTGCAGGCATCTATCTCTCAGGGAGGCATGGTGGCTTCCAAGGTTTTTCTTGAACTTAAAAGTAGGCATTTTTTTCTGCTATGGAATTGCTAACAGTTCCATACCTGTTCCTCCCCAGGTGTGACCTTCACTTTGTCTCTGAACATGGCACTACCCTGAGCTCTTACACAGTGGGAAACTGCCTGGCACTGAAGCAGTCCTTTGTTGTGGGTGTCCTGACCTGGGCACCTCAGCACCTCAGTGGCTTTAGTGCTCAGGAAACCCCAAAAGAGCAAAAGGTGCCCCTCAGGCCACCACACCTGGCCCTGCTCACAGCACTGCTCTGCCCTAAACTGTACCCTTAAGTGATACATAGGAGAGAGCATCAATCCCTGCTCAAGTGAACCCCACACCACCACAAAGGGGCTCCTGGGGAGAAAAAGCAACAACCATCAAGGAGATCTTGGTGACACACACGTGCAAAGCCTGTCAGCTCCATCCCTTTTAGCACAAACTTGGCATCTTCTCATGGTTTCTTTCCCCACGTAATAGTTTAGTAATTAAAAACATCCATTCACAGCTCAAGGCCAAAAATAGTCTGGACACAGTTTCTCCCCATGCTAAAAATTCCACTTTTTAGCCTTTATGTGTTTTAGTGGCAGCTGAGATGCCACAAGAAAGCTTAGCAAGAGCTATCTCGCACATCCCATCCCACTCCTTCTCCAAGCTCCCAGACACTGTCTAACCAGTTGTTCCCTTCATGGAGCACAGCAATATACTCAAATAAGCATTACAGACATAGAATCCAAGGTAATCTCAGTATTTTCCTACAGTTTTTCTCTTGTTTATCTTGTTTTTCTTCATGCAGCCAGAAGAGAATGAATGCAACCTTACTGGTGAATGCATGTGAGCTTACTGGGGAATGAATACGACTTTACTGGTGTTCTCAGCAATGCATTTATTCCCTTCTGGCTGGAAAGCACAGGCAAGCAGAGGGGACTCCCATACTGACCTCTGGAGTTGGGCAGGATTTTGGGCTGTTCTGCATGGATTCAGATTTTGAAGAGCTGGACTGAGACTCTCCTTTCTTGGATTGTTTCTGAGCACTGGTGGGAGCAGCTGGGGAGCCCATGGTGGTGTCTGGCCCCTGCTGCGACAGCTCCAGCTCATCACTCCCTTCATTGTGAACCTTTTTTGTGCTCTGATGGGAGAGCAAGCCAGGAACAGCCGACTCTGCAATAAAATCAGCTGTCCATTAGTTACAGCCACAGGCAGGATACAGGATCAGCAACGAGCACCCCAGGGAGCAGCCCAAGTTTCTACAAACGTGCCTTGTTCAACAGACTGGACACCTGAGCTCTCCCTGGCCACAGAAATGCCAACTTTTCTTTACAAAATAAACCAAAAGCCTATACAACAGGGACAGGGATGCCAAAATTGCACTAAACATTTGCATTATCTCCTTTAGTGCTTTTAATTTACATAAAGATCAACGCATTTGTCAAAACCCTCTCAGGCACACCCAGCAATTACCCTTCTCCCAGCAGGGCTGTGGGGTGGAGCTGCACAGAGCAAGGGGCAGCTCTGAAGTCACCAGAGTGGAGGTGAGAAGGTCGATTTTTCCTGTCTGGAGCCGGAATTGTTGAAGTTCCTGCGACAGGAGGCTGAACTGCTCTGTTTGACTGCGACACTGGTCTTCCAGATCCTTCACCCGGGCCTGCCAGGAGAGAACAAGGTGAGCAACAAACCCCTACCAAAACACTGAGGCTCCAAACAGCATTTACTTTTGCTGCATCTTTTCCCAGACTCCGAGGAGCTAAAGGATGCTTTTAAATGCCCTGTCTAGGAACAGTCTATGGAAACTGGCAACCTCACACCTCTACTTATCTTGGAAAAGCTGAGGCTCATCATCTCTGAGGAAGCTGACTACAAACTCCATTAGGACTTATCCCCAAAATTATGCGTTTGAACTTCAATATCCTCTCAGCCCTGCACAAGATGAGATGAGATAGGTCAGAGATAAATAAGCCTTAAAAAGATTCAAAAGGCTTTGCATGGTTTTTGGACCATTAAAATTATGTCTCCAAAAGGAATTGCTCTCCCAGTTTTGTCCATCACTCCAGAGGCTCCAGCAAGCTCCAAAACCTTAACCTGACCTCCCCACCATTACAGGCAGGACTACCAACTGTCCCTCCAGACCTGAGCTCCTTCAGGCACTAGGAAGGGCAGAGAACACACGGGCCCATGTTGCAGAACTCTCCTTTGATGTGGGAAGCCCACATACTTCCCCACCCCGGTCCTACAGGGATGATTTACTCCCTGTAGGAGTAAATGCATGCTGAGGACAAGCTACACCTCAGCAAGATGAAGTACCAAGGAGCCTTGGGAAACACTATAGAGAGGGAAGGACACATTCCTGCTAGAGAACCATCTGTATTTTTCCATATTCTCTTTTTACCATTTCTAGAACTTCTCCTTACAAAAAAAAAGCTGATTCCTGGCTGTCTTGACACATCCCCACATTCCCCGAGGTTGTAGGCAGATCAATTCCCAGGTGATTGCAATTGCTCCTTTCCCTCCTCTCACTGTTTCTTGTAGGTAAGATGCACCAAAACAGATGACTACACTACACTCTTCAAAATTTTCCATTCTACCAAATGTATTTTAATTGGTTTTTCTCCATCCAACTCAAAAAATAAATGATGCCTTGAAATATTACATGAGACAGAAAGTCCGAGTTTTTAAGCAGCTTTAAAAATAACATTTCTGCCCTGGAAAAAGCTCTCTCTGTGGTCTCAGAGTAAAACAAAACCTTTGTAGCTGCTCCGTAAGGATTTGGAAGGGTCATCCATTTTTATTTGACTGTAACACACTTGTTCTAGTTGTTTCAGTTTATTACTTGTTCCCTGCACAAGTCCAAAGGTGCTCTCATGCTCTAAGGAAAGCCTGGTGAAGTCTCTCAAGTTTGGCAAGAACTATCTCTGAACTGAACTCAGATGCCAGGACTAACTTCCAGAAGTGTCTGTGTTATCCATTTGCTCAGAGTCAACTCCTTGTTTACTAAGCCACAGTGCAAAGGATTCTTCTGCCATTATGAATGTTTGATTTACTTACAGTTTGGATTTTTCACATAAAGCCTTCTCCCTACAACATTATATCTTAATAGAGAAAAGAAACCCTCAACAGTAAGAAGAGTTGCACTGGATCAAAGGAGGCTTCTCAAGTCCAACATCCATCCCTGATCCCACCTTGTGACAGAGCCTACAACACCACATAGGTACAGAATGCCTGCAGGACCAGAGGGGGTTTTCCTGTCTTCTCTGGAGACATGAGCCAGCAGATACATCTGGATATTGTGTTTAATAGCATCATAATAGTACCTGGTCCTGTAAATTCACAAACCACAGTTTAAATCCATTTACACTGGCAGCCAAGCTAACAGCCCAGATAATTCACAGTTTAATTCTAAGACACCTAATTAGTCAGGTGTCTTTTCAATCTGTTATTCCAAACAACATACAAACATGCCTAAAGTACTATGCCACATCATACACAAGGTGTACTTCTAGCAGCTACTTGCAGGGGACTGCAGACAGCTGGGAAGCAACAGGTTTCCAGGGCAGTGTTGGGAGGCAGGAGGATAAGGAAGAGGAGGCCCAAGGACGTGGCCAGGAGGTTCAGGGAACCAGCTGGAATCAAGCTCCAGACACAGAGAAGACTTCTGTGTCTGTGCCCAACCCAATATGGGGAGAAAGAGGAGTCTCCCACAACTGGGACTGGACTTCCAGAAGAGGCTGCAAGAGCAGGAGCAGAGCTTGGTGGGGTCAGTTTAACCACCAACTCAGGAACTGATTCTCCACACCCAACCACCACCAGCTCAGGCACATCCTCTAAGACACCCTCATTCTTGGCTGGTCTGTTCCACTTCTCCAGCTTATGCCCTTCTTTCAGATGTCCCTTGTTCCCTTTCTCTGTATCTTCTGCTATGTACTTTTGAGATCAGAGAATCCCCATTTTGCTAGAAGGGAATTCTACAGGTGCAGTCCAAGCTCTTGCTAAAAGCAGGACTGATGCCAAAGGAATTAAAGGAACATCCATAACTCCACATCAATGTAGGTGCAACTTCTACAGGATGTGAGCATACCCCAATAAAGTCCTTTCCTGAGAGCTCCCACCACTTTACTGCTTTTTTGACCAACTTGTGGCTGATATGTTTTTTTTAAAAATCCCCTACCTCCAGCCCTGCACCTCCTGTGCCAGCAGAGAATTTTGAGCCACCACCAGGCATGTTTAGTCCCTGCCTTCTCTCCTCCATGTGCTTTTGCACAGTCAGTGTCACCTGCATTTTATCTCCACATTCCTCCTGAGATCTCTGCCAGATTGGAAAGTTTTAAAGAAGCTTTTAATCAGCTACAAACCCCAGCACTTCTATACCAGCCTTCTTTCCAAACAACCTGTGAACAGGCCAGCTAGCACCGTTCCCAGGCTGGAACTTCATTAGTTACCACCTCTTCTGGGAAAACTACTATCCACAACCTCTGCTTCTCATCTTGTACCCAATTACAAAGCCAGCAGGACCCATCTTCTCCACAACAATCATTTGCAATGGTGTCACCACTGCCTTTGGGGTTTGAAGGAAACATTTCACTCTTGGACTGCAAAAACACTTAAATGTGGAGAAGGATCACAGCTGGACAATTCTAAAAATCTGGAAGTGCCAAAAAAAGTAAGCTCCTAATTCTAATTGGTCAAGAAAGCAAAGCACTTAAAGAGAAAAGCAGCTGCTCCATCAAACTCATAGTGGGAGCTCCTTCAATTACATTTATTTCTCGGCAGTAAAACTCTTGCAATCTTTTCCAGAGCATAGTTAAAAAAAGAACATCAAGCAACTATCAAAGTCAGAACAGAGGGAAAAGATGTCCTGTTTGACAGCATTAGAGCAGTACCTGCATGCAATCCAAAGTACTCTGGGAGCAAGAAGAAAAGCAAAAAGAGAGTTCAAACCACATCAGCAATTACACTACAACACTGCCAAAGATAACCCAACCCTCAGTCTGAATGAAACTGTTTTCTCACCAAATTACAGTGTCTGCCTTGTTCCATAGTGAGATTCCCACCTCACTCCCAGAAGCATCTGTTTGCCAAACAAAAGCTAAATCCTACACACCAAATGCATGAATAAGATAACCAGGCACTTTTTGAGGGCCTCCAAATCACAGTGTGCTTTGAGATAATTACAATGTGCTTAGAGCAGCTGCTAAATTTCAAGCCCCCTTTTCCGAGCACATTGCACCCACTGAAAAATGAATGGAATGGACATTTTCTGCCCAGACCTTTCCCCAGGTCTGAGATCATGGAGTTCTGGGAAAGAAAGCACAGCTCAGAACCTGGCTGTGACAGGATCTTAAGCAGCTAACAGCCTGCTCAGTCCTGCGTCCTGCTCCTAGGCCAGGGAAAACAGGCAAAGTTGAGCTCTGGTCCCCTCATTTCCCAACAAAACTGGATTCCTGGAAGGAGGTTGTCTCCTTTTGTATCTATACAGTGCCAAAGGCAGTTGAAATCCTGTCTCATGTACTTTGGAACCACTGAACTGCCTCATTCCCACGACCATAATCCTCAAGTTTTTCTTCCTAAGCTAAGATGGTGCTTCTCTCCATGGCATTTCTGCACACACCCCATTCCATACTCTCCTCATCCCTGTCACTGCCTTATCTCAGACCTACAGAACAACTGAGGCTGAAGGAGATCACCTGGAGCACTGGGATCACCTGATCCAAGCCCTCAGCTCAGAGCAGGGTTGGCTGCCGAGAGCTCTGTCCAGTTCTTAACATCTCCAAGGAGAGAGACTCCACTAATGACAATCATGGGACAGAACTCTT
This sequence comes from Phylloscopus whistleri, assembly GCA_017589585.1. Lineage (NCBI taxonomy): Eukaryota > Metazoa > Chordata > Aves > Passeriformes > Phylloscopidae > Phylloscopus > Phylloscopus whistleri. Next base: position 552,640 of record JADMLD010000352.1, read on the forward strand.
CAACCAGGAAAATGGACTACACTCATTCTTCATCAATATCACATCAAAAAGCAATTCAAGCACATGTAAAGACGACAATACATAGCACAGGTATCTTGAACCCCCTAATTATGCCATACACTGATGTTCTGGAATGACTATGATTATAATTAAGTAATTTAAATGACTGTTGCTCTGCATTAATCTGTCTTTTAATGACAGTTCCTCTTTCTTTGGTCCACTTCATAAAATTCAGGGTCAGGCTCTGAGAAACCTGGTCTAGTGGAAGGTGTCCCTCCCTACAGCAGGAGGTGGAACTGGATGAACTTTAAGGTCCCTTCCAACCCAAACCATTTGATGATTCTGTGATCCCTGTACCAGTAACACGAAAGTAAGAATATTTAACTGATAAGACCCTTGCAGAAGAACATTACCTTCAAACACAGAATAAGAGGACTGTCTCTTTCTTCCTTTGCACAGGGAGTTGTCTGGTTTAAACCTACGTAGCTTCTCCAACCCTTCATCGAGTTAGTTCAGAAAATGTTTGGCAAACATCATAGAATCATCAAATCCCAGAATGGTCTGGACTGGAAGGGACCTTAAAGCTCATCTTGTTCCATGGGCAGGGACACTTTTCACTAGACCAGGTTGCTCCAATGGCCTTGAAACAGAACCACAGCAACACTCCCCCCCCGGAAAGGCTGCTCAGAATCCATCTAAACACCAGCTGATGTACAGCAGCACCTGTATCAGCTGATCCCATCTCTGCAGCCAAAGGCAGAGGTCCCCAAAGGGATGTGGCAAGGGCACAAGATGTAATGTCACATCCCCCATTACTCACCCAGCCTGCAACATTTCAATCCTGTTCAGCAGGAGCCCAGCACTTGTGGGCTTTACAGCTCAGACAGTGGCCAGGCCCCATCCAAAGCTGGTGCTATTTGCAGTCATGGAGCAATCTCCTCCATCAAGGACACTTCCCATCTGCATGGACAGTCCTGGGCTCCCAAGAGCCACAGAGCTGCACAACAGTGGGCACAGGGAGTTCACTCTGACAGCCCTGACTGTCACCACTGGAGACAGGAGCATGGCCCCAAGAGATCTCACTGGCTGGGGGTACAGTAAGACCTTCTGCTCATCTCAGATGTTTCAGTGCTCAGAAAACCTCTGAGAGAGCAGAAGATGCTCCCCTTGCCACCACACCAAACTCAACCCTCTGGCAGTCACTAAATCGTCACATCAAGTTCCAGGGTTTGGCACTGTGCCTTTGCAGCTCCAGGAATCCAATGGTTTCTTCAAAGTCACCCTGACAGACACTGAGCTGATTCCAATCAACCTCAAAGCAGTGCTCAGCACATCTGCCAGGCTGCACTGGTACCCTGTCAGCCACCAGCCAAAGCACATTCCCTGTGTGCATGTCAGAGCAAATGGGACAAGGAAGCTACCTCCAGTTTCACCACTCCTTATGCTCAGGTTTTCCTACTTCTCTACCTAATAATCTTTTCATATTTTTCCCTAATAAAACAAATAGAGCACACATACACAAGAGAAATTTTAAATCCCATGGTCATAAGTATTCTCCTTTCACAGGATGCTGGAAAATGGAAAAGGCAGATCTCAGTTTGATTACTAAATACACCTCTAAAAGGGTTTTTGGGCATGATCTGAATGAAGTAACCTATCTAAGGACTGGGAAGGCCAGGATATAATTCCCTGAACTCTGACCCAAATATTATTTCCACTGCAGCAACACATTGCATCCAATCAAGCCACTACAGCATTTTGCTCAAGAACCAACAAAACCCAGGGCACCCAAACTGATATTATAAAGAAAAGGTACCAAATCCAGAGCCACTAATCCCTTTTGTTTTCTTTCTGTCTTACCTCTAGAAGCTGTACTGCTCCCTCATGCTCCCTTCTTGCCTCTGCCTGCGCCTAAGGAAAAATAAGGAAGGGAGTAAATCAGAAAGTAGCCAACCTGAGTTCCTTCTACTGTCATCCTACCTTGGTAGTCCATTGTAGACTGGAGCACCAGTCTGGTGAGGAGCAGCTGAGGGAGCTGGGAAAGGGGATCAGGCTGAAGCAAAGGAGGCTCAAGGGGGAACCTTGTGGCTCTGCACAACTCCCTGACTGGGGGGGTCAGGCTCTGCTCCCAGGGAGCAAAGGACAGGACAAGGGGAAATGGCCTCAAGCTGTGCCAGGGCAGGGTCAGGCTGAATACTGAGAAAATTTCTTCACAGTCCCTGGCACAGATTGCCCAGCACGGTGGTGAAGTCACTATCCCTGGGGCTAGTAGATGTGTAGATGTGGCTCTTGGGGACATGGGTCAGTAGTGGCCTTGCAGTGCTGGGGGAACGGATGGACTCAATCTTGGAGGGCTTTTCCAATCTTACTGATTTCATGATTTTATGATTTAAACCACTGTACAGTCTGGAAACATCTCTGGGCTCTGGACACACAGCAGTGAGAGGTCAGAACTGACATTCACAAGCAAAGCCCTTCACTTTGTTCAGGTACCAGAGTTCACCTGGACTCAGACACTCTTACCTTGTAAACTCACATCTACCTCCTGCATGCACACCTCCAAAGGAAACAAGGTGCAGCAGTCCATTTGGAGAGGAAAAAGCCCCCCTGCCACACCCCACGTACCTGCTGCAAGCGCCGGACCTCCTCCTGCTTCTCCTGCAGGACTAGCAGTGCTTCCTTGTGCTCCACTTCCAGCTGCTGCCTCCGCTCGGCCACATTTCGCATGTGCTGCAGGACAAGGCACACACAGCTGAGGGGTGATGCTACTGAAACTCTGTCCTGTGTTCTACCAACAGCCACAAAGCCAAATCAGGGCTTGTACTTCATGTCATCATTGCACAAAGTAAGAAACTCCCTTCACAAGGCAGAGCATCGCTGTCATAGAAAACTCTCAAATCATTGATGGCCACCTTATCTCCCACCCAAATCCATGAAGCACCCTTTCCCAAGCACCTCTGTCCAGGATCCTGCAGAAGCAGAATTCCCACTGGACACACGGAGACAAAAGAACAGTCAAAAAAGGCAAACAGACAAGCAGTGCCATCCAAAGGCAGCAGTAGGTGTTTGGACAGTCCTTCCAGCCATGTGGATCCAACTGACCTTCAGCACCTGCTCTAGATTCTCCAGCTTGGTTTGGAGTCCTTGATTTGTCTGAATTACTGAATCCCGTTCCTGAGTCACTAAAACAACCTGCAGTTTCAGGTCAGCATTCTCAGATTCAACCTGAAGGGAAAGGATTTTCAGTGAGCACAAGCAGCCATAGGTGTTCCTTGTAAAAACAACAGAGACCAGCTTATTTCTGGGCTTTCTATTGGCAATGATACTAAAATTAGGAACCTCCTCTCTCTCAGGTTTTCACTTAAAATGAATAAATGAGCATTTGTATCAGGCCTCAATGTGTAACAGTTTATTTGCACACTGCTTCTCTCCCTAGATCCACCTTTTCTCCCCTTCTGCAAGGAGGAAGAGACTGGGATAGGAACAGGCTACATAAAGAAGAGAAAATTCAGTAGCCTGCTGAAATCATCTTTGCCTCCTCCACTTACCACAAGAAATTTTTGGTTTCAGGGTGCACTATGGCTTGGCAGCTACCAGCAATGCAAGCAAAGACAAATATTTCCATGTATAGCAGTTATTAAATACTAGGAAGCCTTAAGCATGGTGGCAAATTGACACATGGGACTGACAAATGACTTTCTGTAACTCTTGTGCATTAGATTTGTCCAGAGGAAGAAGCTGGGAACAGAAGCCCAGATCAGCACACAACCATTACTGAGCTGGAAACTTGAGAACAGCATGTTCTTCTCAGTAGAGTTTTGCAGAAGCCAATGCTGCTAAACCTCACAAAGACACTACTTTTACCTGTCCTGCCCACCCAGCCTTCTCATTCAGCTGCAAGTTCTCTTCGGTCAGTCGTGCATTTTCACTCTGCACCTCCTGCAGCTGGATCTCCTGTCCAGAAAGAGCAGGAATTACACCAAGGCCCTCTGTCTAATACCCTCAGATTATCCTGCAGAGCAGCTCCACTGCTCCTGTTTCCTGATGGTGCAGGATGCTGGTGGGATGCTGCTTGAGGGCTGGGAAGCAACAGTGAGCAGCACTGCTCAAAAAGAACCCAGCCCTGAGCAGGATGATGGGGTTAGACCTGGATGACCTTTAAGGTCTCTTCCAACCTAAACCAGTCTGTGATCTCTTGAGCAAAGCAAAACAGAAATAGAAAGGAGAAATCCAGATGTTCTGCTATGAGCTGCAAAACCTACCTGGAATTAAACAGGATTTCAGCCAACAAGAAGCACAAGAAAATCTCCGTGGGCTGGTGTTATTACTATTTCAATATCTTTCTGGAGTGCCCGTGAAGATGGTTAGCTATCTCCCCAAATTAGCAAAGGCCATGGAATTTCATCCAGTGGTTTGTGTAACTGTACTCAGCCCACATGACTAAATAAACAATCCCAGCCTTAGGGCTGGAGCCCCAAATTTGTGACACTGTTCAAATAAACAGAAATACTGGTGACTCCTTAGTAAGATGAACTGAAGAGAAACCAAAAGAGGCACACAAAAGCTTAGCTCCTCTTCTCCCATTATGCTCATAACAGTAGGCAACAAGAACACTTACTAGTTCTTTGCATCTTTTATGCTTTTTCCTCACTTCATGCTCAAGGTTTTCACATTTTTTACGCTTTTTCTTGAGTTCAACTTCCTGCACGAAAGAAGCAGAAGTAGATCAGCAAGCCTACACTCTTACAATGCATATGAAATTCAAGCCCAGCCTCTCAGACCCAGTGCTGCATTAGTTAATTTTATTTTCTTACAAAAAACTCCTTGTGACAAACTTAAACAATGTAGAAACCAAGGGAGATTTTTCTAAAAGTTAGGAAAATCAAAAAATAAAACAACTATTCCTCTCTTCCCCAAGCCTTCAGTCTGGAAACAGTTCTGCATGCTCCCACGTGCATGGTTTGTTCCTATTTATACAGAACAGTAGAGAGGACAAGGTGTGGGGGACGAAACAACAGAGCTGTATAAAATTTTCATCTTTAAACACCAGCTGTGCTATTTTAGCTCCTATTCTAATTTCATGACACCTAACAGAGCACAGACATGCTCTTGATCTGCAACTACTCACTGCCCCTCAGATCGACAGGAGCTGCTAAACCTCCCTGTGCACTGCCTTAATTGGTGGAATAATTCACAAGGGACACATTCCTCACCCACATCTGTCCCCAGTTCAAGTAAGTCTAAACCAAACACAGCACAGAATCTACTGGCATGTTTCCCTCTCATTTGAGTGTGACATTTTCCCCTGCCAGCCCAGCACCTGGAGCTGCCACCCAAGCAACACTCTGCATGCAGATGGCCTGTGTTTTCCTACCCATTCCCTGAGCTTCCCACTTCTGCAGAGCAGCTGCACCTAAAAAGACTTCAGTCCTCAAAACCTCTGCCTGGATGGCACATGTGAAACCCCCCATGAAAATAAGAAAGTAGCACACTCCTTCCCCCAAACCAGGTTCACAACTCACCAGCTGTTGTATCTGTTTGCTGCTCTCCTGGTTTGCTACTGCACTTTTGGGAGGAAAATTTTCATGTCCTTCAGAGGCAGGTCCCAGTGGCTGCACACCTGCTTCCACCTGAAAGCAGAAGAGATGCCAGAGAGCTCAGGCACATCCTGAGACTACAGAGCACACTAAGGGAAAAGGGACTTTCCTGGCAGTATCACCCAAGAACACAGTGCTCCACAGGGAACTCCTGATCTGTGAGCTGCACCACCTGACATGGAGAAAGCTGGACACTTTGCCAGGGATCTCTGTGCTGGGAATCTCCTGGAGCCTAGTGCCACCCAGCCCAGCTTGACTGAAGCGCCCCCAAGGAATCAGTGGGCTCCTGGAAGCTCCCAGATCCAAGCTCCCATTTGTGCCTCACCTAATGACTCAATGAGAGGCAGCAGCAACACCTTTCATGGCTCTCCCCAAAGTGACACGGAGAGGAGAAGGGAGAACACAGCCCACAAAGGACAGAAATAAGTGAAGATGTCAGAATCTAAGGGCAGGGAACAGCAGACAAACATTACCAACAAATGCAGCAAACCACCTCTGCTGGTAGCTCGGAAGGGCTGAAATGGCAGCAGTGCCAATGGCTTATGTGCCACCACAAAACCAGATGAAAGAAGACACTTTCTATACACATTTGAACACAAATTTCTAACAAAATGCCTTTTTATTTGGGTCACAGACCCACACCTTAATCCTCCAAATTTTTGCTCTCGGCTGATACTTGACATTGTCTGCCCAGAATAAGCCCTGACTGCAGGGCAAGGACTGAGACACACAGAAGAAAAAGGGCCTTGATAAGGTTTTAAACATTAACTGTAAATTTATTTTTGATAAACAGATTTTAGGGACAGATCTTTAAGATCATCAAAGCAAACGTGTACCGTGAGGAAGCAGTAGGACTTTATGAATCCATCTCAGCCTTAGCCTTCAGCTGACCTCTCCTTGGACATGGGGTTCCTCATCTCACACTGAACACCTTCAGTGCTGAGGGTTCCATGGGATGAGGTCTGAGCTCCCTGTATAGCCAGTCATTAGGGTAATGTCTAAGCACTATATCTAGGATGTGATTTTTAACCTATTTTTGGCTTGAAAGACATAGGTTTATCTACATCTATATTTATGGCTCTTCTGCTTAAAGTCTGAGAGCTCCAAGAGCTCACACTCAAGCCCAGGCTATCAAGGATGTATCATTTTTTGCTACAAAGAAAATTCTGAAATCACCTCCCATGTGAACCTCGTTCCCTATCATCCATAGAATAAAGTTCACTGCAAAGTCTGGCAGTCTGAGCACTGATCAGCACCTGGAGATCTTGGGATCCTCCATCCAGCCCATGGCACCTCAAGGGTCCCAGGGCTTGGAAGCTTTCAGGTCTGCTGTGAAACTCGTATTTAACTGTGGAAATGTTTCTGAGACTTTTTTGTTTTTCAATCACCTTGCTCATACTAAGTTTCAAACTGGTATTTCAGAGGATCCCAGAATCACTGTGTTTGGAAAACACATCCCAAGCCCATCCAGTCCCAGCAGTGCCTGATCCCCACCTTGTTCCCAACCCAGAGCACTGAGTGCCAACCCCGGGCCTTCCTTGGACTCCTCCAGGGATGGGCACTCTAAACCTCCCTGGGGAGCCCCACCAAGGCATGACCACCCTTTCCATGGGGAAATTGCTCCTGATGCCCACCCTGAGCCTCCCCTGGCCCAGCCTGAGGCCGTTCCCTCTCCTCCTGTCCCTGTGCCCTGGGAGCAGAGCCCGACCCCCCCGGCTGTCCCCTCCTGGCAGGGAGTTGTGCAGAGCCACAAGGGCCCCCTGAGCCTCCTTTTCTCCAGGCTCAGCCCCTTTCCCAGCTCCCTCAGCCTCTCCTGGGGCTCCAACCCGGGGTACTCCATGGTACAGGGTTCAGCCAAGGGACTGGCAACAGCCTCCTCCCTTCACCAGTGCTGTCAGATTTAGCCTTGCTGACTTATCTGTCAGCCAGAAAATCTTCTGGCAGTGAGGACAGACTCTCCTGAGTCAGAGAAACAAAGCACATGCATGAGAAAAGCCATCTTGTCTGACAGAACCTGCAGGATCAGGTGGAAATCAAGGTAGGGGAAGGTCATTCAAGGAAGGTAAGGGCATGGCAGAGGAAAATAAACTATCTGTGCATCCCTCATCATCACAGCAGAATTTGAGGGGGAAGTGGGGGCTGAAATCTCAGACTATTAAGAAGAAGGCTGAGAACCTCTGAAACTGAACCATCTATAAGTACTGTAGAAGCCAAGAAAATAAATGGTAACAAACCAGAAAGATTATGTAATAATCACCCTACAGTTCAAGAACCCCTTTGGCATGAACTGAATCCCTCACTTCAGCAGGAACTTAATCAATATGTGCAGCAAGTCACTTCTCCACCACTGCCTTAACACATAATACCTAATAGATGGCAAAAACATGCTTTAAGAGTATTCCAGAGTTTTAAGCATATTCCAGTAGACATCTGTAGAAAGACAGATCAGTACATTTGACACCTGTTCTGGACAAACTGATAGAAATTGCATAAAAGGCAAACTTTAAAAAAACCCAAACAAACTTACATTGCGGCAAGGGGAAACATATTCGCAGATCTATAAAGAGTTTTTTTAAGGTGTCAGCAAGTAAGTGGGTGAGGGAGACCCAGCAGGAACCTGCTTGGGCGCTCTGAAGACATTCAGCTGCAGTCCTTTAACAGGTGTCTGTAGACACTGAGCCACCACGGGGCGAGTGAGGGTTTTCTCTAGGGTAAGTATTCAGTGAAAATGAGAGGCTGAAAGAGGGAGCAGGAACTGTGCTCTGCAAGTACTGATGTAGCAGAGACAAACAGTGATGAGGGCCTCGTGACACTGAGTGATTACAGAGACTACTGATGGTTTAATAAAGAGTGCTCAGACAAAAAGGTAAAGAGATCTTTTGGGAAAGGAAGAGAAAACTTCATTATGCTATTATATAAATCAATATCACAGTGTCCGGGATGCTGCTGCACGCTGCTTCCCCAACACAAAACCGACAGAGAAAACACACAAAGGAGGAAAACAAAGATGATGAATACTGAATAATGGAAGAGACTGGAAAGAAAGAAAGAAAGAAAGAAAGAAACAAACAAACAAAAATGGCTGAAAAAGAGGGGTTTATAAATCCAGGAGTGACTTGGAATAGGCGGACAAGGAATGAATATTCAATACATCTGCTGTAAGAGCCGGGGGAAAATAAACGAGAGCAGCTGGAGGGAAGGTGGGGTGAAGATGCGCAGCCCCATCTCCCCCCGGGGGATGTGGGACTCTATCACACGGGAAGAAAGCGGCACTGCCCCCAGGCGCCAAATCCTCCGGAGCCCGCGGCTCGGAGATCCCCCGACCCTCCGCCCCGGGGGCTGCGGGGAACAGCGGCACCCGCGGCCCGGCCCCGCGGAGGCCCCGGCCCGACCCGCCGCGCTCGGCGAAGCCGCTCCCCGGCGGGGCCTGGGGGCCGCCCGGCGCAGCCCAGCCTTACCTGGCGGCGGCGCGGCCCCGTCCAAGGCCCCGCAGCCCAGCCCCGGCACAGCGCGGCCCCTTGGGCCCTGGCCCGGCCTCAGCTGGCGGCTGCGCGGCCGCGCCGGGGGCGGCGCCCTGAGGCGGTCCCGGATCTGTCGGGCTGAACCACTGCGGGCGGAGGGGCGGCGGAGCCCCGGCGGCTCCGACCGCGGCAGCACCGGGCCGGGCCCCGGCGGCACCGGGCGAGGGCGAATTCTGCCCCTTTGCTCTGGTGACACCTCCTGGAGCTGCCTCCAGCTGGGGGGCTGCGATGTTGGACGGAGTCCAGAGGAGGCCCAGGAGCTGCTCCAGGGCTGGAGCCCCCTGCTCTGGAGCCAGCCTGGCAGAGCTGAGGGTGCTCACCTGGAGAAGAGAAGGCTCCGGGGAGACCTCAGAGCTCCTTGCAGGGCCCAAAGGGGCTCCAGGAGAGCTGGAGAGGGAGAAGGGATGGAGGGACAGGACACAGGGAATGGCTTCCCACTGCCAGAGGGAGGATAGATGAAGTATTGGGAAGGAATTCCTGGCTGGGAGGGTGGGGAGGCCCTGGCACAGGGTGCCCCGGAGAAGCTGTGGCTGCCCCATCCCAGAAAGTGTCCAAGGCCAGGTTGGACACTGGGGCTTGAAGCAACCTGGGATAGTGGAAGGTGTCCTTGCCCATGGCAGGGGTTGGAATTGGGTGCACTTTTAAGATTCCCTCCAATCCAAACCGCTCCATGATTCTAGAAAGAAGAAACATTACCTGGTTTCCTAGGTGGAAAAACACATCACGGGAGCCCTGTGCTAGGGAAAAACGAGCAGGACTGAACTTCTGGCACGGCTGAATGTCCCTGTGCTGGTGTGGGCTGCCAGCAGCATCCATGCCCCTCCTCACCCTGAGACCTGGTGCTGGAATCCATCCCTTTGGAAACCAGCACTGTGCCTATTTGCAGCAGGTGTGAACCACAGCCCTTGCCTTCTCCAAGTGAAGTTCCCTAAGAACAACAATTAACTGAGTAATTAAATAGCCAAACTTTCCGATTGCTGACCCACTTGTCTCACCTCCCTGCGCGCTCTCCCTCCTAGCGCTGGGTCTCCCGAGGCCTCCTTCGGTCGAGGTGCACCTTTGAGGCAGGAGTTTGTCGGTCCCAGACGTGGGACAGCACCGGGCATGGCACTGCCTGAGCTCATTTTGGAGGAACGCAGGCACTCCTTGAAATTCTTGAGCGCAATCTGCCTCTGGAGCCGCAGCACCTCTCGCTGGGATTCCCGCAGCAGGCGGTCAAACTCGATGATGTTCAGGCAGCGAGGGTCGTCCTGTGGGAAACCAACCACGGCACCATGGCATTGACAGGCTCCAAAGGGTGGGACACGTCACATTTAACATGCAAACTCCAAAAAAGGAGAGGCTGGGAAAACCCAGGTAGTGTGGCACACACGCATGGCTGATTTCTGGGTCTCCAAAGCCTCAAAACTCACTTTACATCCTTTATGCAAATACATCATTCCTCGTGAAGATAAAACCCAGCCTGTAATGCTCCTGCAGCTCTCCCCGCACGATGTGCAAGGCTTTTCCAAGCATGGGCCATCCCAGCACATGCCAGCAGGGAGCGTGGCAGGATATCATTTCACAGCCCAGCCAAACCAGAGCTCTCACTGTTTTCTTTACTCCTCGGCGTGGGTGCTGGCAAGCACTGGGCTTTGAGAGGTTGCAGGAATGAAGAACATCTGGGATTTGGTCAGTTCTTCCTCAGGACAATATTTGGTTTCCTAAAATCCTTTTAGCAATTTCTCTCCTCTCAAGACAGTATGTGTGATGGACACCTATCTATAGCACAACAGGTCACTCCCATCCACTCACGACCCAAACACACCAGCTTTTGGAGGAAACCAGCACAACCTGACTCTCACAAAACCGAGGAGAATATGTCACCAGCTTGTTTGATTCTTCAAAGGCTTCCAGATTTCAGGAAGCTGAAGAAACACGTCCCTGCATGTCCATATGTACAAAATCAGGTTATGAAACCCATCTTTACAAATTTGCTGCTTTCCCCTGGAAAGCTCCAAAACCAGAGAATTCAAGACATAACTGGTATCCAGGACAAACTTAATCTGCTTCCTTGTGTGCTTCTTATTTGCCCTAAAAATAGTGTGTGCTTTATAAATGCAATTTGTGGAGAGAACCATGGTTACTCTCATGCTGCAAGGGGGAAACTGAGGCAGCATTAATGGGAACTGATTATAGATTCAAGAAGTGAGCAGCTGGGCCTCCTCTGTGCCAGACCCATGTTCAGGCTATCAGGGTAGTAGTTCTTCAAACAAAATTGGCTGGGGCTATGTATAAAATCTCCCTTCCCCCACCACAGAAAAGCAGCTATTCCCAACAGACACCCTTGGGAGAACAAGGGAGTAGAAAAAAAGGCTCAGTCCTCCCCTCAGTTTCTATTATACCCATCCCCTGCAGCTGTTCCCCCCAGTCATCCACTTCCAAGAATCCATGCTGCAAGAAATTGTGGCCTGGATTTAGCTGGAGCCGGGATTTGGTTGGAAGCAGATCACTGGAGTATGATCTCAGGAAATTATTTTATTCCATCCTAAGAGTCCTGGCTTTGCAAAACAAGGCCAATGCATTTGCAGTCCAGGGTGCAGGTTGTGAGTCCTGCTACTGCGAGGGAACTGAGTGGATCCATTTCATAGCTACTGAAAAATTTCTACTGATTTAAATACCCAAGATTAAAATTTATTTGGTTACAAACTCTAAGCGTGCACATCATATCTCTGCATAAAACACCCTTCATTGACATAATGCATTTTGCATGCTGCAGACAGATTAAGGGAATTTGGAATTTTAAGTAGCTGGAAATTAAAATTTAATGAGCAGTTTGCTTGGAAGAGAAATGGGAAAAACAAGATCAGACAGAACGATCTATATTGCCCTCTTTTCTGTGGACTCCCTGCTCAGGCATCAATGTCCTGGTTGCTGGTGCCACAGACAGGGTCACCTTCTGGGACAGGGTGGTCACTCAGGTCAGCCTAGGGAGGCAGTGACTGAATTTGCCAGCCTTGGGGGTTGCACCCGTGTGCTTTTTCTTGGCCAGAAATGAATCTTGCTCACACACTTCTGTCACATTCCTTTGCAATCTGTAACTCTCCTGTCCCTAGCAGGTTCAGGTTGGCCAGCACACTCTGCTAGAAAAATCAGAGTGCTTTGGAAAGGGTCTGTTCCTCTTTCTGTGGGGGCCTAAGCTGAGAAATCAAAGGAATGGGAAGGAAACTTCTTGCTGACACTGCAGAGCACAGAAAAACCTGGATAAGTTTGTTTTGTGGTTTAATGCTGGGAAAGATCAATGGGGCAGCTCTGTACAAACACCAAATACACCCCACTCTCCTAATCCTGACTAGATCTACATTAGAGAAAGACTGAGAATCCACCTTCAAACCTGTAGCTAAACTGAACATATGGGGAGCTCAGGGACAAAAATAAAGCTGTTTTCAGTGAGGAAGTATTTGTCACCTAAATACCGTGTGAGTAGGACAGGTAGAAGTGCAAGTGTTCAGCTCAGCTAAGGGCAGGATGGTAGGGTGGCACTTGACCACATTTGCATTAGCAAAACAGGGGAAAACCAGCATGGGCCCAAGTGTTACTGAGGTCCTCTGGAGATCTGAACTGACCTAAACTGCAAGTATCCAGTTTGGGAATCAAAGATGCAACTGAGATGTCCAGAACAGATTGCTTTAGTCACCTTGAGTGGGAACCATCTCACCCAGCTCCAGCTGTCTGCAGAGGCTCGTTTCAGAGCCATCACAGAGAAGAGCTTTGCAGGAGCAACACATCTGACCAGTCCTAGATCTTGGGATGAGCTGAATTACAACTTTATCCCACCATTTATATTGGCATGGCCTGTGCTGGTACTGAAGGAAATGCAGATCACCAGCCCAGGAGCAGACACCAGCACTGGGGATGGTTTCATAACACACAGCCCTGCCTGGTCATTTGTAGCCTTCATCATAAACATGTCAGAAGGCACTAAGTTATCACCAGTCTCATAGTGGCTGTGACTCCTCAGAAAGCTGCAGCCCAAGGCTTAGGATCTAGACTGGTTTTTGGGAATGTGCTGGTTGGCTTCACAAAGAAATGCTTTAAAAGGAGGCTCTGCTTCTACATCTTGCTTGCCGCCCTTTGAAAAGTCACCCTGTGTCTGTGGCTTCTTGGGGTTTTCCAGGGAAGGAGTTTTAGTCACTGCTGGAAATGGCAGCTCAGATCCAGGAATTGATGGAGGGAAAAGCAGGGTATGCCCCAACACACTCTTCTGGAGAGATCTGGACAGTCTCTGCCACACACTCCCCAAAGTGTCCCCGTTCAGCTCACACATCAAATCCTCTGCCCTATTTTCAGCCTCCACTTGAGACTAATTCCCCTCACACCACTTCCTGAAGCCTGGTTTCCATCACAGCTATTGCACTTGTACCCAGCCCCGGAGTGATGTCCCACGGTGTCTCACCTTCCCTGCCAAGAATTTAGCCTGCAGTTCCCGGCATTCCTGCTGCAGAGCTTCAATTTGCTTGTCCTTTGCCAGGAGAGCACTGGCTTGCTCTGTCAGGTCCTTCGCACGCTGGCGGGCAAATGCTTTTTTGCACAGTTCCAGGCTGGAGCCCTTCAGAGGCACTGGAGCAGCTACCTACACCAGAGAGCAGTGAGGTGTGTTAGTGTGTGGTAACCACCACTCCATCACCCCTTGGTGTTCAACAACCACCACCCAATCACCCTTTGGTGTTCAATAACCACCCCCATCACCCTTTTATGTTCCTTAACCACCACCCCATCATCCAGCACAGGGTCAAAAAATTCAGCCTGACCCAAAAGGACAGACAGACAGACAGACAGAGGAGCAGGACAGACCTATGGAAAAGTAGAAGAGGAATGACTGGATGGAAAAGTGGCTCAAAGAAGAGGTGGGAAGGACAAGGTACTCAATAGGTACAGCCAGCACGGGGGCTGCAGGCAGGGCAGAAGTGGGGAGGGGAAGGAGAGAAAACCAGGATGAGGTAAAAAAGAGAAGAGAAGGCAGCAGAGAGAAGGGGAGAATGGCAGGAAAGATGAGCATGGGATCAAATATAGCATAGGATTAAGGACAGAGGTGGCCAAACCAGGAAGAGAAATGGAGATTCCATGGGTTTCTAGCAGGAAAGAGCTTCAGCATGGATGGGCAGAAGATAGAGGAAAAGGCAGAGGCTAAGGAGAGCCCAGCCAGGGAGGACTGGGAGAAAAGCAGGACTGGAAGAAAATCAGTTTGGGTTCATATGCTCCCTGGGAGGGAGGAAAGCCTAAGGTGGGGATGGCAGTGTGCTTAGGGGGAGCAGGGCAGGCAGGGACAGGCAGCTGGCTGAGTACAGGCTCTGCCCAGGCAAGAGCTGAGGCTGCCCAGCACAGTGTCCCTGGGGTGTCCCCATCCCTGGAGCTGGCTCTCCCACTGGGTACGAGCACCACAGACTTGGATGAAGGGGCAGCTCAAACCCTCTGTTCATCCCAGCCCTATGGGCAGTGAGGATACATCTAGTCACTGGGTTTATCTAACTCTACCTCTCTCTGCCCGGCTATTCTCATCTGCACAAAGCCTGACAAGCTGGTAAAGGGATCCTCTGCTGCCAGATCAAGCACATGGAATCCTCTGTGCAGAGTCTTTTTCCCCAGGTCTTCCCAAGCATCTCATGCACATGCAGAAGTGGTGTGGCCCTGGCTCCACAGGACCTGGGTACCAAGCACTGGAGGGACCTGGTGCCAAATTAACCCTGGCTTCTCAGGGCCCCTTCTCTGCTCCTACCTCCAGCCCACCCTCCACAAGGCTCAGCCATCCTGGCACTTGCTGCTGTCAGGACACCTGGGCCAGCCCAGGAGACCAGCAAGTCAGTTCTCCAGGACTTGCATAGGCCCTAAACTGTCTCCACCCCAAAGTTTCACTGGGAAACAAATAAAACAGTATTTGTATATGTGCTGGAGGGTCTGCATAGTATGTCAAATGGTTTCTCTTAACATAGTATCTGACAAGTCCATCTGTTGCCTTGCAAGTACCAAAACACCGTGACAGACGGACGACATAGACTGTGCCTGGGGACAGAGTGGGCAGCAGTGCCAGGAAATCCTCTTACCTTCTCTTCAGCACAGCTTTCACTTCCTCCTTTCTATCCTAAATGACTTGAATTCCCCATTACAATCCCTGCTTTTCTTCAGAAAGGTGTGCCCAAGATCTGATACCCTACAGCCACCTCCCACTGCTGCTGCACCACATCACACATTCCAGGATTCACAACAAGCTGCTGTTGGGTTGGAAAAAGCAGAAGCCCTGTGGCTTGTGCAGCAGTTCCAGCGAGGTGTGGATGGGACAGAGCTGCCTCTCACCCCTTCCTGTTTTGCTTCACTGCACTCCTTTTCTTATTCAAATCCTTCCTGTTTCTTTTTGATGAAGTCAGATGAATTATTTTCATGACTTACCCAAAGAAAGCTGAGTTAATTACTTTAAACTATGACCTTACAGTAAGAAACCAAGCAGGAAGAGATCACTCAAACCAGCCCCCAAGAGGAGTAGAGAAGCTGGTGATGGCTGGGGTTGGTGATTCTTGCTCTGCTACGATGTGCAAAGCATGTTTACTGTAGGTTTAAGAAAAAGAGAAAGGAAAGATCTTTCTAGCTCAATGGAAGCAGAAAACCAAAGGTCCTGGTGGTGAGATGCTCTCCTAGCCCAGCTCCCCAGGTCCTGGCACCCACCACTCTGAGGTTTGCCTCCTGGAGCTTCCGGGCTCTCTCCTCAAGGCGCTTGGCGATCACCGCCAGCTCCGCGTTCTTCCTCTTCAGGTGCTTCACCTTCTCCTCTGTCTGGGGGAAGCAGCTCCTGCGCTGGAGAGCAGAAGGAGAAGTGGGAGGTGAAGCCTTTGCTCAGGAGCCAACATTCCTGCCTCTGCCTGGCCTACGTAGGACACACAGGCCTTTTCCCAGCCAGGGCTTGGCCTATTCTCCTTGAACTATCCCAACCGTTGAACACCAATCTCTGTTGCTTCTCCAGTCCCTGAAACCTGTGTTTTCCTGGTATTTTTGTTAATGTGACCTCTCAGTCCCCATGAGATGCCCCTCCTTTCACCCCAGACCATCTCATATGGTTCCTCCCCATCCACATCATCCCCGTTGCGGGCTCTGCTAGGACTCAACATGTCTCCAGCATCAGGGTATCCTGGCCACCCATCCTTTGGGCTTTCTCTTCCAGAGTCTTCCCAGTTTATTTCCCCAGGATTACAGGACTCAACACATCCCTGAGGATTTGTACTGCACCACCACAGCAAGCTTATCTGTGTCCTTCCTGTCCTGACACCAAAGCATGAGCGGGAGAAGGAGACAAAGGACTTTATGATATTTGCAAAGCAAATTTCCTTTTTCTTCCTATTGATTCTGTTCGCTCTTAATCCCCTTTTATTTGTTATCTGTCTGTTCCAATAAGCTGCCACTTGCCAATGGCTCCTTCTCCCAAGGTCGAACCCAGATATGTTGTGCTGTCTTTTCACATCAGCAGAAACGTCACGTCTACTGATTCTCACGATTATTTCCCTCCCTCCCCCTCTGAGAGCACACCATGGGTGCCTGGGCTGGAAGGCTGAGGTTGATTTCTGAGAGTCAAATTTGACACACAGGCTTGTGCTTCACTAAAATCTAGATGACTGATAAGGGGTAACCCCTTGGGGTGCAGGTCATGCTGAATTTATGCTTTTAGTCTAAGAAAATTATGTAAAATATGCATTTTCGATGGGGTGATATAAATCTGAAATGCTGAGCAATCAAATTTGCCCTGTGTGGCTGGGCTGCACCCCCCGCACTGCAGGGCTGGGTAAGGGGTGATGCTCTCCAGGAAGGATGCAGGAGGGGAATATCCTGTCTTTCCTGAGAGTCCTGGCTGCCCACCTGGGGAGTCAGGGATGAAGGAGGGGGCAGAAGACAGATGGCCCAGGCTGTGGCAGCCTGGCTTGGCTTTGGGATGCAGCTGGGGAGGATCTTGGTGCTGGGCTGTCATGGGAGCAGGGGGCAGTGCTGCACTGTCACTCAGAGCCAAGACTGAGTGAATCAGTGTTTCTGCTTTTCCAGAGGAAACAAGAGCAACTTCCCCTCCTCTGCCCAGCCCTGCTCTGCACTGTGGGGAAGGGTCCAGCTGCGGTGATGGCTGCAGCATGAAGGCACCCAGGGGATCCAAAGCACCCCGACCTCCTTTGTCCTCTGGCCCTGCCCAGATTATCCCGTGAATTCAAGAAGCATTTGGACAATGCACACGGTGTGACTCTTGGGGATGGTTCTGTGCAGGGCCAGGATTTGGACTCAATGATTCTTGTGGGCACCTTCCCCCGCAGCATGTTTTGTGATTCTGTGATCTCTACGAGTTGGCAGCAGTCAGCAGCTCTCTGTGTCCAGGACTGCTTCCCCACAGAGCACCCCACGACAGCATCTCCTGCTCACCAGCAAGCTGTTCTCCTCGGTCAGGCTGGAGCAGCGGTGCCGTAGGTCCTCCAGCGCACTCAGGAGCTTTGTGTTCTGGCTCACGAGGAAGCTGTAGTCAGTGCCACTCTGCAAAACAGCATGGAGAGGCAAGGCAGGGCTTCACCTGCCTGCAGCAGGGACTGCAGGTCGTGCAGGACCACAGGGATTCACCAGGGGCAGTGGCAGAGGGGCCACAGCCTCACACCAGCCCCCAGCCCCATGGTGAGCCCAGCCTGGCTGTGCCAGTGGCTGGCTGGGTCACGGTGCTGGTGGCAAAGGGTGGGGGCTGATTTCAGGAGGAGACAAGGGGCTGCATGTCCACTGGCAGACAACTGGCCTTTGAGGTCACCCTGAGGGTGACAGCTGCCATCTCCACAGTTTTAAGAATTCTTTAAGCTTCCACCCAGGGAAAAAGCCCAGACCCTTCTGTTGTCCTGAGCCATGGCACCATCCAAACTGGCTCAGGCAACACACAGGCAGAGCCAGCAAGACCCAGGCAGACAGAATACAACCCCTGACACCCCAGACATGTGTGCTACTCCCCACAGCTAAGGGACCCAGTGGCCTCCAGCACCACATGGCTTTGGAGGCAACCACACTTCCTTGACCTCTTCCCCATACCAGCACACCACGTTTGGCCCAGGAGAGTGCCCAGGAACCAGACCCCAGACCTTCCTCTCTGTGTCAGCCTTGACTCCAGATGAAGGTGACACGCAAGATTCTTTGCAAACACCGCCTTCATTTTGCCACCTCAAAAGCAGCAGCAGCAGCAGCAGCAGCAGCAGCAGCTCTGCTGGAGCTGTATATAGAGTTCTGCGGTTGCTGCTTCCTGCCGAGAGCAGCTCACCGCAGGCTCGCTACCGGCGCCGGCTCCCAGCAAGGATTTCTGGGCGTTAGCAAAGCTCGGAGCCGAGCTGTTGCTTCACAGCTGCCATATG
Organism: Phylloscopus whistleri; assembly: GCA_017589585.1. Taxonomy (NCBI): domain Eukaryota; kingdom Metazoa; phylum Chordata; class Aves; order Passeriformes; family Phylloscopidae; genus Phylloscopus; species Phylloscopus whistleri. Next base: position 571,141 of record JADMLD010000352.1, read on the forward strand.
GCAGTGCCCTGGGAAGATCCAGCCACATGTTTTCCCAGCAGCCAGGCAGGTCTTGCGGGACCTGCTCCCAGAGCCCAGCAAGTCTCCACTGAAAGGCTGTGACCTTCCCAGTGAGCACAGCTCTGCCCGGCAGTTTTCCAGCCAAAGCTACGAGGGAAACATCCCTCACTCCCAAAGGAATGCTGCCCAAGCTTTCTCGGTAGGCAAAAGCTCGGACAGGAGTTCAGCTCTAGGAGGTCTGAGACTGGCTAAAACTCATTACACTTTTGAACAATTCTAGTTTCTCCATTGTGTCCGTTGTAGAGATAGGGCAGGAGAGCAGTGCCACAAAGTCCCCTCCCACTGAACTCCCCAGCGTGGTGCCATGCCCATGGCAACCTCTCACACCTGTATGGAAATGCCTTGACAAAGCAGGGAGGGAAAGCACAGCTGAAGGAGGTTGAAAACAACAACAACAACAAAAAATCAGAAGATGACACCCAACCCTTCCCATCAGCCTCACATGGTGTCCCCAGTCCATCAACCCATTGAGACACCAGGATATGACATGCCACAAGCTGACAGGCTTTTAGCAGAGTGCTTTGTAGATGCCCACCCTCCCCACAGAAATCCCAGGGTTTGTGAAAGCTGGAGTGAAATGCCCCATAGAAGGAGACTGTACTGCTATCCACATGTGGGAAAGCAAGAATATGTCTTCCTCTTTTTTTTTTCCCTCCTAAGCAGTCCAGGCCACTGTTCCTGCGGACATCACCTGGGTGCCCTCTCCTGCTCTCCTAAAACTTAGGACTGCTCCCAGGGATGGTCAGAGGAGGCCCAGGAAAAAAGGAAATCTCTGAAACCAGCACCCCAGGGATGCCGAGAAGCTCCCCTGGGAGCCATGTACACAGCTCTGTGTCCAGTACCAGCTCCTGCAGCATCAGTCCCATCCCTGCAGCTTTACAGGGACAGTGAGGTCCATTTCCCCCAACAACAGCTCCAGGAACAGCAAAGCACTTCCTCAGCCTGGGAATCCACATAGGGGACACTGCAGGTGACAAAGAGGGGACAAAGCAGGGTGAGTTCATGGAGAGAGGAGTCCTACCAGCATCTCTTGTGCTGTGCATGGCAGCACCTCAGGCTGGTCCCCTGCTGCCACCCCCAGAGCCAAGCAGGCAGCCCTGTGATGAAGTCAAAGTGCATTATTTCCATTTCCTTGCCACTGCCAAGAGGCCTCAAAATTCTTGTCTGTGATTGCCCTGAGATGGGACGAGCACCTGAGCCAGCAGCCTCTGCACTGGGATGGGAGCAGGAGAGCTTTTGAGGAGGATCAGATGTGCTCCTGCCTCCCCCACTAGCCAGCCAGGACTTATGGCATCAGCAGCGTGGGGTTTCAGTAGGGGACAGTCAGCACCTCCAGTAAGGCATGGGGATATTTTGGGGACCTACATTCAAATTTCTGCATTTGAAACCCCATTTCTGTAGCCATAAATCATTTCATCAGGGCAGCATGCAAAGGCTTATAACCCCTCCTCCCCACCATGCCAGGCTGTCCCCAGCTCAGCCCAGGTTTCGTGTCACGACTCCAGAACCCATGACATGGCAAAGGCTGGCATGTCCCTTCCCATTCTGTGGATGTTGCAGCCTCCTTGGGCAAGGTGCCATGGAGCAGGAGAGTGTGGCTGTGTGCTCCAGGATGGAGCTAGTCACGGGGCCAAACCTCCCCTGTGCCAGCACGTCCCTCTGCAGCCACAGCTCCTTGGGGCTTTGCCCAGAGAGGCACAAAGGGACAGCAGCAGCAAGAAGACGTGGAGGCAGGAGAGCCTTGCTGTGCCAGGACGTCTGTCCCACGAGGGGACCTCACTGCCACAAAAGCTTTGCCAAACCTTCCCGTTGGCCCTGAGCCAGTGCTGGCTGCATCAGCTGAGCCCTCCTCCAAGACCACGGAGAGCCTGGAACCAAAGGGCTGTCTAGACGTCATCCCACGCTCATTAAACATTCATTTCCTATAATGAAATGGCTTTTAATTTATCAACTGCTCTGCAGTTCCTTAAGGATCCCTCGCTGCACGGCGCAGCCTCGCTGCTGGCAGCACTCTGGGCTCCCACGGTGCTTTTCATGGGGAGCTGGAAGAAATTGTTAGGGAGAAGAGACACAGAGGCTCCCCCCAAAGTAACTCATCCAGACGAAGACATACAGAAGTGTCAGCAAGAGCTGGAATCCAAATGCATTCCTGGGTCAGGGAGGTTTTCCATGAGCCGAGGCAGAGCTGACACCATGGGGCGGCAGAGAGGATCTCCAGGCAGCCACATTCCCCAGATCAGCAGCATCCTTGGCCACTGAAAAATCAACCTAAAAATTAACGCAAGTCACGTGGTATTTTGCCACAGGGAAAGTTTCTAAAATGAGAGGAAGGCAGGAGCAGAACAGCAGGAATGCTGAGAGAGGAGAGCAGCAGGCACATGGCTTTAAAGCTTCCATTACAGGGCTATCAGCATCATCTGTCGTTTCTTTTGGCAGGTAGAGCACAAAGTTTCTCCACGATGCATTGAGAACAGTAAAGAAAAGCCTCAGCCTGGCAGCTGCCAGAAAATTGCTGCTTTTTCACCTGAAATCTTCAAATGCACTGGAGAGCTGCAGTGGCTTTTGCAGGGAGAGGTGCCCAGCCAGGCTGCTAAATGGGTCACGCAGGCAAAATCCCTCTGGAGCACCCTAGCATAGTCCTTAAAGTCCTGCAGAGAACTTGCAGGAGGCCGTTGGGGGACAGTAAATCAGCCAGGCACTGCCTGCAGCTGTGCTCTGCAATGCGGCTGGGGCTGCGCTGGCTCCGTGGCACGGCCTGGCACCCACTGGCCCAGTGCTCCCCCAGCCAGCCCCAGGGAACAGCCAAAGTCCAAACCCAGCCTTGCCTTGAAATCCCAGCTGAAAGCCAGACAGGGAGGAGGAATTTACCAGGTGGCCCCATGAGCAAGAGGTCTCAGGTAGCCTTTAGAAACAGGCGGGCACACAGCTGATTTGAAAACAAACCTAATCTGAGGGTGTAGAAACCACACACAATTTGAAGGTGCATAAACCACTGACAATTTCGATGCTGTGACTTCTCCATCTGCAGCTGATCCAGGGTCCATGTCCTGGATTTGCTTTGTAGGAGCCACCTCTGAACACAACCCCCCACTGTAGACACCTTGCAGAGTGATTTCCCAGGTAAAGCTGTTCCAGCTCTCCTGCTATCTTGAATATATTAAATCCACGACCTCTCCTTCATTTGAAATAATTGTCCCCAAGCCTTCACCATGTCAAAGCCCTTTAGCTGTTCATTCCACTTGACTTTAGCAATTAGTTCCTCAGTCCTCTTCACTTGGAAATGAAGCCTGTCATTGCCAATCCATTTTCTCCTCTTCCAGACAGTTTCAAGGGAATCAGCCACCTCACAGAACAAAGTTATTTTCCATAGGCTGCTCCTCTGCAGTGCCCTCCCTGCATGTCAAAAGCACGACAAAAATAGCCTCACCTCCTGTTGGGTCAGTGAGCAGAGGCAGCCTCAGCACAGCCGCTGCAGGCACAGCGAGCAGCCAGCACATCCCCAGCCAGGGAACAGGGACAGTGCTGCCAAAGGTATGGGAGAAGTAAGAGACATGCCTGGGATGTCTCTTGGTTATCCTGCCACTCCTCTGACAGGCAGTGTGTCCCACTGTGTTTGTCCTGCTTCCTTCCTGCATTTTGCACTGTTCCTGGTTTCAGATGCAAACATCTCTGTTGTGCCTTTGCCTTTAGGGGACTTCCCCACTTGCTGCCCCACGTGCTGCCAACTCCCCTTTCCATCAGTCAGCATTTTCTCCTGCTGCCCATCCCTCTTCCAGCTTACTACTTGCCCTTATTTGATTTCCTAATTTGTCTGATTTTTATCACCCCGTGTAACAAATTCACGGAAGAAAAAATCCATCCAAGGCTGTTAACTTCAAAAATCCTGCCTCCAGCATGAGAAGTGCTGGAGCCATGAATTGGAAGATATTGAGGGAATATTCAGGGGAGCATTGACTATACATTTGCTGTTCCTCTCCATTTCCCCAGGCATCCTCTCCTGCACACCCTCTGACCACTGCCAGCTCTTCATATGCTCCTGACTGAGTGTTTAAAATGAGATGCAGCTAAAATTGGAGTCTCACAAAACCAGGTCCTCTCTATCTTTAAACCCTCTGTGGAAGCACCATTATGAATCCCAGGAACACAAACCCAGCTATTCCAGGAGAAGAATAATCAGCTCAGTAGCTCTGATGGCCCTGGCTCACTGTCCTTTGATGAGCTCAGCTTCTCCAGCCTCCCAGCCAGGGAGAAATTAATGTTCCTGCAAAACTGAGACAGGGAGGAATGTGAGTGGAAAATAAACTCCCAAGGCAGAGGATCAGCTCTCCAAAATCCAAGGCTGCAGCTGGGTCCGGGGTGCAATGCAGCACAATTCCTCACCTTTGACAGTAAATCCAAAAGACAGGAGGATTTGCAAGGAGATGAGAGAAAATGACACTGAAATACCCATGGCTGCTGGGAAGGTGGCTCTGAAATGCTCCTGAGGTGCTGCACATGTGATTCTTCCTCCTTCACCATCAGACAGAAACCAGGGCAGGGAACTGTGAAGGAATGGAGGGGTTGGAGAAGCCACGGGGACTCTGGCAGGGGACAGGTGCTGCTCAGGGTGCAGGTTCTCATCTGGCTGAACACTGCTGGTATCGCCAGTTCTTTCCTTTGGCCGGTTTGCTCCTGGCCCTGCTCTCCAGTGGGCTGTGGAGACGTGTTCCTGCTTCCAGATGGCCACGACCCTCCTGGAGCAGAGGCATGACAAGGTCTGTGTGGCCCTGGACAGGCTTTTCCCAGCTGTGACCCAGCTCTCTCGTGTTAAGCACAAAGTGTTTTGCAATCCCAGGTTGTGTGCGACCACAAATTGCAGCTGATCCATCAGATAACCTGCAGCAGCACCAGGTTGTGCAACACTCCCCAAGCAGAGGAACATCACCCTCCTGCTCTTGGGCCACTGTGTCACCCCCGGCCACCGCTGTGTTCCCTGCACGGTGTTTGCCCCCTACACACCTTGTGAGAAAGATAACTGCATTTTGTAAGGTGAAAAAACAGTACAAAGCCTGTTCTACCAGCTACCCTTTGAACACTGGTGTACAAGTGTCTCCCTTGCCTCTTAGCAGCTTCCAGGATTTGGCCAAGTTCCACTCTTGGTAAAGCAGGACTGTGCTCCATCCCCACTCAGGGGACATTACTGTTTCACTGCCCACATGGGGAAGGTGTGGAAGACAGGCTGTGCACCATAAAACATGGTCAGGCTGTAACATTCTGAAGCCAAGACAGCTAAGCTTTTTCCCCCACTGGAGAATTTTCTGGGTGCTGCTGAACAAATAATTGAATCTGCAGAGAAGTAGCTCATGCAACAGTATTTCAACTATATAAAAAAATGCAAAATGTAGATGTGGGAAGCAACGTGTGAAAAACTTCAGTGCAAACACAGAAAGACTTCGCAAACTCTGCTGCTGTGTACTCATGCACATTGCAAATCATTTGAGCTAAAACATGGGTACTGGCTTACTATAAGATATTTTTGGAGCTTTTTGTTGCTTAGCTCTAAGCAGAGGTCAGTCTGCAGCTCCCAGAACTGCAGGCTCAGGCCCAGACCACCCTGAAGTCTTTGTGGAGCATCTGGACTCTTTTTTGATGCCATGTGTCAGATAATTCTATTTTGTGAACATGCGAAAAAACACCAAAAGCCCTGGTGAAGAATGATAAAATTTAGCTCTTTCCAGGTTTGGTATTTGATGGCTGGAGTAGGGACGATTGTTCTCTGATATCTCATCTTTCCTGTAACAGAAACGCTAATCCAAAGAAACACCCCCAAGAAAGGCATGAGACTTCTGCCTTCACCCTGGGAAGCCACTGAGCTGCAGCTCAGTAAATTCCCTGCTCGTACAGAAGAGCCACAGCCCTCTAAGAGGATCATGGCTTGCAAAGTCAACACCAACCCTCCTTCTCACCACAGAGCCTCAGCAGCAACGTCCATCATCACAGGTGTGCTTTGATTAAGTGGAAATACTCGATTCCTCACAATGTTCAGCTCTGAAGAGGTATATTTGTTTTTCCACCTAGCAGAGTACATCAGGGAGCTGAGGGGCAGATTTTGTATGTACAGGTCAGTTTTGCCCAGAAATCTGCACTGCAGTCTCTCACCCACTTCTCATTTTCCACATCACTGGCTGCTTCCCAGGGGCCAAAACCACCTTTTATTTTGGGTCACATTGGCTAAAAACCTGCTCTAGTTGCCCAGGCTATGGCATGATTAGATAGGAGGGAATTGTTCCCTGGGAGGATGGGCAGGCCCTGGCACAGGGTGCCCAGAGCAGCTGTGGCTGCCCCTGGATCCCTGACAGTGCCCAAGGCCGGACTGGATGGGGTTGGAGCAGCCTGGGACAATGGGAGGTGTCCCTGCCATGGCAGGGGTGGGACAGGATGGGCTCCAAGGTCCCTTCAACCCAAACCACTTTGGATTTTGTAATTCTAGTTTGGGATCAGTGTTCTTGCTCATCTTGGTCATGGTCTGGCAATGGTCAACAGCAGCACGGTGTGGCAGCCCTGTCCCAAATCTGGTTTATCTCTACCAGCCCAGAGGAGCCAAGGACACAGCAAGGAGGCACAGCTTGGTGTCCCTCACCTTCCACGTCCCACACAAGTGACCTGGCCAAGCCATTTGGACATGTCTTTGCACAGAAGGCATGAGCTTAGTCAGAAAAAGAGCTAAAATGAGCATGGCCTTCCTAGTCTCACTTTGCCTTATCCATTAATTCCTACAAATAGAGGGGCACTGGCTCTTCCTGGCAGGCAGCTGCCTGAGGTGGCCATCCACAGTGCTGCAGCAAACAGCACTAAGGCATTTGCATGAGGCTGAGCACTGCCAAGCCAAGGAAAATTAATTTACTCAGATTTTGATCATGATGGAATACAATCTTCTAATTGGGATTGCAGGAAATGGCAAGAACTGGCTCCATTGCCCAAGGTCTCCCTGTCCTACTGCCATCTTTCATTGTGCTGACCTACCCTTCCCAGTCAAGGGTGCATCTCTTCACACCCTCAGACACTAAATGAACAGCTTTCCAGCTTTGCCAATGGAAAATTTGAAGCTCTTGAAAGACCACAAGTTCCTGCAAAAGAGACTGAGCTTATCATTAAATGCAGCTTGGCCTGAGCACTTGATGTGGGGGATATTTACCAGCACTTTATAATTCTTCCTGTGTCTCTGCTTTGTTTTATTAAGCCCCACTGGGACCAACAGGTTTTTGTGGCTATTTAAATTCCTATTCACTGGAGGGCTCCTTGATTTAAGCACCTTCAGTTGGGTTTATGGATTTATTGAATATTCTCAGCTCCACATGACCTCAAGGGAAGCTGAGGCTTGGATTTTAAGACATTCAAATCCAAAGCAACCTTTTGTGATTGAGCAGAAGTCACAAGAAGCAGCTGAGAGCACCCTAACTGTGCCCCTTGCCTGTGTGGTTCTGGGATGGGAACAGGGAATGGTCAGCTGCTGAGCTCATCCCTTCCATGAGCGATCTGGGGAGCTTGGGGAGATGAGTAATCCTGGAAGGGAAGGATGTGGGGAATATGCAGAAAGTGCACCACCTTAATCCTCTTCCCTTGTCCAATGTAGGGCACCAGGAGGGAGCCTTCCCTTCAGCAACCTACTCCAAAACCACCCAAGTTTTCCAGGGCCAAGGCAGATCCCACCGGAGCAGCATCCCCTGGGAGATGCAGGCAACTGAGCTCTTGTGGAAGTGCTCTAAAATCCATCTGACAGCATTCTGGGAACTTCCAATTTCCAGACAGACTCTATCTGTGCCACTTTAACCCTATTCTTCCTACACAGACAACATTTTTTCTCCTTCTGTGATATTCATTATTTGGATTGGGTTCTACCCCTGCAGTGCCTGGAGATTCTCAGCAGGAGAGTAATTTCTTATGTCTCATGTCCACACAGAAATTTTGGGAAGCAGGACCAGAGCAAAGGTCTTCCAAAGACCCAGGAGAAAGGATTCACTTGTGACAGCCCCCAGGCAGCATTATCCAATGGGGCCATGGTGGGACACACTGCTCTGCTGAGGAGCTGGGAAAGCCTGCAGTGCCTTGCAGGGTGTAGGGACACGTGACAAATGGATGGAGAGACGTGGGCACAAATCTCAACAAGGAAAATTCCCACCAGGTTATGGAGAACGTTCCTCTGGTTGGGATCCCAGCCCCTGGAGATACTCAACACTTGCCTGGTCAGGACATGATCAGCCTCTTCCATCTCTGGAGCCTTCTGGGGGGCAGGGGCTGGATGGGAGGCTCCAAGTGTGTCCCCTTGTCCCACCTCCCTAACTCCAGAGCTCCTCTGCCTGGGGACCTCCCCCAGATGGGAGAAGGGCAACAGCTCCCCACACTCTGCACTCAGGAGAGACCCAGGCAAGAACGCCAAGATTCACTTGACCTACAGACAGTCTTAATGCCTCTCCACAGCCTGTTCCCCAGGGAATGGCTGAGCAGTGCTGGCAGAGGCTGGGACACACAGCAAGAGCTTCATCATAAAATCAACATCTTTAATCAACTCTGTCAGTGATGAGCCCTCATGAGGCTCTTCCCCACACCAGGAGAAGACTCCCTGGAGGCAGCTGTCCTGTTCACATAATGCAGCTCTGACATCCCAAGGACAAATGTCCTAAAGGAAACCTGGCAGCACAACACACAGGGTGTGTCCCAGCCTGGCCAGGAGCAGCAAAGCTTTGGAGGGGAGCTGTGCAAGCCTGTCTTGGCCCCAGCTCTAACACAGCACCCTGTCCCCAGGTTGGAGGGTGTCTGTCCACAGCCCAGCAGCACCAGCACTTGCTCTGCTGGGGACAGCAGCACTGAGCTCCCTCCTGGGGCTGAACTGGAAGCCTTTCACATCCCTAAAGCCACTTGGCTCCAGGAGAAACTGCTGGATTTTTTAATTTTTTTTTCCAGGAAAACACAAGGTAACCTTTCTGGATATCATCATCAACGTTAAGGATGGTACTGCCATGGTACCACCAGCACCACCCCAATGACATCACAGTGCCACTGTGGCACTGCTGTGATGCAGTTGAGGAACACCAGTCCCACAGCACCATCACTCTGGCACCAGAGCACATCACAGCACCACCAGCACCACCAGTCCCACCAGAGTGCTGCCCAGTACATGATGGTGCTATGATGGCACTACCATGGTGCTGCCAGAATGCCATGGGAAGGCTCCCACCCAGCCAGGAGCCTCCAGGATCACAGGAGAACATTCAGTGCAGCCCAAGGACAAGGCAAACTGGATGGCAGGTGCTGAGCAGTCACCTCCATAGAGACCAGTGAGGGGGACCCACTGCAGGGATCGGCAAGAACTGGTGCACAGCTCCCACCCCACAGCTCCCATCCAACAGATGCAGTTCAGCTGCTGGAGCACCCACAAACATCCCTCTGAACCAGCCACCCGTCCTGCTTCCAATCCAGCCTTTCCACCCAGGCTCCCACCAGGAACACAGCACCTACTCCCTCCCTTGCCAGCCAGCTGTGCCAAGGGAAGTGTTCCAGGACACACTGGGCAGGGCTTGTGGCAAGCTGGTCTAGTGGAAGGTATCCCTGCCCATGGCAGGGGCTGGAATGAGATGGTCTGTAAGGTCCCTCCCAATCCAAACCATTCCAGGATTCTCTGCAAACAGTAAGTCTGGCACAACCGACTGGGCTCCTGGGACACAGAAGAGGGGTGGGAGCAGGAATCCATCCCATTCTGCTGTCCCATATTTTGTCTGCGGTGCTTCTGGCACAGCCAGGGCTGGGCTCAGAGTCAGACCAAGGTTCAGTGTGGTCTTTCCCTACGCATCACGACAAACAGCCCTTCAGAACAGACCCTTAAGGAACTGTGCTGGAGTGAAATCGTGTTCTCCCTCGGTGGCTTTCCGGGGGCGCCGTTTCTCCCGCAGGCTGCTCCAGGCTGCTCTCCAGCTGGGCTCAGCAGCACGGCACAGCCTTGCTCAAAAGGCCCCTGGTAAACCCCGACCAGCACTGGTTAGCTCTTCTTCTCCCCTGTGCTCAAGAAGAAAAGGTCAAGAGCCGTTTTCTCCCCTGATTTAAAAGCACCACAGAGTTCCCCAGATCCCAGGAGACCCCAGGAAGACGACTGATGTTCCCCATGGGAAAGGGTGGCAAGCTGTCCTAAACAGGGTGAGCAGATGAACTTCTGTGACCTAAATCAAGGCGGTGAGACCCTGAGGAAGCCTTTTGGGCTGTTTTTAGGGAGACGCTGCAGGGGCCGGGCATTGCACTGCCCCGAGGTGCCCCGGGTGCTGCCTGCAGGGAGTGGTTCCTCCTGCAGTGGAGGTGCCCCAAGCCCTCCAGGGCTCTCCAGAGAGGAGAGGAGAGGAGAGGGGATGCTCTGGAAGAGGGTGGCAGTGAATCATTTCTCTGCCACCACCTGCAGAGCCATTGATGCTGCGGGAACGGGGAGATGCCGCAGGGATGGCTCAGCCTTGGCTGTTGCAGGGCTGTGCCTGCTCCAGGTGGGCTCTGCCCAGCGCTGGCCCCGTCAGGGCTCCGGCACGACCCCGCAGCAGCCGCAGCGTCCTCCAGGGCAGAGGCAGCTGGAAACCCCTGCTGAAGGGCAGCAAAGGCTCCCTTCTCTCCCGCGGGTGTGCGGCAGCGGCTGTGGCAGGTGCCAGCCCCGCGGGGATGGCTTTGCGGGTGGCTCAGCCACAGCCCCGCGCACCCAATTCCTCGTGACCCGTCTCGTACCGAGCTGACATCCCCCCGCCTCTCCCCCAGAATGAGCAAACGTAGCCCGACCCCCGCCTTACCTGGGGCGGTCTGTCTGTCCGCTCCATCGCTCGCAGCGGCCTGACGAGCTCCGGTGGGGAGGGAACCCGCTCGGGGTCCGGCGGGGGGACGCGGGGGCTTCCCGAGGACTCTTCCTGGGACCGGGGTGCTCCGTCCCGCTCCGACCCCCGGGACGGCCGGCAGCCGGCCGTGTCACCCCCCGCGCCTTCACGCGTGTCCAGGTCCGTGCGGGCGGAGGCGGCGGGGGCAGCGCTCTGCCCCGGGGCCGCGCCGGGCACGCCGCGCTCCGGCTCCTGCATGGCTGGGGCAGGGCTGGGCTCACTCCGCACCTGACAGGGCTGCCCGGGGCGCCGGGAGCCGGCGAGGGAAAGCCGAAGGCATCGGAGCGGCGGCGGGAGCAGCCCGGGCCGCGCTCCTCCGCGGCGGGGCCGGGGCCGGGGGCGACCGCAGCGGCAGCAGCATCCCCGCACCGGGGCTGGCTCCGTCCCGCACCGGGAATGGCTCCGTCCCCGCCCGGATCGGCGGCTCCCCGTGCGGATGCTGCTCCCGCCGCCCTCAGCCCCCCGCCGCCCCCGGCCCCATGACGTAGCGGAGGGGCCGGGGGAGCTGCCAGCCCCTCGCCGCGGCCCCGGGCAGCCCCCGGCGCAGCCGCTGCCGAGTCATCAACCCGGAGCCGGGCCGGGCACCCCGGGGGGGCCGCGCCGCGCCCCGGGCCGCCAATGGCGGCGGCTCCGCCGGTTTCCACGGCAACGCTGCGGGAGCGGGCTCTGGTGCCTATTGATGAGGAGGAGGGGAGGGAAGGCGGCCGCGCTCAGCCCGCATTCCCCTTCACCGCGTTCCCCCCCGCACCGGGGCCAAGGAGCCTCGGAGCCCCGGCACGCCGCCGGGATGGGGGTTAGGGGACAGCACCGGCTCGGCTTTGCCCCAGGGCTGCTCAGCTCCGGCCCTGGATATCCGACTCTGGCCCCAGGTTACCCAGCTGTGCCCCAGGGATGCTCTGTCCCGGGAATGCTCAGCTCTACCCCAGGATGCCCGGTTCTGCCCCAGGAACGCCCATCGCTGCCTCGAGAATGCTCATCTCTGCCCCAGGATGCCTCATTTGCTGCAAGGATACCCATCTCTGCCCCAGGCATGCCCGGCTTTGCCCTGGGGATGGTCAGCTCTGCCCCAGGATGCCTGGTTTTTTCCCCAGGCGTGCTCGCACACCTTCCTTCTGCCTGAGCGAAACCTCGGTACCTCCCGGACACACCGTGCTGGAAAACAACCCTCTTTGGAAAAGGGCCGGGCCCTGCCTGCAGCACACCCGGAACAAGAGGCAGAGCGTGGTGCAAGCAGCGAGGGACAGGGTGGCTGATGTGATCCTTGGCGACAGGAGTTCACAGCACAGCCCTGCAGCCGGGCGGGCACTGCCATCCCCGAGCACATGGAACAGGCAGGCGAGTGCTCTCTGTCCTTGCCTCCTCCCCGCCGTGCTGTGTCTTTGATGAAGATGACATCCATACATTAGCCTGCACAGTGTTAGTGATGCTCAGGGGAAAGCCACTGGGCCACCCTGGGGGACATCTGTCTGGCCCTGCTCCCCAGCCCCACTCAATGCTTGACCAACTGCAGATCAATGTTTGTTGATCCCAAACCCCAAAGGGATTGATGATCCCCAAACCCCTGAGCAGCTGGGTCAGGTCCTGTCCGTGTGTGGCAATGGCTCTCAGTCCCACTGCTGGTGCCTCCCTGCTGTGGCCTGGGGGTGGCATTTGGCATCTCACACCTGCTGCTTCCTTTGTGGCCGTGGAGCAGCCTGGAGAACCTGCCTGGGGCCACCTTCTCCAGGGGAAGATGCCATGGGGGTCTTCAGTGCTCCTGTCTGACACCACTTTGTAGTCACCTCCTTTGAGCAGCTTCTCCAGCCCATCCAGATGTGCAGATGTGTCACCTCTTGAACCCAATGCCATCAGCTGTGGGTCACATCTGCCTGAGCCCAGGCAGCACAGGCAAGTCACCATCAAGACAGTAAATTCACTGCTGACTGCCACAGGTGTAAGACCCACTTGGATGAGTCCTGTGTGTGGGGAGTTATCACTGGGTCTGGCAGAGCCTCTCTCACATCTGGGTGTGGCTACAAGTCACCTCTCACAGCGTGCAGGACTCTGCATCCCACCTGAATCCCAGATCTCTGAGCCCATTTCTAAGAGGTGTTTGTGTGTGGTGGGGGAAGCCCAGAGCTTGTAATGAGCAGAAAATGCAGCCAACAGACCAAAAGGAAGATTCCAGAAAACTGATCCCACCTTCCTGTGTGTTCTGGTACTCATTTACCTTCAAACCACCAGCTTACGTGGCTCCTTCTGCTGCAGGAACAGGTCAGGGTATATCTCACCATTTCCCACTGCAGCTCTCCCTCAGTTCCTGCCCATGGCTGTTCCCCCTGGCAGGGGACCAGGCAGGTGCTGAACCGGTGTGGAAGAACGCCCAGGCACTGCTCAGCTCCCCAGTGAGACAGAACAAGCAGGTTTCATTAGAAGGCAGCAGCAGTGGGAGGAGAACTGCGGCCTGATAAGATCTTGTGTGGCTGTCACCTTCTGAGAACCTGGGCTTGCTCTGTGCTTCCACTGCCCTGTGAGCAGGCTCTGCTTGGCTCATCTGGGACAGCTGCCACCACTGCCGCCCGAGCATCCTTCCCCTTGTCCCACTCATCTGTGCCAGACCCATCTGGCTCCACAGCACTGCTGGGACCTGGAGAAAGAGAGGCCAGGGATCCCCCAGGCTCAAGTTTGGATCACCCACAGCCTTCAGTGAAAGCCTCAGTTAGGTGAATGATGGGGTGTCCACAACCCCCTCACCATTCCTGGGGAAAGGATATCTCCTGGGGTCCTGAGCTTGGGAAGCTGGAGATGATCTTTCACATCTTGGCCAGTCTACAGCTGGGTAAGTCCTTAAAGTCTTACTAAGTCTCCTTAAAAAGGAGAGAGGAAAAATTCATCTGGGCTTTTGAAGACTCAGTGGGTCAAGAGCTCCTTGAGCTGTGAGTCACTAAGTTCTCATGAGGGCTACAGGGATGCTCCAGGTCCCCTTGGTCCTCCAAGTCGTCCAGGGATCTGCTGTGGGGCTGTGCTCCCTGCAGAGGAGAGCTAGAAAAATCCTTGAAACTCTCCCAGGACAGGGGAAACCACAGGCTCAGGGAAAGGAGGTGATGATATAGAGAAAATGAAGAGAAACAGTGACATTGGGGAGCTCAAGATCAACAGCTCAAATGTTGGAGGGCTCTCTGAGGAGAGCCCTCCAGGAGCTCCACTGCTCTCCAAAGGTCTCCAGGGAGCCAGGCCTGTGCTCTCCATCAGGGAACAGCAAGAACAGGGCTGCTCCACAGCTGGCAGCAAATGGGAACCCAAGTGTGATCCAGAACACACAGCATCCTCAAACCCCAGGGAGCCATTCCAGAGCATCTGAGCAGGACAGTGGTGATGGGGTCCCTGGGCAGCCCCAGACAAGGTCAGATGAACCAGGACAGGGACCCCAGCCAGGATCAGGAGGAGACAGATCTGGGTCTACAGATAAGGCTCCAGCAAAGGTGGGTCCAGCCAGGTGCAGGGCCAGAGACAAACTGGTTGGTCTGGGCTCCAGCCAGCACATCTGACTGGAGACAAGATTCTTACAGAGATGATCCAGGGACCACTGAGGAGATCAGACCCAACAGAGCTTTACCTACACAAAAACCCAGCCAAGGCCTGAAGAACCAAGGCTGAGCCTCAATGATGCTCCTGGCCCAGCACTTGAAGGTCCTACAGGCAATAAGGTCCAGTTAATGCCTGGTGAGTCCTCCTGATGTCCTCCCTTGGTTTGGGGGATTCCAGCAAGGACTGGAGTGGGCAGTGGGAGCTCTGCTGTGGTTTGGACTGGGAAAGAAGCACAAGAATGAGCACAAGGGGCCAAGGCAGCCCTGAGGGAGGTCCCCAGCATGTGGGGACAGTGACAAGTGTCAGCACTCAGAGGTGCCTCCAGGCTGAGGTGATTAGTGGGTGCCAACCCATTTCCCACCCTCTTTCCAGCAGTTCCCTGGGAATAACTCCAGCGTATGATCCCTCCTGTCCCTGTGCATGAGCCATGCAGGTGGCTGCAGGGACATGCAGTGACATGAGTGGGCTCCTGCTCTGCCAGAGCCCTCCAGCTCCCATTCCCACCTCCTGAGCCTGAGGTCTGATGTGTCCTGGAGCAGCTCCAAGGAGGAGATGCACATGGCCACACTCCCCCTGATCCTGCCATCCCCAGCAGCACAGGCACACTGGCAGGGAATGGCTTCACACCCTGACACAGCGCTGTGATGGAAGCCCTGAATAAATAAATAACCCAGAAAAGAAAAGTGCTGGGCTGGCCCTGACAGGGGTCCCGGTGAGCCCCAGCCCTGGCAGCCCCAGTGTGGTGTGGGGTGGGATGGGGTGGTGTGGGGTGGTGTGGGGCGGTGTGGGGTGGTGTGGCAGCACCAGTTCAGGCACTGAGGCTGTGCACGAGAGCCTGGCAAGAGCCTGGCTGGGCTCTGTCAGTTCCTCCAGCCCTTCCAGAGCCATCCCAAGTGCTGGGATGGGCACCCGGACCCCCCACCATCCCCAGAGAGGTCTCAGCCCCAAACCCTGCCCTGCTCAAGGCATTTTGGGGTCAGCAGAGCAGCAGAGCATGGGGACCACCCAGCCTGTGAGGCATCAACCAGGGAACAGATGAACACAGCAAGGTCCTGTGGAGAATGAGAGCTCACCCCAACAGGGAAAGGACATGTTTCCTTGCAGGAACCTGCTAAAATGCCTTCAGGACGAAGGGAGGGCTTGAAAAAATGGAGGGTTTCGTAAAAAAAAGAACCAAAAAATAAAAAAAACACCCCACCAGGAAAAAAGTAGCAGTTTCTGTTTTGCTGCTCTCAGCAAGAACCAGGCTTCCAACCATCTCTCCCAGCAGTGACCACTGAGTAGTAGCTGTAACCACAACAGACCTTGCTCATGAAAATTGAATATTTATCCTTCCTAATACCTGAATGCACATTATTAAGAGGTAAATTTTCAAAGCTTTTGCATGTTAAAAACGTGAATTTGTTTTTCCCTCCCGGTGCTCACAAACCGAAAGCTGCTCAGGGCAGTCTGCTGTGGCTGCTTGGGGGTTTTTTTAGCCCTTTCTCGTTTTTACTGTTTAAAAACTTGTCTCCTTGTGACCATGACGACAGTTTTGATTTGATTTTTTTTTTCCTTCCTCATCCCCTTTGAACAGCCACAAGGGAACATGGGAAAGCTGGGACTGCAAGAAGTAAAACACCCCAGTCCTTTCTAGACAGCTCAGTGAAAGAAAAATACCACAAACTCAGTAAACCCCCACAAATGATCCCAAGATGAGCATAAGAAGTTTTACAAAATGTAGAAACTTTCCACAGAAATTTGGATTTAAAAAAAATTATATTTTTTAGTATTTTTTCTACTATTTTTAAATGCTCTCTCTCACAGGCAGGACTTGGGGAGTCAAAGACAAAGGGAAGATGCCTGAAAGGGTTTTGGGAGCTGGCTTTTGGGAACAAGGAGCAAACTTCCCCTGTGGAAGCTGGGCTGGTTTTAGACCCCCATGAAACTCAGGCCAGGGGTGTGTGGATGGAGGGAATGGGATCGTGGGAGGATTTTTTGGCTTCACGTGGTCTTGTGACCATGGCTGGGGCTGCCATGGGACACAGCAGCTTTACTGGTGACCCTCAAGGGACAGAAGGGGACAGTCCTGTGTCAATGGGCTGAGATTTGCTGGCCACCACCCCCAGCTGTGGTGTCCCCAAGGCTCCCCCAGTGTTCCAAACACAGAATGACTCCACTGCATGGGGCCCTGGGCACAGCAAAGAGCTTTGCCCCGGTTCTGCATTTCCCAGGAATTGCACAAAAAAATCCACAAGTCAATATCAAGCGTTTTATTTAGCAGTCCCTCACCCCACTGAACCCAGCAATCACCAGGAACCCAACTTTGCCTCCCCCACTGCACGTGGCCACCACTGCCCAGCTCTTCCCAGGACTTCACCACGTGGATAATGACGATGGGGGGAAAAAACGTGCATGGGAGGCTCTGCTGCCTACCCAGCCTCCCAGCGCGAGGCTCGCTCCAGTGGCACTCACGGGACACTGGGCTGGCAGCCCCTCCCGCCCAGGTGGCCATCCCAGGTGCCAGGGGCACACGTGGGGACAAGCAGAGCATCCCCAGGAGCGTGGGGGAGCTCTGGGCGGGCGCGGTCAGGCAGGCAGGGCCCGCCGGCCGCTCTGGGCCCGCGGTGACTCCCGAAGGGCTCGTGGCTCCGGCGCTGCTCCGTGCTCTCTTCTCCGTAGCCCACAGTACACTCATCCATAAAGTAGGAAACACTACACCCTGCAGTGCTGTTTAGTAGTGCTTTCTACTTTATGGGTGACTGCACTGTCTCTCAGTCGCTGTCGGTGGCCGCTCTCCTCCGGCGTGGAGCTCCTTCCCCCCACCTGGGGCACCTCTGGCCTTGGCGCAGCCACGGACGTGAACGGCAGGTCTGGCCTGGCCCCAGGACACAGAGCCTCTGGCAGTGTCACCATGCCAGCCACGGGGGAGCCATGCCAAGCGTGGGGGACATCCTTATCCCAGGGGGGTGATCCTGCCTTGCCCTCCCTTGTCTCCCCAAAACCCCCATCCTGAGCACAGGGGATATCCTCACCTTTTCCCCATAGGTGAGACCCTATCTCATACCCCACAGTCCCATCTCAAGCCTTGTCCTGGGCACAGGGGACATCCTCACTTTTTTCCCAAGGCAGAGAGGCCACTTAATACCTCATTCTGGTCCATAGGAGACAGGTTTGACCCATTCCCAAAGAAAGGACACCACATCAGACCCCATCCTGGTCACAGGAAAAAGCTTTCACTTGTCCCTCATGGAGGGACTCCACCTCAGACCGCATTTGGGTCACAGAGAACCCAAATGCCTGGTCCCTCTTGGTGGGGACCCCACACCAAGCCCCATCACTCCCTCTCAAATCTCATCCTGTTTGCTTTGACCCCATGGGGACACCTCCACCTCATACCCCATCCCATTCCCAAAGGACCCCCTTACCTTGTCCCCACAGGGGACTCCATTGCTGCCCTTCAAACCCCATCCCAGTCTCAGAGGACCCCCATGTCTGGACCCCAAGGGTGAGATCCCACCTCAAACTCCATCTTTGTCCCTCAAAACCCATCTGCATCACCGAGGGCCCACCATGCTGTGTCTCCATGAGGGGACCCCCCCTAAATGGCACCCTGGCCACAGAGGGCTCCTTTACCTTGTCTTCATGGTGGCGAGCCCAGAGCAAACGCCATCTGCGTGACGGGGACCCCCTGCACCGCTTTCACCATGGTGGAGATCCTACGGCAGTAGGTCCCTCCCGAAATCTCCTCATGGGGACCCTCCTGGTTCTCTCGTCCTTTACTGAAGTCCCCTTTGCCCCATCCCTTGCCCCGAGGCCACAGGAGCTCCCTGTCCTGGTGCTCCCCTTGGGTCCCCCCTCGCCCCACCTGCCAGACACACGGAGATCCTTCGGATGCGCCCGCAGCCCTTTGGCGTTACCTGCCGGCTCCGCGATTGAGACCACCCAGCCCCAAGAGCCTCACCTGCCACAGCAGTCTCCACGTCCACCCCGTCCCGTCCCGGCTGTCACCAAAAACCCCCCGGGTGTCACTTCTGCTTTGGGCGCTTCCTGCCTCCGCCCGCCTGCCCGCACGGCAGGCACCTCCTCCCCCGCCGCCCCACTGCGCCCCCCTTGCGGGGAGCACCCCCTTACCTGCCACTGGCACCCACTGTCCCCCCGGCAGCGGCATCAGGGCCACGGCTGCCGGTGCCCCCGGGCTCCCCGTGCCGCTCCTCCCGCACAAGGTCCCGTTACCGGCTCGGGGCGCGGGCGGCCCTCGCCGGGTGCCGATGGCCCGGGCTGGGCGCGGGTGCCCCAGGCGGGTGCCGCTGCTCCACGGCGGGCACGGAGGGGAGCAACAGGCGCTGGGGGCCCGAGCCGGGTGCTGGTGGCCCAAGCCGGGTGCTGGTGGCCTGAGCCAGGCGCTGGTGGCCTGAGCCAGGCGCTGGTGGCCCGAGCCGGGTGCTGGTGGCCCGAGCCGGGTGCCGCTGCTGGCGTCGTGGGGTGCTGCGTGGGGTGCCGGCCGGGGAGCAATGGGCCCCTGCAGGGTGTGGGGCTGCTTTTAACCCCATCCTGCCCACGTGGCCCCGCACAGGAAGAGCCGTGGCTGCGGAGCAGATAACGGTGCCGGTCCCACCCAGCGCCGCCCCACAGCCCGACCGCAGCCGGGCCAGGAAGCACCAGCCGGTTACGCTCTCCTGGGCTTTGCTCCTTGCTGCAGCAAACATGTTTGTGAAAAAAAAAAAAAAAAAAAAGAGAAAAAGAAAGAAAGGAGGGAAAAAAAAAAAGGTGTTTGCACAGGGTGACAGTAACTGAATCCACCTCCCACGGCTGCTCGGCTGCACCACGGCCCCTCGCCCCATCCTAGTGGTGGGACCTGCATGGGGGCAGTTCCTGCTCACAGAGCATCCAGCAGCCCGTGGCCGGCGCTGCAGGACTCAGGGGCTGCCTGGTCATCGGGGTGCAGCAGTGGGGACACAGGTGCCGGCGAGTCACAGGCCTTAAACCTGTGCTTTGGGAAACACATGGTGCTAGAGGCTTCCTGGAGCCTCTCACTCCCTCAGGGCCCTGCAGCACCAAACTTCCCCTGGCCCCAGGCCTCTGTAGCGACTCACAGGGATGATGTGAGGGCCTGGGAAGAAAACCGAAAGCTGGGTTTGGAGGTTGGCACATCCAGGTCGCAACGGCCCCGGTGGTGGCACTGGGATGGTACTGGGACATGGAGCAGGAGGATTTTGCACGGCCAGCACCACCCCATCCCAGTGCCAGGGTCCATCACTAACTCGATCAAAACCTACAAACGAAATCCCCAAAAGTGACTGTAAATGGGGCCGTGTCGCTCCCTGCACTGGTTTTCACGTGCCTCTGCAAAAGGCTTCTTTTTAGGCCAATGCGATTGACTCTCAACATTGATAATCTGGACAGAAATGTATAAAGAAATGGTACTGGTGAGGTTTGCAGGAGCCACGGGGAGAGCAAAGCCGAAAATAACCAAGCAGCAGCACAGGCAGAAGTGATTTGACTTGAGCTGCATGTGTGCTGATGGCAGCAGGTAAAGGAGGCTTTAGGACAGAGGAAATTGGTTGGGAAGCCCTTTCCAAACCAAGGCTGAACTAATGGAAGTTTCAGTGGAAAAAAGCAAACAGAACCCTGTGCCTTGGGCTGCCAAGGGCTGCCTTGTCTCCCACCGTTCCCTGGCCCTGTGCCCATCTCCATCTCTTATGGTCACAGGGGTGACTTCCCTGTGCTGGAGAGAAATTCAGCAAGGAATGTAAGTGCTGCTGGTGGTGTCCCCCAGGGCACTTTTGGCAGCTCTGAGCCCAGGAGCATTGTGCTGCCTTGCTGGGAGCCTGTGCTAGGCAGCCACTCATCCATGGCAGAGGCCACCACGTGCAGGCTGCATCCATGGGGTGGCCTCCTGATGCCAGGTGATTTTGGGTGCCTCCCAGACTGGCCCTCCTGGGGACCTGAAACATGTAAATATCATTTTTGGTGTGAATCGCAGAATAACATCATTTGGAAGGGACCCACAAAGATCATCAAATCCAGCTCCTGGCCCTGCCCAGGACACCAGAACAATCCCACCCTGTGCCTGAGAGCAGATTGTTGCCAACCCAGAGCCCATTCTGGAGATATCCCCCAGTGCCATCAGCCACCTCAGTGCCATGGGACAGGCTCCAGCAGTAGTGGGTGCCATCACAAGGGATGAAAGCTGCACAGGGTACAGGCAAGCATGCTCTTACAGCAGAGGAAGGAGCCTTTTGGGGGCAACCAGAGAGAGATCTGGCCCCAGAGGTGCTGCTGAGAGACTTTCCCCCTGTGACCCAGGGTGAAGGCCGTGCTTCTGGCTGATGACAAACTGATCCCTGGTAAGTACTGCAGGCTAGGAGGAGGGCACAGGGTGAGAAGTCAGGCCCAGTGAGGAAACCTGAGTTTAAGGGACAAAGCAGGATGAAGATATTTCCCAACAGAGGCAGCTGGGGGAGATTGCACCCAAGGACAAGATGTCAGGGGAGAGTGAAGCATGTGGCCAGAGCTGGAGATGTGCAGGATGGCAGCAGGGAGGGAGCTGTGCCTTCCCAAAAAGGGCTCCCCAGCATGCGCCGCCCAGCACCTCCCTGTGCTGCTGAGGGGCCATGCAGGGAGCCACAGGCGCTTTCCCAGCACAGAAGTGGGGGGAGGTGATGCTTCCTCTTTCCCCAGCCCAGCAGGGATGGGGGATATGACATTTTGGGTCCTGAGCTGGTTTCCTTCTGCCTGCATGGGTCTCAGAAAGGAGGAAATCAGCAGATCTGGTTCCCTGGGCTCTGACAAGGTCTCTGAAAGTCTCCAGCTGATGATGAACTTAGCGCATTCCTCAGCCATTGGTTAATTTTACTGGCTGGCAAACAAGGCTGCAGGAATTCCTACTCCAGCCCTCCACTCTGGATTGTTTGGTCCTGCTCCACTCACGTCCGTCTGAAGGAGCTCCAGGAACTTTTTGGGGTTGGGGGAGGCTGAAACAGCTGCATTTCCTCCCCTGGGAATCTGGTGAGAATACCTGGTCTACAGCTTTCCCAAAGCCCCTCTCCACACTCTGCCCACCTGCTCGGCATCTCCTGGGGACATGCTGATGGACCCCGGGGTGCAGCTCCCTGAGACAAACCACGTCCCCCCAAGGGACCGCTCCCCCGCTCTGCCCTCCCCTCAGGGCACCCGGATGCAGGTTAGACACTGCCATGCACCCCAGAATTTCCTGTGCATGGAGCACTGTGGGTGCCTCATTGCCACCCTGCAGCACTGAGGTCCCCTCCGCCCACAGGGCTGTTCCTTTTCCAGTAACTCTCCCAGTATCGGGGAGCGCAGGGGAGCAGGAGCCCGGGGCTGGGGCAGCGGTGCTGCTGGGCCCAGAGCAGGGCAGGGGGAAGGGCTCTTGTCGGGCTGAGCAGCCCAGGCACTGTGAAAGTGCTGATATTTCTTATCGGCCTTGCAGCAACTTCCCCTCCTCGCCTGCGGTTGCAGCGCTCGCTGCCGGCAGGGGAAGTGCTGCCCTCAGCCCCAGGGCTGGGAGATGAGCTCCTGCCGGCGCCTCAGCCTGGCCTGTGAACCCTGCTTGGTGTTGGGGACAGGCAGCTGCCCCGCCACGCTCACGTGATTCCCATCCATCCAGCCCCCATGGATCCATCCAACCAGCACCCCACCAATCCCATCCATCCAGTGCCCCATGGCTCCCATCCATCCAGCCCCTATGGATCCCATCCATCCAGTGCCCCATGGCTCCATCCATCCAGCCCCCATTGATCCCATCCATCCAATGCCCCATGGCTCCATCCATCCAGTGCCCCATGGCTCCATCCATCCAGTGCCCCATGGCTCCCATCCATCCAGCCCCCATTGATCCCATCCAACCGTCACCTTGTGGAGGAAGAGGAGGAGAAGGAGGAACAGATTGGTCTCACCCAGACCCTCCCTGAGCCACCTCCAGTGGGGGCCCTGGCCAGTGGGAAAGTGGCTGGGTGGCCACTGGATCCACAGCCCAGCTGTAGCATCTCCTGGCCCAGCCCCAGAGAGGGGCAATGTCATTCGGGCCCCTGTTGACACTGAAGCCTGATGACAGCGTTCCCAATGCATCACATCCCTCTGGGAACACAGGACAGAGGCACGGGGGGAGCGGGGGGAGACACAGCTCTCTCTGCTTGACAGTGCAAAGGGTGACCTCCTGGAAGACCCCCAGGACAGAGCGCTCTGAGCTGGGATGCTCCAGGAGAGCAGGTGCTAGGGACACCTGCAGCACCAAAAGATCAGGAGTGCCAAGCACTGCCCCTGACAGCTTTTTTGGATGGGAGAAGCATTGTCTGCCATCATCACAGCAAACCTTCAAGGAAGAACTGCAGCACCGGTGGCGCGGCTGAGAGGCCACCTCTGCAGCCAAAAGAGAGGCTGTGCTACCGGCGTGGGCCGAGCCCCATTCCCCACCGGGCACGGGGTGAGGCCCCGAGGAGAAGCTCGTGGGAGCTCCCCGAGTGCTCCCAGCCCCACCGCCCTGCCCGTGCCCCGCCGGTGCCCCGGGCCGGGCGGCAGCGGGGCCGTTGGAGGTGACTCAACCAGAAACTGCCGGGCCAGGCAGGCGGCGAGCGGGAGGCAAATGAGAGCGCCGAGGGAAACCTCAAAAAGGCGAAGTGACGCGGGCGGGCGGGGGACACGGCGCTGGATTTGCCCAAATATGGCCAAAATCGCGGCCCGGCTGCGCCAATGGCGGGCGCGGGGCGGTTGGGCCGGGGCCGGGCCGGTTCTGTCGCTTCCCGTGGCACCTGCGGCCCCCGCGGGGGCGGGGAGGGGACCCACGGCATCCGGTGCTGCGGAGGGGCGAGTCCTGCCTGCCCCTCTGCTTGGGGTGCAGGATGCTCTGGGGCAGAGCCCGGCAGGGACATCAGGAAGGAGGGATGAGAACCACCGGACTGAGCTGTGGATTTCCCAGGGCAGGATGGGCTCAGAAGGTGCAGGGCTGAGCTCTGTGGTGACGGACCCTGCTGTCCCTTCACCCTCCAGGACAAGGGGCAGGAATAGCTGAGCATCTCTGAGGGCCAGAGACATGGGGGAGGGGGACAGGCAGTCAGGGCTGCCAGGAAGCACCTATCTCCTCAAAGCTGCACCTTTCCAGGCCAGCTGTGCAGTTCCAAAGCCCCCACCAAGGGGGGCCAAGGATCCTGCAGCCATTGGAGTGTGTTGCCCTGTACCACACACCTCAGCTGTTTGGGGACCAGAGGTGCAATGTCCTTTCCCAAAACAAGTCCCAGGGCACTGTTTGGACACTCAGTGGTTCTTGTGCAACTGCTCATGCAGAAGGGCCACTCCCTTGGACGGGAAAAGCCCCTTCCAGCCCCACAACAGCATTAGCCAGACATCCAGCTGGCCAGGAGAAGGGAAGGAGAAGTGCCACCTGGGATACAGCAGGAGGTCTGGGAGAGCAGGGGATGGGAAGATGCCATCAGATTCTCAAATCCCTCCTTGGACTTCAGCTGTGGTCTCATTTTGCCATGTGCCCTCAGGAAATGTGGCCTCAGCACCCCCGGCCACCTCCACTACCAAGCCGAGACTCCACTCTGCCCCTCCCAGCCCTTGGCATCTCCCTTCCCGTGATGGAGCAGACCAGGAGGTGAAAGCTCTCTTTCTAGAGGAGGGTTGGGACCCCCCAGTAGACTCCAGAACCCCAGCTCTCTGGGCAGACCTGTAGGTTTGGAGGTATCCACCATGAAGCAGTTTAGGGTTCTTTGCAGACAGCCCTGAACTCACAAGGGGTGGATGTTCCACTTCCAGGTGCCCTTTGCAGGCCATTTCAGGAACCCACTAGTCTCTCCCCTTCACAAAGCAGAGTCTCCTCCCTCCACTGCAGTTCCTGAGGGGAAAGCACCCAGAGCACCCATCATGCATCAGAGCTCCCTGTTTCCTCACAGATCCCCTGAGCAGGTTCCTTGCCCACCTGACTCCACCCCAGTACACCAGGGATCCCTTGGGATGGGCAGGTGGCAGCTGGGCCCTGTTCCTGCCATGTTTTGAGAGCTCTTGTAGCTTGCCCCCCCCCTCCCCCTCCCATAACTGCCCCCATCCTGCTGCTGCTCAGATCTGGCCCCGGGCCCCTCCTCTCCCACCACATCAGACACAGGGGCCTCAGCAGCTTCTGCCCACGTGCCCCGACACGGAAGTGACAGGCAGGATGGGGCACCCATTCCTGGCACGCCCCAGGCATTGCCATCCTTGCTGCGGCAGCATTTCACTGCAGGCACCAGGACAACTCGGGTCATCTTCCCCGTCACCTGCCAAGGTCTCCTCAGCCAGTTTCCAAGGAAAACAGTCTAAAGCCGGGGTTTGTTTGGGGCTTTCCCCCCACCCCTGTCACCGCTCCCCAAGGGTTTCCACATTGCTGAGGTAACCAGTTCTCCCAGGCACACAGGGTGGCCAAAAGGCACCTGGGAAAGTCCAAGTCCACACTGGACTTTCCACACTTCACTAGGAGCCAGTGAAGCAGGTGAAAATGGATTTAGGGTGAAGCAGGGATGATTCTCAGAGAGTAGGAACACCTCTCCTGTCAGGAAAGGCTGAGAGAACTGGGATTGCTCAACAGGGAAAAAGAAGCTTCATGGTGACCTAACTGTGGCCTTCCAGTACCTGAAGGAAAGATGGAGAGGGACAATTTACAATGGCCTGGGTTAATGGGATATTGGGAAGGAATTGTTCCCTGGGAGGGTGGGGATGCCCTGGCACAGGGTGCCCAGAGCAGCTGTGGCTGCCCCTGGATCCCTGGCAGTGCCCAAGGCCAGGCTGGACACTGGGGCTTGGAGGTGATTTGTAAGCTGGGACAGCAGAAGGTGTCCCTGCCCATGGCAAGGTAGGGAACAACAGTCTTCAAAAGTTCCTTCCAACCCAAACCATTCCACGATGCTACTGCCAGCCCAGCAGCACCTCAGTGTATCAGGCAGAGAGCAGCCCCGAGGCAGAATGGGGGAGTCACCCCGCCTCGGCCCCCGGGGCAGAGTCCGGTGTGCTCTGACACGTCCCCCTTCCCCTGAAGCCCGGTGGCCCAAGTGAGAGGCCGAGGGCCGCTCTGACCCGGCTGTAGGTGGCTCCCCGTCCCCGTCCCCGTCCCCGGGCAGCGCCGGAGGGGCCCCGCGCAGGTGGGGACAGGCATTTCCCGGCAGCTGCCTCTGCTGAGGCACCCGGGGCTCTGCGGTTTGGAAAGTCGCTTTTCTCGTCCGCAGGGAGAGCCGGGGTATCGGTTCTCAAAACCCGCACGAAAATCCACTGGCTCGTGTTTCCTGCCGCGCTGCCGGGGCTGCCGCGCTGCTCGCCGTGCCAAACCCCCAGCATTTTCGGGCCTGGCTGAAATATTTGAGCGTCATTTGGTGCAGGGGGCGGAGCCGTCCTGACTCACATCTCAGCTCCCAGCCCCTTGACGCTTTTCTCTCCCGATTCCCACTCCGGCTGCTGCCGCACATTTTTCTTCCAGTTTCTTCAACGTGAGCGCTCCCTGCCCTACTTTTTGCAGCGAATAAAGCTCCGCGTCGTTTGCTGTTTTGCTGGTACAAACCGCAGACACTCCGGGGCTGCAGTCTCACCGAAGGGCTGCGTTTGGAGCCTTTCGGGAGCGGTGGATCGGCGGTGTGGGGATGCGGGCCCGGCGTGGGCGGGCGAGGGAGCTCGCAGGGAATGGGCTCGGGGCCGGCCTGGTGAGAGGCGCCGCGTTCTCGGAAGCGCTGCAGGAACAGGAGCTGCAGCTTTCCAGGACCACCACCTTCATTTTCCTCACTGGGGTGGCTCCTTTGTATCTGCGCTGCAGCTCCTGCCAGTCTTAACCCTACATATCCTGGAGCACTTGGGCTCCTAGCAAGGGGTGATGTCTCGGCAGAGTTTTTCAGTTTCCCCGAGAGGCTCAGTGACACTGCACACTGCTCCCTGGGCACAATTTCCTAAGCAAGTTCCCAGCCCTGAGTGGCGACTGCAACTTCCCAGGAAGGGAGATGAGGACCAGGGAGATGAGGACCACGGAGCTTCAGCCCCACATCAACCCCAGCCAAAACAAGCCCATCCTGCTCAGGCTCCTGTGCAGACCCCTCTCGTCACCTCCTCTGCATCATGGGCCAGGGGACGATGGTCCTGGGTCCTCATGTGGCTCCAGCCTTGGAGCAGCTCCAGCACGGCCATTCCTGCAGCCAGGGGAAGGCAGTTGGATTGAAAGGTGCCGTGAAGCAGCAGAAAATAGAGCTTGTGCCTCAGTCGGTCTCCAGCAGTTCGCCAGCCCCAGCACAAGACTGTGCTGCCACCCCGTGGCACTGCCAGCGTGAGGCTCCCCGGGCTGGGCATGGCAGGAGGGTGGATCTGTCATCCAACATCCTCCCAGCCTGGCTGGAGCAAAACCCTTGCCCCCCAGACCCGTCTCCAGCCAGCTGGAGAAAGAGCCACCCACCTCATCCTCCTTGTCCCCTCCCATCCAGAACGTGTCAGGCTGCTCTGGCTGCAGCTTTCAGAGACCATTTCACAGGGGATGAATGCATCTGGGGGGATCCCAGGTCACCTTGTGCCCCTCATGGCACACCTGGGCCAAAATTGCCCTTCAGAGCCCACAGATCCCTGCCCAGAATGCCTAAACCTGAGCATCCTGCAGAGGCTGGGCCTGGGCTGCTGGGACAGTCACAGCTCTGTCCCACAGGCCTGACCTGCTGGGAACTCCCATCTCCTTGCCCAGACTGCGACCCAGCAAGCCTGAAGGATAACTCATCAGGCAACTCAAGGGTTTTGATTTCACCAGGGATATGTGAAAATCATGGTCAAATCCCCCTTTTGACTGCAGAACTGAACCTGCTGCTCTGTCTACCCAAGAGGGTCCAACCCCCAGAGCAGGGGCTGATGTGCTCTCAGCTCTTCCCACAAAAGGTGCTCTGCACCTGGAGACATTTGCTGGAGCTCAGAGCCCAGCAAGGATTTGACTTGGCCCTGGTCTGCACTGAGCAAATACTCATTACTTCAACACCACATCTGCAAGGGCCACAATGCAAAAGGTGGCTTAAGGCACCTTCCCCTCCAGCCCCACTGTGCTCCAGGCTTCTCCCACCACACATCTGCTCCAGATCTCCACAGGAGGACATGCTGTCTGACCTGGGGCACCTGGGACTCATTTCTTGTGGCCAGCTCTACAAAGCAGAGCAGTGCAGAGAGGGCATCACCTCTGC
Organism: Phylloscopus whistleri; assembly: GCA_017589585.1. Classification (NCBI taxonomy): domain Eukaryota; kingdom Metazoa; phylum Chordata; class Aves; order Passeriformes; family Phylloscopidae; genus Phylloscopus; species Phylloscopus whistleri. The sequence continues at coordinate 598,808 of JADMLD010000352.1, forward strand.
ACGCCTGGCAGTGTCACTCCTCAGCCAGTCCTGAATTCCCTGTGCTGCAGCCACTCTCATCCCAGACCAAGTATGATTTTCAGGCTCTATTGGTTTTCCACTATTTGTCTCCAGAAAACAAAACATGAGATTTCCAGCTCCAGGATTGATCTGAATTTTCCCCAGCTCAGGGGAAAAAAAAGGTTATTTCACAGAGCTACTGATCGAGGACATGGCCCTTCCTGATGGGTGGCTGGTGCTGAACAGAAACAACTCAAGCAAGAGCCATCAGCTAAGGGGGCTGAATCCCTCGGGAGTTCCAAGTGTTACAGACACTAAGCTAACACTTGTAACAACAGTCAGCTCCCCAGAACAGGAGGCTGGGTGGGTGTTTCCACCCCTGCTTGTCCACCCCTCCTATGTGCAAGGCCTGGTGCTGCCTCCCAATCACACCAGCACTGGGCTTGTCCTGCTCTGCCTGCCCTGGAGCCCAGCCAGCGGATGGTCCTGGAAGCTCCATCCTGCTACTGCATCCCTTGTACAGGACCTGAGGCCCAGGGCTCCCTGACCTCATGTAACCACTTCCACAAGAAGCACTGGCCATCACCACATCTGCTCCATCCAGCTGGGAGCTACAGGCTTCCCACAGGGAAGGATGCCCAGCGCAGCCAGGGCAGGATCTCCCTCTCCAGGCAGGAATAGCCATCACACAGGCAGTGACAATTGCAGGGTCCAGTGTGGCACAGGTGGGGATTGAGTGTGAGGCCCCCACCTTACCACCCTGCAGTGGTGAAACCAGTGACAGTGACAGCTGGACCCAGCCCTTACCAGGCAGTGGCTTTTATTGAACTACTTACACAGCTATTTCCCAAATCCCCTCTTTCCCACACCAACTGTAAAAAAGCTTGGGCATGACAATTAAACACCCACTGCCAGCCCTACTCACACCCTCCCCCTGTCAAGGCTCAGATAAATGTCTGTGGTGTGGTGGAGTCCAGAGGTACTGAGGGGAGCTGAGCCAGCATACTCAGAGTCCAGCCCCAGTTCCCTACAGGATAAAGCTCAGAGGTTTTGGAGCACTGCCCACTGCCTCTTCCACGCAGCACTGGGATCTCCAGGCAGCATAAGGGCCCTTCAGGTTTTTATGGCTGTGTCCCGAGACTTGTAGGCCACGCCACGGCTCTTCAGCTCTCGGACGATCCCTGCAGCAAGGAAACAAACACATTTCAGTCTTCTCCTGGAATGAGGAGCCCTGGGAACTTCTGGTGGTTCTGTCATGAACCAGACAATCTTTGTTTCACAGAATCATGGAATATCTTGAGTTGGTAGGGAAGGATGCACAAGGATCGTGGGAGTCCAGGTGCTGCACAGACGCCCCCACAATGCCCCCTGTGCATCCCTGGGAGTGTTGTGCAAACACTCCCGGAGCTCTGTCAGCCTGGAGTGCCACACCATCCTCTGGGGGAAGAATCTTTCCCTGATATCCCATTTAAACCCTAACCCTGGGTATTTCAGATGTGCCTGGGCTGTGTCAGAAGGCCTCAGTTTCTGGCCTCATGATGGTTCCAGCTCCTTCCCATTGCAGAGCTCAGTCAGAAATAAGGAACCTGGGATTCCAGACACAGGCATAGCTTTCACCCCAGTGGTTTGGGATTCACTCCTGGGTTAGCAGTCTACTCTAGGGCTACATACTGGGTAGGAACTTGGCTGGATGGATGTTGCCCTTTCTGAATTCCAGAGATAAAGCAAATCCTCTGTTGCCCTCCATTCCATTTATAAACACACAAAACCACCACGGAATGAGCCCTTAGTGCAAGAGGAAGTATGTGCTGGGATTGCCACAACAGCACCCCATCCAGCAAAACCCTTTTCTATGAACAAAACTGTGTTTTCCTGGAGCTGAATGGTTTGAGACATGCTCACTTTCCAGAATCACTCATTAATCCCAGTTTATCCCTCTGATAGCCAGGCTTTAGTCAGCAGTTTACAATATAAATTCCTGGCAAGTGCAGTGCTGAACCCTGAAACTCCCTCTCCAGTCCAGCACCTCCTTGCAGTCACCTTTGCAGATCCCATCAGGCACACAGCCTGTTCCCTGTGCAGTGTTCCCAGAGCCCCAAACCCTGACTGCATCACACAGGTACCTTGGGGCAGGCGGCCGGTCACGGACACTGCATAGACACCTGGCTTAAAGGTACCTGTGGGAAAGAAAACCCCGAGTGACCCCACGTGGCGCAGCCAGCTGGGAATCCTCAACCTGTGCAGGTGTCCCCTCACTGGGGGGCAGAACCCCTTCCACAGCCCAACCAGCAGCTCTCACTGCCCCCGAGAAGGGTTTGCAGAGAAGGGATCTCCAACGCCCAAACTACTCACTGATCCGCTGCCACTTGGAAACCCAGCTGTCCTCAGGGCTCATCATGGCAATGATCCTGCGGGAGGCATGGCAGTGAGGGGACGTCTCCTGGCTGGGTGACCCCACAGTGCCACTTCGGTGTGCCCAGGCTCCTGGGGGACCGCAGCCGGGCCCAGCCCCACTCACCCATCGAAGGAGGAGCTGGTGCAGTCATAGACCATCTCGCGGTTGCCCTTCATCTGCAGATACGTCTCGCAGTTGTCACAGCCATCGTACTCGAACTGATCGATGGTCTAAGGGGGCACGGGTGTCAGGGACCGCGACCAGCCGGGAGGCGGATGGCCGCAAGGCCGGGAAAAGGGAGGAAACCCCGGGAAGGAGGGTTCAGGCCTGGGCCGGGGCGGACGGGAAGCGCCCAGAGGCTGCAGGAGGCAGGGGAGGGAGAGAGGCCCGGGCGGGGAAGGGCCGTGGCAGGAGCGGGGAGGCCGGGCCGGGGTCGGAGGGACAGACCGGGCGGGGGAAGGACGAGGAAGGTCCAGGCCGGGGAGGAGGACCTGGGCCGGGAAGGGCCAAAACGGGCGGGGAAAAGGCCGGGAAGGGGAGAAAGGCTCGGGCCAGGGCCGAGAAGGAGAAGAGCCGGCGCAGGGAAGGGCCGGGGCCGGCGGGGAGCAATCCCTGTGCCGGCCCCTGTCCCCGGCCCCTTCCCGGTCCCACCTTGACGAGGGAGCAGAGCAGGCAGGCGCGCAGGTGCCGCAGGTCCTTGGGCACGGTCTCCAGCGAGATCGCAGCCATCGCTGCCCCGGCCCCGCTCTGCGACTGCGCCGCGGCCCCGGCCCCGCCCCGGGAACGGCCCCGCCCCGGGAACGGCCCCGGCCCCGGGAACGGCCCCGGCCCCGCCCCGGGAACGGCCCCGGCCCCGCCCCGGGAACGGCCCCGGCCCCGGGAACGGCCCCGGCCCCGCCCCGGGAACGGCCCCGGCCCCGGGAACGGCCCCGGGCCCGCCCCGGGAACGGCCCCGGGCCCGGCCCAGGAACGGCCCCGGCCCCGCCCCGGGAACGGCCCCGGCCCCGCCCCGGGAACGGCCCCGGCCCGGGAACGGCCCCGCCCCGGGAACGGCCCCGGCCCCTCCCCGGGAACGGCCCCGGCCCCGCCCCGGGACGGGCCCCGGCCCCGGCCCGGGAACGGCCCCGGCCCGGGAACGGCTCCGGCCCCGCCCCGGGAACGGCCCCGGCCCGGCCCCGGGATCGGCCCCGCCCCGGGAACGGCCCCGGCCCCGCCCCGGGACCGGCCCCGGGCCCGCCAGGCGGGGCTCTTGTCACGGCCGAGCCGTGCTCCCCCCCCGCGCTGGGTCCTCTGCCAGCGCAGCCCCACGCACAAAGAACAAACGCAGGCAGCAGACCGGTACATGGATAAATATATTAGTAAATAAATATATTTCTGAGCATATTCACACATCTTTGTGTTTATCGGACATAAATACACAGTTTTGCATATATATAAAACGTATTCCTTTTTTTTTTTTTTCCTGCGTGTGGTTTTTTTTTTTTTTTCCTCTTTTTTCTTTTTTTATTCTTTTCCCTGGGTCATAATTTATTCCCAAGCCCCGAGAGCCAGGACAGACTCAGCAAAAAAAACCAAACAAAACAAAAAGCAACAACAAAACGAACCGATATTCACATTTCCAAAGGATCTGAAGGATTTGTGCGGGAGGGGAGATATCCAGCCAACCTGACGGTATGCCCAGTTCAGGGGGTGGGAGCTCCTGGGAAGGGGGTCCCTGGGGAAGGGCTGGGCCTTCAGTTTGGATAGAGGGAGCTTGGGATGCTCTGGCTCCCATCAGTTTTCGGCTGTGACTTTGGATGCAAAGAAGGAAAATGAGCTCTGTGTCACTGTAGGGATGCTGGAGAACTTCCATGGTGGAGCCCACATGCACCGAGCACTCAAAAGCACAACTCAGAAGTCAGAGGTAAAGAACTGTGAGGACCCATTCCCTATTTTCTTAGATACTGCTTCTTCCCTTCCAGGCAGCCAAGGACAGTCATCCATCTACTGAAGAGGATCTTTCAAACCCAAGTTTCCAGAGAGCTCCTCCCTCTCGTCCCCGAGCCCCCACCGAGGCAGACCTGCACTCCAGCATTTTCTACGTAAACAGGAGCAGCAGCATAAGGTCAGGAAAGAGAGACACTTGGAAGCAGGCACTGCTCTGGCAGCCTGGTAATACTGCAGTAGGGAGTGGAGAGGGTGCACAAGTCCCGACCACTTTCCCAAAGAAGCTTGTGGCTCACAAATTCAGCAATCTCCTCTTTTGTTAGGGATAAGGAGGGAAAGAGAGGACTTTAGAGCTGCAGTTGTTCATTTGACCAGTAAAATGCATCCCTGGAGGCTCTCTGCCTTCCTGACTCCTAAAAAAAAGCAGTGGGAGCACCCTGACTTCATGACCCTCCCCTCTGTTAAGCCTCTGAGCCTTCCAGGATGGTCAAGGACGTGGGGAGCTGGTTCAGGTAAGACCTGGACTAGGAGCACAAGAAGCCGAATGGGGTGAATCCAGACTCGCTCCTGGATTTTTCCTCTAGTTTAAGACTGACTTCACTGCACAGGAGAAAACTTCTGAGCTGCTTGCGCTATAGGACAAGCAAGAGCCTGGAAAGGTCTAAATGTAATTCTGCTAGGTTCTTTGATGAAAGAAATTCAGCTTTTCCTTAGACTGAAAGGTCCCACAGAGGCCTGGTCACAGCAGACAAAGAATGAGCACTACAAGGGAGTAATGTTGGGTTTAAAACAGTGCTATTGGCTGATCACTTGACTGTCAGGGACTGATTAGCAGCTGGGAGAAAGATGCCTTTTTCAACAATTAAGGGCAGAACCCCGTAAAAAGCTTTCCCACCAACAAAGGAAGGGAGAGGATTATCCTGAACTGGGACTGCATCACCAGAGTGCTCTCTTGAGAAGCTGCTGCTTCAAAGGAAGACATGGGAAGCTTCACTGAGCAGATGAGAAAGTCTGTCCCTACATCAGGTTTCAAATTCTTAGCAGTTATCTTCAGCTGCAGTGTTGTATCCTCACCAACACTTCCTTGTGCTTGGAAGCACTCGCTGCCACAAAATGTGCACTTCACATGGGAATCTCACTGATTCTTCGGCCTGACTGATCATTTACAGCAATGAACTTGATGGGAATTCTCTGCTATTTGGAGGCTGCATGGGTTCTGTATGTTTTGAATTTGGCAGGTTTTATTTTGCTTGAACGTCTGCAAATTATGATGTAGGAAATAAGGACTAGTGACATTCAGAAGACCCCAAAATACTCATAAATGGGGAGGGAGGGGGAAAGTAATAAACCAGAGCCTGATGATTTCTCAGGTTTTCTCCATGAATCATCAAAATGTTGGAAAAGACAGAATAATCCTTTTGAAGGACTTCAAGAGTCTCCAAATATGAAGTTAAGGTTGGGTGACGGATAGAGCTCTGCTCTGCATTTCTTATGGAAGCTTTTGCTGGGAATTTTTGCTGTGTCTTGGGGCAATGAGAGGAAGGAAAGAAGCAGGAGCCACACGAACACCAGGATTTTCCATGACTCCTGTGATGGGGACATCTGAGATATGTTTGAAATATGCTCTTTACAGGGCTGGCCATGACAGCTATTTGAGGGTAGGTGGAGGAGTTAGAGGGTGAGTGAGAGACTTTGTTCACATTACCAGATGAGAGGGTGGATTCTTTGCAATGGAAAGAGTCTGACCCAGCTCCTTCCCAGAAATGCTGATATCCCTGTGTCTTCCCCTCTCCTGCTGGCAAACACAGCCAGTGGCAGGAGATGGCATCAGCTGAGGGACACTGAGGTGACCAAAAGCGGTGAAAGCTCTTGGTTTCCACTGAAGTCAGAAGCAGCAACTTGCAGGGCAGCCCTGTGAGCAGTGAGATGGAGAATAGCTTGTTCCTGTGTCTGAAATAAGCATGGAAAAGTTAATTGAAGAAATCTGGCTTTTGACCTAAGTGAGGAAATGAAGTCAGGAGCTACCAGGCCACAGAAAGTAATTTCTGCAGCTTTTGGTCTCGAAGGCTTGTTTATTTTTGCAGTGTTTAGCAAAACCTTCTGTGGCATGAACACGCCAAAATAGCAGCTTGCACTCACTCGGTGAGCTCTCCCTGGGAGCCCTGCCCAGCTCGGAGTGATGCCACGGGGTGACGAGGGGCTGCCTGTGCTTTCAGAGGAGACAGGCCTGGAGAGCAGGGCTCTGTGTGGCTGTCAGGGTGTGGGGACGTGTCAGGAGACCACGAGTGGCCCGTTGCTCTTGGCAGTCTGTGTCTCACCAGGGCAGGGCTGGGCTGTGTCCACTCCAGCTCCCAGCAAGCAAACAGGCTAGCATTTTATTAAACCGAGTGTTCATGGACATCCTGGACCTCCTCTTCAGATCCTGCATTCAAAGAAAAGGAGAAAGAAAAGTGTGAGCTACACCTGGCTGAACATTCCCAGGCTCTGCAGCGGTTGGGGCCTTGACCCCGCAATCCAGAGAACAGATGCTGCAGGAAAAACCACTAAGTGAAAGCTACTAAAAATGCCACTAAGCCACTGAAACAGGCTCCCCAGGGAATGGTCCCAGCCCTGAGGCTGCCAAGTGCTCCAGGAGCGTTTGGACAATGCTCACAGCCACAGGGATTGCTGGGGTGTCCTGGACAGGGCCAGGGACTAGACTGGATGATCCTTGTGGGTCCCTTCCAGTTCAGGATATTGCATGATTCTTGGAAGTTTCTCCCAGTTTTTCAGAGGGAATTTTCTAGCCACCTCCCAGCCAGTTTATTTCTCTAAGGTGAAGTACAATAAAATCTTAAGACATCAAGCTACTCCTTTTATATTTCAGAAGAGGCAGGCTCAGGGCACCCCAGGATTCACATCTCTACTAGGTGTTTGCTTTTGAGGCTTTTTGATGTTTGCTCTTTGTGAAAACTGTACAGCTGATCCAGAAATTATTAGAAACAGAAAATAACACCAATCCATATCTCACAGAGCCAGAGGGCAACAGAAACTCCAGGCAATAAGAGCAGAGAGCAGTGATGCAAGATAGGAGTGACACATGTTCCACAGTGTTCAAGAGGTTGCACAAATTGCTTCTGAGCCCAGCTCAGGCTCAGGCTCTTTCCCAGCTTCTGCCTGGAGAATTATTGACAGGCAGGTGCTGAGCAGTTTAGTTGGAACCATCCAACAAAAGGGCTGCCTAAAATGGTGCACTCAAGTCACTGCTCCAGACAGCCCCTTTCTCTCTAAGTCACTGCCTGTTGTCACACACACACCATGGTTCCTTCCTAGATGTCTCTCAAGCCTGCCCAGAACTTTTACACAAGGTGAGCATAGTCCAGCAAAGGCATACAGGCATTATTTTTCCTATTTCCCTTTTCCTGAATGTTTCTGAGATCAAAGGAAAGAAATGCCCACTTAGAGACTCATCGAGGGCAATTTTAAAAAAGCTTTTCAGAACAGTCACAACAAATTCTTGTTGGTTATATATCACCAGCTGTAGGAGCAGAGTCTTGAAAAATAAGTATGTGGGAAGAAAACAAACAAATGAGATTCTGCTTGGAAAAGTGCAGCTAATCAATGTGGGAAAATGAATGCACATGGTATTATACATGTACACACATGTGCAAGCATGGCCATAGGACCTGAAGACAGAGTTTAAGCATATCTTGCATTTATGACTTGAGTCACAAGTATGTGGAATAAGCCATTTCCAACTGCTTCCCTTATCACCAGCTTATGTGCAACCCAAAAAGAGACTGTTCACCTTCAAGCCCTCTGTATTCACATGGCTTCAGTCTCAAATAGCATTACTAAAATATTTTCTGAAAGCTGTGCCTGCATTAAGTGTCCCCTGCTTGTGCTAAGAAAATATCATGAACTGGGAGAGGTGGGAGAACCTCGGCTGCTGGGCTGGACATGGCAGGGCCTGGAGCACACCTGATGACACCACAAAAACCATGTTCTTTGGGTATTAGGTTTTAAGGGTGGTCTTTTTCTAATCCCTTTCCCCCTCCCTAATAAAGATCAAAGACGTGACATGAAAGGGACTCAGGATGAGCAGGAGGGAGGAGTGGGGGAGGATGTTGAGAGCACTGCAGGAGGTGAGATTTCCCAGGGAGAGAAATCAAGAGATTTCATCAGCCTGTGCTGGAGTAATGTAGCTGTTCTGGGATGCTTTCTGGGTGTGCCGGGGTGGTTCAGGAAGCCATCCAGCTGAATTCACTGCCAGTTGTCTATCTTCCCTTAGGAGGACCCATCAGCATTGCTCCAGGATTAATTCTCCAGGGACACGACTCCCAGGTGTGGTCTCTCCCAGGCAACAGAAGAGTCAGGGATGCACCTTTATGCAAAGCCTGCCAAGAACGGCTGATGGAGGTGCTCAAGGAAGAGGCATGAACTCCAAGATCATGCAAGGCTCTTTGGGATCATTCACAGCATTATTCCCTGCAATGCCAGTGCAAAGCACTGCCTCCACAAGTGGAATTTCTCCAGTGGCTGTGGACTAATATTCAGCCTCACCTGGCAGCTGGGCAAGGTACGCACACTCCTGGAGGGTGCTGCAGCCCACAGGAGCACCAGCAGCTTCTGGAAGCCCTGGTTGAGGAACTTCCTGAGCCAGAGGGTAGATTTGCATCTCTGCATTTGCTACCTCTTGATCTGGGCTCTCAAAACCATTTTACTTCTGGCATCTACACCCTGTGGGCAACCAGCACCAGTTTCACTACACACCATGTGTTGCCTTTTGGGTGTTTTAAAGCTTCTGGTTCCCGTTTGATGCCATCAATTACTTTGTTCTAAGTACTCTCTTATCTGCCTTCTCCTCTGTTCTCCTAATTTCATATTCTTTCATATCCCCTGCTAATCACTTCTTTTCCTACATGAAAGTCTCACTATTCTATTTTCTCAGAAAAACTCATTGCTGGGATTGTACCAGATACCTTTCTGCCCTTCTTCCAAGCCTGATTTCCCTTTCTTTTTCCACCATTTTTGGTGATCAGGAGTTGTGAAATCACCACAGGCTTACACAGCTGCATAAAGGCATTTCCTGCTTGTCCTACATAGTTCCCAGCCAGCTAATGATAATGATAATAATAGTAACAACAATAATGATAACAATAATGATAACAATAATGTGATTTTTACTTAAAAGTGGTTCTGCTCGTGTGTGGCATTTTGTGCTACTTACAGGGGATTTCATGCGCCACTCTCTCACCTGACAGCTCAGCAGCAGGAGATCCTCCTGTAACACCCTCTATCCAGTTTTAATGCTGACATCCTGATGGATTTTATATTATACATTTTGCTATCTGCTCTCCTTGTCCAGGATATTTATGAGCTTGCTGAAAGGTTCAGACAGTTGGAGAATTCCACTTTTCTCCTTCTCTGAGTAATTCCCCTCCATTAAGTCTGATCTGCGCTCTTGTCTCCTTTTTCAGTGAGTTATTTACCTGTGAGAGCACCTTCCCTTTTATCCTTTCAGAGCTTCCTTTCCCTAAAAGATCTGCCAGGTGTTATCTCTCCCTACAAAAACTGGGTTGCCTCCTCCCCTAGTTCTCACATTCAGCCATGTGCCTACAAGTCAGACCCTGTATTTGAATTTTTAACAATTTGCTTGGCTGGAAAGTCAGGCTCATCGTTCTGTGACTTCAGCTATTTCCAGCTGATATTGCCCTCAGCTCTTCCTCCTGGCTCTGTGCATGGATAAGAGATTGCAGTACACATTCAGGATTTATCAGATGTGTGCTTGAGCCCTGCAGGATGCCCAGTGGGTAATCTGTACCCCTGGCAATTTGTTACTCTCCACTGTATTTCAGAAGTGCTCAAACTGGTGATCTGATTTATAAGGGATCCTGCCAGGTGAGAACCTCCCCAAGCACGCCCCTGGTGATCACTAATGCAATAAAGGCTCTTCTGTTCTGAACTTCCAGCCCCTGAACACCCCTCAGATATGTGTTACTCCCTAGGTCTGAAGAACCCCAAGCAGCCTTCTCCCTTCTGATGGAGCTGAAAACATTTGCATTAATAGTCCATTTTACACAAGCTGCTCACAGAAATATTCACTGGCCTGTCTCTCCATGGCTCTGCACTTCACTTGGCATCCACTCAGGTTCGATTTCCTCCTCCAGCCACACCTTGGCTTTGGAAGAGCAGTTTCCGAGTGCCCTCCCTGCCCTGCTGCTTGACCCGCCCTTTTCTGGGGCTGTAAATGAACCCTGTGCCCAAAAGCACATTTTGACTGTTTATTTTAGCAATATTGTCATACGACTCTCCTGTCTATGTAGGTTCCTCTTTGCAGCCTGTACTGACAGAGTTTATAACCCTAATGCCACCCTCTTTCTGCTTGGGGGCAATTGGGGATTTTTGTGTCACTCGTCACTGGACTTCACACTCTCCTTAGTGCAGAGTCTCTCCCATGCCGCCAGAAGAGACACATGGTTCTCCTCTCTGTAATTTCACCTAAGAATTACAGGGTCCCACTGTTTGCTTTTCTTTTAAATTGGGTTTCTGAAAAGTTTATGTCAAAACTTTAATTTAAAGCTGGGCTTTCTAATTCATCCACTTTTATTTTTAGCCTTATGCCATTTATCTGGAGGCAGAGATGCATTTTTCCTTGGTCTCCTTGTCTGTGTTTTGTGTCCTGTTTGCATGGGACTGGCTACTTCTTCTCTATTTATTTATACCTTTCCCAAGATAAAGAACCAATGTGATTATAACTCAGAGGTTGTGTTATGTCAACAAAAGTTTTCAGCTTGGTGGCTTTTCTGCATAAACCCTGCACAAGCTCTGTGCTCTTAATAAATACTGAATCTATGTAGTCTCTCAATCTTGCAAGAGAATTCTGACTCTCTGGCTGGCCCTGAAAGCATCCACAGAAGCTACTGCAGTAAACAGACAGATTCACAGCACTTTCAGATATATTGGTCCTTCTACCTGCTGGCTGGAGGGAAGAGGGAATGAAGGCTTGGTGTGCTTGGCAAAGCAGCTGGCAGTGGCTTTGGGTGGGGGCGAGAGGGTCATCAGGAGGTGGGCACAGACTGAGGCCACTGGGACCACTGGAAATGTCCAAAGAGACAGAAGCATGTACATTGCAATGCGTAGTACCCTGTGTTAGGTGCAGAGACTCCTGCTCTTGGAGCCCTCCCAGGTTCATTTGGGACCTCAAAGCAAGCCCTGAGCAGCCTGCCCTGAGCCAGAAGGGCTCTCTCCATGTACCAGGGGTACCCTGGGAGGGCATCAGCACTCAGAGCTCCAACCAGAGACATCTCTGCCCTGATGTCTCCTTATCTCTCCAAACACCAGCATCCCTCCAGGCTTTGGAAGGACCTCCCTATCACCTATCTGCAGTGTCAGGCACTTCTGCACCTGGGAAAAATATCTGTTCCTAGGAGTCTGGGAGGCCAGAAGGCTGCAGGGAGCCAGGACTGTGCCCATCCAGCCTCCTCTGCCCCACTGCCTCCGTGGCACCAGGAGCCTGGGCATGGGGTGGGGCTGGATAGACAAGCACTGGGAGGAAGTTATTATCTCTGCAGAACAATGGGCACAGTGAGTCACAAGTTTAAGGCCAGTGTTTTAACAGAAATTAGACAGCCAGATCTGTGTTTGGTACCTAAATCAAAAGGATTTGCCCGAGGACCTGCAATGAGTCAGTGGCAGGGCAAGGAAGGGAGCCAGGCTCTGCTCCCAGCCAGCACCTGCCCCTGTTGACTCGCAGGCTGCTGCCTTCAGAAGACCTGAGAGACCAAGACCTGGGAACTGAAGTCAGGTTCTTTCAAAGACACTCATCTCTAAGGCATTTTCCCTCTCTTTGTGAGAGATGTGCAGCAGTTAGGAAGAGGGCCAAACTTTAATTACATCTGATTTCCAAAAGACACTAAAAAGCAACTCCCACGCAACCCACGCAGGTGAGAAATGAGGGATGTGCAAATCCAGCAACTCAATTAGTCTGTTCTACTACCTTGGGCCACACACTTCCTTTCTCACTGATTCCAGTTAGCTGGGTTTGGCTAAAACTGGAGCCCAAAAAGCCTTAATGATAATGACTCTGCCAGTAAGACACCCAGACTGGTGCAAGGACACTGAAAAACACGATCCCACGCCTTCCTTTGGGAGCTATTCCAGCTGCTAGAGATGTTTCGTTAAAATTAGCCACCTTATTTCTCAGTCGCAGTACTTCAAGGTTTGGTGCACTCTTTAACACACTTGCTCATCATTCAGGCCATCACCCTCACAGGTGAGCTCTGGAATGCTCCTGCAGTCAGTGCTCCTGTAGGAAAACCCATCAGGAAGGTACCAGGTGTCTTGGCAGATGGAGTTCCTTCAGCAACCACCCCCCCCACCCATTCAACCTGCTCACTGCCAGGAGAGACAGAGGCCAGACTTACCCTGACCACCCTGCTGAGATGGGTAGTGAAGGCGGACACTCAGACTGTGTCTGGGGGTGCCTGTCCCTGAGAAATCTGCAGGAACTGAGCGGTTTCTCTCCCATCCTGACAACCCCTCCTGCTGCTTCCTCAGCTCCGAGCTGGACTGTGGCACTAAACACTTCCAGAGTGGCTGGGAGCCGCTGGGCAGGGAAGCGCTTGGGATCAGGGGCTGGGCTTCGGGTGAGCAGCGGTAGCCAGTGGGATGGCCAGGAGGAAGCTGAGGGTCACAGGCTCCAGGCTCGGCTGAGTCTTTGGGCAGGAGAGCGGGGTCGGGCTCCAGGAGACACTTTCTTTTCCTTCGGTGATGCCTGCTCTGTAAGCTGTGTCTGGGGGGCAGTGGGACAGGGGGTGTGCCAGCTGCTCCCAATTGTCTGTTGGCATCTACACTGAAGTCCAACCTGTTTGGAGAAGTGGAGGGGGCATGAGGGGGCTCCCAGCCTTCCTGGGGACAGGCTGGCTGTTCTGCTGGAGCTGTCTCCTGCAGCACAGCACTGCTTTCCAGAGGCTGCTCAGAGTGATGGCTTTTCTCAGTCCTCTTTTGTGTCTGAGCACTGTGGAAGGCAACCTTGGCCCCAGAGTACCGGGATTTGCGTGGCCCCGGCCCCTGCCCGGCCCGCCCAGGGGGACACTCCGCATCCTGCCTGTAGTGGTGGTGCTGGTGGTGGTGGTAGTGGATGTGGTTGAGCACCTGGGGCTTGGCCGGAGCAGCCCCCCTGGGCACCATCAGGTCCAAGGACCGGGGCCGCCTCTCCCTGGGTGGCCACAGCTGCTCCTGGCCGTGGTCCGTGGCAGGGCCCTCGGAGCTGCAGTACACGAAGGGATCGTAGTCGCTGCTGAGGGAGCTGCGGAAGGTGGAGCAGCTGCCGTGTATGCCCTGCAGGCTGACGTCCGTGCAGTTCAACATGGAGTCACTGGAGGAGCCGTGGCAGGGCCCCGAGCTGGAGTCACTGCCTGGCCCGTCGGCCAGGTACCCGCTGTGCTCTGTGAGATAGCTCTCCCCAGAGCCACTGCTGTTGTGCTGGTGCCCGTGGCCAAGCCCCCGGCGCAGGGCGGGTGCACGGTGCTGCTTCTGTGCCAGGGCTGCCTTGGGTGCCAGACAGGGGGGCTGAGGCTGAAGGGGACATGTCCTGTGGGGTGCCAGCGCCTGCCCGCATGCAGAGGGGTTGGGGTGCTGCAAGCCCGGGGCCAGCGGGGCCACGTGGCCGCAGGCCAGCAGGGAGGTGGCTGGTCTGTAGGGCATGTAGTGGATGGTGCCAAAATCCAGCTGGGAGAGCTCTGGAGAGTGGAAGAAGGGGTTGCCGTGGGCTGGCTCTGGGGGAAAGCTCCTGAGGTTCCTCTGAGGATACGCGTGTGGGAGGTGGTAAAGGGCATGTCCTGGATGCTGGCGGAAAAGGTGGAGTCGCCGCCCAGGCTCCATGTCCTGAGGGACCAGCCTGGAGCTGGCAGCCATGGCCTGGTCCCCTGAGTCTCTGGCTGTGAAGAAAGAAGGGAGTATCCAGCACATGTCCCACAGCTCAGAAGGGAGTGTCCAGCGTTAAGTCCCATAGCCCAGCTGCAGCAACCCTGACACTGATGCTCCACTGCCCTCCCACCATGGCCCCACGTCCCACCCGTACTCTGCAACTCCTCACTGCCACCACCAAACCACCCTGATGGTCCTGCACACTCAGCACTCTCCCTGCTGCTGCAACCCCCAGATCCCACCCTCCCTTCCCCACAGGTCCCAGGACTGGAATCCTTCCTCTTGGTGCAGGTCCCAGCCCAAGCCCAGCACCTCACTGTACCCTGGTGGGCCCACAGGCAAGGGACTCCTCTCCATGCACACAGTTTTCTGTCCACTCCGTGCACAGGGACACAAAGACCTGCTGATCCATCTCCCAAGAGCAGCTGGAGCTCCTGGGCACAATCCTACAACCAACCCTGTCCCCAGCCAGAAAATGTTGTGTCTGAGCCCTACCAAGAATATTGAACATGCAAAGTGGACACGTGTGGTGTTGCTGCAGCCAAGGGTCAACACACTCCCGATGGAACTCGTGGGAGCATGAGATGATCCGCAGTTCCTAGAAGGAAGTGAAGAGGAGGAGGATGAGCAAGGAGAACCATGTTCCAAGACCTGGATGGCTCCTTCTTGATGGAAGTGAGCCTGAAGGATGCACAGATGTCTAACAGTGAGGGATCTGCAGCCCAGCTGTGCATGGAGGAGGCTGTGGAGCACCTCTGGTTCTGCTCTGTGAACATCCAGAGAGGTGCAAGTGCTCGGGAGTAGGGAGAATTCAGGCTGGGTGCTCTGGAGCAGCAAACCCACTTTCACCCTACTTTAACATGGGCATTTTATGGGCATTTTACCCCACAGCCACAGCTGGATTCATGACTTCAGCAGAGGCTTTATAGCCCAGGGGCAGGCACACCTCCATGGATGCAGTCCCTTTCCAGCACTCAGGAGTTCAGAAGGAAGCATCTCACAGGCCTCCGTGTCCTGCCATACCCAACTCCCACTGCTGACCCCCCCCACCTGGGAAGCCAGAGCCCTGAGTGCCACAGCCCTGCCCAAACCCTACCTGCCCCTCGCTGAACTCCTCGAGGCAGATGGCACAGACCGGGGCAGAGCTGCAGCTGCTGGCAGAGTCCCAGCGCGGGGCCAGCCGCGCCCGGGGCTGGTAGCGGCGCGTGGCCAGCTGCCTGATGGCCTGCAGGGTCTGCTGCTGCACCGAGTCCTGCAGAGACAGACGGGGCTTGAGGAGAGGTTCAGCCTTACTCTGCCCTCCCCTATTCAAAATGGGATTATCGGAAAGTTGAGGATGATACTCATCTGCAGAGGTGACTTTCTGTCTAAACTGACTCAGCCAGACTAGGCTTTGTCACCAGCAGGAGACATCTGGCCCTAGACATTCAAATCACTCAGCAGTGCAGAATTTTTGATCCCCAAAGGATTGTCTCTCCACAGGACGAATGGGATAGTCTCAAATATGGAAATACATCTGACTCTAGGAGGATGATTATTTCATTTGCTAAATCATACAATCGTAGAATCTTGGAATGGTTTGGATTAGAAGGAACCTTAAAGCTCATCTTATTCCACTCCCTGCTATCTTCCACTATCCCAGGTTGCTCCAAGCCCCATCAAACCTGTCCTTGGACACTTCCAGGGATCCAGGGAACAGCCACAGCTTCTCTGGGCAACTTGTGCCAGAGCCTCACCACCCAGGACAGGGAATAATTTCTTCCCACATCTAATCTAAATCTCTCCTCTTAGTTTAAAACCGTTCTCCCTGTCCTATCACTATCTGCCCATTTCCCCTCCCAAAAGGTGTATGTTCATGCTTTTCCATCATTCCTGTTTGCTCAAACATGTCTGCTCCATGAGATCCCTACCTGAGTCCTGTTCAGCTGGCACTTTGTGCGGACAACAAAAATCAAAATGATGACGACCACAGTGCTGACCACTGTGAGAAGAATCCACACGTCATAGTCTGGCTGTTGGATAAAACAGGACAGAAATTACTCTTGCTGGGAGTTAAGGCTAGGGGAATCTCCATCTCTTCTGGACCATCAGCCTTGGGAAATATCATCCTTGGCCAAGCTCCTCCTCTTTGCTCTTTACAGGTAAGAGAAGAAATGGTTCAGTCTTTTCTGCACATCCATACAAGAATGGAATATCTCTGTCTTGCAGCATCTCAGCTCCCTTCAGACCATGGTCTAAGGTATCACAAGATGAGAAAATCAAGACTTAGTCTTACTTGAAGAGACAGAGAATCCCCTTGCCTCACTCATGACATTAAAGCAAAAGAAACTAAGTAAGCTGAAAGTGCTTTGGACACTTTACTTGCAGCAGGTCTGAATGTTACAGACAACTCCTGCAACAGGCTGTGATCTCCATCCTTGAGGAGGAAAGCTCAAGCCTCTCTGGGAAAGCCCAGGAGGCTGGGAGGGAGGATACAAGAGGCAGTGAGAATCATGTGTCTCTCACCCAAGCTGGTGGCTCCTTGACCTCTATCTTCACGTGGGCCTCTCTGTTCTTGTTCACAACACCCATGAGGAGCTCAGCATCATGACCCCTGATCAGGACCACGGGCTGGCTCAGGCCTCTGGGCTTCCTCAGCTGCAAAGAAACAAACACAGTGAGGGCTGATCCAGAACAGCCTGAAACAAGGACAATCCCAGCCTCCCATGCATGTCTGTTCCTCATGATGCTTTTTGCAACACTTCAGAGACTGACTGCTCCCCCAAGTTTACACAATCCCTCTATGATGATTCAGATGGAAGCTTCTCTTTTACCAATTTTCCAGCATGGATTTCTTCATTTTCCCTGCTGGTGACTCCTCAAGCGCAACCGGCTATTGCTTGGTGTCTCTTGAACTCCTTTCAAGCCCCTGTGCAAAAGCTCTTGGTCCCTCCTCATCCCTGTGGATGTGCCAACAGCACTGCTGAGTGCTGCCCTCACCACAGAAATGCTTCCTCTGCTCTGGACCCATCCAGTTCCCCTCCTCCCTAAGGACATCCTCCTTGTTCCTGGTCACACTGGCAATTTTCCACTGTGGTCCAGGCAGGCTGGCACAGGCTGGCTCAGCAAGTATCCAAGCCTGCTCTCCTCCAGACTGACTGGATCAGGGTGGCCATCAGACCCAGTAACCCCTTGCCATACCCTGTGGGGATACTTGGGGGAATCCAAAGGTCAGTGGACAGGGATGGAGATGTGAATGGAGGTGCAGATGGTCAGGAAGACCAGGGAGGCAAGGCCAAAGGCTCTGAGTTGTTCATAAGATTTGATACTCTTGGCTTTGGTGTACCAAATGGGAAAGCTGGAAAAGTGGGAGCCAAGGCTTGGGATAGGGATCAGAGACTGGGATCTGAGCAACCTTGGCATCACCTCATGGACCTGCATTTGCTGCTGTGCTTCTTTGGCACCAGAAATTAAGTTGTAAATGCATGAAAGAGCCACAAGGGATGAATCCAGCAAGGAGTCAGCCCAGAGTCTGGATGAGGTCAGGCACCAGCTCCCCTGTCTGTTCCCTATCTAAAACTGGATGTTTTTCATATCCCTGAATTATGTGGATGGGGAATTGATTCCCTTCCAGAGATGACAACAGTGCTGGGGAAAGGGACCTTTGGAGGTGTCTAAACCAAGGTTAAACCTGCACCAACAGCAAAGCAGAGGGATGTGACTTTGGCTTGAGAACTTGAGAAATCACCCTTCCTAAGGTATATTGGGCTGTCTGGACTAGATGGGATGGGGAAATTTATGACTTCCCAAGAGGAAGCATCCATCTCCCTGCAGAAAAGTTTGATTGACCAGACAATGTCTTTTAAGAGCATGGATGTGCCATGGAGAGTGTCTGTGTGGGGTAAGAGCCAACACCCAAGCAACACAAGCAGCATCCTTCTAGGACCTCCTGCTGGTGGCTGGGGGGTTCTGCCCTGAGCACATTTCAGGATGGGACAGGAGTACTGTGTTTTAGCTGAGGGTATCACTAGGGTCTGTACCTGATCAGCAGCACTTTCATCATCAGTGATGTCGAAAAGGATCGCACGGGCTCCACGCTCCCCTGCCAGCTTTGCCTGTCCAAAACAACAGAAGCTTCAGTGGACATTTCGTACTATAACCTGTGTCCACACCTGCCATTGGATCTGTGTCTGCCTCCTGGGCTCTTCGCAGGAGAAAGCATCTGCTTGGACTGAGGAAACCATTCCCACCTTGGTCTCTGAGCTTGCCTTGGGCTGCAGTGTCTGCTCTTGCCAGAGCCCTGCGGCTCACGGGTGGTTTCTTCCCAAAGTTGTGGAGGTGAACTAGTTGGTGGTCTTGCAGTCACAGCAACACACAAACCTAACCATTCCCCAGCTGTCTCCACGCCAGATGCTCCCTTGTTCCAGAGCTGGATTTGCTGGGGAGGGATGTGCAGCCCTGTTAGCCCTGCTGACCTCCACAGACAGCAGAAACTCCCGCAGGTCCCCTGTCACTTGGCAGACCAGGGCAGCCAGAGGGCCCGACTCCCACTCATGCTGCTCTCCCTGGTTCCCCCTGCTCATCAGGAAGAAGCTCAGGTGACCTGAGCAGCAGGTCTCTAGGATGGGGAGGGACAGCTCAGAGACCCACCCAGCCGAGCACACATGCCACCCTGGTGAGGTAACCAGCCAGGACCTTGCAGGTCACCCATCTCCTCCCAGGAGCCCTCTGGGCAGGCAGAGGCAGCCCCGGGAGATGGAACGTGAGCAGAAGGCCGGGCTGGGCCTTGGCTGCTCAGGCGGAGCCCTTTGATCCGCGTGCCCAGAGCGCCCGAACAAACAGCAGCAGCATTGCCAAACGCTGGCTGGGGGCCACGTGGCCCTGCCCTGCTCCCAGCTGCGCTGGCAGGCACGGCGAGCCGGCCCGGCCCGGGGATGCGCCATTCCCGGCACGGGCGAGCGCCACCAGCTCCATCCCAGCTCCATCCCAGCTCCATCCCAGCTCCTGGATCGTCTCGGTGTGAGCAGCGGGGGCCTGGGGCTGGGCACAGGGATGGGAATGGTGCTGCAGATGGTTGGGAACAGACAGAGGTGGAGGCTCTGAGCTGCTGATGGGATTCGACACTCATGGGAAAGCTGAAAAAGTCGGATCGAGGCTTGACACAGGGATCAGAGACTGGGGTCCTGCCTGGGATTGAAGGCACATCAGTGTTTGCCAGCACTTTCAGGGGAAGAGGACTTTCAGAGAGTGAATTCCATCTGATAGTCAGGCTTTGATGAACAACAAACTGCTCTACAAAAATTTCATCCTGCTAAAGACACTGACTGTGGGGCAATGAACAACTGAGATTGGACAAGTGACTTTTCCCAACATTTTTCTGACTCCTATTACAAAGGACACAACTTCTGGTGACCAGAGACAAGGCCCAGGGAACAGCTGGGGCTGCGCCAGGGAGAGTTAGGGTGGATCTCAGGGAAAGGTTCTTCCCCCAGAGGGTGCTGGGCACTGTCCAGGCTCCCCAGGGAATGGGTACAGTCCTGAGACTGCCAGAGCTCCAGGAGCATTTGGACACTGCTCCCAGGGATGCACAGGGTGGGATTGTTGGGGTGTCTGTGCAGGGCCAGGGGTTGGACCAGATGATCCTTGGGGATCCTTTCCAACTCAAGATATTCTGTGATTCTGTTCAAGCCTTCACAACCTGCTTGATACAATAATTTTCTCAATGTTTGCCATCTTTGTGCTGTATCTCTTCAGCCACATGGCACAGCTGAGCTCTCTCCTTGAGGACTGAAACACTTGTGCAAATAGGTATTTACAGGATGAGTCTGGAGTTCTCAGCAGTCTGTCAACCAGACTTGCAATCACTGGTTCACTCAGAAATAAAAAAAAGCCTCCAAAAATTTACAAATTATGATCAGAAAGAAAAATAAATCGCTTTGAATTGATTCCAGAGGTCCTTCCCATGGTTTCCTCTCCTCTAATGCCTTCCCTGCTGATTTTAGCTTTGGATGCTGAAGCAGTGATAGAATTGAGGAAGCAAGGAAGTGCCTCAGGTGGAGTTCTCCTCGTGCTGGGCTGGCCAGGGCTGTCCGTGTGCAGGGCTTGGCTGAGTGACAGCTGAAGCAGAGGTTGTGATAACACTCTGCACATGGCTATTTTTATCATCATTGATATAGCCCTGCAATTCCACATATAAAGCTCTGCCCCAAGACACACTTGCCAGGAAAACAAGGTTCCTGCTCCAGCCAGCACTAGCCACATCCCACAGCTACACCCCTGCCCCAGAGGAGCGTGGTTCTGGGATTTTGAGGAAGAGACCTCAGCATCCCTGCCCATGGCAGCAGCTTAAAATGAGATGATCTTTTAAGGTCCCTTCCAGTCCCAACCATTCTGTGATTCTCTGATCTGTACGATGTTGGAGGGAGGCAGCTTGGCAGAGGCTTCAGAAGAATGGAGAAGCAGACAGGCAGGAATTGCAGGGGGTGGAAGGCCTATGATATAAGGCAGGGCCCAGGGATGTGGCCAGCTCAAGGAACATCTGCTCTATTTCATGGCTAAACTACTCCTGTTTGTGGGACAGAACCTTGAGCCTCCCTTGGTGAGATTTTAGAGCAGGAACACCTGCAGGATGGTGACTGCTGTCATGTACAGCTGGATGTCAAAATCCATTGTTGGATCTGACTCTGGTAACAGAGTAGTGATGACTGATGGTCAGTGAACTCAGTCAACCAGGTGAATTGAGGGTTTGTTTGCTTTGGGGGGCGTTTAGGGGCCCTGGAAAAGGGATCAAGGTGGATGAGCAGAGTGCAGCAATGCACCGTGTCTCGTCTCCCCTGTGCCAGCCTTTCTCAGATGACTTGGTAACACACTGGCACTTCCAGTGCTGTGATCAGAGTCTCAAAGATGAAGGACAGAACTAGCGAAACAGTTAGAATCCAGAATTCCAGAATGGTTTGGGCTGGAAGGCAGCTTAATGCTCATCTCATTCCACCCCCTGTAATGGCCAGGGACACCTTCCACTAGACCAGATTGCTCCAAGCCTCATCCAACATGGCCTAAGTTTTGAAACCTTTTAAGGCTCTGAAATGAAAGATGGGCCTTTGCAGCTGCTTCATCCTCCTGTTCAAGGTCCTCCACAGTAGCTGCATTGACTAAACATCCTGGGGCATCCTGGCACCACTGTCATGTGATGGTCATACCTGGATGGACATGGGAGAGCTGGAGGCACCTGCCCAGCCCTTTTCCTCATGTCTGTCACAAGCTGCCCAGGCATTTTCCAGACGTGGGGGAACTGACAGCAGGTTGACAACTCCATCATGAGCTGGCACCAGCTCCAGAGCAGCAGCAGCCCAAATTTGGGTTGGGCAACCTAGGAAGGGATAGGTACTGCTGCCTGGCTGCCCTGCAGCCAAGGGGAACCAGCCCAGGGATGACAAATCCACCATGGCATCACATCCCTTTCCTTGCTTTTGATGCCACAGCCTCTGCGAAAAAACCCTGCTGTGCAGGAGTGAAAACTGGGTCCAAGTTTTGCCTGCCTTCTTCAGGTGAGCTGCAGAGAACATGGAAAAGGACCCTGTCCCCATCTCCACCACATCACCACCAGAAGGAAGAAGACAAGGTAGAATCACCTGAAGGCAATCCAGGTAAAGCCAAGAAGAGCTGAACAAGGGGGTTTTCATGCTTCTACAACATTTGTAAAAGCATTAAAATAGGCCAACATTTGGTAGAGAGACAATCAAAAGAAAAAGCCAATGTCACCCTTATCCTTGCAACTAATCAGAGTCACAAAGATTTTAAGGCTTAAAATGACCCTTGTTCCTACCTGACTTCCTTATTACCAGAGAATTAGACCAGTGACCTCAGCTTTTTTGCTGTTTCACTGAGGTGCCTGATCCAAAGACCTCTGAGATCTCCCAGAGCCCAAACTGTTAACAAGTCATGACCCACCACTAGTTCAGCTGGTCTGCATTTATCTCACTGCTCAGCACTGACTCTTCTCAAGCCTCATCCAGTGAAGTATTACAGCATTATTTTTGGAAACAGAGCTGCAGGAGATGTTTTCTGTGTCCATGTTTTCCCACAGGCCAGAGAACACAGAGAAAACAGAAATCCCCTCACAGGCCAGGGAGCAATGTGAGGCTGTAAAACAGGAGGGGCACAAGGCTGCTGGGCAGCAAAGAGTGTGGAATGTTGGGTAAGGTCTGAGCATCCCAGAGCTGCCAGGCTAGGGGGAACTCCACACAAAGTCAGGCAGTCCAAAAGGTCAAGGGATGGGTGTTTGGGATGGCTGGCACAGCATCTCTCCCAAAGGACCCCTTCTACCAAGGAACACTTCTGCCAAGGACCCTGCTCTGTCCTTGTCCTTTTCTCCACTTCCCAAGAGCTCCAGGAAAGAGCTACTTTGCTGCCTCCTCCTGCCCTTTTCTTTGCTGCACCACAGGTTTCACTTCCTAGGCTGATGCCATTTCAGGCATTTTTGCACTTACCTTGTTGGCCAGGGACAGGCAGGGGTTGGGATCCCGATCCGGCTGTTCCAGCTTGACGATGGTGATGAATCCCGATTCCGTGTGTTCATCCTCACTGGTGTTGCACAGGGATAGTGGGTGGGACTGAGGGACAAAAGCAAGGGGAAACTCAGATCCTGGGGCTCAGCACTGCAAGGGGGGCTCAAGCCCACCCTGCAAACCCTCCGAATCTGCCCAGAGGTGTAGGACCCCCTGTTGCTGGGTGTCACCATAGCACTGCTACACCCCATGGCCCTGCGTGAAGCTTTGAATGACACAAAAGAAATGTCACTGCCCAAGCTGGGTGTCACCCAGTCACTCCAACCACCACAGTCCCCTCAGAGCCTGCCTGGACTCTGTGGAGCTGGAGACCACAGTTCTATGGCCTCCAGCTGCACCCCACTAACCCCCCCGGCACTGGGCTTCCCAGGAAGGTGGCTGGCAGACATTCCCCCCAATCCCAGGGTTATACCCATTAGAAAAGTGCCAGGAATGCTGCTGGCAGTGATGGGGGTGCTTTTTGCAGCCTGTGCAGCGATACAACCCAGCACCAATTCCACACCCACAGGCACCCAGCACTGCAGAGTTGGGAGGCACCATAAAGCCACAGAGCTGCTTTTGGTAGCACCAAGTCTAGGTGCTAACAAAACCATGAAAGTAAGTTAAAATCATCAAATCCTAAGATGACAGCATGGAGACCAGCTAGTTCAAATGTCTAGTGCAAATGTCTGTGGCTCTGAGTTTGTATCCAACCCCTAATCATATCTGGAACTGCTTAAAACCAAAGTAAAGGCAAAGCATTTCAGTGAAATTTGAAATATTTTAAAATAAAAGTTTGCATCCTTTTGTTAATACATGGGTCTAGTGGAAGGTGTCCCTGCCCATAGCAGTGGGGATGACTGGATGATGTTTAAGGTTGCTTCCAACCCAAACCACTCTGGGATGCTATTATTTAGACTTCAGACTTCACTACATCAGATAGAGTGCAATTGTACCAAGCCAAGCCTCACAAACTCTAGAAATCCAGGTTTTCAGGGAAGCAATGTGATCGGTTATGGCTTGGAGCAGTGGGAAGCTCCCCAAAAGTCCCTGCTCCCTTGGTGCACTGACAGGCACTGCCTTGACTAACACCAACACGGCACTGAAGTGCCCGTGATCCCACTGGACTCACCCAGAATGGCATTGCTTTGTGCTCTGCTTGCCTGGCTGGGAGCTTGGGCTAATATGTGATCATGGCTTTGGGTTAATATGTGCTTACCACAGCCACAGAAAAACACCAAACAGGAAATGCAGAGTGTGTCTCGGGACAGCTCCAACAGCTCAGAGGGACCCCACCTGAACCTTCTCCAGGCTGCTGGCTCCTGGAGCCTGGGGTAGCTGGGAAGGACCTTGAAGCTGTGTCCAACCCTGGCTATGACACTCATGGGACAGTGAAAGTCCCATGTGCTGAGCTTGGAGCAGCCTTTCTGTGACCAGGATTGCTGGGCCTGATCCCAGCATTAAGGTGAGGGACCCTGGCACAGGGTGCCCAGAGCAGCTGTGACTGCCCCTGGATCCCTGGAAGTGTCCAAGGCCAGGCTGGACAGGGCTTGGAACAATCTGGGATAGTGGAAGGTGTCCCTGCCCATGGCAGGGGGTGGAACAAGATGAGCTTTAAGGTCTGTTCCAACCCAGACCATTCCATGCTCCATGATTAATGGTGAACACCAGGAATTTGAGCAATGGGCCAAGCTACTGCAGCTCCAAATGTGCATGGGGAGCATATGGAAAATGCTGGCAGCCGCTCTGGAGCAAGACCCAGATGATAAATCTGGAGGAGACCTGCTGAGGAATGCTGGTCCCTGCACCTGAGACCCTTCCCACGTGGGCAGCTGTCCATGGAGCTGAGGCAGAGTAGTGGCCCCTTGTTATTCTGTGCTGGGTCCCTCACAGACACAGATCAGGCTGGAGGCTGAGCCCAGGAGCCTTCTCAGCACTCTGCAATGCCCAGGGGCAGCTCAGGGCCATTCCTGGGGCAAGGACACAGGCACCACCCATCACAGCCACATACTCCACTCCACAGATCTCCTCCCCCTCCTCCCCTCAGCTCCTTCTCCTGTTTGTTGCTGTACTGGCAACTCCTCCAGCAGCAGCACAGCAGCAAGACATGGCTCTGATTTTCTACATCCTTCAACAGCATTTCTTGGCATTCCCACTGCCCCATCCCTGGCATTACGAGTGAGGGATCCCGGCTGCACATTGTGCTCACAGGACAAGAGCAGGCTCGAAAAATAATCCAAGGATGATGTGGAAAAACAAGTATTATGAGGCTTCTTAATGCAGAGGACTTGTGCCCCATGCGTGTCTATGGCTGCAGAGTCAGGATCCCTTGCTCCCTCCTGAGTCTGTGGCTGCAGATGGGCTCCCAGGCAGGGCATCCTCCTCTCTGCTGGGCTGGGCACCTCTGCAGCACCAACTGCCACAGCCACGGCTCCTTACAGACCCTTATCTGATCTAGGAGACAACAAAATCCCCTTGCTGAAGAGAGGGGGTATGTTCATACCCAAAATCAGAGCGGCTTCATACATGCTGCCTGAATCCCACCACACTCCTGGGAGTTGCAGCACTCGGCACTCCCAGGGGGTCCCAGTCAGCAGAGGGACCTCAGGGGTTATTATGCTGGACCCCACAGTGCTGTTCCAGCTGGGGTTCCCTGGTGGAAGTCACACTGCTGCTCTGCCAGACGCTTCTTGCAAGACAATCCCTGCCTGGGCCTGTGCTCCTGGGATCCCAATGGTGAGCTGGGATCACCTGGCAGGGTTTGGAACCACTCTTGGGTGATTCAGCTCTGCAGCTCTGTCCACACCCTGGCCCTGGTAAGACACTGTCAACCTGTGACCCCTGGCTTTGTCACTCCATCTGTCTCTGTCACCACATCCCTCCTGTCACACCTTCAGAGAGGACACAGAGCTCCTCCTCATCCCTATCTTCTTGCTATCACCTTTTTGATTTCTTGTTTCCTTACCTTATGGCTTCTCTTTATTTTCTACCTGTTCTGTACACAGTGTCACTGCTAAAATACTGAATTTCACTTTTTAAATTCCTCCTTGCCATATTTACCACTTTATTCCCACCAGTCCCGCTACCTTCACACCAACCTGTCCCTCCCAGCATCACTCACATTGCACTGAGCAGCAGAAACACGGGGAAAGGTCCTGGAGAATCAGGCATGGAGAGATGCCTAATTCCCACTTGGAAGCTTCATGTAGAAAACAGGAGGAAAAAAGGTGACCCTGAGAGCCCACTTTGCTGCCTGAAGGCAGGATCAGCCAGACCTAAAACATTTAAGTGTCAGAGACACTTGCTGAACCTGTTTTCAAGACCTCCAAAAAGGGGGACTCCTCACCCACTCCAGGACTCCTCCTCCACACCAGAAAGTGTATTCCAGTGCCTCACTGGAGTTGGTTTTGCTCCAGTCTGAGCCTGTTAATTCTCACTGAATCAACCATGCCCATGGAAAAGAGATTATTTGTTCTTTTTTTTCTCCCCAAGGAGCCTTTAAACATTTCTGTTCCCCTTTCTGTTCACCAAGGAGTCCTGAGGGATAAGGGTTGGAAAAGGACTCAGAGAAAGTCCTCAGTTTTCTCTGTAAGGGAACTCAGAGCACTTCCCACGCTTTCTTCATGGGGAGGAATCAAAATTTGATCTGATCTGAAGTGGCAGGAGAAATGTTATAACCAACCCATAGGATTGGCATGGAAAAGACAGGAAGAGAACAGGACAGGAGAGTGTTCACCAAAGGGCTTGAGAAAAATCCTGGACTGAACTCTTCACTACACTGACCACAATCCCAGAAAAAAATGCAGGCAGCAAATATCAAAATGAGTTTGAAGAAGTAGAGAGCAATGCAGGGAATGGCAGATTGATAATCCTGACTTCCCTGCCGAAAGAAAAGCCTGGTTAAAAAATAGGCTAATGAAGAGAAAGGAAGAACTAACCGAGCTTTGGAAAAGCAAAGGGATGGTTCACAGAGCCACAGGGTTGCTCAAAGCAGTCAGTGAGTGTGGGCCGAAAGGCAGTTCCATGAATGCCAGACTCTGGTGTCTCCCCTCCTGTTCTTCTACAAGGTCAAGGCTATGGAAGATGATGGAATATTGTGCAGTACTGCCCAGGGAGAAGGACATGGGTCTGGAGCGACAGAACAAGGAGGAATGGCTTCCCAACTGCCAGAGGGCAGGGATGGATGGGCTATTGGAAGGAATTGTTCCCTGGGAGGGTGGGCAGGCCCTGGCACAGGGTGCCCAGAGCAGCTGTGGCTGCCCCTGGATCCCTGGCAGTGTCCAAGGCCAGGCTGGACAGGGCTTGGAGCAACCTGAGATATCCCTGGCCATGGCAGGGGGTGGGATGAGATGGGCTTTAAGGCCCTTTCCAATCCAAACCATTCCATGGTTCTATCATCTTGAGAACCAAAAAGAGAATAAAGCGGGGCACCCCTTACAGTGAACTCACCAGGACAGTCCCTAAGGCAAACTGTGTTGTCCAAATATTCACAAACCACACGGACAATGAGAGGGATGATGAAACGACCGAGTTCTTCAGTAACGCATAAAAATCCAAGTTGGTAAATATTAAAACTGTCTAGCAAAGGATCTCATGATACTGAGTGATGGAATGATACAAGATATTAAAAAAAGCAAATATGAAAAAAAAATTATCCAGGTATTTTACACAGGGATGAGCTCTAGGTGAGCTGTTAATGAACAGGAGTTGGAGTCACTGGTGGGGAGTTTTATGGAAACCGTTGTTGAATCACCCAAACCAGTCAAAAAGCAAATAGGCATTACTGTAAAAAAAAGCAAATGAAAAATGAAAATCCACTAGATAAAGTTGCAGTGTGTCAACATCTTGATTATAACAAGGAGTCCTGCTCACTCCATCTTAAACAGAGATTTCTGTACAAGTGATTAAGTGAACAAGAATTCTTCAGCTTAGTACAGGTGAGATATGTTAAAGCTACAGAAACTAATTAAAAATATGAAGAACTCATGGATCAAAACACCAGGAAGAGCTGTTAAACACAGAGGTGGGGACACCAGCCTGGCTGTGGGCACAGTCTGCTGCAGTCAGAGGGCTGCAGAAGAGCATCTATTGGGATTTGCCTGTGCTCTGCACATTTTGGGGCTGCAGGGAAACTACACACATGGGGTTCTGCACTCACCAGGCAACACCACAGGCTGCACACTCTACTCCCCACTAGAAGACTTTTGCCATGAATATTTCATCTAGGAACCAAACTCCAGAATACAGCTGGGACTTGTGGTCAGTGGTGCCAGAGTGCCAGGAGAGCATCTGCTCCCAGAACACCAGCAAAGCCAGCTGCTGCCTTATCTGTGGGACAGTGACTTCTGGCTGTGTCCCAGAACCAGTTCTCCTTCCCTTCCTCTCACTAGTATTCCAGCAGGTGGAATCCCATGCAAGACCTTGAGGGAATGCTCACACATGCAGGGCCAGGAGAAGGGTGCAAAGATTTTGTCCAGGACAGCAAGGCCTCCCCTGCCACATTTGGTGGCACCTTGGAGCCATGATGGCACAGTCTGCACATGAACAGCATTAAATAGCATTTCACAGTTTTGGTGGTGAGGGACACTGGTGGGCCATGAGACACATTTCTATCTGAAATAGAAATCTTAATTTTTTTTCTAGTTCTGTTTAAGAAGTTGCCTCTGACAGGACCTTCCAGGGCAGAGCATGGTGCACAGATCAAATTCTGCTCTCACTGAGTCTCCCCAGGTGGCTGTGGGTTCAGCTCCTCTGCAGCTGTGTAATTTCCTGCTCAGAAGCAGAGCTCATGCCAGGACCATTCTCCATTTGCCATTGATGTCACAGCCTTGAGTGGATGAAATGCCTTGTGGAAAAGCTCCTGCCAAAGCAGCAGTGAGGGGATGAGCCAGGGGCCTATGGCACCACAGTGGCACCTTTGGTGACACAGAGCATCTCAGACATTGTCGTGCCACATCCATGTATCCATGGGAGACACCTGCTGCCCACTACCCTGCTGGCTTCACTCAGCTGTGTCATGTCACTGTCACCCAGCATGAGCTCCTGAGGCAGGATATTCCTGGATTTGTGGGTATGTCTGGCTCAAGACACCTCTTCCATGCTAGAATTCTGTCAGTGAGCCTCTGAGCTAAGTAAGGTTTATATTCCTTTGTAGGTTTCAAAAGGCAAGTGGAAGTGGTCTCCTACCACCCTCTCCATTTTTGCTGCCAGCACTAGCCTGTAATAATTACTGGGCGAGATCCTCTGCTGGGTCTATGAGGAGATGGGCACCTGAGACAGGACTCCTGTGGGAAGGAGCAGATGTCTCAGCTCTAAAAGCCAGATGTGTGCCTGCACAGTGCATCTCCCAGAGGTGTCAGAGCGTGGGCACTGTCCCAGCTGCTGGCACCAGGGACACCTCCAGGGACTGTGCATGGCTGGGATGGAACAGGCCATGTGTAATTCTCAGTCACTGCAGAATGCTCCTGACAGCAACACTACCTTGTTGGGATCCTCCTCTCCCAGCCTGCCCCAAAGCTCAACCTGATAAGAGGGTGCAGCCAGGTGGGGATCAGACTCTTCTCCCAGACAAGTAACAGGACAAGAGAAAACAGCTCCCTTGTGCACAGGGAGGTTCAGGTTGGACATAAGTAAGAATTTCTTCATGTCAGGTATTGGAAGGGGCTGCCCAAGAAAGTGGTGGAGCTCCCATCCCTGGAGGTGTCCAAGGAATGCCACTCAGTGCTCTGGACTGGGTGACAAGGTGAGGATTGGTCACAGGTTGGACTCAATGCTCTTCAAGGTTTTTTCCAACCTCAGTGATTCTGTGACTGTGAATAATATTGTGTGAATGTCTTTATTGCTGTAAGAAAGGCTGTTCCCAGTTTATCTCAACTTTCCAGCTTTACCAGCTGAACAGAAGCCACTCTTACCCCAAGACCATTCCACTCTACTCACAGAGACAGCAGCAGAAATGACAGGACACTACCACAGGCACAGGAGATGCTGCCAGGAGGCTGAAACACAGCAACAGTGGAGCTGTTGGAGCTGTGTCCAGGTGCTGTGGGACACTGCTAGAAGGACATGGGAGGATGAGAAGGGACGGGAGAGGGAGATGAAGTGGATTTTAGCCACGAAGAATATGGAAATGGCTGGTTGAAAAAGGAAAAGAACAGCAGAGTGTTTCAAGAGGCCCAAGGAAAAATTGCCACTTCCATGCCTCCTGGGCATGAAGCTCAGCCATTAGGATATAGGGCTTTTTTAATTTACCTGCATAAAGTTTCAAAAGCTATTATAACAGCAAACACACCTTACCCACATGTGAGTCACAGACAAACACATTCACTGATAACAGTGCATTATTCTTAGAGACACTCAGGTCCTACATGCAAACAGCTCAGACAACCATCCGAGTCCCCTGAAAGAGTGGCCAGAGGTGGGAGAGGAGACACAGGACCTAAAAGGTGCCAGTGCAATACTCCCGTGCTTGTGCCCTTACTCATGCTCACGAGCTTCACTACCTTTGGCCCGAGTCAAGGGTCAGCAGGGCTTGAGGGTTTGATACAACGAATCAGTCCCTAATCAAGAATCCCTCTCCTTTTCATTACCAAGCTGGTGAGCAACAAAGGGCAGTGCTGAACCCAAGAGGGATGTTTATTTGATTATCACACGTGCAGGATTAGACAGTTTAGGTGAAGTCTGGACCCTTTCTGTCACTCTCTGCAACTCCCTTCAGACAGGACTTCAGAGCCCGGTTGGGGTCAGGTTCTGCTCCCAGGGAACAGGGACAGGACAAGAGGAAATGGCCTCAAACTGTTCCAGGGGAAGGTTAGGTTGGACATCAGGAGGAATTTCTTCCTGGAAAGCGTGGTCAGGCCTTGGATGGGGCTTCCCAGGCAGATTTGGAGTGCCCATCCCTGGAGGTGGGGCTGGACATGGCACTCGATGCTCTGGGCTGGGGACAAGGTGGGCATTGGGCACAGGCTGGATTTGATGGTCCTGGAGGGCTTTACCAACCTAAATTATTCCCATGGGGCTGGAGAAAACTCTCAAATGCCCCTCACTGACAGCTCTGCTGAAGTTTGCTCTCCTGCAGACAGAGAAGTCCCACAAGAGTGAAGAAAGAGTCACTTCTCCTGGCACAGCCACCATGAGGATTGTATGGACTGGCACGGAAACCTCTGGCAAAGTTCCATAACAGTGTCTGGCTAAACTGTCTCTGTCTGTTCCACACATCTATGTTGGAGTATCAAAGGCAAAGGGAGTCTGGTCAGCCCTGACTCACAGCACTCAATGAAAGTAAAGGCGAGGGAGAACAGCTCATGCTCCTCTGCCTCAAGCACTCTGCAGGCAGTCTGGATCCCAAATCCCATGGAGAGCGTCCAACTCACGCTGACCTGCTCACCTCACACACCTTGGAGAGCCCAGCCTGTCTCCACTCTGGAGTCATCTCCGTCCTTGAAGACCCTCTTTGACACAACCCTCTGCACTGTGCTGGCAGTGGCTGGGAGCTTAAAGCTGTCCCACAGAACTCACATAGTTCTTGTCCCTCTGCACCCCTCAAAGCACTGGCAAAGTCCTACAGAACTCACATAGTTCTTGTCCCTCTGCACCCCTCAAAGCACTGGCAAAGTCCCACAGAACTCACATAGTTCTTGTCCCTCTGCACCCCTCAAAGCACTGGCAAAGTCCTACAGAACTCACATAGTTCTTGTCCCTCTGCACCCCTCAAAGCACTGGCAAAGTCCCACAGAACTCACATAGTTCTTGTCCCTCTGCACCCCTCAAAGCACTGGCAAAGCCCAAGCTGTGCTGGCAGCTCTCTGACCTCTCCAAGCACAGAGGTCCCTTGGGACCAGCTCAGGGGTGGCACAAACACACGAGGACTCCCACGACTGGTCCATGGAACACCTGAGACAGTTCTGACCCTGAAAGCAGCTCTGCAGTGATGGGCCACATACAGACTCACATGAGCCCAGAACGCTTTACTGCAGCCACTGGATACTTTTCCTCAACCACCAGCTTTTTACAATGGGTTTCAAAGTTAAAACCTTGACAAGCAATGCAGAAAGAGCATTCTTGATCTTCTAGAAAGGAGAAAGCAGATCTAGAAGAGCAAAGACTGACAAGAAAATTCCTTTTGGGGCAAATTAAGCAAGAACTTCTGAAGCATCACACATCTCCAGGAGGGCTGAACTGCTACTGGAAAGTGACCAAAGGGCTCTCCCAGAGGTTGATGTGGACTGGGAAATTCTCTAAAACTCTCCTGAAGATGAAGCTCAGCAGCTGGAAATGTCAGGACTCTGGTGTGGACCTGAACCAGCACTGTGGCCATTTCTGGAGAAACCAGGAACGGTCCAGGGAAGCTTTACCTGTTCATGGATTAAATGTTTGTTAGGATTGCACATGGAGCTGTTCTCACCAGGAAAACGCCGCAGGCAGGAGATGGGCTTGGAATGGACGAGTCACCTCAGGGAAAAGCTGCCGGCAGGAGATCGGTTTGGGGTGGAGCAGCCAGCCCTGCTGAACCTTCCCGGCTGGCGCCGGAGGGGGGGGAGCGTTGCCTGATCCCTTCCCCCTCCATCTCACTGGGCTCCACCGCCGAGCCAGGTGCAGAACAAAAGGAAAGTAATGATTTAGTTATTGCTGCAGCGCCGAGGGTTTGAAGGTCAGGCGCTCAGCACAGCACCCGCTGTACGGCCAGGCCGTGCTGCAGCCCTGCAGCCAGAGCTGCTCCGCAGGGGCCGGCGCTGCGCGGCTCCGGCTCCTGCGCGGGCACATGAAAGGCTTCTCTCTAATGTAATAACTGACGGCCTCTTCAGTGCCGTTTGAACTGTTTACAGACTGAGTTAACGATTACAGGCAATGTGTACCTTGGCTGCTGACCAAAATTCTTACCCGCCCGTCAGATATTATCAAAGAGCCCTTCACTGCTGGCCTGGAGTCCTTCCAAAGCACAGCGCCGAAATGCTGCTGTAGAGGAGGGGCCTTGGGTGCTCCATCGTGAAACCCAAGATAGACACAGATCTGCTCTGGAGAGGTGTCCTGGGATCCGGGTGCCAAGTCACGTAGAGACACAGGAAGGCCTGAGGGCTCCCTGAAGCCCCCCACCCCGGTGCCCAGGCCTCATACGGGTGGGCCCTTCCCTGCAGGACATGGGCCATGGCTTTGCTGTGCTGCCTTCCAGGCCTTCACAGACGACACCGCACAACCCACGAGCTCTGGCTGTCCAGGTCTCCCCCCCGCATGAGGTCACTGCCATCCATACCTGGTTCTTTACACATAACCTAGGTGGTTGTGTTAATGCTGGTGGTTACACAGCTTAAAGCTCCTCCTGCCAAAAGCATTTTCAATACCCTCATGCCTAAGAGTGAGGACAAGAACAAACCAAGTGGTGGGAGATTAGATAAAATCACTTCCATTGTTATTTGTAGCTGGAGAAATGCAGGTGTAGGTATAAGGTCTGGCTAGATTTGGGCTCGAAAACAAGCCTCAGCTCTCTGGGGCAAATTGCACCAGGTCTGGAAATCCCGTTGAAATGAAGGGATGAAATAAAGAACTGGCAAGCTGCTCTAATTACAGCTGAGTAACACAGAGCCACATTCAAGCAGCACTGAGGCTACAGAGCAAACTCTGCTTCTGAGCAGGAAATTCCGCAGCTGCAGAGGAGGGTCCATCCTACCCACGGTCCTGAACCCACAGCCACCTGGGGAGACTCAGTGAGAGCAGAATTTGATCTGTGCACCATGCTCTGCCCTGGAAGGTCCTGTCAGAGGCAACTTCTTAAACAGAACTAGAAAAAAAATTAAGATTTCCATTTCAGATAGAAATGTGTCTCATGGCCCACCAGTGTCCCTCACCACCAAAACTTTAGGCTGTGAAATGCTGTTCATGTGCAGACTGTGCCATCATGGCTCCAAGGTGCCACCAAACCATTGCTTCAAAAGTGCTGCTTCAGTCCATCCCAGACTTCCAAACTCCCAGCTACACCAGCAGCAGGAACTGATGCATCCTATGCCTACCAAGAGCATGCACAGTACTGGTTTGCCATCATCCCAAAGGCCTTGGTACAAAATGCCAGGTGATTAAACTATGAAACGGTAATTGAAATTTTGCTCCTGTGTTCCTAAAACAAGCTATTTTGTTCTCCACAAAATAAATGCGAACACATCTCTTTCACAGGCTGACAAGAGGTGGAGTTTCCAAGGCATGCTTTCCAGAGAAGGGCTGATGCCTTCACTCCATGCCAGTTGTGTCTTGAAATATGTTTTATGTCAGCAGGTCCTGGGCACAAGAACAAAGACTGAACAGCTAAAGGAATAAATTATTTGCTTTTCGATCTCACTCTGCACCGGCTTCCCGCTGTTTTATTGCTCAGATATAGTTTTCTGTAGTATGGATGAGCAAGTAGCTGGTGGAGGACACGAGTCTCTCTTGTTGGACATTGTATTCACAGAAGAGAGAAATGTAGATGCAAATACATTTGCTGTGATTTGATTCAATGAAACTTGCTGGTACAGTGCAGTACACAAGAGAAATTGGTTCCTCCTACGCTTACTTGCTAAGACATGAGTTCAGGCCCTCTGGGATCTGCAATTCCCTGGCTGCTGTAATGACATCACTGACATCTAAGGAGCTGCAGGAATGCCGAGAATGCAGCTCCGGGCTCCTGGGGATGCTGAGCTCATCTGCTGCTGCAGGAGGCACCAAAGATGGGGTGCCTGGGTCGCACTCCTGCCTCACTTCCAACCTACACTCGCTGCTCTTCTTGAGGCCACACAATACAACACCTGGGCTGCACCAGTTTAAATAACGAAAGTGAAATAGCTTGAAAATTTCTTTCACTGACGTCTTCAGACGCTGAGCAGAAACAAGAATTTCAGCACAGGCCCAAGGGGTCAGACCCAAAATTGACATAACCCTGTGACCTGGGCAGGAACTGATGCCCAGGAAGTTCCACCTGAATGCGAGGCAGAATTTCTTCTGTGGGCAGTGCCTGAGCCCTGAACAGGCTGCCCCGGGAGGGGGTGGAGCTATTCCAGACCCATCTGGACACAATCCTGTGCCCTGTGCTCTGGGATGACCCTGCTGGGTAGGGAGGTGGGACCAGGTGACTCACGGTGGCCCCTTCCAGCCTAACTATTCTGGGAATCTGGGAATCTGTGACCCGACTATCACAAACCAGCAGAGACCACTCAAAGAGTGGTTTTCCACTTGGTGTTCCACTTGGGATACCTTCCCAGCATTACTGTAGTTACTGATCTGGGAGTTGTACCCAGAGCCAGCTGGGGAGCAGCCTGAAGGATTTCACAAACACACCTTTTCCCTTTTAGCCCGTTTATACTTGTTCCACAACATTCCCTGCAATTGATCTCAACAAAGGATTTCAGAGAAGTCAATAAAATACCCTTGCTTGGACTGAAGATAATTTCACAGGAAACTTCCAAGAGTGAACTCTGTTATCATCCTTGCTGCATCCTAGAGGATTCCAGCCACCAAAGATCACAGAATCCCAGAATGGTTTGGGTTGGAAGGGACCTTGGAGACTATCTCATTCCACCCCCTGCCATGGGCTAGGGACACCAGGTGGCTCCACGGTGTCACAGGTGTTCTAAGAGCTGAGCTGGCATACTGGAAGGAGCTTGAAGCAGGTAAGCATGAAACTCTTCCCTTAGTTTCAGCCTGTTGGGAGCCTCTGGAGACTCCAGCATTCATCACCAAAGGGCAGAGTCTCCATGTGGAGGTTCTTAGGGACAGGGATGACAGACGTCTTGCCCCAGAACTCAAGAGACTGAGGGCAAAAACGTGGAGAAATTTCCATTTTCAGGCATCTCTGCTGCCGTGTCCAGAGCAGCACAGAGCAGTGAACATGCAGGATGAAAGACAAACAGGGTAGGAAGTGAAATAACGTCCCTGCTCAACAGAGTGAGATCCAGTGGATGCTCTACCCACTGTCTTCATTCAAGGGCCCCAATAATTTGATCAAACATTCCTTTGAAAGGACTGAGCTCTACCAGCTGTTTTACTCCAAGGAATGGGAAGGGAGCCACTCACAGCGCATTTGTTTGGGGCAGTGAAAAGGGATGAGTTGTGACATCACCTCCACTGGAGCATCCAGCCCTCTCCATCCTGGATCTCTGTGAGAGGGGACAGAGGAGGATGAGTGCTGTGATAATGAGGACATCTGGAGCCACAGTAGTTGAAACTAAAACAAGAACAGAAAGGAGAAAATTCTCCTGGTTACTGGAGGGAGGTCTCCTGTTCTCATTCCTGGTTCCTGCAGAGGAGGAGACATGACTGACAAAGTCTCCATTGGCACCTGCCAATTCTGCATTTTTCTGCTTTTTTCTTAACAATGACACTGGCCCCTACCAGACAAAGACCACTGGGAGAGTCAAGCACTCCTTGAAGCTTCTGCTTTGTCTGTCCAACACTGAAACTTTGTTGTGTAAAATGAGCACGAACACCTTGAGTTCACTCATGCAGACTCTGGTTCCTGGGCTCCACTGCCTTTTCTCCTGGTTCTGCAGGGTGGAGGTTGTTGCAATCACAGATTCTCCTTCTCTATCTGCTGCTTTTCATCTTGTGGTGCTCCGCTCCCAAGGCAGAATGGCTGAGGCAGGTTTATTGCACAGCCATGCTGGAAGCACAGGAAAGAGCTTTTTGGTGTGGTACCTCACCCCTCTATGCTGTAAAACCTCCATAGTCTTGCCCTGATGGCCTGGGAACATGGCAGGTGCCCATCTCCCAGGGAAGGAGAGAGCTTGTTGTGCTGGATGCCATGTCCAGAGCCACGCCATGTTCACACAACACGGATTTGCAGCTCTTTGCAGAGAGCACACTCTGTGCAGCTGTGCCTTGCTGGCACCACGGGGAACCTGCTGGTGTCTGCTCCGATTCTGCAAACTCTGCAAGGAACAATCCTTCGTTACAGCTCAGTTGATTTCTCCCCTGATCCAATGCCGTTGCTTTTCCCACCAATATTCGCTAAAGTCACACTGAACAATGTGCATTTGCACTGCCCAGTACACTGAGCCCTTGGTTCCCTCATGCAACTGGCATCCCTGTCGAGGGGAAGGACAAAAAGTCATTGTAGCCAAAACCTTAAGAGCCTGCCCGAATGGTTTCTGTGGTATTCAGAATCAGTGCAGCACTTGAGAACACAGGGATAAATCATTAACAAGTCATTATTGTTCACAGGTACTTTTGGCAGGAAACCGCTGAGGTCAACTTGGACAAACTGCTGTGGGGTAGTGGGGGTGGCACTTTTCCTGCAGGAGCATTCAAATCCTCCTCTAATACCAAGAAATAGGCTGGAAGTCACCTTCCTTGCTGAATCTAATCGAGATGGAGAGCAGCACAGCCCCTCCTTCCTGCTCTTCTTGGCCTGAGCTCCCTCCCAGCTCTGTGATCAATCCCTCATGTCTGCTCTCCGACAGTGCTGTTCATCACAGCTCCCCTCAGAGTGGGCAGCCTGACAGCCCAAACACCACTCCTCATGTACCAACCCCAGAATCTCCCAGCTCCCATCAATCACTTCTGCTACTGGGAGCTGGGGAATTCCCAAACACTGCTGCTTTTCCCAGACATCTGTCCAGGGATGGCTGTTTCTCATGCTTTGGAAACCTGCAGAGATGCTGCATCTGTACAGCTATTACCAAATTCCCTCATCCCCAGTCAAACTCACCAGCTCAGTGGGCAATGGGGCAGATGGATCCATGTACCATCTGCTCCCCAGGCCATCAGCACTGGCTGAGAGCCCTCTCCATGGTTAACATCCTGGAGGCTGATCCATCCTCACAGCTTCCAGTGCCGTCAGACACTCCAGCTTCCATGGAAAACTATTAATTCTTGTTGTCATCCAGTTTCCGGCTCAGTGGCCAGCTGGCCACTGACCCCACTGCTATTCAGTTGGTGTAAATCAAGTGCCACAGGACACTTCCAGAGAACCATGATGTGGCAATTCCTCTGAATATGGGGATGTGGTCGCTTAAAATTAAATAAGCAAACAATTTGGATACAAATAGCTTAAAGGCTGTGGTGTGTTGGTCAGTGTGAGCTCCTGCCTGGGAGATACAACACTAACACAGGGCTCCTTTTAAAGCCCTAAAACATCTTCCAGAAGATGCCATGAATTCAGCTCAGCTGCTCAGGCAGTTTCGTGCCCAGTCAGCTTGGGATGGTTCAGTGGTGATTTTTTTTTTTTTTTTTTTTACTAAGAAAAAGTACTTTCAATTTTGACATTTAAAAATTGCCTATCGTAAGCACAAAAAAATTTCTTTCTAAACTCACTAGCTTCTGGATACATTCATGTAAGCCAAGAAAACCAGTCAGGTAACCAAGTCCAGCTCCTGAGGAAGCCCATGTTTCCATTTTCTCTAAAAAATATTGACTCCACAACTGCAGACCCAGACAGGGACACTTGTACTGCAAAGGGACACAACAGCTGCTTTCCAAAAGCCTAGGGCATGGTCAGATAGTTCAGAACAGTTCTTCTGCCCAGCCTGACCTGAGCAGGTTCACAACAGGGCTGCCATCAAGTAGGGTTTAACAGGACTGGTTTTCCCTGGAATGATAACAAACAGTGTTCAAATAAAATCCTTCTGAGTTTGACATGGTCATATTGGCTGAAGTACTACCTGAGCTACAATCAGCATTTCAAAGACCCTCATGCCATGGAGCCCCAAACAGACTTTAAATCCAGCCAGAAAAGTTGCAGGAGTAGAAAGAAGTCTTCTCAGCCTACCATGGCACACACAGGGGATCCCCCAGTGCTTTCTTTCCATGGATTATTCCTTTGCTTTGCATTTTGTCCAATTGTTCCCACTCCCAGAGGTGCACCCAAGAGTTTCAATGGCTCTGGAGTGTTGCCAAAATTCTTCCACCCCATCCCAGCTGGGCTGTGCCACTGTCTGCTGTCCTCTGCTTCCACAACCTGCAGGCTCCATTTCCCTGGTCCTTTAAAACCCCTTTCATAGTCCAGAACTGGGGATGAACATCAAGTTGATTATAAAACAATTTCTTTTGTTGATAGAAAATTCTTTGCAGGGCGTGAACAGCAGGAGAAAGAAAGGACTCCTCTGAACTTCGAGCTGGCTGGAAACCCCCGGAGGGCAAGAATCCGATCCCTCCTTTGAGGAGCACAGACCTGTCTGTACAGGCTGCAGGAGCAAGAGAGCTCTGTGTGTGCAGCTCCAACAACACTCACCAGCCCCTGCCTTGCCTTGCTCAGGACCAGCCTCCAACTCACGTATGGGAAATGGCTCCACTCCTCCCCTTTGCACCCCTGGACAGACCTTGTCCTCCTCACCCCCCTAATCCCCTCCTCCAGAGCCAAAGTTCTGCTCCATTACCTCCCTATCCACCTACCCCATGTGCCCTTCAGCAGCTCCATCATCCACCCAAACCCAAATCCTTCTCTCAGGCTGCTCAGAACCACCCTGTGCATCTTTCAGAGCTGCTCAGGAGGAAGAAATCCTCCACGCAACAAGCCCAGATGTGGGCAGGAACATCCACCCACCTATTATTTAATATTTACCAGTACCCCACCAAATCCTCTGCCCTGGATGCAGCCATTCTGCAGATGCCATAGCAACACTTTTAAAAGGACATCCTGAGGATGGACAGGACATGTTCCTTAGGAGCAAGGAATCTGCCTATCAACACTGAGATTGAGAAGCCATGTCCACAGGTTTCATGTTTTCCAGCCCTAGGAAGAAACATCATTCCTTGGGCAGCCAGTCCTGCTCTGGATCTGCCCCATCTGCTTGCCAAGAGGACTAAAGTCCTTCAAAGTCCTTTAGATTCAGTAAAATAACAAATACAGAGAAAAAACCAAAACACCAACAGTGCAGAATGGTTTGAAATCCCCCTGACAGTCTCTGCATCCTAGTACAGGTAATACCACAGGCCCACCAGCATCTCCAGACTCAGCTGTGGCATCCTGAGAGGTCCAACTGTGGCAGATCCATTCCAGCACCATTTGTGTGCCACATCTAGGAAAACCCATGAGTGTGCTGGCTACCCCTATGTTTCCTTTCTCCCTCTGCTCCCACACCACACAGCCTCTCATGCAGTGTTTCCACTACTGATATTTATATAAAATACACAAAGGGCTGCTCCCAGCGCTCAGTGCCAGCACCTGAGCAGGGAGGAGGCAAAGTCAGTGGACCTGGGGAAGGGAGGAAGGAGGTGAAACTCCCCATTCCTGGACCTCAGCATTGCCAACAAATGTGTGCTGCAGTTCCCTTTATCCCACAGATTCCCGGGGTGGGTCAGACCTGAAGGAATCACAGAGGGTCACTGGTGCCACCTCCCTGCTCAGGCAGGGCCATCCCAGAGCACAGGGCCCAGGATTGTGTCCAGAGGGCTCTGGAATATCCCCGCTGAGGAGACTCCAGCCCCTCCCTGGGCAGCCTGTTGAGGGCTGGGCACTGCCCAGGGCAGAAGTTGTGCCTCCTGTGCAGGGGAATTGCTGGGCTCAGTCCCTGCCCGTGGCTCTGGTGCCACTGCTGGGCCCCCGGAGCAGAGCCTGGGCCCTGCTCTGCCCCTCCCTGCAGATATTTAAGGAGTTTCAACTGGAGCCCAGAACAGAGAGCTACTACCAAAAGAGCAAAAACACTTTGGGAAGCTTCCCTGGAGCAGTGTGGAATCTCAGTCCCTGAAATCAGAGACCAAGACTTCAAGAAATGCTTGAGAAGGGGCTCAGGTGGATCCCAGAACATACACTTTCCTTCAAAAGAGAAAGAGCCCCTTGGGTACCCCTGGGAGGAATATGGGGCTGCTACCTGGGATCTCAGCTTCCAAGAGGAGATGTGAAAAGATTCCTGGAGATGCCTGGTGCATCCTGGAAGATGAGGTTTCCATGAAAGGAGAAAAATCATTTCAGACTACTTCCTAGGAGGAGTCTGGGATTGCTACCCAGAATATCCAATGCCTAAATCAAAGATTAAAAGACTCTGGGAGATGGTATCTGGGATACCAGATGCCTGGAGGAGATATGAAAAGACTCCAGGAGATGCCTGGGAGGTGGCCCAGGTAGATCCTGGAAGATACAGATTCCACAAAAAGAGAAAAATCATCTTGGCCAGCTTCCCTTGAGCAGTCTAAGGCTGCTACCTGGGATTCCAGGTCCTGAAATCAAGAGATCAGGACTGCAGGAATGCTACCACCTTGTCATCTTTGAATTACGGTAGTAACATGGTCCTCATCAAGGCTGGGCAAGAATTTCCACAGGTGCTGCCTGGCTGGGCAGACCCTGGCTTGGGGCTCTGCTCATCCCAGTGCCCTCCAGCCCACCCAACCAGAACAGACAGCTCTGGGGGAGATTTCTCATTCTCAGTCTTTTCTGCCATTCCCATCCTTTCTGGAAGAAGCAGCTGTGCTTGTCCCAGCTCCCCTGCCACAGTGAAGGATGCCCTGGAATCAATCAGTGCAGCTTCCAGCCACCCAGGGTCCTGCTCCAAACTCAGGACTGGGGAGGACACTGGGATGTCCATCCCTCTCTCCCCACTGCATCGTGGCTGAAGAAACTCCTGCTTGATTCTTGCCCTCCTGGCTTTGCTCTAAAGGTCACCTGGCCCCTCCACTGCCACTCACACCCTCCCTAGGCTATGAGGACATGAGGGGTCCAGCAGGGAATAGAAGGGAAAGTCTGCTCAGGGGAGCTCAGCTAAATTCTGATTAGGACTGTGATGGGAGCTGAGAAGAAAGTGAAGGGTGTGGAAAAATAGGGAGAAGGATTGTTTCAGAGGAGAACAGGTCCAGAGCTCTGGGCAGTTTCATTAGAGGAATATTAAGTAAATGAGTCAGAGCTTGTGATGCCTGAGGCTCGGGAAAGCTGCTGCTGGAGTGAAGGATGGTGAGGGAAGATGAGGATTGTGGCATGCTGTCTGCGAGTGAGATCCAACCAGGACACAACAAGAGGAAACTTGTTGCCTGCTCAGACTTTGATGAACATTTGCAGAGATCAAGCACTGCAGATGTTACATTGCTGCCTCTGTCTGTGCCCAGTTCCAGCTCTGGGCCAGGCACTCCAGGGAGCCTTTCCCAACCCACTGCGCTTCCCAGGGCACCGGAGCTCTGAGAGTGCCCCACTCCAGCAGCACCCCCACACCACACTGATCCCCCAGGTCCCTAAAGTCACTTTGCAAGTCAGGTTTTATGTATTGGTAGCTGGTATCTGGGGTTAAAATTTGTCTCTTAATTCCTGCACCTAAAAAACTGAATATTGCACTGATACCACATGCAAGAATGCTCTGGGCATCAATAATCCCTGCAAGTGTCCCAGGCCAGGCTGGATGGTGCTTAGAGCAACCTGGGTAGTGGAAGATGTCCCTGCCCATGGCAGGGGTTAGAACTGGATGATCTTTAAGGTCCCTCCCAAACCAAACCTTTCTGTTTTGATGAATAAATGTATATCATGTATGTGTAAACATAGATGTACATATGAGTGTGTATATACATGTCTATATGTATACATATATGCAGATATACATCCGTATGTATAAATATATATAAATATTTACCTGTACTGCAAACACAAAAACCAAGCTTGAAGTTAAGATGGGTAAACCAAATTGCCTACTTTCAAATCACAAAATTAATTTCGTAAGCACCTTGGAAATTCAAGGTAAAGAAGTTAATTCAGATGTTGTAATAACAGAGATATAGGATTAATACAGTGGGCTGCACTAAAATATATTTATTTGCATGAAACAGTTTCAAAAATCTACAGGTTGAAATTCCACGCCAGTATGGAAAAAAAAAATACCGAAGCTACCGACTGATGATCTCTCCATGGTGATGCCAGAGACCAGGAAAGGCAAAGGCAAGTGAGAGAGGTTACAAAAGTATAAAAGCACAGTATTAACTACAGAATCCCAGAATCACTGGGGTTGGGAAAGATCTTCAAGACCATGGAGTCC
Organism: Phylloscopus whistleri; assembly: GCA_017589585.1. Lineage (NCBI taxonomy): Eukaryota > Metazoa > Chordata > Aves > Passeriformes > Phylloscopidae > Phylloscopus > Phylloscopus whistleri. The sequence goes on from JADMLD010000352.1 coordinate 641,467, forward strand.
TGGCTGTGCCCAATCCCCACCTTGTCCCCAGCCCAGAGCACCTGAGTGCCACGTCCAGCTCTTCCTTGGGCACCTCCAGGGATGGGGACTCCAAACCTCCCTGGGCAGCCCATAATTGATGGATGACTTCAATCATGGCCATACCAGCAGGGCAAAGATTGTATTGAAGTCTGATCAAAAGACAGATTTTGGTATCTTTATCAACTTCTTTATGCAAAATTTGGAGCAACCTCCAAAGTAGGTACAATCCTGCATAGTGCACAGGGGGGTTGGTTGAAGCCAGATTATTTCTCTAATAGGGCTTATTATATATTCAAATTCCCCTATTTGTAGGATAAATAAATAAATAAATAAATAAATAAAAACATTCTCAAACCATTAAAAGTCTAAGAATAAGAAAAGTAGTTGAAAGAACATTTTAGAAAGCAAATGAAAAGGCAAAATGTTTTTGGGTTATACAGAAAATATTGAGAGATTTCCTGCTGGAGACTTGGAGTAAATTTACACCGTTGAGCCCAAAACCCAACAGTAAATAATAAATGAAAGAAGACCAGAAAGAAAAGGAAACCTTTCAAAAGCGGCACTTGAATCCAAAGGATGAGAACAGCAAAGACTAATTCTGGCAAGTTAAGGAGACTGGTCAAAAGAGAAAAACATGCCAGGGGCTCCCATACAAACAATAACGCCTTTTTCAACACATTAGAAGCAGGATGTCTATTAGTGAGTCTCTGTGGCCAACAAATAACTCAGGGAATGAAAGATGCACTCGAAAAACATATGCAAAAAAAGCTACATGAATTGTTTGCATGATGGGGCACCACAGAAGAAGCCAGGAAGTTCCCATGCAGAGCATTTCAGCATGGTCATAAATTACTCTGGAAATGGTAAATTAATGAGGTGACAAAGATTGCAGATTAAACAGTATTTTTTTGAATTATCCACATCTTGAAATCCAAATTATCCAATCTCAGAGTGACTGGGAAGACTTGCATGAAAGATCTCAGGCTACCCAGTGGATGGTTTATTGAGCAACACGAAGCTAACAGCTCCCACCTCCTCCCATGCTCCTGGCCACACATTCCCCACTACTCACTCTGTCCTTGGCTCCTCTGTGAGCTCATTCAGCTCATGAAAATATCAGAAAATGAACACGGCAAGTAAAACCAAGCATTTGCTGCAGTTGTAATGTGTTGGACAGGCTTGGGAAAGGGTCTCACAAGGCCTGGGGTCACAGCAAGTGAGGGATGAGTTATGGCACAGAAAGTAGGAGAGGGGAAAGCAGTAGTTAGGGAAAAAGAAGAGCAAGTCCTGTTAAGCAAGGAGTTGGGATCAGCCCTGTGTGTAACTGCTGCTGAAATGGCTCTGTGCATGGAGAGGGCAAATTCAGTACCAGTGAGGACAAAGAGATGTGCCTGGGAACAATCATTTGAGCAGTAAAGACAAGGATACAGACTTTAAAATAGCTCATTAAACTCGGGGGAAATCCTGGAATCATTCTGCAACACTTTCTGAAAGCATCACACTGTTGGTGGGCACTGTATATATTTTTTTATATATATATATTCCTGCCCTACCCAATAAAGAAGATAAAGTTAGGAATTTATGAGAAAAAAAAGACTGGGAAATGCTGTCCATGGCACACTTACAGCCCAACAGTCCATTTGGTAATGGTGACTGTCTCAACATGGGAAAATATGAAAAAGGGTACAGGTAACAAAAACAGACAGGTAACAAAAAGGTGGGAAACAGTGTGCAAGAGGAGCCCAGGATGCTCCACCCAGGAAGGGATGGTGCCTTGTAAAGCTGTGAATATTGGAAATGATGCAAATACAGGTTAATTATTCACTATTCTTCATAATGCAAAGAGGAAGGTGTCACCTCAAACCACTTCCAAGGAAAAGGTGTAAAATAGGAATTCTTCTCACGGGCTCAGAGTGACACTCCCTGATGACAGATGATGTGGAGATATATAAAAGATCCAGATAACCATGAGGCATGATCCATTCCAGCTAAAATCCAAGTATCCTGTCTGTCATTTCCAGCCTGGATGACCCCAAAGCTCCTGATGCTGGGATTTTGGGAGGATGGACCCACCTTGATCTTCTTCTCCTACTGGGCTTTCTCTCCTGACTCCAAGCACCTGCTGTGTTCACTCTGTCCATGTGTAGCCCACCCCTGCTGAGCTGCTTTGCCCCATCTCCCTTTTGAGACAACCCCAGAATCCCTGGGCTCTTGCATGGCTCCTCTGCCCTGTGACAGACATCCACACGTGTGTTTAAGCAGTTGACTCAAGAAGTTCCAGTCCTTTCCAGTGACTTTCCACCAAAGAGGTGAAACTCTTCTGCACAAAGAACAGTCTTTTGGAGAGGTCAAGTCTAACAGCAGGGATTGGATTCCCTGAAGAAAGAAGCACCATCCCAGATCTTTTTCACTTCTAGGTAAATCTTTTTTCTTACTTCTAAGTAAAGGCACCTTTGGCTTCATGTTCTCCAATAAAAGTAAGAAAACTATTCTTTTAAAACCAGAAATGCAAGCCTCTTGTCTGTACAAAAATCCTGACCCTAAGGAGATGAGGATAGAACAACTTACAGAAGAAGGACCTCAGAGCACTGCTGGGAGAGGTTCAATGCTACCTAATATCATGGAATCACAGAATCCTAGAATGGTTTGGATTGGAGGGACCTTAAAGGTCATCCAAGGTCCAACCTCCTGCCATGGACAAGGACACCTTCCACTGTCCCAGGCTGCTCCAAGCCCCGTCCAGCCTGGCCTTGGACACTACCAGGGATCCAGGGGCAGCCACAGCTGCTCTGGGCACCCTGTGCCAGGGCCTCACCACTGTCAGGAAACAATTCCTTCCTCATACCCCATCCAACCCTGCCCTCTGGCCACCAGGCAGCCATTCCCCCTTGTCCTGTCACTCCAGGTCTTTGCAAATAGTCTCTCTCCACCCTCCTTGTCAGCTCCCTTCAGGTGCTGGAAGGGCACAATTAGGTCATGCTGGAACCTTGTCTTCTCTTGGCTGAAATATCCCAATTGATTACTGTTGGTTTGTTATTGCTGGGGAAAAAAAGGCAGCAGAGCTGATATAGAATTAAACTCTTGGCTCAGGCTTTCATACCTCCTTTAAACCTGGCTTCAGGCTTTGATGTAAAGTAACTAAACCGAGCAGGCAGCTTAGCAAGACTGGGTTTATTGTGGGTATCTCTGGGGGAGGCTCCCCAAGAGAGGCAGTGTGGTCGCTCTCCTGCTGCCTTTGGACTGGCTTGGCTCAGCCTTGCTCATCTCCCTCTGCAGCACGTCTGGGAGGCCCCTGGACACCTCGGGAGCGTGAGGATGAGCACAACAATCTGTGTCTGCTTGGCTCCAGGCAGGATCACACCCATACAAACACTGACCCCCACTAAGACCGAAACAATATAGCCAAGCAATAAGAAGGAGAAAAGAAATTATCAACTTGACTTTTGTTCAGTTATCTGAATTTACAACCTTGATTTCTCATTTGAGCCTGAACTTCCAGTCAATTGCAGGTAAAAGTACATTGCATTCCCATGCTCCTGCAAGGCAGCAATCCCTCCACTTCCCGAGGAGATTGCATCACAGTTATCCCGGATTTTTATCAAGCAGGATCATGAACGTGAGCTCTGAGGATGCAGAATAGATGTGAACACTTTGTCAGATCCTTTTAAGAGAACACATCACATCCGGCTTCAAGAGACAGAGTTGTTTCCTTATTTCTTTGATGTAGAACCTCAATTATTGTATTTTTGTTACAAATCACTTTATGGTTTGAATCTTACATATACTCAAACCCATGTATTTTCTTCACTGCTCTGCAGCACGTCTGAACAGTGGCAAACACTGAGTTGATAACAACTGGATTGAATTTGGGGGGGCTAAATTATTACAGTGAAAGAACTTTGGAAACCTGAAAGAAGCTCAATTCCCACCTCTGTGGCTGATGATGTCAAATTTCCAGGCATCTGGTCAGCAGCTCTGTTTACAAGGGTTGTGTCTTTGGGGAGGGACTTGAGAGAAGTTAAGTGTTTTTGTTCCATTTGCTGCTCTGAGGAGCTTTTAATGAATTACCTGAGATGATAATATGATTAAGTGAGGGCTCTATGCACAGGGTATGTGGGCTGTGCACAGAGGTCTTGATACCTGAACAGAAGAGCACAGGAAATGGGTCACCAGAGAAGGCAATTACTGAAATGAAGGGAAAATACAGAGAGATGCTTATCTTGTTAAAACATGGTTGAAAACAAAGCAAAACAAACCAGTGAAGCCCAGAGAAACCCCAAAGATCTCAGCTTACAGGTGCAGTCTGAGTGGAAATGGCAGATACATTTTCCCTGTAAAAATATCTGAAAGACAGTTCAGTTCCTGAAGTTACTCTGAACTCTGGCAAAACACAACTGAATATCCAAATTTAAAGATGAAAAAGAAATTACTTTACAACTCAGAATTCTCCCCCTCCACCAGTGCTCACTGGGTGATCACTGAACTGGGCTTTGCGTAACAGAAGAAGTTCTATAGAAACATTAGATAAACAGGATGTTTCAGTTCATTTTTTACCCCAAGATGTTTCATTTCTCAACTGGAGAGAGAAAAGGGAGTTTGGTAGAAATTTGCTTAATGAACAGTTCAGCTACATGTAACAGTCAGGCTTCAAACATTTCTGTGGGCAAGACTCTACACACTGAAGTTTCCACAGGTGAAGAATAAATCAGAAATGCACTTGAGATGCTCATACATTGTTCTGTTGTCTTCACCCTACTCTAATCAATTAAGTTTAATAATTTAATAACAACCTATTTAACTGGAAAACTCAATCAAATGGAGGAACTTAGATTCGTTCATCTCACTGCAGATAACAACACCAAGTCTTGCTCCATCATAAATAATGTCAAAAAACAGGCTTGCCACCAGCTCTGACGTCTCTTCCACATGACAAATGCACATTTTAGTGTGACCAGATGGAGTCTCAGACACCAATATAATCCAAGAACAAAGAGCTCAGAAAATGCAGAGGATGAGGGACTTGTACTCCTGAAAGCACTGACTCTGAAAACAACCAAAGGTCAATGAAAGGACAATATCGTGATGAAATAACAAATTAACATAGAGCTGCCAGACTGATATCATGGTCAAAAGGTCAGATGTGAACCTCTGGGTACAATTCAGATGAGGAGATTGAAGATCACAGGAATTGCCAGACTGGATTAAATGAAATCCGTAACAAACACCCAAATTATGGATTGGTTTGCATGGCTATGAGGCAGCCAAACCATCACTGACCTCTCCAGGCAATGTGACCCCTCCACCAGGACACAGACAAGATACAACTCAACACAAAGCTGTCCTTCAAATCTGTGCTAACATAACACATCCCCCCACCAAAAAAACATCTTCAAAGGTCTTAAGATTCAGCTTTCAGCTGGGTCCCACAGGATTTTTCAGGGAAGCAAAGGAATATTCCCAAAACACTCACAGTTTTCTAGCCTACCTCCTTAAGCACATGTTCACACAGATGCTTAGCTGGAGTTTAGAAGGGATTAAAAATCTCTTGAAGTTCTCAACATGGTCAACAGAATTAAACAAACACAAGGAAGTTTGTCTTCATGGAAACATCAGCCTCACTCCCCGCGTTCATCTTGTTTGCTGAAAGCTCTGTGGCCACCCAAAAATACCACCAGTTTCATTCCACCTTTTTTTCCTCTCATTTCAGAAGTCATGGCACAAGGGTCCCAGTCCTGCCATGGAAGAAGGAAAATGTTCCCAGCATTAAGCAGTGTTCTTTGGGATGCACACTGCCATGTGTATGTGTTCAGAACAGGAAACAGGGACAGACTCCCCATTGTGGGCTGACAATTCACCCCAAGAACAAGACTCCACTGGAAGCAGGGAGAGTAGTTCATGTGGATTTGGACATCTCCAAACAGCCCAATTACTATCCCTTTATCTCCTTTTCTCCTCTAAATGGCAATCCACATACACATTCAGAAGAATTACTCCATGCAGTAATTCTCTCTCCACAGTAAGTGGATGGGGCATCTCAAACACTTTAGAATAGTCTGCAAGCCACAGTCTGCCCGATTTGGTAGCATTCCTGAAAGCACTGGCAATGGTAGAGAGTTTTATGGAACTCCACAGCTATGCAGACAACAGGAATGGAGCCATCCTCGGGAGAGGCCATTGAACAACTTGACCTTTGATGGAATTTACTGACGGCTGGAGGCACAACACTTGGGCAGTATCACAACATCTCCTGATACAGTATGTTATGCAATTATCAGTATCACTGCACGTCTTTATCTCCCAGCTCATGATACAAATGGACAGAGGCCTCCTGTGGGGTTTGGTCCTGGTGAGACAGAAGGAGATGTTCTGCTTGACGTAAGCTATCTGAGGAAACAAAGCTCTCTGTCTGTGAAGGTTTGGGGGTCACTGGGGGGAAAAGAAGGGCTATTTTCTGGCTCCAGCAAAACCTAGGTATGACCTCAGGAAAACATGTAAGAAACCTTATCTGGGAAGGGGAACCAAAGACCCTGGATGTCAAAAATTTAGCAGTGGGTCCTTCTCACCCTCTGGCAGAACTTTGTGCTGCCAGGGAAGTTACATTTAGGCACATGGTTAGAATAACCAACAAGCTGCCACAGCCCTGTGGTGTCTGGATGGTGAGATCTTAAACAAGATCTCATGCTGGGGCAGAAGTCAACACTCTTTTACCAAAGTTTCCTACAGAATTTTAGGACCATGGAGTTAAAATTGAAAATCCCTCAGATGGACAGAAGTAGTTGCCCAGGTGTCTGCATTGGTGTGATCTGTACATCATAACCAACCAGGCCCAGTGAACCACCCAGGACCACTGAAAGACAGTAGGGACAAGAGGTCAAGAGAAGAGAAGCTGCTTCTAATAACAACCACCAAAATCTGGAGGGGAGACTTCAGAGGAGGGACTGGAGCAAATAGCTTGTCTTCTGTTCAAGCCAAGCTGGGAGAACAGGCAAGATGCTCCAGTCCCTCTGGCTTTAACTTCCCCTCAGCCTGTCCCAGCCAGATCGAAGCCTGCCGAATCACCATCTTGCCTTATCGTGCACTCAGCTTTTTAGGAAGAAGGATTAGACAGATGTCAATTATTCCTTCAGGCTGCAAAATCAAGAACGTGATACCAGGATTCCAAGGAACAGGCTGGCCTTTAGGCAACGAGGCCAGGACTTGTTGGCACCTGAAGAAGTAGATTGTAGATTTTTTGCAAAGCCCCTTGTTTCTGCAAGCTGCCCTTTGGGACATTAGCCTACATTTCCCACTTGTGGCCTGTCAGCTAAACCATCTTTCTGCCCCTGGAACAGCCAGGATTCCCAGTGCTGGGCTCTGTCGCGATACGACATGAAAGAATGACACTCACGCACTAAAGATGTCCAAGGCAAAAAAAGGGCAGTTTATTTACAGACCTCGACATTTATAGAATTCCAGCAGTGACCATGGATTGGAGGAAGAACATTGTCCTCTCCAACCACACTGGTCAAACCGTCAATCAAGTCCATCAACTCTCTCCTCCTCTAGAAAGGAATGCAAAACAATCATTGTTTACATGAAAAGTGCCTGAGAAACTCCATTACAAAAGTAAAACATCAGAAGGCTTTAGCAGAACTTTAGAAAAAGAGTGACAGGGCTCCATCAGGCACGCTGCATTCCCTGGCTCCATGGCTTGAGACAGAAACTATAGGATCTCAAAATACCTTCTTTGACATTAGCTGAACAAGACGACCTAAAAATGCAAATCATAGAAACATGGAAGTGTTTAGGTTGGGAAAGACCTATGGGATCATCAAGTCCAACCATTCCCCCAGCACTGCCAAGGACATCACTGACCCATGTCCCCAGGTACCACATCCACAGGGCTGTAAAACCCCTCCAGGGATGGGGACTCCACCACTGCCCTGAACAGCCTCTGCCAATGCCTGACCAACATTTCAATAAAGAAATCTGCCCCAAAATCCAATCTAAAATCGTATGGTTGGCAAGGGCTTGAAGCTATTTTTGACTTAACACCTCCCAGTTGGGGTAAGAATTTATGTCCCAGAAGTAGTTATCTGATTTCTTTATCTGATATCTCCAAAGAAAACATATCCTTCTAAAACACACAAAGTACTTATGTCCACTCAGGGCACATTTAGGGGCTTCATTAAATTAGCCGTGTAGAGTAATTCAGCTGATGGCCATAGGATTACGGCTGGGTTTTTTTTCCTAGCAGTATGATGTCTCAGTCCTACTTGTTTGAAAATAAATGTTTATGGTTGCAAATGATGATTTTAAGTATCTTTTCCAACTTAAATGATTCTATGATTCAACATCAACTGGTTTTCTTGGTGATGAAATATCTGAAGTTTGCAAGTTACCTTGATTCATTCCCTAGGCAAGGAAAGGGGAATATGCCAACAGATCTTCAAAAAATACATATTCTCTTATAAGTAGATAAACTATTATTTCAAATGCAGAAATATCTGACTGTTATTGAGATACAGCTCTTATAAAGAGAAGATAACTGCTGAGAGCATGTGCTGTACCCAGACTCTCTGGAAGGTACCAAAGATCCAGGTTCTGCTGCTTGAGATATACACACAGAGTTATTATCCCATCAGTGGAACATAGCTGGGGTAACATGAATGATGAGGGTTACAAAGAATAAAAATTGTATGTTCAGCAAAGCTGGATAGGACTTGGAGTAACCTGGTCTAGTGGAAGCTGTCTCTGTCCATGGCAAGGGGTTGGAACAAGATGATATTTAAGGTCCCTTCTGACCCAGGTCATTCCATGATATGAAGGCCCAAGTGCCAAGGCTTCGAACACTGATTAACAGCACCAGCTGAAAGCCATGTGAGATTTTCAATATTTGAACCTAAGGAACCTTGCAGTGCTTTCTATGTGAACAAAGCACTGAGCTCCATGTCAGTGATGGAGAGTGATGGAGGTACTTCTGCAGTTTTTCCACCCAGACTTGCCCAAACAGAGCAGAGGGGGACTGGAAGGGCTGGTGCTGAGGGTGGTGGGGCTTGGGCTGGAAGGTTTCTGCAGGAGAGGTGAATGCATGGGTGGATTTGGACCAAAGATCCATCCAGCCCAGCATCTTTGCATTGACAGTTGCCAACAACAGATTACTGAAGAAGTAAGAACAGGACAAGCTTGTAGGGCTTCTGTCCTGGGCATTCTCCAAGCCTCCAACATTTTATAGACTCCCTGAGGCAAAGCTGGGACTGGTTATTTCATAGCCATTGATGGAGCCTTCTCCCATTCATTAGCTGCAGTGGTTTTTGAACCTCTGTAAACTTTCAGCATCCACAGCAGTTCCTGCAGCAAGGGATTGTACATGTTAATTGTACAGTGAGTGAAGAGCACTTCCCTTTGAACCTGACTCTTTGTAGCCTCATGTGATGCCCTATTATTTTCATATGGAGAGAAACTAACAGTCAATCCCTATTCATGACTCTGTGGATCTTCTCCGTATCACCCTTTGGAAGCCGCTTTTCCAGCCAGAAGAGAGCTAGTCCAATTTGTTGTTCTTTGGATAAAATGCATCTTATGCTTCCTTTTATCCTTGTGTTTTTCTCCAAGCATCTTCCAATACAGCTACTGCTTTTTTAAAGCTGTGGGGAACAGAACTTCACAAAGGATTCAACATCTGGATGTACCTGGGATTTCCAGAGGAGCTCAGAGAAATTCTCTGACTTATTCTCTCATTTTCATTGCTAATGTTCTCTTTGTCTTCATGACAACCACCACATACCAAGCTGACATTCGCACGGACCAGTCTGCTAAAATCACAAGACACAGTTGTGGCAATGGACAAATCAGAGCCCATCACCTGAATATGAAGAAATTACTGATTCTCCATGTTCTCCTGAAGTATTTGGTCTCATAAGGTCATGCAACGATTCACAGATGAACCTTGTCTTCATTACTTCTAATTAGATCATGTATTGGAAAGCTCTAGAACACTACCAAGCATTCCCGTTTCCAGGTGCTCATCAACACTTGGGAGAGCACAGCTACAGCACACACAGCTGTAGCCACTGGCTCTTTCCAAAGGGAAAGTCTGCTAGTTATTCCTTCCACCTGCTTCTTACAGTCCAATAATTATTTATCCAGGAGCCTCCTTCTAAATCCGCATCTTAGTTTCCCAGGAAGCCTTTGCATTTGGGAAATTCAGCCAGACCTGCCCAACTGATGGCACTGTTGACTCCTTCACATCCACTTGTAACACGCTGTGTTATAATTTCTGGGCTTTTGTGGATGAATTGGAGCTCAGAGAAAAACTGGAATCCTACCTTCCACCTTCCAGGGATTATAAACAAGAGTTCATAGACAAGTTCATATTTCAGTGATTTCATACTCCCCAGTCCTTGGGTGAATACCACCTGATCCCAGCGACTGATAGTGTTAATTGTGTCTATCTCCATCACCATCTCATCTCCAGACATTTCAGCCTGAGACAGATGAAAACACAAGGAGAATTGCTTTCATTTTTCTGCTGAGAGTTTAGCTGCCTGAAGCATGGCTTTTAGACTTTAATTTTTTATAGATTGTACCAACTGTCAGATGAGCTCTCTGCTTGTGACTGAAGAGAATCTTGCATTACCATTTTCAAGTTATTCTCCTCTCCTCTCCTCTCCTCTCCTCTCCTCTCCTCTCCTCTCCTCTCCTCTCCTCTCCTCTCCTCTCCTCTCCTCTCCTCTCCTCTCCTCTCCTCTCCTCTCCTCTCCTCTCCTCTCCTCTCCTCTCCTCTCCTCTCCTCTCCTCTCCTCTCCTCTCCTCTCCTCTCCTCTTTTTCACTGTCTTCATGTATTTTTGGCTGTTCCTCTTTTTTCTAATTTTACCAAATTTCTTGCTTTTATATACTTTCTTACTCTTATGTTTAGGCATCCTGATATGTTTTTTCATTTTTCAAGTATTTCTAGAGAGGTACATTTTATCTTAATTCTTACTGTAGTGTACTCAAACACTTTGATGCAAAGCATGTAACTCTTGGTTGCCCTCTCAGATTCTTTTCAATGACCCGATTTGATTTCATGTCACCCTTTTCTAAATTAACACACAACTGTGGATGATTTTTGGCCTCTTAACATCTCAGCAGGAATAAAGTCCATGATTGTCACTGTCCCCGAGCAGCTTTTCAGAAGCAGGATTTTGAATGAGGGCATGGAAAAGGTCAAGGCCAGCATGGCATTCCCCAGTTTGCTCTGTGGAGAAAGCAACCACGAAAAGGCAGCCAGAGAAGGAGCATGAAGAAAAGAGCTGCCACCAGCTCAAGCCACAACCAGGTGCAACTGCCAGAAATTATGAAATGGTGGTTTCTCAACCAAAAACCAACAGAAGTTGTTTGATGATCTTTTTTAACATAAGGGCTGAGTGTTGTACAAGCATGTGGGGTTCATCCATCACTCAAAGCTGACGTGCTTCCTCTCACGGAGAAGTTGTGCAAAGTTTACAAACAGCAGCTTTTGGTCCCCTGGGGTGACAAAAGAGAGGTCAGAGGTCCTCTGAAGGAGGCAATGGAAAGACCAGATTATCTCTCTGAGGAGAGCAAAGTGTTGGAAGCAAACCCTGTGAATTGCTACTGAACAAGAACACATACAGAAACGCAATGAGAGTAACCATTAATCTAAGCAAGATGAAAATTATATAAGATTAAAAAAAGACATTTGGGAGAGCAGATGAGGAAAATACAGCTGAGTAGGACTATCTGGCCTGAGGCATGTTATATGAACAATACCAGGTGAAACAGAGGGTAATGGGGAGGACAGTGGCGTTTTGGTAGACACAGAAAAATGTTTGGAGAGAAGTCTCCATCACTGACACTCAGGGACAATGTGGATCCACAGCATGGCTGCAGGAGTACCGTCCAACAGAACACTGAGGGAACAAAGGAACAGCAGAAGTACAGTGTCACAAGCAGAAGAAGGGGAACTCTTATCTCTTCAGGATCTTGGGGAGGTTCCATTTATTTTGAAATAGAACTGTCTTAGTAAATAAAAAGTTATTCAGATCATCTTGCAAGGAACAGGACTCAGGACTGGAGCAGTAACACAAACACAAACACTCTCTCTCTACTCTAAATGTAGCCAAGGCTACTGGAGCTGTATCTCTACACTGGATGGTCGTGTAAAGAGACAAACTTGCCAAGATTTAACTTCTGATTCAAACTGACACACAGGAAGCTACAGGAATTATCACAATTCACTTTCTTAGTTGACTTCCATATCCTTAGGTTCCCTATATTTAAACAATCTGAAGCAACATTTTGATGCAGGATCCTGCACAAAACTCAACTAATGAAAGAACCAGTGTTCTCCACTCACTCCCTTGAACTTGTCTCTTCTGCTCTGCCATGTGGTCATCACCTCATACCATTTCTAGACACTGTCTTTACTGTGCCTGTGCTGCTCTCTTTTTCAGCTTGTTGGCCTTTGTAAGGAAAAGTGTTTCACATCTCTAATAGGACTGGAGTGCTGTTCATTTTTTACATCTGGATCAACTCAATCCCAGGGTCATTCTCCCCAAGTTTCTGCAATGGATGTGTCCCTCCTACAGTTCTGCACCAACAGTGCTGCCCAACACGCACCCCATGCAAACATAGCTGCTGAGGAGCTTTGGAAGTAGGAAGTTCAAATCTATCCTTTTATGTAATTTTGAGCTAGAATTCACATACCTTTCACCAAAACAAAGCAAATCTAATCCCCAAACTGCTTTACTTACATTCAGAAGTAACATGTCATAACCAAACTCAGTCAAAAGCTTTTAATTTGTTTCACAGAGTTTATGGCCAGAGGAATTTATTCAACTCCCCAGTCAGAACTGCTGTGTTTGACAATCCAGTACATCTCTGCCACTACCCTGATGCCGAGCACAGTAATAAGCATTAGATTAACCCATTTGATCACTGAAGACCAAATTACTGAGATGGAGAACAAAAGAGAGATCAAAGGGCCACTAATGCCCTTAACCAGCCCCTTCAGGGATGGGGAAGTGACGAGGTGAGAATACATCCGTTGATTTAGGCAGATGATTCAGATCTCGACATGCACAGGAAGAGGATACACACCCAAAATTTCAGATAATTTGAATAGGGTGGCTGCAGGGGGGAAGAGTCTTCCACAGAAATCTGGCAGCGCAGGAGCAACCCATACAACCTAAGCACATCCAAACCAATCTTCTCTCTACTACCTTTGAACATTGACCTATATGTTTGAGTGCCTTGTTCTGAGGTAAGGCCAATCCTTGATGCTCCTAAAAACAAGATGAAAAGGTCCTAAGACAATTCTTGGCCAACTTGCCTGAGCTGTGCTGGCAGCAGGCCCAAAGCTCCGAAGCATGAGATGTGATTACAATTCCTTAATGCAGCCTGAAAGTGTTGTGGGCAAATGAAAAGCTGTGCAACGCTTCCTGTTCTTTACAGCCAGGAAAATAAGGGGAAAAATAATTAGGTATTAAACCTAAGTAATAAATCACAGAACTCAAAGACAGAAGAGACCACTATGTCCATCCACACCACTTTGGTCTACTTTACACCTGTCCTACTGCAGCCAAGCTCAAGACCTTGAATGGAAGGAAGACCAAAAGGGTAATAAAATATGAATGTGCATTATTCAAATGTGGTATACTCCCTTGTACTGAGATTCATTTTACATTTCTGCTTTGTTTATAACCCAAAATTTCACTTATTTTACCTTTGGCAATCCCTGCAACATAGACTGTCGTGATTCTGAAGATGATAGACCTGAAGGTCAAACTACACTGCACGTTTCCCATTGTACTTACTTGCTACTTTTCTCAGGTTAGGTTAAAACTTGCTTGTTTTCATACTATGACTTTTGGGCAAAGGCCACAGAAAGCTTTTAGGCAAGGCTGTGAACATTTTAGGCTTTTTGGCATTTTTCACTACATGGAAAGCCACTGAGGTATATTAAATAAAAATGCATGCCAATTTTTTGTCCAAAATCCAGCCTGATACAACAGAGCCCTCTTTGATCATACTGAGTTGGTGTTGTTTGTATTACTTTGACAGTTCTGAAAGTTTTTGTTTAAAAATAATGGATTCATGTGCAGTTCAGAACAGCCTTCTTCATTCCATAGGAAATGCCCATCAAAGCTTTCACTTGGTAGAGGCACAGAAAAAAAATTCTCTAATGGTTCAGAAAATTCTACCACAAATTCAGCCTGGCTGCAGCCTGCAAGCACCACAGGGGCCTGTTTCCCTTCTCCTGTAATCTCACCCCTCTGCCAGCTTATCTTTGGGAAATGCCCACTTGTTCCCTGGATGTATTCCAGGGCGTGTGCATGGCCAGACATCCTCTATTGACTATCACTCACTCCAGCCCTGTGGGTTCAGTCTCCTGACCACAGATCTCTGCTCTGCTCCAGTCAGGAGCCTCTGGATCTGTCACCTTTTTAGTACTGAAAATCTTCAGTTCAAGATGGATCTGTGCCCACTGTCATAAACAATTCAACCGCAACTACAAGCAGCACCAGATGGTACACTGGGAAGCTGGGGGATTGAGGTTTAAAGTCCTTTAAACTCCTTAAACAGGGAACAGTTTCCTGTCACATGTTTTCTAGGTGAGGAAAGGAGAAGACACACCATGGAAAGCTCCAGCTCAGCTTGTGTATACGCTCAAGAGAGGGGTGGAAGTTCAGAAACAGCCTCTGAGATCAACCTTTTCTAGCAGCCGACTCTAAATGAGGTTCCTACTCCGCATCTGGATTTTAATGGCTCACCTTCCAGTTACACTTAAATCCTGCACTGATATTGAACTAATCCACACTGCAGGGTTACACTGGACACTGCCAATACTGCACTCTGTGTCCAATTTCTAATAGATCTGTTTGGGCCAAATGGTTTCTTCAACACTACCAAAGTCCCTTTGCTGGGTGACTACAGCCTTTTTGAGTCACTGCTTCGTGTGTTCCTCAAGACAGCTTCTACTTTCGATAGAATCACAGAATTGCAGGATTGTTTGGGTTGGGAGGGACCTTGATGCTCAGCTGGTTCCACCCCCTGCCATAGACAGGCACAACTTCTACTATCCCAGGCTGCTCCAAGCCCCGTCCAGTCCGGCCCTGGGCACTTCCAGGGATCTGGGGGCAGCCACAGCTTCTCTGGGCACCCTGTGCCAGGGCCTCAGCACCCTCACAGGGAAGAACTTTCTCCTAATATCTAATCTAAACCTACTGTTTTTTGGATTGAATCCATTCCCCCTTGTCCTGTCACTCCAGGCCCTTGTAAATAGTCTCTCTCCTTCTTCCTTGTCAGCTCCTTCAGGTACTGGAAGGCTACAATCAGGTAACCCTGGAACTTTTTTTTTTCCAGGCCTTCCTGAGCAGTATCTATGTGCCATGTGAAAATCTGGGGTTCTTTCCTCTGTAGGAGCCATTCATCTCAGTGTTTCAGTGCAATTTCCCATTAATGGTTTGTGTCAGAGTCACACTTTTTGATACTTAGGCACCCATTTTTATTGTGCTGCAGTCAGGCCAAGTGGCTGCACTATTGCTGCTTCTGAGGCAGTTCTTGCACATTACTTAACGCTAAGTCAAGTCTGTGTACTCGAGTACGAGCTGTTCCAAGAGGCAGAAACTGCTCCTTTGAACTGCCTTGTATTGTGCTATCTGACCAGTTTATTCACATGTAATTTAAGTCCCCATTATCATTTGGTTCGACTTTCCCATTTCTTTGATCTCTGTCAACATTATGCACTCAACATCCTTTTGTTGATGCAGGAGCTGGGAGTATAGAAGACTGCTAAGGTATTTACTTTGGTATGGGTTGGGAGTGTAAACCTCTGCAAGCACTGAAGGAGGTGATTCCAATTCCAGCTGCTTGAGCCTTGCAAGACTGGGAACACTCTCCATTGTCCAGGGTGATCCCAAAGGGTTCATTGCAGCAATTCCAAGGGATAATTATCACTGCTGCTCTGAACACCAAGCTCCTCCTCTAAATGGATCTGTGATTGATTTTCTCCTTCTGAATGGTGCATGCCACCTTAAAAAAAAAGCGATTCAGGCTCCTCCTCCAATTCTCACTCAAGCCATCCTAAATAGATCAATTTGAATGTTTTTTAAATAATTTACTTTTTGGGGTGGGAGAGGAGGAAGGAGGGTAATCCTTGGTTTGGGGGTTGAGAGCCTTTACGGAGCTTTTTCTGTGCGTTTTTTCAAGTTTGTTTTTATTTTTGTCAAGGTGTTTTCCTGCAGTGAGAAATTAAAACAATGCACTCTGTGGGTAAGTGGAAGTTGACTTTCTCCTACAATTCCCTCATTACGAAACTGCTGAGTTTGTACAGAAATGGAATAAAGTATTGTGAGACTTGCAATGAAATAATGGATGTTGGGAAAACTAGTTCTACACACTGCCTGCTCAGTGAGACCGTGCCACTGTTTCACACATGCACTGGAATTTTTCTGTGTCAGCATGTGAAGGGATTGCCATTGCTGATCACTCTGCCCTCCCTGTAGTAATGTGAGGTTATCCATCTCTTTTTAAATATCATTAATAGGGACTCTTTCCAAACTTTTAACACTTTTTCTCAAATACCCTAAAACTAGAGACTGTACCAACCTCTGCCACTCTGCACAGACTTTAGTACACACTCAAGAAGATAGTAATGCTCAGTTTTAATAATGCATCCTTGAATCATCATCATCCTTGAACTGTCCTAAACAAGACTGTAAGTGATGAACTATATCTTAAATAAAAAGGGTTTTTTTCTTCCACAATTAGATTTGCACATGTTGTAATTCAAATTAGAAAAATCTTCTTTTAAGTCTCTCCAGTGACTCTCCTTTTCTTTCCAAGACATTCCCTATTTTCCTATTTACCTTCAAACTAACATCAACTCTCTCCAGTACCAAGTGAAGACTGAGTCAAGGGCAAGAAGGAAACCGAGATTTATTCCTCAAAAGTCAGCCATTAGAGCAGCAAAAGTAACAAAAAAGAAGCTGAAAAATCTCTATAGCAATCCTGTGAAAGGGAGTTCATCTGCAAGCAGCCAAGGGAACTGCAATTCTGAGGGCATGTCGAATCCTGAGCTGCTCATGGCTTGTCCGTTGTCAGTAAGTTCCAAATATGTTTCTTCCAACATACTCATCTAAAAGCTTTGGTTTCTCCATCTGTAATAGAGGGGCAGTTTGCAGTTTTTGACTCTCATGGGACTTTTAACAGCAGTTCAGGCTCCTGCAATGGCCCAGCAGAAATCACAGAATCCCAGACTGGTTTGGGTTGGAAGGGATCTTAAAACTCATCCAGTTCACCCCCTGCCATGGCAGGAACACCTCCCACTGTCCCAGGCTGCTCCAAGCCCCATCCAGCCTGGCCTTGGACACTGCCAGGGATCCAGGGGCAGCCACAGCTTCTCTGGGCAACTTGGGCCAGGGCCTCACCACCCTCACAGGGAAGGATTCCCTCCTGATTCAAACCTCCACACCTAAATTTCCAGTTTGGAAACTGCCAGTGAGTTCCCCAGGTACTTCTCGTGTCCAGCAAGAGTTAATGCTCAGAGCAGGTGCTCCCTGAACAAGCTGGAGCACTGCACAAGCCTGGAGATGATTTCTGCAAGAAGTCTGAGGTGTTGGTTTTTTGACCTATAAAGGCTTAAGTGGCTCTGCCTGCTTGAGAAATTCCTCTCTCTTTGCATCACGCAGCAGCAGCAGCAGTGTTGGAGTGCCAGAGGAACACTGCCGGGGTTACAGTGGCAGGGGTGGCAGCTCCCTGGCACCTTCCTGCTCACCCACTGGGCACCAGTGGAAATACAGAGACTTCCCACAAAACTGCTCACAGGGGCAAAGGCTGTGATGGGGAATTCAATGCTGGGGCCCTTTCATTGTAGGTAAAGAGGATATTGGTAAAGTTGGCTTCTAAGATGTAACACAACACAATCAAAGCCCACTTCTGTAGATGATCCTGGAAAATAGGGCAAGGAGAAACAGGAAAACATTCTGGTAGAAGTACCTTTGGTGAGGCTCCATCACTTAAGTGCAGAATTTTCTGTATTAAATTAAAATGCGTTTCTAAAAATATATTGACCAGAGCACTATGAAGATAATTATAAGTCATAATAAAGAGAATATGACTTGACTACAGGGCTAACTCTGCACCACTTGAGCAATCCTATTCTACCTCTGAAGGAAGAGAGCATTGCTTTGGAAACAGGACTGGGCCATCCATGCCTTTCTTCCAAGCTAAGTTCTGCAGTTTGTGTTCTCCTGGAGAGGCTGACTGCACCTTACAGAGTCTGACATAACCAAGACCTATCAAAAAACGCTGTAAAAGCCCCACTTCTTGACTCAGTAACTTTGAATGTACCACGTTATGTCCCTAAACTACATTTGAAGAAGCAATTGTGCAGGTGTGCATGCACAGCTGTAAGTTTATTTATTAAGTAGGAGTTCCAATGACATCAAAGTTAAGCACATGACCTAAAGTTTTTCCATGATTGGGATGTTGACAACCATGTGCAAAACGAGATGTCCCAATAAAGCCTGATTCTGGTGTGTTTAATGTCCCACTATCTAAAAGCAAACTAGAAAGTATTTGTCCCACTAATTTCTTACTTATTTTGTACTTGAAGAGTTATGGCCCCATTTCCCATTTTCTCTTTCCAGACGTAAGAACCCACTGCAGAATCAGGACCCTAACAATTCCAAATGTCATTTTACAGGCCAAGTTTCAATACTGAGCAGCAGAATTAGAAACCACAGCATGCGATCTGCAGGAGAGGTCACAGGTACACTTGGCTAAGCCCTCTCAGAGCACAGTGCCTGGCACCAGGCAAACATCCTGCTGCTGCAGGAGGCACAGCCTGACCCCCTGTCCCAGCACTGCCAGCTGAAACCAGGACTTCCTGCACTGGATCCAGTGGAATGTGGAGCAGGAGCTCACCTGGGCACACAGAATGGTCGAGTCAAGGCCTGAAAACACACCCAGGGCAGGTCAGTGTCTGTGTGCCCAAACTCAACAGGCTGGATTAGTTTTCCCAGCCCTCTCCATTTGGATGACTTTTAAAGGATGAAATTGGACACCATTCACAGCTTTTTATTCCAAACACCTAGTTGGTGCTGCTGTGATGGCACAAAATTCCCACTTGGTATTGCTGCATTTGGTTAGAAACCTCCACACATCCCTCAGGAGAGGTTATCATCCTCCCATTTCCAAAAGGCCCTACCTACTCTATACTTTGTGCTCGGTTGCAACACCACTGTAGCTTTTGTAAGGAATAAATATTGACTTTCCTGGACATTGCCTCACAACAGAAGAGGACCTTGAGTGCATTTGTCTCACATATTTTTTTTAGCCTGGTAATATAATTTTATAGCAGAGATTTTATTCTAAGGAGTTCAAAAGGCATGGAAAAGCAGGCTTTATTCAGAAATTATCCATGTTCACTTTCAGACAGGTGACCATGTTCTAAAGCTGGCTCAACTGTCCTTCTCTTCTTAAAAAATTAAACAAAAATTAATTCTTTCATTTAAATTTCCAGACTGCAAATTTAATTAAAATTTCAACATACCCCATTTGGAAAGTCCTGGAAAAATCCAGGAGAAAATTAAGACTTAATATTAATACAGGCTATTTTGTCTTTTTTTTTTTAATTTTTTTTTTTTTTTTTTTTTGGGGTTTTTTTTGTTCTCAAGACTAAAGCACCAAATTGCCAGGCAGATGAGCCACAGAATGGAGAAAATGCACACCAGGTCTCAGAAAACATAGCTCCAAACTCAGTGTGTGCACGAGATGGGTCTGTTCAGTGAATGGCTCAGCTCTGGCTGTGCACCACCTGCCCCTCTTACCCAGGTGTGGAGATACTCCCCCCTTAATAAAGGTAAGAGAACAGCATTAATCCATCTATAAAAATACCTGGTGGTGACACCACTGGAACTCCTGTGTAGGTAACATTCACCCTTCAGGTACAGGCAACAACAAGCAGGGCCAGGGATTCTGGTGGGCATAGCCAGGATGGGTTTTGGAGCTGAAACAGAATCCCGGCCTCGGCAGAGGGTGTGGAAAACCTTATGAATTTCAGAGAAAACAATACTTATCCTATCTTCTCTCAGATGTTTCACATCCCAACATGTGACTTGACACAGTCAGCTTTATAACATCAATTAAGATACGAAATAATCTCCATGGAATCAGCCGACCACATCCACAATTCAGCAGTAATAAGGCGCAGCCACAGCTCGGCCCCGAAGGAAGGCTCAGCCCTTTGCACGATGCCACCCCCTCGGCCCCTGTGACCAAACCCGCGGGGACAGCGCAAGGAGTATGGCACAAATCCACAAATCCGCGCCGGGACACGGAACCCGAGGCACCGCTCGGGGAGCCGAGGCAGCCAGGAGGGAGAGGGGACAGGCTGGGGCGGGTGGCGAGGCCGCCGGAGCGGGACCAGGCACCGCTGCTCTTACCTGGAGCAGTTTCCCTTCGGCCGGAGTCACCTCGGCGACGTTGGCGAACTCCCCTTCCAGGATGATGGGCTCCACTTTGAGCGGGATGACCTTGATGATGGCTTTCTGCGCCGCCGCCCGCTCCGACTCCACGGCCGCCGCCAGCGCCAGCCCGGTGTGGCCCAGTCCTGCCTGCAGGGTCGCCATGAGCAGCCAAGGCCAGAGGACAGCCAGCTGCACCTGGGGGCCAGCACTCATGCTACCAGCAGCGGGCTCCGGCCGCTCATACCGCTCGGGAACGCGTCCTCACCGCGGCGGGCCCGGCCGGCGGCACCGCTCCCGGGGCTCCGAGCCGGCTCCGGACAGACCTAGGGGCCGCAGAGCGGGGGCTCGGTCACCGCCAGCGCGGCTCCCCGGCGACGCCGGCTCTCGCCATCGCCGCTCCTCTCGCCCCGTGCCACGTGCTCAGAGGCCGCCGGGAGCTCAGAGGCATATTTTAAACAAACAATCTGAAAACAAACAAAAAAATGTTCCTAAATTGCGAGTCTCTGCTCTGACAGATAAATCCAGAAGGATCAGTGAAACAGGCTGCAAGCAAGAAGTCAGTCTGGGTGCACAGGGAGCATTAGGAGCTCCTCGGTCCCACGGAGATGAGGCACGGGGAGGTCTCCCCGCGGATGTGGAGGCCTCCTGTCTCCTGGCCAAGAGTTAGGAAGATCCACAGGTTCAAAACATCCATCCCAAATACCCTCGAGAGACACCTCACCTTCTTGCTAGTATTTCCCACAGCATAAGCACAACCTTGAATGTTATCTGCACCAATTGGTATCCTTCCCAGAAATTAGGCAGGCGGTATTCCTTGAATTTATGGTGACAAGAAGGTTTGCTCCAGTACCGCTCCCTTCCAAATGTTGTTGATCCTTTCTATCTTCCTCATGCCAGAAGTGCTTCATTCAAGTTTGGAAATCAGCTTTACTTTTCCCTTAGAAATCCATGCTCACACTCTGACTCCGGGTAGAATTCTCAAAGATAATTAATAAAACACAGAGCTCCTCTTCGTGGCTGGAAGTTCGCAGGAAATAAAATGGCCCTCAAACACTGCCAAAGTTTAGACACGAAGCCCAACAGGTATCAGGCAGAAAGTTACAGCGTATCTGGTTTCTCTCGCACTATTTCTGTGCGCGCCCGAGTTCCGGTATGACCGCTTCCAAGCACACGTTAAGAAGATCCCTACTCAAGGCCCCACAAAATAAAATATAAAGCTCCACGGTCTGCCCAAAGGTCACATGAAACGCATCGAGGAGTCTTCATAACTGGGGGAATTAAGACAGAAAGTGTTCGATTTAACTGAAGTTACAGTGATCGCACGACTCTGGAGAGAAAAGGGGATTTACAAGAAAAAAAAAGCTTTGCAAACCTGTTAGGCAGTGAGCCTGCTGGAGTCCGCAGGGGCCGGGCCAGGAGGGAATGCTGCTGTAAATCCCAGGCAAAAGCTATTTCCAGTAGCTTAACAAAACCATGTGGCTCTGATGATGTTTGGATTCGGTCTTAAAAAAAATAGAATTGGAATTTATAACCAAAAAAAGGTATTAAAAGAAAGAGGAAAACTCTGTCGCACACACGCGCAGCAGGCAGGTAGGTGCAAGCGGAGCTCCACGGCCCGAAAGAGGATCCAGGGAGATCAAAGGGAGAAAATTACAGCAGACAGAGAGCTCCCGGGGCAGGCATGGCTGAAAGTGAAGTACCCGCATGTAATCGCCCGACCTGCGCCAGCACCCCCGCGCGCTCCGGGAAGGCTTCCAAAGCGCGGCAGCGGAGGCGGGCACCGACCGTGCCGGCAGCGAGCGCGGACGGCGAGTAGAGCCGGGACATGGGCAGCGACCGGGCGGCGGAGCCGCTGCCGGGGGCGCGGGCAGCGGGGCGGGGGCCGGAGCGCGGCTCCGGCGGCGGCGGCGGCGGAAGGTCCGGGCGGGCGGGCGGGCGGCCGAGCCCCGGGCCGGCCGGGCGCTCGTACCTGCGGACACGGGCGGGTGGAGCAGCCGAGCCGCCGCCCCCGGCCGGGCCGCGGGCTCCCCCTCCCGCCTCGCCGCCCGCCTGCAGCGCCCGGGCCCGCGGGGGCGGGGGACACCCGGCTGGGCTCGGACCGCCGCGGCTCCGGGCCGGCCGCGCTGCCCCGCGGGGCGCTGCCCATCGCCCCCGCGCTCGGGCTCGGGGAGGTTCCAGGTCGGGCTGATGTCAGAGGTCTGGAATTCCGCCGCTCGGGCTCCGCGGGGAGGTGGAGGATGCTGCGGGCCGGAGCCGCGGGCTCGGGCCGGAGCGGGGATACGGAAGGGCGCCGGGGAACCCACCGGGAGCACCGCGGGCCGGGACCTGCAGCGGGCCGAGGGTCGCGCCTGCTGCTCCTGGACAAGGGGCTCCAGGAGAGCGAACTGGTCAGTGATCGGGGTTGTGACACCCCTGGAATCACTCCTGGAAATGAATAAATGATGCAAACGAGGAGTCGGTCCCCTCTTTTGTAAACTTGTCGCTATGCTGAGGGTTATTTGTTGTGACAGCCACAACTACTGAAACACGAAGCATGTTTTCAACAACAACACTCGATCGTCTGCAATTTAAAACAGAGAAAATGCAAATCAACATCCATTTCTGTTTAAAAACCTACTGCAGATTCAGTATAAAATGTCAAGTTATCTATTTAAATATCCATATACTTATCTAAATATCAATCCACCTATGAAATATCAATACGCCTACAACTATATACATATATGTATATGTAAATCTATATACACATATAACTACATAATTGTACACATTTATCAATATAACTATATATAAAAATATAACTATCCTATAACCATAGGCATATATAATGATAGCTGTATACACATATATAAATATAGCTGTGCACACATATAAATATAACTATATACATAGGGAACCCAGCTGGCAGCTGCTGCACATTTTCACATGCTCTCTCTTGTTCCTTCCTTTCCAAAGAACCCCCACTTGAAAGGCACATCTGCCAGCAGATGGAGATCTAGGAAGAAGCGGGAATGCTGAGAAAATCTGGGGCCTTGTGTGTGTCCTCTGGCACATACATGGCGAGTGTGCTCCTGTCAGGGACTAAAAACTACAGCTCCAACTTGAGAATTTGAGGCCTGCAGTTGAAAGAACAGGAATCCTTCTGTTCTTCAAACTTTAAATACAAAGCAACAACAAAACAAATTATCAGCAAAGTGCTCCCATGCTCCAAGATCTTTGCCTTTCCTTCCATGGATAGCAGCTGCCCACTGTTAATTACTCTAAAGACTGGAATGTCCCAGTTCTGACATACACACACCTTCCCTGATGCATGAAGGGCTTGACTGCATCAGCGTTGCCAAGGCTGGTGCCAAGACCCTACAGAAAACTCAAGGTGTGACAGAGAGCACAAACAAGAGGCTCCTTTTTTTTTTTTTTAATTTTTTTTTTTTTTTTGTAAATTACCCTAATTCGGGGCAATATGGGGATATTTCCAATGTCTTGTCAAGAAAGTGAACACACACCCTTTAAGTTCCCACAGCAGCCCTGGGAATGGCACCCAGGAGAGCTTTAATCTCTCAGCAGAGACATTCACATCTGAGGCAACTGCAGCCCTTGTTCTTTCTCTGTACCGACAAAGACACTTCATTCCTTCCTTAAATGTTTCTAGCTGATGGGCGTTATGAGCTGAATTATTAACTAGCACCATTATCTGGAATCTACAAACTCCCCTTTGAAGTGAGCAGCAGGAACTCCACCACCAGCTCCTGGATGCACAGCTGGGAGGGAAAGAGCTTCCTACAAGGCTGAAGGTGGCACCAGCTTAATGTATCCAGAGGGCTCCTGGTGTCCTCTTATGTCTCACCAATCTGTGGACATTTAGGTTTCTCTTTTCATTACTAGATTAGAGGATTGTTTGGCCTCAGATGTTTCTGCTGCTGGTTTTTCTCATGTGTTCCAGCACAGATATCAGCAGGCTGGTACAACATTTATTTTGTGATTTTAGATTAAATATTTGGACTTCTACATCAGCTTCATCAGTTTGGTGATTTTTTTCCCAGTTACTTCCAAAGTCATCTCATTACTCGGGGTTTCCTTTAGAGCACTGTCACCCTCAGCAAAAACGTCTGTGGACATCAGCTCCAAATTGTGACATCCAGGTTTCTGGCAACTCCCAGAACTTCACGTTTCAATTACTAATTTAATTAATACATTTTCCATGGAAGAGGAATTAGTGTAAGCATCTCTGCAGAAGTGTGTTGGTAAGAACACTGAGAGGCTGTACAAGTGTAATATTTTAACTGTAATATTTGAGGATTCACACTGCCACCAATAACTACACTATTCCTATCTCCCCTTTCTTTACTAGTCTCAAAGTAGTTTTCTTGGCAATCTCTAAAATAAGTCAAATATCTTTTTTACCCAGGGAGATGAAATTGTTCCCACTAGGTTTTCCAGCTGAATATGTCCCTTCTAGAGATTCAGTCAGATGCCAAGTTGCTGAATTTTCCCAGATCACACTAATATTCTCCTTAAAAAAAAAAACAAACAAACAAAAACAAACAACAACAACAAAAAAACCCACCAAAAAAAGAAAGGAAGGAAGGAAGGAAGGAAGGAAGGAAGGAAGGAAGGAAGGAAGGAAGGAAGGAAGGAAGGAAGGAAGGAAGGAAGGAAGGAAGGAAGGAAGGAGGGCCAAAGATCACTCAATATTTCCCTGTAATCGCTTCAGCATAAAATAATAACTATTCTTCTCCACCCCAAAATGGCATCTAAGCTGAGGTTAACACTGCCTGGATGTGTTACATAATACATTTGTAACTCAGGATTGAGGGTGCCAGATTGAAACTCAAGCTCTTACAAAATTAAGCAAAACATGAAGTCAGAAAAGTAGAACACACAGAGTACATATCCTCACAGTCTGAACTTTGCCTTCACCCATCAAACTGGCCAGAAGAAATAAGCCAGAATCCCGGAATGGGTCAGGTTGAAAGGGACCGCAGAGAGTCACTGGTGCCACGACTCTGCTCAGGCAGGGCCATCCCAGAGCACAGGGCACAGGATTGTGTCCAGAGGCTCTGGAATATCCCCTGTCCCTGCGCAGGGAGGGGCAGAGCAGGGCCCAGGCTCTGCTCCAGGGGCCCAGCAGTGGCACCAGAGCCACAGGCAGGGACTGAGCCCAGCAATTCCCCTGCACAGGAGGCACAACTTCTGCCCTGGGCAGTGCCCAGCCCTCAACAGGCTGCCCAGGGAGGGGCTGGAGTCTCCTCAGCGGGGATATTCCAGAGCCCTCTGGACACAATCCTGGGCCCTGTGCTCTGGGATGGCCCTGCCTGAGCAGGGAGGTGGCACCTGATGTGTCCCACCAGATGAAACCAGTGTAGTTCCTTCCAACCTTACTAATTCTGTGATTCTGTGAGCCTGCTCAGTATTAAATATATACCTATATGTATATATAAAATATGTGTATCATATTAATAGAATTACATATGCATTATTTCACAGTGTTATGTAACAATATTCCTAAAGACCTGTGCTAATATAGTAACTGAATACTCCACGATAGTTTGGGAAGAGGAGTTAGAGAAAGGGTATTTCTGAAAAAAAAAAAAAGAAAATCTCTCTAACAAAAGGGCTGATAGTCCCTGAATTGCTCTTCAACACAGAATAATCTCCAGTCATTGAGGCAGCTCGTGTCCAGGATCACCCTCAGCCTTCTCACCAGGTACCCAAGATGTAGGGCCTCAAAACCAAACCATCTCCCCCCAAACACAGGGGGCTCACACCCCTGATCCTTCAGTTCCCAGCAAGGACATTTGGGCCCCAGACTCCAAACATCTTCATCAACAGAAAAAATGCCCAGTATCTGAAGGAGCCAACAGGAAAGATGGAGAGAGAATATTGACGAGGGATAGAGGAACAGTATGAAGGGGAATGGCTTCCCACTGCCAGAGGTCAGGGTTAGATAGGATATTAGGAAATAATCCTTGGCTGTGAGGGTGGAAAGGCCCTGGCACAGGGTGCCCAGAGAAGCTGGGCAAGGTCTGCTCCATCTGTGGAAGGGTCCAAGGCTGGGCTGGACGGGGCTTGGAGCAGCCTGGGATAGTGGAAGGTGGCCCTGTCCATTGCAGGAGTGGGATGAGATGAGCTTTAAGGCCCCTTCCAGCTCAAACCATTCCATGATCCTGTGATGCAGTTCTGGAGCTGCAGCTCAGGAGTGGTCAGAGCTGGTTTGGGGCTGGCCAGCACTGCACATGGGGAAGGGGTGCTGAAGGAGATCCCACCAGCTCCAGCACCAGCATAGGCTGAGTCCTCTCCTGGCGCCTGTGTTTGGTGCCATGTCAGGGACACCCAGCACTGCACAGGGCACTCCAAACCTTGTGTACAGGAACAGCAGGCACAGGTACACAAAGTGCAATTGCAGCTTGTCAGGCACTATCAAATATAAACCAGTGAGGATGCTTTATAGCCATCGAATGTTACTAAATTATATTCCACAGAAAACAGAAAATGTGTTTACCACATACAATCTGATCATTTATCTAAATTTTCAATGAAAATCTTTGCCTTCAGTGTCAAATCTCAAAATACTCTTCTCTCTAAGATTAATAGGACTTTAAAAAGCTTCCACTTCATCACCATGAATTCACTGGCACTCAGTTACCTGCCAGTAACATTTTCTTCCTTTTCAAGGGGTTGTCCACATCTTCAGGGGGATGACTCCAAGGATGCTTTTGCCATTACAGAGTAGGTCTGAACGCTGCTGAAATGTTCTCCTCTGATCACAAGCTGACAGGGCACAGTCACCTCCAATGGCCTTTCTCTTTAGCAGAATTCATATAGATCAAACAACCTTCAAAGCAGAAAGGAGAAAAGGAGAAGTCTGAAAACCAGCAAGTCCTACCAAAGGGAAACCATGAATCCCATTGTAACGAGCAGTGTCTGTCCTGCTCCTTCTTCTGGAGATAAATCAGAGTTAAAGGACACTGGAAAGGTAATTTCTTTTGAAAAAGATGAGTCATATAAATATGATGAAGAGAAACTCAGGTATACTTAAAATACAGGTTTATTTTGGAAGAGATGAAGGTATGAAGGATTAGTCCTTAGTGCCTGATTATCCTCAGACTTTCTGGCTGAGGTAATCATTAATAAAAAGCTAATTCCATAGATGAATTAATGAAAACAGGAAGCAACAGGATCACCTACTAGGGGAGTCAAATCCTGCTGTGACCCATGCAGATGTGCCAGCCTGCAGACAGCCATCACCTGTGGAGTGGGGGAAAGGGAGGGGAAAAGATGGAATTGGAGAAGTTTAGGGGTGAAGTTAAGCAAAGCCTTTCCATTAAAGGCAAGTCACCTTTATATTTTTGTAATCTGGGTTTAAACATAGCTCCTTTTATTTAATTTTTTTTCAGCTGTATTTTTTAAACCATGAACAAAGTGTTTCACTTCTGCTCCATTGGTTGATTATTGTCTCATGCAGCCAGGATCTTAAGATCCTGATTCCCAATTCAACTCTCCAGGGATGGGTGACCTCATCCTGCCAAAACCAAACCAATAATCCCATCCACACTGCAACTTCTTCTGCCTCTTCTCAGGGACCTCAGCTTGTATCTGCTGTAACACAGGCCATCTTCTGGCATGCAATACAGGATCTCACATGCATTTCAAACTTGAAAAAGTGCCCAAAGTGCAATTTAAATCCTTTCAGTTTCTCTGATAGGACAGACAAGAATGGAATGGGGGCAGCAGTGAAACAACGAAGAGAGACAAAAGATGGAGAAGTCAGGACTGATGGTGTGCTGGTCACTTGAGCTCAAGAGGAAAAATGGTGAAATTTAGCCAAAGTGGTGAAAGGGAAGATGGGAATTTCCTTGACAACCAACCCTTTTCAGCGACGCCATGACTAAACCAAAAGCTTTGGGTCACTTTCTATCCCAAACATCCATGCTGAGATAAGTTTTGTGATTGTGACTCCCATCACTCTGATCCCTAAGTCCTGAATGAAAAGGAAGCTTATGATGAAATTGAGAGGACAAAGGTGGACTGGGTGAAAAAAAAAATAAAAATATTGGAATATCAATGACCTGACTGGCTGCTGGCTATTCCTGGCTGTTCCTTACACCAACACATTATCCTAGCCATAGCCTGGCCAAGTTGGATATGGTTGGATAAACTTGGATAAGCTTATATTAAAAAAAAAAAAAAAAAAATCATGAATAAAAGACAAAGGTTGATATTTGCAAGGCAGGAAACTGGATGATCAAGCTTGGGTAGGTCAAACCTTTTTCAACACACGTAAGCATAACTTGCTTTGCTTGTCCTTTGTGAGGGGGAGAAAAAAGGATAAGCATTATGCTGTAGTAGAAAAAGAAGCCCTTGTATTTTTACTTCAGATCTTTTAATATCTGATAAGCCAGGCTCTCCAAGTAAGGAGCACTTTCCACTGGAATGATATAAAGCATTTAGAGGAAGTCTTGTAGTTCTCTTTAATAAGGCACCTTGGAGGTGGGGCCGGTTCCAAAAATCACCGTAGTTTCTCTCATTCATCAAGTGAAACTCAGGGTTGCAAAACTCATGGTTGTCTGGGAAAACAAAGTGGAGCTTTTCCCCCGTCTTTTCATAATAATAAAGAATATTTTTTTTGTCCAGGCAAGGACATTCTTCAAAGATAAACATACACTCGTTAACTAAGATAAATTCTAGTGAAGTCAAGCAAAAAACTTTTGAAGAACAAACCACTGCACTGATGAGGACACCCACTATGCTGCTGCCCTGGAACCTCACTGGAATGACAGAACTGCTTGTTTCATGTTCAGGGCTGCTTTGAAATAGATATTTGTAACACATAATACTTTTCCTCTCCCAAGTGGATCCATTTTCAAATTTATAGCCTTCATTCCAGAAGTCCGGAAGCCTCCAGTTCTCTCCTGCGCTCTCCCCTGCTCTCCCCTGCTCCCTGGGCTCCCCCCGGAAGGCGCTGCTGCCGTGGCAGGGGAGCTGCAGAACCAGCACAGCCACTGGGAGGGCTGGGGGCTGAACAGCCCTGTGGTGGGGCTCAAGGATCCAAACACAGACTCCCATAGTGCCAGGATTTGTGCTCAGTTTGCAGAGTGCTATGGCTTACTTTGATTAAACATTTCAAGAGTCACACAGTAAAATAAATTCCAGAAATATATTCTTATCCAAGTGATTTGAAGACTGATTTGTCTTCAAAAATATTTAGTCTAATGTTTATTATCTATTCTGTTTATTGTATATATATAGATAGTATTTATTTTATATAAATTCTAATAAATGTTAAAAGTATACATTGGAAAACTGATCTACACACATGTAGAAACTCCGTAACCAGCCTTTAGTGTGGTACTATCAGCCTTTTGACTTGGCTGCTTGACTTTATCATCACAGCAAGCCACAGACTGTGGACTCACATAGGAATGTGGATTTCACAGTGAAATTAAACACTGATTTTATTCTAAAAATCAGCTTTGTAGATGAGGCAGTTTTCTGCAGGTATTACTTGGTGATACACAGAGATAATTTAAAAGCAAAGGCATTATTTGCAGGACAGACAGTCTTTATAATCTGCAATTATTCTGAGCGAGAGAAAAATCCTTGATGAAATCAAATTTAATCCAATGTTGATAATCAGTAAATGTAACAAGTATAACTTGAGATGGCAAACAACTCAGATAATTAATTTGCAATGCCTGGCACTTACATGGGATTTTACATGAGATCGTTGCTATTGATGATAACAGAGAAGATTTTTTAGTATCTCTGCCTATTGCCATTTCTAATAGGATGTTGCTGTATTTTTGTGATGTTTGGAGCAACAAACCTGGGAGCTGAACAATACAGAAAGAGCTGGTGGCCATCGTTCCAAAGCAGCAGGTGTAGGAATGATTCACATTACCCAAAAGCTATTCTGAGCAGCTTTATCATGAAATCTGGGCATCTTTGAGAACATTCTGTGACCTGTGAACAGAACACAATTCTGGATACTGCCCAAACCCCTAAATGATATCTGTGAATCTCTCACTGCAAGCTCCAAAGTGTGTTTGCAAATCTGAGAAACCAATAAAAGAAACCTTTGAAGGGCTCCAGTGAAGACAAAGTGAGCGAGCAACGGCAAAGGAGAAATTTCTTGTAGCTTGTTGGAATGATTCCAAGGGAAAACAAACAGATACTACAGAAAAACCCAATCTTCTAAGAAAAGAAAAGGAAAGACCTGAAGGGGAAAAGTGCTTGTGGAATAGGAAATAAGTGTAAGACATCAAATCCAGATCATATGCTATTAAAAGCTACAAGTAAAAAGTCAAAACCACTGAAGGAAGTGTTTGCTGAGGGCAGAGATATCAAAGGGGACGGTTGTTGATTAATTTCTAAGACTTCAAGATTGAATCAAGAGTCAACAAACAGACCCAGGAGACTTCACTCACACGTTCTCATCCTGCCCTGTTAACTGGAGAGAAGTTTCAAAGCTCTTTTGTCTAAGATATGATTTATCCAGTCCTACCCGGAGAAATTACCAGCCAGAGCCCATTCTCTCACTGGCTGTTATGAAATAGCTGACAGGGAAGAATGATCTCCTTTGAACACTATGGAAACAGGGATGAATGGCATTTTATGGAATAAATCAGTATTTACTGATAAATTACAAAAAAACCCACAGCCCCTTCCTTCTTCCAAGCAAGACAGATCAGCCTTAAAATAAATTTGGTTTTGGGCCCACAGAAGCTCTGGATGGACTCTGCATCTCAGCAAGAACATACCAGGGTAGGCACATGGATGGTGGACAGAACACTGTCCTGAAGAACAGTGAAGTGGGGCAGGACTCTCCATTCCAGAGAAAATGCATCTGAGGGAACTGAGACAGAAGTGTTTAAAATCCTGGGCAGTGAGAGGGACCTGGATGGAGACCCAATCACACCAATGTCAAGTGGAGACTGAATGCAGGAGACTCAAAAGAGATAGGGGAAGGTGGCTCTGGGCAGAGCAGCCCCGTGGTGAAGGCCTTGGCATAGTCATGCGTGTGCCACTGTCTGCATCAGTTGGGACAAATGAATTCATGGAAATGAAATCCACCAAGGGCTATTAAATACAACTTATGGTTTATTAATTCCCTCAGCCCACATGGAATCACAGAATCATTTGGATTGGAAAAGCCCTCCCAGACCATGGAGTCCAAGCTGTGCCCAATCCCCACCTTGTCCACAGCCCAGAGCACCTGAGTGCCACCTCCAGTCCTTCCTTGGACACCTCCAGGGGTGAGGACTCCAAACCTCCCCAGGCAGCCCCTTCCAATGCCTGACCACCCTGTCAGTGAGGAAATACACTCTGTTGGGAATATTTTGGGAATGCATCAGTCCCTGCTTGCTGTGCCCCTGCCTCCTCCTTGGGCATTGCTGTCAGAAGAGACAGTGAGCTTTGGGATGGGACTTTGGTCTGACCAAGGCCAGTGTTCTTATCTTCAAAGCAGCATTAGAGAATTATTCAGACATTCACTAAATCCTGCTTTCTCAAAACTGGAAAAATTGGATTAAGTGGATAGAAATAAGCATGTGAAATCTAGAGGGATGGAGCAGCTCTGCTGGGAGGAAAGCCTGGAGAGGAGAAGGCTTTGGGGTGACCTCATTGTGACCTTCCAGTGCCTGAAGGAGCCAACAAGAAAGATGGAGAGAGATTACTTACAAAAGCCTGGAGTCACAGAACAGGGGGTAATGGCTTCCCACTGCCAGAGGGCAGGGATGGATGAGATTTTGGGAAGAAATTCTTGGCTATGAGGGTGGGGAGGCCCTGGCACAGGGTGCCAGAGATGTTGTGGTTGCCCCATCCCTGAAGTGTCCAAGGCCAGGCTGGACAGGGCTTGGAGCACCCTGGGGAAGTGGAAGGTGTCCCTGCCCATGTCAGGGGTGGAATGGGATGAGCTTTAAGGCCCCTTCCAAATCAATCCATTCCATGCTTTTATGGTTCTATAAAATAAATGCAAATCCAACATGACCAGCATCATATGTGTTCCAAGCTCAAAGTAGCATGTGCTACATCATTTCTCCAAAGATCTGTTGGAAATTGAAGAATTTGGATCATTTCTAGGCATTGTGGGTAGGAATAGGCCTGAAAAGGGGTTATCACCAGCTCAGCTGGGCCAAAGGACACAAGACTGACACTCTCCAGCATCTCCCATCCCACTTGAGCACACGCTGCATGGGAAATACCAAGAAAGCAACTTAAGACCATCCTTCCACTGGGAACTTATAAAGTCAGGCCCAAAAGTTATGCTTAAGGGGAGCTAGTTACTCATGTGGGGTCAACAGAACTTAAAGCTGTGCTGGAAATTAGGGAATGCAGCTGTGCCTGTTCCTGCCTGATCAATGAACACTTGGAACAGGTCTGGATACAAAATCTGCAAGCTCTGGTCCTGCATCAACCAAAGGACTGATGAAAATGAAAATTATCTCTTCGCTGAAAAGAGGAAAGTCTCTTCAAGAAGGGAAAACGGGAGAGACAGTGTTGCCTTCGCTTCAACGGCCAACTTCCTGCCACATCCCAGAGGTCTGGCAGCTGTCAACTCTTTACACAGTTGATGAACTAATAGGCTCATCAGAAAGAAAATTAATTGTCTTCCAAAGGCATCCATCTAAGAAAGTTGGAGTGGCTCAAGCTCTGGGAGGTGCCTGTTTCTCTCCACTGACTCTCTGTGCAATCTCTGTGCAAGCCCAGGCACATCCAACTGACTATTACACATTCAGATGAATCTTAGGTAAGATGAATCCTACAACGAGTTTTACAAGTGCATTACTAATGCAGCTACCCTGCTTTTCTCAAGGGAAAATGTGGTGCTCTTCATGCTGTGTTAAAACAGATGTTTTCAGCTGCCTTTTATTTTAAGAATCCCCTTTTGGCCGTGTGAATTTTAAGCCCTGTATGCAAAGACAATTATTTATTTTAATGGGGGTGTATCACTCAGAGCACCATGACTGCTCTGAGGTTACCATACACCATAAAGGTGATCATGGCAAAAGAACCCTTGGCCACTGATGCATTTGAAGGCGTGACTAGACTTGCAAGGTCAGGTGGCACCAATAACTCCCATTTCTCACACAGCCTCCTTGACTGATTTTTCATTATTCTCTGATAATAAAGCTTCACTGCATTTCTCTGATCCAGCCCTACCTCTAGCAAAGGTTTTACCAATAGTAGAAAGCAAACAGAATGAAATCCTTCAAACAATTATGGTCTAAAAGACCCAGGTGGGTGTCTTTTCTTTTACTGCTCTCACACTGAAAAACCTACAGAAAACTTCTTGTTGCTGAAATCAACCAAGAAGTTTGAACACACACACACACACACACACACACACACACACACACACATCTTTTAACAAAGTTCTACTTTGAATTAATTTACTGAGACTTCAACAGGGACATGAAATAGTCAAGAATAAGATTGAAAAGATATTCTTTAGTCCCCTCATTTAGGAAATACATATTTGAAGTATTACGTTGCAAATAAGCTAATCTTGGTGCTGTGCCCTTAAGATGAAGGGAAGATGTTTTTATGCAGACAAAAGAAGAAATAAGCTTTCAGCATTCTGTATGTTACAGTGTAGAGAAGGTAGGAGAGCGGAGAGATTAAGGGATAAACAAAATCACAGAATTAAAGAATGGTTTGGGTTGGAAGGGATCTTGAAGCCCATCTAGAGCCACCCCTGCCATGAGCAGGGACACCTTCCACTGTCCCAGGCTGCTCCAAGCCCCATCCAGCCTGGCCTTGGGCACTGCCAGGGATCCAGGGGCAGCCACAGCTGCTCTGGGCACCCTGTGCCAGGGCCTGCCCACCCTCACAGGGAAAATTTATTTTTTCTAGTAAATTGTTTCAGCTTCTCTTCTGAAGAATACTAATAATTCAGTGAGACTGAAAATTTTAGCAGAACCATTTTGGACGAAAGGAAAAAGTCAAGACTTTTCTACTTTCTGCCCTTCAGTGCTTAAAAAAATACAACGTAAAGAAGTTAGGCAAGAAAAAAAATATGAGCAGAATGAACTATTCTACACAATATTTTTGACTAATCTTTTGCCTTTAAAAACATATCCTGGGAAAACATGAGACCGAAAACTTTTCAACACATCATTAGTTCTTTATTGTCCTAATTTTGCTTAATTAAAAAAAAAAAAGAATGTTAGTCTAACAGTGACTAGTTCTGGACAAATGTTTTTCTCCTCATCCTTTAACTTCAGCAGAGACTATCTGGAAATCACCAGGGAATGCTCAAAATCTGGAGGCAGGACAGGCACACCAGAGTCTTTTGGCTTTAAAGGTTTCTCTTCTGTTTAGACTTCCCACTTTCTATCCAATTCTCACTTGAGATACACACACGACACAGCATTGCAGAAATATAAGTAAAAGTATCATTTTTAACTCTCTTTTTGACAAGCAAGTGCAGAAATTCCTTTCATACCTGATGAACCTGAGTCCTGCACTGAGGATGTACAGGGTTGGAGAATGGAAGCGGCGGTGGGCTGAGCCCATCGCTGAAGCAGCCAGAGTGGAAACTCCTTTATCTGGAGAAGTTTGGGAATCTTCCTGCCTCGGGGATGAGGTTGTTAAGTAAATGCATGGAAAGAAAGTGCCCTGGTGATAAAAGTGCCCTGAGTCTGCAGTGCTGCAGGTGATATGGGAGAAAGTGAAATGCGTGTTGGGGAGAGGACTTTTCCCAGGCAGTGAAAGGCAGCACAAGGAGCCGAGGCTCCACAAAGTTTTGGGGGAGCAGGGCCACCTTTGCTGCAGCACAGCTGCCCCAGAAGCAGGCTGTGTCCCCACCCTGAGCACATGGTGCTGCTGCAGTGGCAGGAGGGCAGTGCCAGTCCACCTCTGTGCAGTGCTCAGTCTCCTCCAACCTCAGCAACAAGGCACCAGGGCTCAGAAATGTGCTTGAAATCCCAGTGTGCAGGAGCCACTAAACCAAAGCAGCCACACTGAAAAGTGCTGTGTATTAAACCTGACAATGTGGTAAAAAATCCATGGAAATCACAAAGCCAGGCTTCACCAGAACTCCAGTGCTAGCAGCTCCTGGAAGAGCTTGGGGAAGAGCAATGTCCAAATACTCCAGGGGACCCTGAAAGCACTTTATGACAAGGCATTTTGTCAAGAATAAAAATTCAGTCAACTTTTTTTCCAGTCAGCTCAACTAATTCAGTTTAGACAAAAATATCCCAAACGGTGCCGTTTTGACATTTCGTAGATATTATCTTTATTTTTCTCTTTGCTTCCTCTCTTGCTGATTATTACATTAAATTAGCTCATAAGCTGTGATAGTTTGATTCCTATCAGAGGCTGTAGTGAATTTGTTCAGACACTGACAGCAACACCCAGGATCTCTGTGCTCAATGAATTCCTACAAACAAACACACCTGCATTTGTGCCTTTTCCGCAGAGATGTCCCATGCCAGGTACAAATTTCAGGATTGTTTACACCAAAATGGTTCATCCAGCAGCCAGGCTTTCTCATCCTGGAGTTCCCAATTCTCACTCTAAAGAAATTTTTAAAAACAGCCGCACATTTACCTCTTTCTGT